>CAWUFW010000440.1:3247500-3847500 GCA_963921515.1 Calotriton arnoldi
TGAGTACCTCCATTGGTCTATGAGTACCTGTATGGGTGTGCAAGTAGGTTTGTCAGTATCTGCATGGATTTCTGAGTAGGTCTGTGAGTATCTGTGTGGTTCTGTCAGTAGGTATGAGAGTACATGTGTGGGTCTGTGAGTGGTTGTGTGGGTCTGTAAGTGGGTGTGTGAGTAGGTTTGTGAGTACCTGCATGGGTCTGTGACTGCCTATATAAGTCTGTGACTGGGTTTGTAAGTGCCTGTGTGAGTCGTAGAGTGCCTGTCTAAGTGGCTGTGTGAGTGCCTGTGTGGATGTGGGAGTGTCCGTGTGGGTTTGTGAGCAGGTGTGTTTGTGTAGGCCTGTGAGTGGGTGTCTGTGGGTCTGAATGGGTCTGTGAGTTAGGTGTGTGTATCTGTGTAAGCCTGTGAGTGGGTGTCTAGGTGTCTGTGTGTGTGGGGCTGCGAGTGGGTGTGAGAGTGCCTCTGTGGGTCTGTAAGTGGATGTGTAATTGGATGTCTGGGTCAGTGAGTGTGTGAGTACCTGCATAGGTCTGTGAGTACCTGTGTGGGTGTGTGAGTACGTCTGCCAGTGCCTGCATGGATTTCTGAATGGATCTGTGAGTGCCTGCATTTCCCTGTCATTGGGGTTGTGAGTGCCTGTGTGGTTCTGTCAGTGGGTATGAGAGTATGTATGGGCCTGTGAGTGGCTGTGTGGGTCTGTAAGTGGGTGTGTGAGTGTCTGTGTGGGTCTATAAGTGGTTGTGTGAGTGTCTGTGTGGGTGTGAGTGGGTTTGTGAGTTCCTGTATGTAAATGGGTCTGTGAGTGCCTGTATGGGTCTGTGAATACATCTGTCAGTGCCTGCATGGGTCTGTGAGTGGTTGTGAGACTGCCTGCGTAGGCCTGTGAGTGGGTTTGTGAGTGGCTGTGTAGGTCTGTGAGTGGGTGGTTATAAAAGTGCCTGTGTGGGTCTGTAAGACGGTGTGTGAGTGGCTGTGTGGGTCTGTCAGTGTGTGTGAATGAGTGGGTGTGTGAGTGCCTACATTTGTATGTGATTTGGTCTGTGAGTGCCTGCTTGGGTCTGTGAGTGTATGTGTCAATGCCTGCATAAGTGTGTGAGTGGGTGTGAGAATGCCTATATGGGTCTGTGAGTGGGTGTGCGAGTGGGGTGTGTGTGTCTGTGGGTCTGAGTGGATGTATGAGTTCCTGTGTAATTCTGTCAGGGGCTGTGCGAGTGCCTGTGTGGATCTGAGAGTGGGTGTGTGTCTGTGTGGGTTTTTGTGTGTTTGAGAGGGTCTGTGAGTAGGTGTGTGTCTTTGTAGGCCTGTGAGTGGATGCCTGGGTATCTGTGAGTGTCTGTAAGTGGGTGATTGTGTCTGATTTGGTCTGTGAGTGGGTGTCTGAGTGCCTACGTGGTATGTAAGTAGGTCTGTGAGTCCCTGCATGGGTCTGAGTGGGTGTGTGGATGCCTGTGTACGTCTGTGAGTGAGTGCGTGCGTGACTGTCTGTGCTGGTCTGTAAATGGTTGAGAGAGTACCTGTGTGGGTGTCTGAATGGGTCTGAAAGTGTTTTTTTTTTTCCCCTCAAAGTGCATCAAGATTCGCAGATCAGTCGCAAATGGACACTGGGTACCCCGCTGAGCCACGCGGGTGATCCGCGGATTCCTGAACATAGGTCCCTCTGACACTTCTCTAACACACCCATGGGGTCAGTGTACCTATACCCTGACCCCTTTAATCATGTTGCAGAAAAAATGTTATGTCCCTGAGACCGTTCCCAATACTTAAAATGGTGGCCGCAACCTCCCAGTCAAGTTGAGGTCAGCCAATCACGGTGTTAATGGTGGCGCGTGACTTCACAAATCCACGGCATGGGATCTGCGGAGGGTCCGCATCCCTAGATATACAATTTTGTTTTTCCTTTAATAACTCCAGAACTACTGAATGGATTTACATCAAATCACAAAAAGGCCTCTTTCTGGACCAAGAGCTACCTCTCTGCAAAATTTGGAGTAATTCCATCAAGTAGCTCGGGCTGCTGTCGTGTTCAAAATCCTTATTTCTCGGCCCCCGCTTGACGGATCACTCCAAAACTTTGCATGCAGAACTAGACATACAGTGTTTCTGTTATGAAACTTTTGTGAAGATTTGTCAAACTGCACCAAAGTTATAAGCAAGTCAAAAAACGCTTTTCCTATGGAAATTAGGTCCTAACTATAACTCCCTACTGGGGACCGTCCATAGGCAATGTGTATATACTGTTCCTTTCTGGTTTCATGTAACAAACTTGGTATGCTTAATGCTTGTGACCTTGAGGTTGCCTGTTCTTCTAACCTACACAATTTATTCTGTGGTCTCACGCTTGGTGAATTAAAATTTACAGCAAAAATACATTTTTGAACTGCTATTTAGAAGTGTTTCAAAATGCCTGAAGAGCATTCATCTTTTTGTTTCCCCACAATCTCAGATCAGGCAATCATAGTGTTTGTTTAGGAGAGCATGATTATGTTCTATATTTTTCTGCTTTAATTTCAATGCAAAATGGTAAAACTATTTACTTTTGAATATACTAAAATGATCTTAAGTCCCTCCCCTTGCCAATCTGTTCTGCTATCATCAGCCTTTGTGGCTAGACTTATGCAATACCACTCAACACCTCCTGAAGGTAACTGGGATACTTGAATGTGGTATTTGCTATGGGTAGAACAACACTCACCCAGGATTTAACTTAAATGAGTGAAGCATTGTCTTCAAAATGAGTAACTGAGTCAAGAGGTAGTAACACATGTATCCCTATATGTATTGCAGGCATACTGTAAATGCCTGTTTTATTTGCTCTTTGTACTCAAATGTTCACCACTAAGAAAGCAATCTTGAGCTTTTAATATTACACAATTTTATGCATGAAATGAGAAGGACTATGTTGAGATGTACTCAGAAAACATATGCATTAAAGGAAAATGTAGTAACATTTGAACGTCTACCTATCGACATCCAACGCAGAACAACTTTCACTGTTTATTAGCAAATTCGAAAAACCATTATTCCAGCCAACGCGTTTCATTCATTGACAATGGGAAATTCTTCAGGGCAACTAAATATGTACATCTCATTCCATGTATGCACAATCCTGTCCCAAATTCACATGATGTATAAGTAGGTTTATGTCCCCAAATCAAAGGTTTTAGTCAAGAACACTATTGATATAGCAAAAGTACTTATTGAAAAGGATATGATAGCCTATTGAGTATATCACATCATTCTGACACGCCGTTTCCAACTTCATCAAGACCTTTTTTGAAACTCATGGGCTGGAATAAGGCTTTTTCAAATTTGCCTAATTAAAATTACAAGAATGAGAGGAAACCAGACTGCTGAAATATCTTTTGTTCTTAATTAGATAGTGATAGATGGATGCTAAAATGTTGCTACTTTTTCGCTGATCGTTATGTTTTCTGAGTGAGACTCCACATATTTCATTTGGTTAAATCTACCATTGTTGCTGTATTTATGGCTAACAGATGGAAGAGTTTGTGGTAGCTAATCCTTTGAGGATGCACCTTACTGTCTAAGTTTGATGAATCAAGTCAAGCCTGCAGTATATTGTCTGCCTCAGGCTATTATTGGTGTATAGAGTGAAAAGTTTGCATCACATGGTCCATCAAAGTTTACATTTGGCATGTGACTAAGTACATGTTGCTCATAATGTGTTTGAATTAAAGAAGAGCTGCGGGCAGGAAGTATACAAGATGCAAGGAACATATAAGTAGTGTATTTACTGGGAAGTGTTCCACTGGAAAGCACAGTTTTATGCAGAGCAAGGCATTGCTTTAACAAAAACTCAGTTAGGACTGGAATGCATTCAGTCACAATTCAAGCAGTTACTCAGGAATTGCTCTGTCAATCCGTGCCAGGTTTTAAAGACTAGTGCCACATTGGGAAATTTCCTTCTTTCCCTGTTAACCAACAAGCTCTTCTTGGGAAAAGAAGTGGTCTAGTGACAAAGTTAATAACTATTGTCTCCTGGGATCCTGGGTTCTAACCCCAGGCTTCCTGCTAGAACACATTGTATATTATTGGGCAAACCACTTTGCTTCCATGAAACACATGAGGTTAATTTAGGGATACTCCCGGGTGCATTCATATTCATAAGGAAAAACGTGTAGAATGAAAAATTAAGTGTGATTTTTTTTAAAAAAATGTACATTTTGGGGCGTGGCCAAGATGGCGGTCGGATAAGACATGCTTTTGTCTCTCCGACTCCGCCGACAATAGCTCTGACCTAGCTCCCTCACGGTACCTTGCCAGGGAGACTCTCGCTGATCCGGTTCTAAAGCACATGTGATGCTAGCGGCACTCACCAAAAGGCGGAAGGGTGGCGTTCCAGGGCTCTGGACGTCGATGGTGGAGGTGGTCCCGACTGGTGTGTTGGGCCTCAAGCGGAAGGACAGTGAGCTTCGGCCTTCCTAGAGGGGCCGGACGAGTGAGCAGAAGGTCCAGGGGCCCTAGCTACGCCGATTGACGGAAAGGGGTAAAGCCGGTCTGTCCACACAGTAGACGCAAAGAAGAAGTGGGCCCGGGAGCTCTGGGCCGGGACTCGAACGAGCTGCACTCTACTTCGAGGTGTGGCGTGGCCCCGCTCCCGGAGCAGCTGGGTGGAGCGCAGACATTGGGCCCGGGGTGGGGAGGAGGCAGGGCCCTCCTGCCCTTATCGACCCTAGTTGTGCCCGGTCTGGACTCGTGTGCCCTCTGAAGAAGTGACCTCGAGCCGGAGGGGCCGCCACTCCTAGCGCGGTAAGTGCAAAGCGCACATGGGGCTGGCTCCGGCTGAAGACCGGCCCAGAGTTGGTGTAGCGGGCCGTTGATCAAAGACCCTTGGGGGGACGGCGTGGCACAGGCCAGAAGGGGCCTTTAAAAGACTAAGCAGGGAACGATCGCCGCCCCGAGGGAAAGACTCCATATCCGGCGGTGAGCTGGGCGGGGACCCGAGCCCGGATCGTTCCAGATCAAGGCCCACAGCACTCTCCCACCCCAGCGCCATCTTCTATTACTGTGGAGGAAGACGCACGTAGGAGCCCCGAGGCCTGGGCACAGAAGTGACGACACTCCACATCACTGGGGGCTGGATTGGTCTGGTGGCGGGTTCCTCTAGCCAGGGATATGCTGCTCGCAGTGGATGGCCGTAGGGACCTCCCTCCCCCCCCGCCTCCTTTTACCCGAGCGCTTCAAACAGGGACCTGTAAACTGTACGGTCCACGACCTACCAGCACTACCCAGAAGTACTGCACACAGCTGGGGGAGTGGGGGGGAAGGCCTGCCCTTCAGGGTGCGGTCCCGGAGACTTGCACCATATAGTCTGACTCGCGGGAGGGGCCTCTTCCACGCAATTTCTCGCTGCGAGACCTGCCCTTCAGTGTGCGGTCCCGGAGACTTGCGCCATATAGTCTGACTCGCGGGAGGGGCCTCTTCCACGCAATTTCTCGCTGCGAGCCCTGGGGAGCTGGGAAAAGCACGGCACTCTGAGACAACACAACAGCATCCACGCAGGTACGTGTGGGTCACGGTCTGCGACTTCAGCTCCCTGGATGCGACACGTAGCCTAGAACCCTCACACATAGCCGACATCCGAAGGGGGAGCGAACCTCTGAGGGCCAACACGCAGATCTCATCTTGGGACGACCGGGAGCGTCGACGACACACACCCAGCCTGGAGGGGATCCCCCTGCCATAACAGCGCCCTTCGACCGAAACAGCACAGCAACAGAGAACAGCTGGCACATCGCGGCCTTCCCTGGCCGGGATACAACCAGAGTCTGACACGATGGCAACGGCCCGGACAAAGAACGCTCAGGGAAGGAAATGCTGATGTAGCAGCCCATGCTGGGGACCCCCACTGGGGCTTCTCGGGATGGAGAGGGTCAACAAGAGGGAGCAGAGGATGCAGACGCCCCCGCCTCGAAAGCATTCATGACCACGCTGTTCACGTCCCTACGAGAGGGCCTACAAGAACTGAAGGGGCAACTTTCGGCCGACCTAAAGGAGTTGAAGTGCGACCGGGAGGAGGTGGGGGACCGTGTGATGACTTTAGAAGAACGCGACTCCGACAGGGACGAGGAACTTGAAATGATGCAGCAAGAAATCATTTGATTAAAGGACCAACATATAGAGCTACAGGCCCATGCTGAAGACATGGAAAACCGTTCCAGGCGAAACAACATCCGCATCAGAGGTGTACCAAGAAATGCAGAAGGAGAAGATATCTGAGCCTATGTCCTGGCCCTTTTCCGTCATCTCCTGGGCAGCAGCTATAACCCTGACATCAAGATTGACCGTGTGCATCGCTTGGGACAACCAAGGAGTGGCAAAGCCCCCCTGGCAGACATACTGGCGTGTGTACATGACTTTCAAGTCAAAAAAACGATCATTCAAAGTGCAAGAGACACGCACCCGGTGCAGTTCCAAGGACATTCACCAGCCCTCTTCCAGGACCTTTCCATGACCACACTCTACAAAAGGAGGGAATTCTGGTCAGTCACGACCCACCTTAGAGAGAAAGGGATTTCATACTCCTGGGGGGCACCCCTTCCGGATCATAACATAACATGTGTATTTGTAAAGCGCACGTTCACCCCAAACGGGGTATCTTGGCGCTGAATAACAGATGTTTATTGTTACCCAACTCAATGGTGCTCATTTTATTGACCTCCGATGGATGAAAGGCTGAGTGGACCTGCCGGGATTTGAACCTGTGACCATGACTTCAAACACAGGCCCCTGCAGTGGGCGCATTAGTCCACTGAGCCACCAGACCCAGGATTATCCGGGCTCATCTTTCGATATGAAGGAAAGAAGAGTTTAGTTGTGGGTTTTTGGGGTTGCTGGGGTTTTTCTGCATCGAAAGTTAGAGGGCATGTTTTTTCCCACCGCCCCAGTCCCTGTCAGCATCTGGAGATGGCGATAGGCTGACGCTCTATTGTACCTTCCCCCCTCCTATGGCCACACATTGTCTAGGCATCACTACAGCACTCTTCCATAGTCCGTTACAGTAAAGGTAAAGTAAAGACCTGAAGATCATAAGCCTCCACACCCGAGGCCTTAACCACCCGGTGAAACACACTGTGATTCTTCCCCTACTAGAGAATTCTGGTGGAGACATACGTCTTCTTCAAGAAACGCACCTACTGCCAAGGGATACAGTTTGCATGCGATCCCGGCGCTTCCCTCGCCAATTTTGGTCCTCTAGCCCCTCTAAAAATAATGGGGTAGCTATACTATTGGGAACGAAATTCAGGAGCACAGTAGTCTCAACATTTTTAGAAGTGACGGGGCGCTTACTTGTGATTAGAATCCATGGGGATCCATACATTTCACGCTGGCTAGTATATACGCCTCGAACACCCAACAAGAACCCTTTATCATAAATGCCCTTTCTGACATACTGGCGTCCCCCGATGCAGCAATCCCTCCCCCTCGGACTTCAACTTGGTGATGGACACGGTGCTAGATAGGTCATGCTTGCACTCCGCGCAGTCGGGGGCTTTCTCGGCTGATGGGAAGCGCTGGCTGGCGAAAAATGGCCTCCACAACACTTGGCAACGACAACACCCGGAGTCTAGAGACTACACCTTTTACTAAGCGGCCCACAAAACGTATGCGCGCCTAGACCACTCTTTGCCTCCGCCACGTTAGCCTCTAGATTGATAGATACCTCCAATGAGCCGAGATCTCTATCTAATCACGCGATGATCACAGCCATGATACAGGCCGATGCCGGATGTCCGACACCCTCCCGATGGAGACTGAGAGAGAGCCTCCTACAATCTCCGACGGTTTTGTCAGATATGCGTGCAAATCTGTTAGAATACCTAAGTATAAATGATGTAGGAGATACTCCCTTGGCCGCAGTGTGGGAGGCATTGAAATTGGTAATTAGAGGGGAATTTATCGCAGTATCGGCAGCTGAGAACCACGAGCGCCGGGAAAAACTACAGAGCTTAGAACAAGAGGTGGCAGAGATGGAATCCATCCACAAACGGACCAAGGCGCCGAGAATATGGAGGGAGCTGGAAAAGAAGAGGCTCCTGCTGAAACGCCTGGAACTGGATAGGGCAGAGTATGCCCTTCTCAGGCTTAGGCATAGATTTTATTTGAGCAGTGACCGATGTGGAAGACTGCACGCACAAAGGCTTACAGCCAAGACGATGGCGGCAGCGATCGCCTCGATTAAACGGCCTACCGGAGAGGAAATATACTCAGACGCGCAGATAGTCGAAACATTTAAAACTTTCTACTAAACCCTGTACTCCGACACAGACCCTGCAAATCAAAAGGCTAACACTTATCTCAAAGACTGCCCAGTTACCCGCCTCCCAGAAACGATCACAACCCAACTTTACCAACCAATACAAATGGACGAAGTGGTCTCAGCAATAGCTCGCCTAAAAGTGCAGAAAGCCCTGGGCCCAGATGGGTTTCTGGCACAATTCTACTAGGTCTGGTGCCACTCCTATCTTGATTGTTCAACTCCTTCCTTGAGACTGGCACACTCACAGACTCCATGTTGGAAACCTCAATATCAGTAATTCTCAGGCTCTCTAAAGACCCCAGCGAGTGCGGGTCATACCGACCTATTTCCTTACTTAACATTGATGCAAAGCTATTCGCTGGAATCTTGGCAGCCCAGCTAAACCCGCTGATGGCTGGACTCGTGGACCCGGATCAGGCGGGTTTTATCCCCACACGCCAAGGGGGCGACAATGCTAAAAGACTCCTCCATCTTATGGACGATATTCATAGATCGCACAAAGAAGCACTCCTCCTGTCAATCAACGCTGAAAAAGTGTTTGACAGAGTCCGCTAGAAGTATCTCTTTGACACGCTGCGCCATTTCGGGTTTGGAGAAGGGTTCATACAGTGGGTTAGCTGCATCTACCGTGCTCCTCGGCCGTTTGTCCGAGTGAACGGGACGTTGTCCAACTTGTTTCCAATTGCCCGTGGCACGAGACAGGGCTGCCCTCTGTCCCCCCTCATTTTTGCTCTCTACATGGAGCTGCTAGCACAAAGAATCCAAGACAATCCACGAATTGAGGGCATCCGATTTGGAAAGGACTCCCTTAAAATTAGCCGCTATGCAGACGATGTGATCCTCTTGTTGACTAACTCAATGATTTCCCTCCCGGCTTTGCTCAATGAGCTAGAAAGCTTTGGGGTGACCTCGGGTTTCAAAGTCAACCTAAACAAATCGCAGATCCTAAATCTCTCGGTCCCCCCGGCTCGTGAAGAGAGCCTGCAGAATAAATTCCTGCGGCACTGGTCGGAACACTCCATACCTTATCTAGGCATCCTACTAGCCCCAACTATACCCAAGACTCTAGCACTAAATTATGCGGTACTCTTGGACCAGACAGCTAGGGCCCTAGATGGATGGACCAGCTTAAAACAGGCGTGGTCCGGACGCATTGCGGCAGTTACGATGATGGTGCTCCCCCGCATCCTGTACATCTTTTAGACACTGCTGCTGGTCCAACCCCCGAAGGCTCTCCGTACGTTGCAACTTGCAATCAAATTTGTATGGGAGGGGGGAAAAACCCAGATTGCCAATAGCTCAACTGACGCAACCTGAGAGAGAGGGCGGACTAGGGCTACCACTGATCCATAGATACCTACAGGCAGCCCACCTCCGCTATATAGTCGAATGGAACCGTCCTCTCTGAGAAATACTGGTCCTTTTATGGACCAAACAGTGGCAAGAGTAAATATTTGGCGGGAAGCCTGGCTTCCGCGTAAACACAGGGCATGGGGATTACACTCCTCCCCAGTAACCTCATCTACTATGAAAGTATGGGACGCAGTAGCCAGAAAGAAGGGCCTAACAACATTCCCCTCCCAGATGTCCCCAATAGTAGACAACCTCGACTTCCCCCTGGGTCGTTGCGGGGAGGTGTTTCATAGATGGAGAGAACAAGGATGCAAAAGGGTTGGTTCCGTATTTGACCCCAGTGGGATTATTCCTTTTGAGCAATTGAGGCAGGAGTATGCTCTCCCACAGACTGATGCGTTCAGCTACCTCCAGGTACGTCACTAGGTCACTTCTCCGGAATACCATGCGGCGGCCTCACGACCACTAACGGTCTTTGAAAAGTGGTTAATGCACAAAAACGACGACAAACACCTTGTCTCTGAGCTATATGCAATGCTTTCCACCGGGAGGGAGGGAGGGCGGGCGAACCAAAGGACCGCTTCGTTGGGAGGAAGAGCTGGGTAGAGCACTCTCAAATAAAGAATGGGCAGACATACACTATAGGGCATTCCACACAGCGCACAACACTGCAGGGACGGAATCGGCCTACAAAGTGATAACATATTGGTACTACACCCCGTCCCGCATTCATAGCTGGAATAAAGATCGCTCTGAGAAATGCTGGAGGGGATGTGGCCTAACGGACTCTCTGGTACACTTACTATGGCATTGCCCAAGACTGGTTCGCTTTTGGGAGCTAGTACTGGACGATATAGACAAAGCGTTTAACACCACACTTCCACGTTTCCCAGCATATACTTTATTGGGACTGCCGAACCCTCTGACTTTCCCGCTACGTTCCCTGAGGGGAAGACAGCATTAACACTGCTGGCAACGCGTCAGGTAATCTTAGCCCGCTGGGGCAACACTAATATACAGACCACACAGCATGGCTATACAAACTATGGTTAATACTAGCCATGGAACGCATGTCCTTAGTGGTAGAGCACAAGGTGGAGACCTACGCCAAGCTTTGGGCCCCCTTTCTTTAGATCCTCTCGACAGACCTACGAGAGGTCACATGTCCCAAATACTTACAAATATTGTGACTCCTCGCAGGAAGCGGGGCAGTGGCCGTGTCAATCCCACAGATGGTGTCCAAGGACCAACAAGCGTCCTAATCGGTGTACACTCTCCATATGACTTGGAGAGATAGATGACTGGTGCGGGAACAGGATGGGTGGGTGTGCTGGTGGTTTCCCTTGGGGTTGCTCTGTTGTTTTCCTAGGATGTTTTGTTGTGTTACTTTTGATGAACACGATCCTACTATCGCTGCCAGCCTCCGGGTTGTAGGCGCAAAGCTGTGTAGAACTGCACCCCTGGTTAAACGCTGCCGACCATTGGTTGTAGGCACTCAGCTGTGTAAATGAAGCTATGGATCTCGTTGAATAAACAGAATGGTTCCAAAAAAATGTATATTTTAAACATGCAGGAGCAACGGTTTTGACTGTTGCACAAAAATACACTATTTTCAATGTGCATCAAAAGAAATGTCTAAACAACAACAAATACATGTTATATTGGAATCGGTTTGTCACTACTGCAGAGAAGAAAGTGATGTGTACTAGAACTGCTACCCCTCTCTCTGCACTGAATTTCCAGCAGTGACTTTTTGATGCAACTGTGGCCTCTGGTGCAGGTTTCGAATATTTTAATCTAAAATTTAAATAGTGATGGAGAACTCTGAATCAGAATTCCACTCTGGAGTAGCTTTGTCTTGGCAAGTAATTTTGAGTTTGCAAGCTTCCCTTACTGAAATATGTTTTCCCAGTTGGACTTTTTCCCTTTAAGATGAGAAATTTGGTGAGCAATTTCTACCCTCCCAGTATTTTAAAAATAAAACTTTATATTAGCTTATGATCCTGACCAAACGGGTGTATTGGATTTAATTATCACCAGAGGTAAAAGTCAGTCCTTCGTTGTTTTCTGTCAGCAGATTTTAATCTCATAGCAAATATATGTACTTTGTGGGGAAGGAAGTACGTCTGCAGAGAACACAGTTGTAAATGTAGGGTAAATTTACTAAGGAAAATAGCAAAACTTAAACAATATATTATTGCCTTATTTGCCCGACATTCCAATTGTCTGGCTAATGCACTTCTATGCCTTGCTCCATTGGGTGAGGTGAGGCACCATGCCCCCAAAGCCTTCGTGTTTCTCCTCTGCAAGACCTTGCCGGGTGGGGTGTAACAACTGGTGTGGTAGAGAAGCATGATTTGCCCCTAATCGTAATCTAAGGAAAGATTCAGAATGGTGATGTCCCCCTTACTGACATATGCCTTTAGACATTTTATACCTCCTGAATGTCTGCAGGGTTGCATCATAATTTGTGTTTAGTAAAAACTCATTAACTCTACCTAATGTTTCCCTTCTATTCCTGCAGTGCTCTCCGCATCTGGTGATAAAAGATTGTACATGGGCGAAATCCTCTGAGAAAGCGGAAAAAAAGACTTCATGGAAGCTTCTACGGACAGAACTTCTGCTCATCCATCGAGGAAATCTCAGCAAAGACTCAGTCAACAAAGGGAAACCTTACCTTGCGCGGCTGGTTTCACCTCTTTCTTGTTGCCGACAGAGCTGCTGAAGAAGAGTCAGTCTTCAAGGTGGACATTCTATGGGCGTATTGAGTGGATGAAAGGAATGGCTGCTCTTTTCCAGTTTATGAAAGATTGATGGATTCTATTTTTTCTAGAAAGTTGGATATCTACTGAAAGCGGACACCATTTTTTAAACGTGGTATACAATTTTAATTTAATTATTGGAAATTATTTGTCCTCCCTCCCCTTCTTTATATTGAAAGTAAATGGAAAACTTTTACAAGATGCATGTGGCTGCTTTTCTTTATAATTCTCATCATCGGAATAACCTTATTAAAATGTCAGAGACAATCATAAAAGTACGTAGTAAAATGCAGACCGACTTAACACAGTTAAAAAATGTTAAAGCATAGTATACAGCTGATTTATTTTAAAGGATTCCACCCTAAAACAGACTTCATCATTTATCAATTGCAAGAATCATAAAGCTACTCTGCATTTTGTAAATTTATATTTTCTTTAAAAAAGCAATAAAGATTTTTTGGTATATACTTCATAGTACGTAAAAAAAAGAAGTAAAATGGAAAAGAGACTGCTCCGAAACACCATCACAAGGGCAAACACAGACACTATACTCTACTATGGGAAAGCATAAACGATGTTGGATCGTACCAACCTTAAATATAAATAGCAAGGCCCTCTTCCAGTGGCCTGTCACCAGAGTCAAATAAGGTTCAATATCATTATGGGATTGTAGAGTGGCAAAAAGCCTCTCAGATGGTTAACCTAATTCCTCTCCTCCCTCTTTAAATATCTTCTTTCCCAAAAAATATGTTTAATATGTAGTTTGTCCTCTTTACAAACTGAGGTGGTCCTCAAACCTTTTAGGTTCTTGTTTTATGTATGCGAGTGCAGAAAGCTGGCTCTTTATATAGTATACCAAAAAGAGATGCTGAATAAAGAGTCCAGGTATCCCTTATAAGTGGGCAGGGGCTTGCTCTAGCAATCCCAAGGTGCTCTATTTGGGGGGTAGTGTGGTGACTTGTCCAAAAGGAGTGTTAGACATTTGTTACACACACAGAGTCAATAAATGAGGCACGCCTTCAAAAAGGAGATCCACACAATTTAGAATAATAACACTTACTTTATATATATTTTTAACACCACGTTATTGGGTAAGTACTTTCTTTTGAGATATCACTGTTACGAAAGTCTACAGAAATACACTTGCATTAGGTGAGGTATCACGTTTTTTTAGTATACAGCAGTACACTGGCACTTGTATCTTTTAAAGCGGTAATGTTATCCTATGGGAATGAAACGTATACTGCATTCGGGCACTTAGCAGCGACTTATGGGACTGTTCTTCAGGACTTAAGGTAAGTACTGGGCACAGTCCAAGGCAGCACTAACAGGTCACCTCTGGGGTGCCCGGGTGTAGAGGTGCAATTCAGCGTTGTGTGCCTCGTTGAAGTCAATGTGGAATGGTCCGGTTAAAAATAAGCTGCAAGCAGGGACTGGGGGTACCAGTCCAGGCGAACTCACAGGGGGGGCTCATTCCTTGAGGGTCTTAGGTCAAGGACACCATCTGTTCACTCGACTTCATGATGGGGGGCTTGTGTGTAGTGGTGCTTTGTCCGGCCGGGTCGCGCTGTTGAAGACTCTTGCGGTTCTCGGTCCCTGCAGAAGGATGCTGCAGGTGGTGACTGGGTGCCAGTCTGGCCAAACCCAATGGTGGGCTCCGTTCTTGAGTGTCTCAGGACTACGTTAGCATTGTCGCTTCCCTCGGACTCGGGCTGTGGAGCGCTGGTACAGGGGTGCTTAGAGGCATCGGGTCGTGATCGGTCAGAGGGTCTTGGTGACCTGGTGAGAAGGGGAAACAGGGAGGCAGGGCCACTCTCGGTGAATCCGGATGTCCCTCGACGGTAGGTTGGGCTTTGTGCTGTTGGAGTCCGGACTGGACCACCAGCAAGCCTTGGTTGCTGCAACTGCTCCGGTTCCCAGGGTATTAGTGCTGTGCTGCCTCTGGGGGTCCAGGTGTCTCCAAACTTGGCAAAGAGACGGATCTGACCTCCTGGAGCACGAAATCCTTTCTCCTGTTGCGCTGCTCCTTTGGCAATCCCGATGGCTAGCAACACTATGGACCAGCAGATGCTTTGTGGTGCCTGCAGATGCAGGGTAGCAGCTCCTCTACTAGGGAGATCTTTCCTGGTTGTTGAGGTGCTGGGCAGCCATCCACGGATTTTGGGTAGGGTGCCTCGCGTTTGGTGAAGTGGTCCTAGTGATGGTCGAAGTTCAAGCAGCCTTGCAGGGTTTCGTGCCAATCTTTGGAGCACGTCTTCAATTATCGCTCCCTTCGGTCCTTCTTCTATCTTCCTCGGTTCCCAGTAGTCAAATCTTATTTCCTGGTGTCTGGGGGCCACCTAAATGCTCAATTTAGGGGTGTTTAGGGGAGTGAGGTGTAGTAGTCAATGGGCTACTTACACCTGGGGTCGCTACACCCCCTAGAAGACAACTTTCTGTGGTGAATGGGCATCACCCTCTCTAAGAGTTCCTAATTTCACCACAAACAAGATAGTGAAATCCAGATTTTTCGTGTTCACTTCAGGTAGCCCAACCTAGGGGTATGACTAGCCTGGAGGTGCAACACGCCTCCTTGCATAACTCATTTCCCACCTGTCCTGGTTACAAATGGGGCAGGGGTTAGAATTTCCGAGGTCTAGGGAAGCCAGGCTGGCATATCAAAGGCGGTGTGCTCTTTGATGCTCACTGCCTTGACATGATACTTTTCTAGCCATCTTGCTGGAGGAGGTGTAAACACCTTCTGGAAGAGCAGGTATTGTTTCTGACCTGTAAGACCAGGGCTTTCACCTCCTAGGGGGTCAATACATCATCTGTGGTGGCAGGCTGGACAGTTCCAGTCAGCCAGTGTGCTAGTAGGTTTCAGGGTGTACCTCTAAGGTACCCTCTGGGTGCAGGTATTAATAAATCCAACACTGGAGTCGGTGTGAGTGCATTAATACGATATGTTTGATACCAAGCACCATAGGTTTCAGTGAAGCCATTATGTAGCTGGGAAACTCGTTTTGACCTGTGCCCAGTACATACCTTGAGAGGGCTTCCCTGCTCATTTCGTCCATCAATTGTGTGTCTTTTGCTTCCTTGCCCTAAGTGTGCCGGGTATGCCCAGACGTGGGTCCCAGGCTCACTGTGCCACTGGATTCAAGCTATCCTGGCTGATGAGGGGTGAAACCCCGAAACCGGTCCTAGGATGCTTGTTTCTGGTCCAGGGAGGACCTGGCTTGGCAGTTCGGGCTGGACTGTTCCCATGAGGCACAGGGTCAAGACTGATTTACATATGGCCAGGTCTAAACTGGGGGGGCATGGTGAGCAAAGGAATGATGGATTTAACCCAGATCTCTTGACTGTGGGTGAATGTTTTGATTTGTTCTGCATTCCGTCCATCAATTGTGTGTCTTTTGCATTTGTAATATCCAGCAATGGAACTAGACATTAGAAGAGCATATCTGCTCAGGCAGATATGTCCTCACATATGCTAGAATGCACCCTGCCTTAGGACTCTAAGGCCTGCTGTAGGGGTGACTTGTATATAGCCCATGCAGTGTCTTTGGCATGGCACACAGGAGTGTGGCATGTCATGTTTTCAAACATGGTTTGCACTGTGTCACGCTGTCTGCAGTGGCAATCTGTGGAATTTGTGTGTGGGTCCCTTAGGGTGGCATAAGATATGCTGCAGCCCCTAGGGACACTCTTTACTACCCATGCCCTAGGTATCTGGGGTACCATTTACTAGGGACTTAGAGGGGTGCTAAAGTCCTTAGCCAATTGTCTAACAACCAGACATCACTTTGCTTTAAGGAAGGATCACTGGCACTGAGGTGTGGTTAGCAGGCCTCAGTGCACTGTCAGAGTTGAAAATCAGCATCTGGTAGCTAAAAGGGGCAAAAAGTGGGGGGACAACTGCAACAAAAACCCAGTTTCCTACAGCGGCCCAGGGCACTTTCAATCCTCTATCAATCAATCTTTAATTATCACAGGGTTTAAAAGTCACATGGGGATTGAGCCAAACTGAGAGTCACAGTGATAATGATCCCAATTTAATAAAATCTTCAAGATAGGAGAGGCTAGTTTCCATATGAGCGACGTAATGTGGAATGGGACAGGGAGAGAAGGCGTCTGCAAAAGAAAAAAAATCCCACTTGTTAAGCAGAGCCATCAGCGTAACCTCAAACCTCACCCTATAATTCTCTTTGGGGAACTCACTGAGTTCTATAAATTTTCAGTAGGGGTGCGATTGGTTCTCCGCCTAAAGACTGGAGTAAGTTAATGAAGGCACCCATTGCTTGACTAAACTTAAAGCAGCAATGAGAAATGCTAGTCACAGAGGAGTCAAAAACGACCCCCAGATATGGTAAGTTATTTACTCTCTCTGGTTTGTTATTTATAGAGGGAGTGCGCAGGCTTAGACACTCAAAGGGGGAGAGGGGGTGTAGAACGCAGCCCTGATGTTTCCTATGCTGTAAGTTAAACGTGTGATAGCTAACCGCTGGGCCTAAATCTCACCCTGGCCGAAAGATATTGATAGAGGACTGATGGGAAGTGCACCAAAGCTGTATCGAAGCCCAATTCAAGCAAAAGCAACCTATGTTTAGTTCAGTTTAGCGTGTCAAATGCACCGAATAGATCCTTAAAGGCTAGATGCAATGGGCAGTGATTGGCAATGGTGACTTTGCCTATTAAAAGATTGTTTACGTGCTGCTCCATAGTGCCTTAACCCCTCCCTGAAACCATATTGGCATGGACATAGAATGTTACTCTCCTGAGCTCTCCCACAAATTCTGTTAAAGATTAATCTTCCAATAATCTTGACTGTAACGTCGATACGTGAAATAGGCCTTTAATGGTACATTCTGGAATGTAGGGTCTGTAACATATGCAAGCATGAATGGTGCAATTGTGATGCACAAAGATTGTTAGCAAACTCCATTAAAAGAGAAACCCACAAATCTATATTGCATTTTAATAAGGCCACAGACACCGCATTGGGTCCAGGAACTTTGCCAACAGGGCTTTGTTGTATAGCTAAAATGATTTATTCCAAATTAAATGTAATCTTGGTGCCCATGTTGGAACAATTAAAAAAGGCAATAGGTGGGTGACAGATGGAAGTGGGGTAGTAAATGCTCATAAAATGTATAACACAGTGTTCACCTGTAATATGAATACTCAACAAAGATACCAAACTATACCTTGGTCTGGATGAGTAAACTGTTTGCCAGAATAACTTTTTCTTTTTTTAGATTGGCATGTTTGGTCAGACAGTTTCAATTAATATTGCTAATGACGGCTTTCCTTCTTTTTACAGCTTGCTTATTTAAGCTATGATAAGCAGAAACTGTTGCGTAAGCTGCAACTTTGACATAGCTCTACAGGTGTGCTTCCCCACCCCCGGGTGAACTTGTTTCAATGCACCAACAAATGTGGAAGACAGGTTATTGTAGACCTACAGAACACTACGCTATGTGTTATTGAAATAGTTATTGCTTTTGGGTTACTAACAATCCCTATGAAAGTATTGAGGACACCCTGGTAAATTTCGTTTTTCACAGTATCACACACCCACTGCACTAAGAAGAATGAACTCTTTAAGTAAAAAGTATTTATTACTACAGGAACAACCTGTTTCTCAGTATATCTAAAACAGCTACACAGAATTTTATAAAAACAACAAGAAAGCACATAATAAACAACGGGAATAAAATGAGCGTTTCTAACATGGTTAAAATATCACCTAGAACCTAACATCTACTTCTGTGCGCTACACTATGAGAGCATGAAAGGCTGAGCAACTTGCATTCCAGAGTTTCTTAGGGAGAAGAGAATTTGGAAAAAAGCGAACCTTGTTAACAGCAAAGGCTACCGTTCTCAGCAGAGGCGCGAAGACCGTGTTCCCTGTGAAGGGCAAATACACCCTGTGGTAGTGGTCTTTCTTCGGGACTTGGCTTTTATCAGCTACATGCGAGATGTAGCATCTGCGAAAAGTGCTGGCAGTAGGCAAGATAGTCTCTAGCAGAATCTCATGCGATAATCTGGGTGCAGGACCTCTCCTTCTAAGTGGTCAAGTGGCAGTCCATATGTACAAAATCTTATCAGAAATTGGAATTCTTGACATAAGTTTAGGACTCCCTGCCATAGATTATGTGCAACAAGGTATACGTCCCAGACATTTCCTTATGAACATATAAGGAAAAAGGTTGTCAATTCAGACAACACTATTTAGCTATATGTCTGTATTTGTTGTTATTTAACCTGGACATGGTGAAAAGCAGACATTTGTTTGATTTAAATTTGTAGAGCACGACATATACCCTAAGGTGTCTTGGCGCTGATGTCTGCACTTCAGCTATCGCAAAAGATCAGGATCAATAAAGGAGTTGTTAGACCGGTAACACAAAAAGCCAGGTTTTTAACTGCTTTCTAAAGATCATAAGGTTTGCTTGTGATCTTAAGTGAATGGCATTTGGTTCCAGAGAATGGCTGTAGAAAGCCTAAAGCTTCTACCTCCCAGGTAGCTTTACAAATCTTAGGGACTACCATGATCTTAGCATAGGTAGATCGCAGACTTCTTCTAGGGGTGTACCATGACATTTTTTCCCTCAGATAGGCAGGGCCCGTTCCATGCAGGGCTTTGTGCGCCATACAAAGTGCTTTAAAAGCAACTCTGCTCTTGATCTGCAACCAGTGTAGCTCCTTGAGCTTCTTAGCAATCGATTCATTTTTCTTTACGTTTTTCAAGAGTCCAGCAGCATTTTGCAGTCTCTGAATCTTTATTATCAGCCCTTGTTGCATGCTCAAATAAATGGCATTGCAGTAGTTTAATCGTGAGAGCACAATAGAGACCACCACCCTTGTGTGTAAGTTAGAGGGGATGAAGGCTAGCACCTTTTTTAGTATTTTCACATTATAAAAGCAAGAAGAGATCAGCTGATTAGTCTGCTCTTTAAAGGTAAGTTTCGAATCAAAGATCACTCTGGAGTTTTTACTTTGGAGACTGGGGTGGGTAAAGGGCCAAGTGTTACAGGCCGCCAAGGATTCCAAAATGACCGATCTGCATCAAAAAGGAGCACCTCAGTTTTGTTGGAGTTCAATTGCAGGCATTGACTGTCCATCCAACTAACAATGGCTGACATACAGTTTCTGAATCTCATGGCTACCTCATCTATATTGGTGTGAATGGAAACAACAAGTTGCGTTTCATCCGCATATGATATTGTGTTGAATCGGAAGGATCTAATCAAGGTGGCTAATGGGGCAACATAGATGTTAAACAGTGTGGGGCTTAATGAGGACCGTTGCGGGACCTCACACTGCAGCGAAAGTGTTGGAAGTGACATCTCCAAAAGAGAAGGATTTCGATCCAAGAAACAAAGCCAGGAGATAAAGAGCATTGCTCTGAATTCCTATCTCCATAAGCCACTGTTTCAGAACTCGATGACTTACGGTGTCAAAGGCTGTGGGTAGGTCCAAAAGGACCACCGCAGCCTTTCCTCCCCCATCCATTATTCCGCGAATTTCCTCAGTTATCACCACCGGGGCAGATTCTGTACTGTGAGATTTGTCGCAGACGAATGTCGCATCAAGTGCTCCATTTGTCATTAATCGAATGACTTGACACTTTCACAGTTCTTAGAAAGGTACGGTCAGATGACATCTGCATCTAATGGCAGACATAACAATGATTCTGCATAAATCAGGAAAGATGGCGACTTCCATTGTCTAGGATTGAGAAGATGGCGATCTCCATTATCTAACATGAAGTCGGGGCCTACTTAAAATGGAATCAGATCTTAGGGGCTTTACGTCAAAACCTCCTCTGGGTTCTTAGGTTTAAAAGATAATGCAGTAAGTAGGCATCTATTTGCTAAGCAGCAGGAAACCTCAAACAACCACAGTGAGGAATCCTTGTGCTTGCCTCAAGGCTTTAACAGTGCCACTTTGATGTCATTACATAATTCAGTGAAGGCTGGCATCAGTTATCCCAACTTTTTGGAAAAGCTTGATCCAGATCGAAAGACCATCTTTGGCCTGCCCAAAGCTATAGAGGGAGACTGGGATACAATAGCATGTAAAGCCATCACAAAGCAAGGAGGCAGTAGCACAGGGTTTTTGTAGAAGAATGATATCATAAAGCCATGATGGGCAGGATGTGGTGAAATGCGTCATCTGTGCAGGTCTGGACACCACGGACTGCTTTAGCATTGCAGTTGGCACAAGTGGATGAGGTTGACCGGGTTTTCAGACAGTTTTGCACACATTGCTGATGGACATGCCCTTCAGTGGGTCAAGGCTGTTTGGCGAGAAGGTGGTCGCAGCACTGACCAGGTTTAAAGATAGTCTAGCCAAGGCGTGTTCCTCAGGACTATTGACTCCTACAAAACAATTTCCCTTTCAGGTTTGCAAATTTAGGAGCTATTCCAGGTGCTTGGCCTATGGCATTGGCAGCTATTCCACCCGATGATGCAGCAAACTCTTGAAACTGCTCAGGGCTGTGGACATGGCACCTGTAGGGATCACACAGGAATGGTTCCATCTTTTCCATGTAAGGAAATTGTGGAATAGTGTTACAATGTTGCAATTATTTTTTATATTTTAAACTTTAGCCATGGTGAATCAATTCAGAGCCAGAAAAAATAATTTTTCTTATATCCATCGAACTGATTTATATCAGTCACTTATTCCCCCATCGAGATCGAAAAGCATTAAGCTGAAACAGACAACCTCTTCTTTGGGGAGGTAGAAAAAAACAAGTTACTGACCTTTGGTAATGCTCTTTCTGGTGGATACCGATTCCTTGCCTTTATAATATTCCTCCAGGTGCCAGACTAGATCTGGAGAATTGGTCAGCAGTGCTAGGTCGGACCATCTGTCAGGTGTGATGGATTTCCAACCTGGGAGGAAGTAATGAATTCTGCCACCCACCAGTAGGGCATGAGTCATTGAGGACAAACTAAAGCGGCTTAGTAGATGTTGCAGCAGGAGGGGGGGGGGAGAAGTGAGAGAAATGGACATACTCAAGAATACACACATGAGTATTTGTTGTTAGTGAGTTCTGAGTTTCTTTTCACCATGAACAGACATACTTAAGAATACACTCTAGGAATATTTTTTAGGGTTTTCATAAAATCAACGTACTATCCTGGTGCATATAATGTGTTAAGCTGTACCTATAAAACTAAACAAAACTGTGGTGGGAAAAACAATTAATAAACAAAATATTAAAAGGGACTGCAACATTTTAATGGTATTTCAGAATTTCCTTGCGTGGAAAAGATCGAACCAGTCCCTGTTCTCCAGCCCCTTCATTCTTGCCTCTAGCTAAGCTTCCTTAGCACCAAAAGTGCCTGTACGAGTTTCTAAGGTTGCCTCTCACCCGCATACCTTAGCAGAACAGATGTTTGTTCTGTTTTGAGAAGGTTGTTCTCAATCTCTGTTATCAGCATGTTATGGCATATCCGGCAAGCCGATAAGGCCAGGCCGGCTCGGAGATGGCTGTCTATGGCCTTCACGAAGGATGTTTACGATTTCTGCTTGCTAGATCTCAGGCTTCCAGGAAGTTGAACATTCCTCTCTGCCTTGGTCTGGTCTAAGTTTCCTATTATTTTGAAAAGTGCAGGCCTCACGTTGAATGATGTCAAATGCAAGAATTAACATATTAATCTTTAACCTTCACTTAATTCAAAACCTTGTAAATCATGTGAATGCATATATGTGAATACTGGATACACTATCAAACTATAATAAAGCAAATGTTATACATTTATGGATGAGAAACTAACTAAATCAATATATAAAATGTAATGGGGGTACATAAGTAAAAAGTGTAAACATTATGCCACTAGAATATACAATGTCTTCTGCTCTTTTGAACATTTTCTATGGCTGTTCCTTTCTAATAATCTGTAAGTAATTTTATAACTAGAAAACATTGTCTACTAGGATAGATTCAACAGCTATTCCTTCCATTGCTTACATTATACTTGTAGCAGGGTTCTGGGTGGTTTCCCTAACCAGAACCTGAGAGGACATAATCTGTTCAAAGATTGCTATGCAATGTAGTACAAAATTGTTTGTAATGCTTCCGCACAGTCCTTTGCCAGGAGTCCAATGTTTGTCATTGGTATTTGTTAAATAGTTTGATTGCACCTCTATCCATTGCCTTTCATATGTGTGTGATGGACTAAGGTTTTGAGAAGTTTTATTCTTGGAGTAGAACATATTTGGTGCAGCAAATAAAAGGTGAAGCTAGGTGTTTGGTCTGCCTCCGTTTCCTTTAGCAGACCAATCCCGGCGATATAAGGAGCTACCTGATCATGTATGCTTCGCCTTGTGCTTACCCTTAAGTGAAAGGCCTCTGGACAACCTGTTGCATAATCCCCCAAAAAATGTTGTTACCTTACCCTTCACTTACTTGTTCCAAGGGACCTATGCTGTTGATAATTATCCCCTGGAAAGGTCTCCAATTAATTGTATTGTAATAGAGCCTTAAGAACACGGCTTCAGTCTTTGAGTTGGGATATGGTTGACAGAATTTAGACCACGTTGACAGCACTATTTTATGTTGAAATATGAAGCCTTTTAAGTGGATCTTCACAATGGTCTTTCCGTGTTAATCGATAGAGAACATGTTGTCACTTTTAAGTCATTTGGGCTTTTTTGAAATTTCCTTCTCATGTAGCACTCCTCTAGACTCTAATTCACAGAAAACCCAGATTCATTCGTCTTTTCTATCCTTTTAAAAAAAAATGTTTTGGGGTTTTTGAGAAATTTATGAAACCTGGGAAAGTCAGTTTCCAACATTATCCGATCCAAGAGCAGAGTTAAGTCACAGACTCTGAACAATATAAATGTTCTGCTTTGAATAGATATTTTTGTGTCCATCTATGCAGGTTAGATTGATTTATTTTTTAATCATATGCTGTTACCACTAACTGGGCATTCTGATGCTGAGGCAAAGCTAAAAATAGGAGCACATGATCACATAATCTCTGAAGCAACCCTGTCTTCAAATGAAGGCGGTGAAGTTATTGTTAACATGGGTACCTCCAGGTTTCACATGATCTGTATCACCTGCAGAGACTCCCCAGGCTTCCATACTGACCCCTGTCATCTGTTACTATACATCATGGGGTTGATTGATGCTCTTCTTGCAGATAACAGCATCAACATGATATACAACTCTATCTGACAGCCGCCTTTGCTTCAGACTTCGAACGTGTCAAACACTGCATGCACATCATCTAGACCTTGTTATTCAGCACCTACCTCAAGCTCAACTGAACCATTTCCTGTTTTTTTGACAAGATCAAGGAACAGTACAAACAGGTCTCAATGAGAAGAGGTGTGGCGCCGCGGCCAGGGCGACTGACGCTGGAATCTGGGGCTCACGGTTCGATCCCCGGCACCGGCGGCAGATCAGCCCAGCACCATGTGACTCTGGGCAATAGCTTGCTTAATCTTCCCGACGGCCCCCAGCGCCGGGATGCCTTCGGGTAGCTGTTCGCGCTTTACAAATACTGGATTTACATTTACATGACATACTTGACAGCTTCGAACCCCAATTTTCATTAAATGCCAAGTCACTTGGATTCACCCTGGACCTCCTCCTCAAGGAACGTATTGTCGAAAACAAAGATGTACTTGTACAAGCTTTCTCTTCTAAGGAATGCAAAACTGTTTCTACCAGAGCACAGCTTCAGAACTGTTGTTCAAGCCCTCGTACTCTCGCATCTGGATAGTGGTAATACCTCCCAAACTCCACACTGGCATCCCTTAAGGACATCCTCCACACCATAGCAGGTCTCATCCAGACGTTGAAGGAATATGATCACATCACTCGAATCCTGATGGTGCAGGCTGGCAAGGGGAGCCAATGGAGTTCCATCTTCAAAACCTGCATTATTTGCAAAGCCATCGTGATCTGCACCCCTGCTTATCTTGCAGACAAGCTCACCATCTCTGGTTGTACTCGGCACACCCGCAGCTAGGACACCATCAGACTGCTGACTAAGAAGTGTAAAAAAGGAAAAAATGAAACAGCAGCAGGCCTTTTCCATCTATGCACCCAGGATCTGGAACAACATCCCTGTATCCATTAGGACCACCGCAACACTGCTCCAATTTAGGAAAGAGTTGAAGATGCACCTCTTTAAGGAAAATAACATCACAATGCATTTACAGTCCACAAATTTCTCCCATCACTTGTTGACTTTATGTTGGGCCATAACCATGTACAGCACTTCCCTCCCTTTGGCTACGTTCGCTCTACAGAAATATTACATACATAGAGAGAGATGGCATAAAGAGTCAGGTAGTTGGTTCCAAAGAAACACAGCAAGATAGGAATAGGACTGTCGCTCAGATCTTGCAATCTCTGTGCTAGGGATATTAGCAAAGGTGGTGTTTGAGGAAAGTAAGGCTCTAGAAAGATGGATTCTCAAATAAACAGGACCTTGCTGATGAAGCGCATTGAAAGCCAGGCACAGCATCTTAAAAAAGTCACACTTGTGTATGAGCAACCAATCCAAGTGTCTAAGGTGGTTTGATATGTGAAAAGATCTGGGAAAATTGAGAATCAAACGGGCTGCTAGGTTTTGCATAGTCTGTAACTTGTGCAGTAAATTTTAGGAAATACACAAATACATGGAGTTGTCATAGTCAAAGTGAGAAGTAATTATCGCTTGTATCACCATCTTACGACAGTCCATTGGCAGGTACCCAAATATTCTCCTTAGTTTCCTCAAGGGAGCAAAGCATGTGGATGCCACTTGTGTAACTTGGTGACTCATGAATGTAACCTGCTTTATCAGGAAACCGAGATTCTAGCTAAGTAAACTGGGCAGGCATATGTCCCAACCCCTGAGGCCATCACAAAGAGTTCCAAACAGAAACGTTTGCCAAACAGCACCATTTCATATGAATTTAGCTTTAGACACTTCATCTTTCAACATAGAGACTGCTATTGAGCAATTACCAAAGTTTAGTTTGGTGTCAGAAAATGTCTTTGAAATAGAGTCCATAATTCGTACATCTTCTGTGTACAAATATATTTTGAAGCCAAAAGACCCAACAAGTTCTGCCAAGGGAGACATGTATACATTGAAATGGTTAGGGCTCATGGATGAGCCTTGTGGTACCCCACAGATTGGTTTAAAGGATGATTGAAAACGTGAGACGGAAGCCACACAGAAACAGCCCTTCATGAATGAACCATTCTATTTAAAGTCCCAGCTATCAAATCCAACTAACTGAAGTTGTGCTAATGGAGTCTCACGAGCCACAGTATCTAAAGCAGTTGTTGACAGATCCAGCTGCGACTGCTAAAACTGACTTTGTTATATGTTTTGGCCTAAATCCAGACCGAGAGATGTCCAGGAACAGATTAGATTGGAAATATTCTGAAATCTTATTGACAATTGTATCCAGAATTTTGGCAGCAAATGGTAATAAGAGATTGGCCAATAATTGGCAAGTACAAAAGTATCAGTAGTAGGATTTTTTAAAAGGGATTAATTGAGCTTGCTTCCGACAGGTGGGGAGTACTGCTTGGAGCAGTGATTGGTAACATAGCATGGTTAAGTGGGGATAAGTAAACAAGAGACCATATGGAAAAGGCCAGAGCACATGTGTTAAGTGGTGACCTGGATTCAGCCGAAGTTTAGACCAACAGATAGGATTATGCTGATTCTTAAAATTACTGTATATAGCCTCAAATTTCTCTTTTAATAAATTGAGCAAATACCTACATAGTTTCTAGGTCGATGCTGTAATCCTAGCTTTAGGATTCATAAAATCTTTAATAATAAAAAAAAAATGATTGGGTAGAATTTCTTGACAATGTAATTTTGTTAACAAGGGGGTCTCTGAGCAATAGTGTTGTTTTAGAGTCATTTTATATATCTTTTTATCTTCCTGTGCATAAGTTCTGCGCCACTTACGTTCTAAACATTTGAAGTGTTTTTCCATTGCCCACAGTTCATCTGTGTACCAGGCGCACTAAGGGTTTGTTGCGCTACATGAGCGGCTGTTGTGCTGAAAAAATGGAGTCAAGAGCTGTGATACCTGTATTGTCACTGTTTGCCTTTTTGCTTTTAAATGTATTCCAGATACTAGCATCGCATGTTTTACTTAATCAAAATTTTACTAAAAGCTCGTTTTAAAAAATGCAAAAGCCTGAAGTGGTGAGAGTCGGGGAATTTAAAACAAAAGGTTGATAAATCATGACAGCCAAATACAGAATATAGAATGGTGATAAAAAGAAAAAATACATAAAAAAGATATTTTAAAAGACCAATATTATGACACAACATAAAACAGGTATAAGGGCATCACTCGATAGCCAGTGTACATAAATAGAATGGCCATGAAGACGGTGAAAAGAAAAGTTGTGTTTTTTAAGATATTTGTCGTGGCACAGTATGAGTACAGGTATCCTGTAGTAATGAAGGTCCATAGAATGCAATCTCAATAACAAAGGAGAAAGTTGTGTACACGATATTTTGGCCGGACAGAAGTCACAGGCATCGGAAATAGATTCTAGGATAGAGACAGGTCGAAATTGGGATATAAAAGTAGTGATTGACGGGATTAGGTAACCAAAATTGATAAGTTCAGTCTCGAGGGGAAGAAATGGATCGCTAGGTATATGGTGGAGAGAGAGAATTCCATCAGATGTCTTGTACTTTCAACAGTAATTGGGGTTTCTGTGCATTTATGAAAGAAGTGAAATGTGGGTCTTAGCAGATGCCTAATGGTTTGTCGTTCCAAAGCTTACTAGCAAAATCCAACAAGCATTGGCAAAGCCAATAGGTCTCACCTATGCGAGAGCTATTGACTTTGGCAATGTGTTTTAGCCATGTTGTACACCAGTGTGGCTGCTGTTCAGCATGGCAAAAAGTTATCGGCGTGGTTTGGGGTAGATTTGAGTGGGGTAGAATGGGGTAGATTGGAGTAGCTTGGGGTGGAGTTAAGTGGGGTAGATTGGTGTACAGTGAGGTAGAATAAGGTAGATTGTAGTCCCATATGGCTTGTACCTCCCTCTGTTAAACTGCATTTGTCGGACAACATAAATGTCAGGATGGGGCCAAACTGATTCTGTGCACAACCTCCGGATATGTTGGCCTATGTCCCTGCTACCCACAGTGCACCATCTGTACCCCTAACCCTACAGGGCAACAAATGTGTGTGCAACCATAGAACATGATCCCCCAAGAAATCGTAGTAACAGATCCAGAACCTTTTTGTTTGAACTCTCATGCATACCCAAAGAAGCACAGAAGAAATAGCACTACTTTTAATATTTATCGAAGCATTGTGATTCTTGTGTAAAATACCTTTTGCTGCGATAATTAGTAGAATGAAACAGATTAGCGTAATTAGCACCACAAGAACGGTGAAAAGGATGAACATTTCCAACATTATGCTAAGACCGTGAATATAGGCAGGTATATAAGTACAGTGTATAGTTGTACTCCTACCTAGCGCTCCCGAACCTAGTGTTCGAGGCATGTGAGCTGCAGAGCTCACACTGTGCATTAGATCGCCATCTGGTGTTGGGCTCGGATGCTTGCACTTTGTTGTTGTCTTCGAAGAAGTCTTTTGTGGTCAGGTGATAGGTGACTCCTCCTTCGGACGATAGTGCGCATGGGCATCGACCCCATCCTCAGATTGTTTTTTTCCGCCATTGGGTTCGGATGCAATTTTCGCGCACTGGTTCGAAACTCTACTTTTCAACCGTTTCATCGTGCAAAACTAGCAACAACTTTCTATCGACATCGAAATCTCGACGCGCCTTTCATCGATTCCTTTTCCAGCCGTCGACGCGGGCCGCTGGGCCCATCGACGCCGTGAGGCCTACGGCTCATGGAAAGGATGCCCTTCCGGAAATGCCCCCAGTGTGGAGCAAAGTTCCCCCACAGTGACCATCACGAGGTCTGTAACCTGTGCCTCTCGCCCGACCACAACGAGTCCAGCTGTCCAGCTTGCGCCTCCTTACATTCGAAGAAAACGATTCGAGATCGTCGAGCTCGAAGGCACGTCATGGCGCAGAGATCCGCTCCAGAACCGGTGGACATCTTCGACGAAGGCCCCGATGTCCCTGAGGAAGATTCCGAAGATCTCCAAATCGTGTCGGAGGCAGAAGACTCAGACGATCCCATCACTCCTGGGCAACGAGTGAGTACTACTGCCCCTACCCCAACCCCCCCACCAAAGAAGGCACCGGTCAAGACTTCGCCTGTTGGCCCCAGTCGCGACCGAAAACACGCTTCAGACGCCCCGCCTTCAAGCCCGGCGCCATTCTTCCACGCCTCCTAAGGCCAAAGAGCACAAAAATCAGCCACCACCCCGCTCGGAACCGAAAAAGTCGGCGCCGAAACCACTTCTCCAGGAAGAGGAGCTTTTTCACCCGGATCCTGTTGATCCTCATCAAACAAAAATCCATATTAACCCCAAAACTGGACATCTCACAGCTGTACCACGCCACAAGCCCGTACCTGTGGAAAAGGACTGTGCCACTTCACCTATGCCTCCTTCTTCCCCTGTCCTTCCATCTAACACCCCTCCTCTCCACATACCTGTTACACCGCCTCAGCCTGTAACATCTCCACCACATGATTATCAAGATGATATGGGGGACGGTGGTGACCCTGATGACCCATTCACTGACCCAGATGACTCACCACAGGATGATTGGGACTACAACGATCCAATGGATCCCCCAGACCTCCCAAGCCCTCCACCATACCCAACAAAACCATCTCCTCCAGATGACAATATTGGGTTTGGGCAACTCATTAACAGGGCTGCTGTTTTTCATGGGGTACACATGCACACAAACGCACCAGAGGAAGATTTCCTACTAGACACTTTTGAACAGTCCCAGAGAATTGTACAAACTTTACCCATGATTAAAGGAGTCATCAAGCATGCTCCTCACATATTTAAAGATCCTGTACGTGCCAGAATTCTTAACCCTAGGATCGATAAATATAGACCTGCCCCTGACGATCCTGCCTACATTAAAGGCCAACTCCCTCTAGACTCCTTAGTAGTCTCCAATGCTCGTAAACAAGCGAATTCTCAAACCTCAGGAGACGCGCCGCCCCCTGATAAAGAGTCAAAATTGCTAGACGCATCTGGCAAAAGAGTAGCTGCGCAGGCCGCCAATCACTGGCGCATAGCCAACACTCAGGCACTGCTGGCCAGATATGATAGGGCCCACTATGACCAATTAGAAACCCTGTTACAACACTTGCCTGACCAGTACAAAACGCAGGCAAATGATCTAAATCCAGAGGGCAAACTAATCACCAATGCGTCCATTAAGTGTGCCCTTGATGCAGCTGACACTGCCGCTAGGTCTGTCAACACTAGCGTACTGCTCAGAAGACATGCATGGCTGCGCATTTCAGGCTTCAAGCAGGAGGTTCAAACCACCATTTTAAATCAGCCGTTCAATCACAACCAACTCTTTGGTCCGGCTGTAGACACTGCTCTTGAGAAAATGAAAAAGGACACTGACACTGCCAAATCAATGGGAGTGTTGCAGTCTCCGCAACCGCGTAGCTCCTTTCGTCGCTCCTTCTACAGAGGAGCCTCCAGAAACATCAACACAGACAGTTCATCTTCTTTCAAAAATACCACCCAAACATCCCCCAATAGAGGATATTTTAGAGGAGGTTACAGAGGGAACAACAGTAAAGGAAGAGCCCGAGGTAGCAACAACACCCGTACCTCCCCAGCTGCTAAACAGTGACTTCCCTCCACTTCCCCCCGACCATTCCACTCCTGTCGGGGGACGACTTGCACAGTTCCTACCTGTCTGGAACTCCATTACAACAGACAGGTGGGTGAGACAAATTATCCAATATGGTTACTGCCTAGAACTTACAGCTGCCCCCCCAAACATACCACCCAAGCAGCATCCAATGTCCGCAGACCATCTTACACTTTTAAAGCAAGAAGTTCTCTCACTGCTTCAAAAGCACGCCATAGAGCCGGTCCCTTTACTACACCAAGGAACAGGGGTTTACTCCCTGTATTTCCTAATCCCCAAGAAGGATGGGACCCTAAGGCCAATTCTAGACCTAAGACCCCTCAATCAGTATATACATTCGGATCATTTTCACATGATCACTCTCCAACAAGTGCTTCCCTTACTACAACAAGAAGACTTCCTTGCCACACTAGACCTCAAGGACGCCTACTTCCACATTCCCATACATCCTGCTCACAGGAAGTATCTAAGGTTCGTACTCGATGGACAACACTACCAGTTCACAGTCCTTCCATTCGGAGTCACCACTGCTCCAAGGGTGTTTACCAAATGCCTTGCAGTAGTAGCAGCACACCTACGAAGACAGCACATACATGTCTTCCCATACCTGGACGACTGGCTCATAAAAGCCAGATCATTCAACCAGTGTGTCCAACACACTCATCAGACCATTCAAACGCTACACAACTTGGGGTTCACTATCAACTACACCAAGTCGCACCTCCAGCCCTCCCATGTACATCAATATCTGGGAGCCACAATAAACACCTCCACAGCTCTAGCTTATCCCAGCCCAGCCAGGATAGCCAGTATACAAGCCCTCATCACAAAGTTTCAAATTCAACACTCTCCCAGCCAGAGTGTTCATGCAACTAATCGGCATGATGGCATCTTGCATTTTCATCGTACCTCATGCAAAACTTCAAATGCGTCCCCTACAAGAGTGTCTAGCACACCAATGGAATCAGGCTCACGGACAACTTACAGATCTGGTGTTGGTGGACAGCCGCACACATCGCTCTCTGCAGTGGTGGAACACAAAAACTTGTCCAAAGGGCGGCCGTTCCTCGAGCCTGTTCCACAAATAGTACTAACAACAGACGCATCACTCACAGGATGGGGAGCACACCTGTTAGATCATACAACACAGGGCAAGTGGACCACTCAACAAAAGCTGCTCCACATCAACCATCTAGAGCTACTAGCTATATTCCTAGCCCTCAAATCCTTTCAACTCCAGGTACAAAACAAAGCCGTCCTGATCCGAACAGACAACATCATGGCCATGTATTACATACAAAAACAGGGGGGGACACACACTCCACAACTGTCCCAACTGGCACAGAACATTTGGAGGTGGGCCATTCCACAAAACATATACCTTCTCGCCGAACACTTACCAGGAGTTCACAATCAGATTGCCGATCTGTTAAGTCGACAGACACAACAGATTCACGAATGGGAACTACATCCACAAGTTCTTCTACCTTTTTTCCAGATGTGGGGCCAGCCAGACATAGATCTGTTCGCCACACACCAAAACGCAAAATGCCCAACCTTCGCCGCCAGGTTTCCACACCCGCAGTCCAAGGGCAATGCGATATGGATGAATTGGTCCGGCAGATTTGCGTACGCTTTTCCGCCACTCCCACTCATTCCGCTTGTCGTACGCAAGCTCCGACAACAGTCTCTAAAAATGATCCTAGTAGCTCCCACATGGGCACGCCAACCGTGGTTCACCACACTGCTGGAACTATCAGTAGTCCCACACCAAAAGCTACACCTCTCCCCATCACTACTAACGCAGAGCCATGGAGAGATAAGGCACCCCAATCCATCTCAACTGAACCTTGCGATCTGGCTCCTGAAGTCCTAGAGTTCGGTTACCTTAACCTACCACCGGACTGTATGAACATTATTAAAGAGGCCACACGCCCTACCACCAGAGCTTGCTATGCAGCAAAGTGGAAAAGATTAGCTATTTACTGCACTAACAATCATATCCAGCCACTACAGGCCTCCACGCAAAACATCATTTGCTACTTACTACATTTGCAAAGATGTAATTTGGCATACTCATCTATACGTCTGCATCTAGCAGCACTTGCTGCTTACTTACAGAACAGGCAACACTTATCACTCTTCAGGGTCCCCGTAATTAAAGCCTTTATGGAAGGCCTTAAACGGGTCATACCTCCCAGATTACCACCTTCCCCAGTGTGGAATCTTAACATCATGCTTACTAGGATCATGGGACCCCCATTTGAACCCCTGCATAAATGTGAACTTCAATTCCTTACATGGAAAGTAGCGTTCCTAATTGCAATCACCTCTCTCAGGAGGGTGAGTGAGATCCAGGCTTTAACCATACAAGAGCCCTTCTTACAAATACATCATAACAAAATAGTTCTCAGGACAAACCCAAAATTCCTTCCTAAAGTAATTTCTCCTTTCCACCTTAACCAATCTGTGCAACTACCCGTGTTTTTCAAAACCCAGATTCTGTAGCAGAAAGAGCTCTCCACACCCTAGATGTCAAAAGAGCTCTAATGTATTACATTGACAGAACCAAGTCATTTCGCAAAACAAAACAATTGTTTGTAGCTTTCTCTCCACCACATAAAGGTAACCCCATCTCAAAAGCTGGGATTGCAAGGTGGATCGTTAAATGTATCCAAATATGCTACCAGAAAGCCAAACGCACATTATCAATTCCCCATAGAGCGCACTCAACACGCAAACTAGGGGCTTCCATGGCATTCTTAGGGAACATTCCCCTAGAAGACATATGTAAGGCAGCCACATGGTCTACAACAGACACCTTCACTAAACACTATTGTGTTGATGTGCAAGCCAAGCAACAAGCTTCTGTGGGCCAAGCTGTTCTTAGAACACTTTTTCAAACTACTGCAACACATACAGGCGACCACCGCTAGGGGAGATATTGCTGTACAGTCTATGCACAGTGTGAGCTCTGCAGCTCACATGCCTCGAACGGAAAATGCTACTTACCAGTATGCATGTGTTCTTGGCATGTAGAGCTGCAGATCCTCACACAACCACCCACCTCCCCGGGACCTGAATGTGTTCTAGTCCTATCTTATTTAGATATACACACATGGACATCCTTTTCCTTTCTACTAACTCCATCACTCCCCATTATGGCGAAAAACAATCTGAGGATGGAGTCGATGCCCATGCGCACTATCGTCCGAAGGAGGAGTCACCTATCACCTGACCACAAAAGACTTCTTCAAAGACAACAACAAAGTGCAAGCATCCGAGCCCAACACCAGATGGCGATCTAATGCACAGTGTGAGGATCTGCAGCTCTACATGCCAAGAACAGATGCATACTGGTAAGTAGCATTTTCCTTTGCCTAGGGTGAGTGATCTGCCAAATCCCTGCCTGTGTGGACTAACTTCCCGTTACCCGTAGGTAAGTGTCATCAAGCTGCCCGTCTTGGTGTAGAGCTGGACATCCTTCGTGTTTGTGCGCAGGAATCAGCTGAGCTGGAATTCCGACATGTGGTTAACCCCGCAGTGTCAGCTGAGTGCTCCTCAGCCTAAACACGGAAGTGGTTCTGTATATATAATAATAAAACCCATGTGGTCATGTCGCCAATCCGGTCAGGCCGCAATTGTTTATTCTAGTTGGATAGCGTTGTTGCCTTACAGACAATAACATAAATTACATTTGCGTAGTGAACTTTATCTCTTGTACTGAATGTTTAAGGTATTGGGATAGTGTTCGTACGAAGTGGAAATGTAAGCAATGCTGATTCAGAGAATGTTATCCTGCATGGTCACACACGCAAATGTGTGTAGAAGGCAACTTCAGAAACGTGAACATGTAAAATGGCAGCATTTCTACCCGGGCCTAACCTGACCACATGACAGTGGGGTAGAGTGAGGTTATCTGGAGTGGGGTCAATTGTAGTGAAGCAGAGTGGGATCAAATGGAGTGGGGGAAATTGGGGTGGGGCAGCTAGGAGGGGTAGAGTGGGGTATTTTGGGATAGATTGGAGTAGAGTGGATTTGAGTGGGTGGTTTGGGGTAGATAGGAGTGGAGTTGATTGGAGCGGGGTAGATTGGAGTGGAGTAGATTTGAATGGAGTGGGGCTAATTGGGGTGGAATGTGGGTAGATTGGGGGTGGTGTAGAGTGGAGCAGATTGGGTGGGGTAGAGTAGATTGGGGTGGGGTGGATTGGAGTAGGGTAGATTGGGGTTGAGTGGTGTGGATTGGACTGGGCTAGTTTGTAGTGGGATAGGTGGAGTGGGGTAGATAGGGTGGATTTGATTGGGTGGACTAGAGTGTAGTAGGTTGTGGTAGATTGGAGTGGGGTAGATTGGTGTCCATTCACTGCTTCCATTTTTGGAGCTACTTTTTTCTTTGTGTTCAAGCACTCCATATGAGTGTTTTAAGTCAGTTTTTCATATCCCCGTTCATGTAGCTTCTTTTCCCTCCCACCCCGTACTCTACGACACTGCACTCTGCTCTGCACCTCTCTATGCCACTGCGCTCTAATCTGCACCACTCTACTCTATGCCTCTGCACTCTACTCTGCACAACTGCACTTTACGCGACTGCTTTCTACTCTATCCCACTGCGCTCTACACCACTGCACTATACTCTGCAACACTCTACAACACTTCCCTTTACACCACTCTATGCCACTGCACTCTACTCTACACCACTGGACTCTATGCCACTGCTTTCTACGCCACTGAACTCTACACTACTGGGCTCTAGCCATTCTGCTCTTCTCTGCACCAGTCTATGCCACTGTACTGTATTCTGTGCCACTTCATTACACAACACTATACACTACTTTGCACCACTCTGCGCCACTGCACTATACTCTGCAACACTCTGCCACTCTACGCCACTGCTCTCCACTGATCTCTATTCCACTGCTCTCTATGCCACTGCTTTCTATGCTCTGCACCAGTCTATGCCACTGCACTCTACGCCACTCTACTTTACGCCATTATGCAACACTGCTCTTCTCTGCACCACTCTATGCCACTGCACTCCACACTACTCTAAGCCACTACACTCTGTGCTGCTGCACCAATGTACAGCTCTGCACTATTCTACTCTGCACCACTCTTTGCCACTGCACTCTATGCCACTCTACTCTACGCCACTGCACTCTGCTCTGCACCACTCTACTCCACTGCACTCTACACCACTCTATCCCACTGCACTCTGCAACTCTCTACTCCACTGCACTCTACCTCAATGCACTATACCCCACTCTACTCTGCACCACTCCACATCCAGCTGCTCTTCTCTGCATCACTCAATGCCACCACACTCTATGCCACTGCACTGTACACCATTGCACCACTCTATGCCTCTGCACCACTCTATGCCACTCTACTCTGTGACACTGCACTCTATTCTCCACTACACCCCACTGCACTATACTCTGCACCACTCTATGCCACTGCACTTTATGCCACTCTACTCTATGCCACTGTTGCACCACTCTACACCACTGCACTCTATGCTGCACCACTCTACGCCGCTGCACCACTCTACGCCACTGCACTTTATGCCACGATACTCTGCAGCACTGCACTTTATGCCACTCTACTCTGCACCACTCTATGCCATTGCTCTCTACTGTGCACTCTACACCACTCTACTCTGCACCACTGCACTCTCGACCGCTCAAATCTATTCAGCACCACTGTACCCTATGCCACTCTAATCTACTCTACATCACTCTACTCTACGCCACTCTATTCTACACCACTGCACTTTACGCCGACCCACATTTCTCTGCACCATTGTATTTTACTCTTCACCACTCTTTACCACTGCACTCTACTCTGCACAACTGTATGCCACTGTACTCTACGCTGCACCATTGTACTCTACACTACTGCACTCTGTCACTCTAATCTTATCTGCGCCACTGCACTCTATGCCACTGTACCTAACTCTGTGCTGCTGCACTCTGCGTCACGCTGCACTATACACCACTCTACTCTGCACTACTGTACTCACTGCCACTGCACTTTACACCACTCTACGCCTCTCTACCCCACTGCTCTCTATGCCACTCGACAACTCTCTACTCCACTGCACTCTACCACAGTGCACTGTACCCCACCCCACTCTACTCTGCACCACTGCAGTTCACATCACGCAGCTCTTCTCTGCACCACTCTATGCCACCGCACTCTATGCCTCTGAAACACTGCGCCACTGCAACACTCCGCGCCCCTGCACTCTACACCACTCTGCTCTGCACCACTCTATGCCACTGCACTTTATTCTAAGCCACTACATTTTATTCCACGCCACTTTATGCCACTACACTTTATTCTACGCCACTTTATGCCACTACACTTTATTTTATGCCACTGCACTTTGCGCCACTCTACTCTATGCCACTCTGTTGCACCACTCTACACCACTGCATTCCATGCCCTGCGCTCCACACTGCTGTTTTCTGCACCACTCTATGCCGCTGCACCACTCTACACCACACCACTGCACTCTGTGCCACTCTCCTCTGCACCACTGCACTCTATTCCACTCTACACTGCACCCCTCTATGCCACGTAACTCTACTGTGCACCACTGTACTCTATGCCACTATACTCTGAACCATGTACTCCACTGCACTCTACTCTGAACCACTTCACTCTCTGCCACTCTAATCTACTCTGGATCACTTTACTCTATGCCACTGCACTCTATGCCACTCTACTCTACACCACTGCACTCTACGCCGCACCTCACTACTCCTCACCACACTACTCTGCACCATTGTACTTTACTCTACACCACTCTAGGCCACTGCACACTACTCTGTACCACTCTATGCCACTGTATTCTACTATTGTACTCTAAGCATTACACTCTGTCACTTTAATCTTCTCTGCACCACTCTACTCTGCGCCACTGCACTCTATGCTACTGCACTCTGCTGTCCCCATGCCACTGCACCCTACTCTATGCTACTGCACTCTACGTCACTCCAAACTACTCTACGCCACTGCACTCTACACCTCTCTACTCTGCACCACTCTACTCTGCCACTGCACTGTACACCACTCTTCCCCATTGCACCATATGCGGCTCTACTCTACACTGCTGTACTCTACCCCAGCGCACTATACACCCCTCTGTACAGCACCACTTCACTCTTTGCCACCTCACTCTGCCACTCCACGCCACTCTACACCACTCCACACAGTGCCACTCTACACCCCTCTACTCCCCTCTACCCCACTCTATGCCAATCCATACCACTCCACTCTACCCCACTCTACTCTGCTCTGTCAATCCACTCAACGCCACTGCAAACTACACCACTAATCTATGCACGCCACTCTACTCCACGCCACTCTACACCCCACTCTACGCCCCTCTACCCCACTCTACGCCCCTCTACCCCACTCTACCCCACTCTACGCCCCTCTACCCCACTCTGTGCCCCTCTACCCCACTCTATGCCCCTCTACCCCACTCTATGCCCCTCTACCCCACTCTATGCCAATCCACACCACTCTATGCCAATCCATACTACTCTACTCCACGTTGTACTACATGGTGAAAAGACATTGGCAAAGTCAATAGCTCTTGTGTAGGCAAAACCTATTGGCTTTGCCAATGCTTGTTTTGGTTGTGTGATAAAGGAAAAAAAACTATCATCCTACAGCTTGTCCTTTCATATGGGTACTCAGCAGGATATATTGTCACATAAATGCTCTCACTTTGAAGTCAACAAAAGAGAAGTAAACACCAAGCTCCCTCAGAATAAGGAGCTTGACATTTGACCTCTATCTTTCAATGCACAGCAAATGTTACAAGATAAGAATAAGAGTTAAAGGCCTGTTTACAGAAAAAGAGTACTCTGAAGGATACAGTAAACAAGGAATTCTCACGAGAGAGACAAAATCAAGCTGGACAGCATAAAACAAATAAAGCCAGCAAATAGAAAGCAAGCAAATGTGAGTTACAAACAAAGCCAGTAGTAAGCAATGGACAAAATGCATTCCCAAGGATGCTTTCAGAATGTCCAAAAGAAGCAAACCAGACAGCTGTGCTGTCTGGTAGGCTTCGACCTAAAAAAAGATCTCTTTTGAGTGGAGATTTTCTTGCAGTAAATTGTTTCCAGATAGTGGTTGATGACACTGGATAGGTCTGTCCCTGCGTGATAGTTGTGTTTTTTGGTTGTTATGGGTATTCAGTTGTAATGCTTCGAAGTCTTTTGTGACATAAGCCTTTTAATTGACTTAAGACTGAACTGATGTTGGTCTCCTTTATCCGTTCATTTTTGTTATGGGCTTCCAGTTTCAGTTTATCCAGTATAAATTCTGAATAGAGGCCTTTTTAGGTCTCGGCCTGCACCAGCGCTTGCGCTGGTCTGGCCGAGAGTTTTAGTAAGCGGGTTTTGGAAGTGCAAACCCACTGGCTTTCGGCTGGCGACCAGCTTGCATTCACGATGGCGTGCACGCGCGCAGCTGCCATCTGGGTTTCCTATCTCTTCCTCATTTCCTCGTCATGGCTCATTAACTCTCTGGACTCTGATGTTTCAATCGCAGCAGCAGCTCACATTACCAACTGACGGCCCTGGACTACAGCCACATGAAAAACAACAGCGATTAGCATTGAAATGCAAGATTTTTTTTTGTCTAGTTAGAAATATTGCTTCGGTGGGTTGATTTCACCTTATATCGCTATTTGTTTTATATTGGGAGTCACAGCCTAATTACCAGTATTTTTGTCTCACTCTGTTTTTTTTTTTTATATTTATCCGCGCAAAGCACAAAGCTATATTTAAGGTTACTTTTTCCGCGTCACTTCTTCACTCTATTTAAACTCCACACCCCCCACTCTTATTGTCTCTCTCCTGCTCTCTCTCTCTAATTCTCTCTACTTAATTAGCTCTCCCCTCTCTATCTTTTTTAGCCTTTCATTCTCTCTCACCCCTTTATCTGTTTCTCTTTCAAACTCCTTCATTCACTCTCTCCCCTTCTTTCTCTCTCTCTATCCCGCTCCACTCTTTATTCTATGTACACCCTTTCTGTCTCTTTCTCTCTCACCACCCTCTCTAATTGGGCATTATATCTTCACTCTATCTCTCACTCGGCAACACCACAGCATCACTCCGCATCACCACAGCATCACTCAGCGCAACCACAGCATCAATCAGCAATCAGAGCCAGCACAGCATCACTCAGCACCAGCACAGCATCACTCAGCACCAACACAACATCTCTCAACGCCATCACAGCATCACTCAACGCCATCACAGCATCACTCAACGCCATCACAGCATCACTCAACGCCATCACAGCATCACTCAGTGCAACCACAGCATCACTCAGTGCAACCACAGCATTACTCGGCACAACCACAGCATCACTTAGCGCCACAACAGCATCACTCAGCGCCACCACAGCATTACTCAGCAGCACCACAACATCACTCCGCGCCACCACAGCATCACTCAGCACCACCATAGCTTCACTCAGCGACACCACATCATCACTCAGGGCCAAGACTGCATCACTCAGCACCACCACAGGATCACTCAGCACCACCACAGGATCACTCAGCACCACCACAGCATCGCTCAGCACCACCACAGCATTGCTCAGCCCCACCACAGCATCGCTCAGCCCCACCACAGCATCGCTCAGCCCCACCACAGCATCGCTCAGCCCCACCACAGCATCGCTCAGCACCACCACAGCATCACTCAGCGCCACCACAGCATCACTCAGCGCCACAACAGCATCACTCAGCGCCACCGCAGCATCGCTCAGCACCACCGCAGCATCGCTCAGCACCACCACAGCATCGCTCAGCACCACCACAGCATCGCTCAGCACCACCACAGCATCGCTCAGCACCACCACAGGATCCCTCAGCACCACCACAGGATGACTCAGCACCACCACAGCATCGCTCACCAACACCACAGCATCGCTTGGCACCACAACAGCATCGCTCAGCACCACCACTGCATCGCTCAGCGCCACCACTGCATCGCTCAGCGCCACCACAGCATCGCTCAGCGCCACCACAGCATCACTCAGCGCCGCCACAGCATCGCTCAGCGCCACCACAGCATCGCTCAGGACCACCACAGCATCGCTCAGCACCACCACTGCATCGCTCAGCACTGCCACAGCATCGCTCACCACCACCACAGCATCGCTCAGAACTACCACAGCATCACCACAGCATCACTCAGTGCCACAACAATATCACTCAGCACTACCACAGCATCACTCAGCGCCAACACAGCATCACTCAGCACCACCACAGTATCGCTCAGGACCACCACAGCATCGCTCAGCACCACCACTGCATCGCTCAGCACCACCACTGCATCGCTCAGCACCACCACTGCATCGCTCAGCACCGCCACAGCATCGCTCACCACCACCACAGCATCACTCAGAACTACCACAGCATCACCACAGCATCACTCAGTGCCACAACAATATCACTCAGCACCACCACAGCATCACTCAGCGCCAACACAGCATCACTCGGCGTCACCACAGCATCACTCGGCACCACCACAGCATCACTCGGCGCCGCCACAGCATCACTCGGCGCCGCCACAGCATCACTCGGCGCCGCCACAGCATCACTCGGCGTCGCCACAGCATCACTCGGCGACGCCACAGCATCATTCGGGCCGCCACAGCATCGCTCAGGGCCACCACAGCATCGCTCCGGGCCACCCCACATCATTCAGCGCCACAACAGCATCATTCAGCGCCACAACAGCATCACTCAGGGCCACCACAGCATCACTCAGGGCCACCACAGCATCACTCAGGGCCACCACAGCATCACTCAGGGCCACCACAGCATCACTCAGGGCCACCACAGCATCACTCAGGGCCACCACAGCATCACTCAGCACCACCACAGCATCACTCAGCGCCAAGACAATATCACTCAGCACCACCACAGCATCACTCAGCGCCAAGACAATATCACTCCGCACCACCACAGCATCACTCAGCAGCACAGCAGTATCACTCAGCACCACAGCAGTATCACTCAGCAAGACCTGAGTATCATTCAGCATCACCTCAGCATCGTCTCCGCAACAGTCACCACCACCACCACCACCACCACTACCACCTCAGCATCACTCAGCACCACCTCAGCCTGCTCTCGGAATCTGGCATCTGTTGATTCTCCCCTAGCGTCTGGCCGCTGCTAGTGTTATAATACAGGTACTAGTTCCCAACCTTCACCCTCCGATTGTTTATGCCCCCTCAAAAGAAAAGCTTTAACAAACAACCATTGCAATAGGCAGAAACAAGTTGCCAGCATTGCAAGAACAAAAGAAAACTGAGGAAATTTTTTATTATAAATACTTTTTTAATATGGTCGTTCAGTTTTACATAATGCCTTCTTGGTCATATATAAAGTAACAAAAATGCTTCTGACACTTTTTTATTATAACTTTTCAGCATGCTGCACAGCAGCCACACTTCTCTACAGCACAGCTTGAAGACATTGGCAAAGTCAATAGCTCTGGCTAAACACTTATAAGGCCCCAAAGGCGAGACCTATTGGCTATGCCAATGCTTGTTCTTTGAGGTTTGCAAGGTAATTTTTAACTGTTGTTTTCAGGGTCTGAGAAGATTGTCATAACTTATTTTATTTTAATTCAGTTTCATATACCGTCTGGACATCCAGTTATGCATTTTCTAGAAGTTCTTTTCATCCTCGTTTTCTCCTTTCCAGAGATGGATTGATAAATGGCTTGGCTCATCACTGTCTACCAGGAATCACCATCTCAATTCACATCACTTTCACTAGCACATCCTTGTGTGTCAGCAGTTTATTCGGACTTGAGAGCGCTAGGATTTTTGTTCATTCTGACCTGGAGGTACATTTCTGTTACATATCCTTTGTACTGGATTTCAAATCATTAAATATAAATGGTTTCTAAGCCAAAACCTGCCTCGAGGAGGCTGAGCCTTGACTCCACGTTGTATGCTAAGGACGTTTTAAGAATTTAGGTAGTATTTTACGAGGCTTTTTATTGACTATGGCTGTCATCCCTGGAGCATTCAGACATTTGTCATCCTGCACAACTCTTTAACCTTTTAGAACAAGTCTCTGTCGCTGCTGGTATTCAGCCTTCATCTTCCATACAGTTTCTTTCATGTGAGATCTTACCATCCTCCGAGTACCATTCTGCGGTTGTTGTACGTAAGAAATGTGCAAAGTGAATCTGTTTCTTCTTTGTTACCAGATTAAATCAAACACAAAGTTGCCTACACCCCAAAACCATTAATTTTTATGGAGTTGTAAAACAAATAAAGAAGGGAGTGCAATCGTTGTCCACGTCCCTCCAAAACCAATTCCAGACTAACTATGGAATCTCGCTCTTTTTATTTTTTAAAACCGCCCTCGTCTCAATCTTCTCCCTTCTACAATTCTCTGTTCAGGATACTTTGGAAAACCTGTCAAATAGAGATTGGGCCTATTTTCAGTGTAGGAAACTTGACCGGGGAACCAGGTTCGAGTCTCGGCGTTGGGTCAACATCCTGTGATTCTGGGCAAATCACCAAGGGCCAGATGTACGACCCTTCCAATTTGCGAGTCGCTAATTGTGTTGTTTTGCGACTAGCAATTTGCGACTCGCAAATTGTAATTGAGGACAGAGTCTCAGACACTGTTTGCGATTCCTAATGGGGTCGCAAATTGCCTGCCTCATTAATATTCATGAGACAGGTGCAATTTGCGACCCCATTGAATGGCTAGAACTCCCATGGATGGTGGCCTACTGGGGTCAGCAGACCACCATGTCTGTGACTGCTTTTTAAATAAAGCAGTTTTTTTTTTTTTTTAAATGCATCTCGTTTTCTTCAAAGGAAAATGGGATGCATTTAAAAAAGAAAAATGAAATTTTTCTGTTTAATTCTTTAAGAGCAGGCAGTGGTCCCAAGGACCACTGCCTGCTCTTAAAAAATATTTTCACTGCCAGTCACAAAGGGGAAGGGATTCCCTGGGGTCCCCTTCCCGTTTGCGAGAGGCTTACCACCCTTTTGAAATGGGTGGTAAACTTCAAGTGTTTTGCGACCACAATTGTGGTCACAAAACATTCGTATATTGAAGTATGACTCACTATTAGGAAGGGACGCCCTTGGCACGCCCCTGCCTAATAGCGAGTCACAAACCATATTTTGCGAGTTGGTAATAGGTTACCGACTCGCAAAATAGGCTTTGTACATAGGGCAGAGACCTATCTTGCGGTCACAAACGGGCCGATTTCCCCTTTGCGACCGCAAAAAACGGTCATACATCTGGCCATTAATCTCCCCGTGCCTACCATAAAATGTGTAATGCAACTGGTGCTCATGTAAAGCGCTCCAAAATCTTTGGTCGAGTTAGTGCTATATAAAACTGCAACAAAAAAAGGTCCTGAATTGTAAACCAAACCTTTGGACTAAATCCTACCCCTTTCTTCCAAGTCTCTGTTTTTCCTATATCCTAACTGTGTCTCTGTCTCCTTTCTGTGAACTTCCCAGTGACTTAATGTAATGAGTTCATAAGACTGTGGAAACTAGCCACATGGTTGTGTTCAAAGTTTGGGCGACCACAGGATCCATCAACAAGCATTTTCAATGCAATAGGTCTCGCAATTGCGAGATTTTAAGTTATCGGCATTGTAAATGATGCTTTTTATTTGTGTTTTTCAAAGCAACACATATATTAAAGGCATTGCCATTTCTGATGCGAATAGCTCAAACTCTCGCAAAAGCAAGACCACTTTAATGGTGGCCACGCCCCTTTCTTTATACACTGCTCGCCATATTTAGGTTACAGTGAGCAACGTCCTAAAAAAAAAAAAGGGGCGCGGCCAACATTAAAGTGAAAATGCGTATGGGGTGCTTTTACACAAAGTGTAAAAATAAAGAAAGAAAGCAAGCTTTTATAGCGCGGCCGCTAAAGTGAAAGCGGTTGCGCTGTGAATTAAATAAATAAGCTCGGCTGCTAAAGTGAAAGCGGCCCACGCTGTAAATTAATTAAATAAATAAGCGCGGTCTCCAGAGTGAAAGCGGACAGCGCTGTAAATTAAATAATTAAATAAGGGCGGCCACTATAGTTAAAGCGGACCGCGCTGGAAATTTAAAAATACATGACTAATAACAATATAAAAGGTAGCGGCGAGTTGCGACGTCATGGGTGGAATAGGGAAGATCATTAAAGAAAATAGTGCTCACTGACTAGATAAATCAGACTGTGTTACAACACAGGTAAAAAGTCCAGTCGTTATGGGAGTTTTCAATGCAGACAAGGCGGTACCAAGGAGGGACTACTAAGCCTATTCACGCATAAAAAGCAACATTTTCAAAAGGACAGTAATTGCAGCCAATTGAAAAGATGGGCGGGAAATGGGGGGAGCTTCTATGCCATACCTCAATACAGCATGCCTCGCAGAGCAGCGCCTGCGCTACCCAGGCTTGACCTAAAAATGACACTTGGGCTTTTTTTCTGTTTACCGATCTGAGTTATATTGGTAAATAAAATGGGGAAAAACTTATTAAAGCGTTTTTTTTTTTAATGTGGTTGGGGGTAGCACCATCTGTGGGCAAACGGAACATGGGAGGCTGGGGGGGTGGAAGCAACATGGGGTGTAGGTGGGGAAGCAAGACAGAGGGCGCAGGGGTGGCAGAGAAACGTAAACAGGCGCAAGAGAGAGCAATGTGAACTCCGGGGTGGGAGGAGAATAGCAAAAGGGCAAGAAAGAGCAACGTCAAACTGGGGGGCAGGAGCACACAGGCGAGAAAGCACTGCGTGACGAGAAGCACACAAAGTCAAGTGCATCACAGAGAGGGGCAAGGGAGGAGCACATGGGTGAGAGCAGAACATAGCACAAAGTGGGAAGAGAAGCACATTAGGGAGACCGCTGGGAAAAACATGCACTTGTGGAGTGCTTAAGGCAAAAGAAAAAAGTAGTTCTCCAACAGTGAGCAGTGGAAGGACATGAATTGGAAATGCTCCAGGGGAGTAATAGACAGATGGACATGGTAAGCCATTGAATAAGAAGCAGACAAATGAGACTGATCGTAAAGCCAACCAGTGGTAAGCAATGGATGGGCTGGGGAGCCCCTCTTTGTTCTTGATAAGCCCACACCTTGTTTTTCACAATCAAATAAGTGTGCTGACTGGTAGACTCCAGACAGCCACACCAGACAGACCTAAAAACCAACAGCTACACAGACCGTATGCACATCGTCCAACTAATACTGGCGCACAGACTAAAAGGTATAGACACACCCTTGAACCAAAACCAAAACATATTCTAGCAATCATATGAACAAACTACACAGAAAGACGTGTACACATTCAAACACTTGCATTATAAACACTTACTAACTTGCATACTGTCACACATAACACAGATATAATCAGGTAGAATGGATGGACAGATAGATGGAGCAACACCCTGATAGTAGTACTTCCATACATTGAACAGAATACATATTGACACCTATGCAGACAGATTAACCAACATGCAACCATGGGCAGAGCCTTATAGACACACAGGTGCACAGACTGACACCCATGTATGCAGCTCAAAAGGTATAATGACACCCAAAACCGTAGACCAAAAAACATACAAGCACCCACGCAAACAGGTTAAAAGAGAAACAGACCCACTGACATACAGGAATCATATACAGATGCACATAGCCTCACACCTACAGTAACAGGCAGCACACATTCAGTCACAGATAACCCAAAGACATGCACACGATGAAAAGAGAGAGGGAAGAGTGCCAGATTGTTGGATGAATTCAGGGAAAATAACATTTAAGGGACAGAAAGGATTGGATTTCCAACTTTGGCATCTTTCATAGTGATCACTTCCGGTAGGTGATCGAATACTTAAGTCGCTTTGTTCATGAAATCCTCGATATATGTGTCTTTATTTCCCGTGCATAACAACACAGTACAGTAAGCACACACATTCAGTACTTAGCCTCCTTTGTCCAATCTTACATGAGAAGCACTCCAGTCACCCCCTCCCCATGTGTTGCTTTGGCCTCCAACCACTGGCCGTCCATCTTGCATCGGTCTCTGTGTTACTTATGACACGGGTCTGGGAGAGGCTGATGGAACAGGGAGGGTGAGCTGGTAGGGTATGCATAAACACAGATGGTGTGGGGGCGGGTGCAAGTAAAAGAAGATAGTCAAGAACACGCACAAGAAAACTGCCTCTTTCTCAAGAAAAAAAAGTACAGTATGAGCCGAAGGTACACTGATCTGGCGTAATGGCTAGAATGCCCGAATTTGAAGCTGGGGAACTGGGGTGTTGCTTTTAAGTGAAATCACTGTCACAACAAAAACAAAACATGACCTGGCCCGGTGCACTTACCTTAAATATTAATTTATTTGCAACGTAGTAGACTATTAGCCTACGAATGCCAAGTGCTGTTTCACGGACAGAGTAACGCAGCTCTCAGCTAAAATATCTCATAAAGTTACAACCCCTGATGATAAAAAGATGTTTCCCTGGAGCCCGTTTCACACTCCCACTGTGTCCTTTCTCAACTCACCTTTGGCTGCAGGAAAACAGCAGTAAACGTATGCTGAAGATTGTAAAAATAAATGCGTTTAAAGAGCATGCACGGTCTAAATGCATTCAGCCGTAACCAAAAGAAACAAGTAACACGGATGTGGCGCAGCGGTCAGAGATGCTGACTGGAGCGCTCAGGCTTCCGGTTCGAGTCTCGGCGGCGCAACAGCCTGTAATTCTGCGCAAATCACTTAATTTCTCCAGACAGTCAGCAGTTATTAAGTACGGTGGATATTATATATGAGCAATGTCCATGATTGCAACTATTTGGCGAAGCAACATTCAAGCTTCCACTCGCAGTTCCCCTTTAACAAAACAGTGCTCCCCAAACAAAAGACCGATCAGAAGAGAAATACGTGCAGCGTATTACAAGACAGCATAGAACCCGGTCTCTGGTGGAAACAAAAGAACAATATGAATGGCAGTCAGGGCACTACACAATTGTCAAAAATATAACAGAGAAAGTCGACAATCATGTAAATCATGTTTATTTACTTTATTACCATTTGCGGCACGCCGTGCTTTAGTTTCACAAGTTTAAAGCAAAGTGCGGTGTGCCGCGATTGCTACAAAAGTAAATAGATAGAAATGAAAGGCGGCTCGCCCTCTTTTATTTCTATTTATTTACTTTTATAGCAATTGTGGCAACGCCCCACTTTTGCTTTGAACGTGTGAAGCTAAAGTGCGGCGAATTGTAATAGAAAGTAAAGGCGGGCCGCTGCCATTTTAAAGGGAAAACCGACAATGAAGTAAAGGCGGCTTCCCGTTTCTTTTTTTCCTTTAGTTTCAAACGCGTGAAGCTAAAGTGCGGCGTGGGCGAATGGAACTAAAGTAAATATATTATTAAAACAAGCACAGTCCACGGTGGCTACCATTTCGGGACAGAAAACATGTGGCTATGTTACTGCAGCGTCGCTGTACTGGGACGGCTGAATGTACACCAACATGTACCAGCAGGATGCAAGCAGGATGTCTTGGGAGGGAGGGAAAGTGAAAGCGCGCCATGCGCGCATTGTGCTGAAACACCGTGAGCCGTCGCGAGCCATACACGTGCACATCGCCTGTCCGGGCGCGTGCTCATCTCCTGCCCCCCTTCGGAAGCTAAATCCACAACAATAGATCTCGCCAAAGCGAGCAGCGCATGCGCTGGCGTCGCTAGGCGAGACCTAAAAATGTGTACAGGCAGTGTGATACTGTGCATCTGGTGCCATGCGGGTTATACCATTTCTTTCTAGCATTGTGCCTAAACCCACACAGTTAAAAAAAATAATAATAATAATAAAAAAGGGGACCAGCTGACACAATGAGTGTTATACAGTCTCTGCAGTGGTGCCCAGAACGGTAGGATTTTGAGTGGTGGATATTTTAGTAAGGCCATCTAACCTTATGACTTTAGGCTGTAACAATATCAGCAACTATCAAAGAAATCCGCTCACACGAAGTCTGAAAATGAGTATTGACAAAATAAAAACAATCTGTGAATCACAGAATTGAGTGACAAGAGGCTCTCCCAGCACATCTCATGAGCGTAAGCACCAAAACACTAGTACACAGCGTAAATTTGTTTTTTCAAACACAGAGATCCTAAGGAGATCATGTGTCAAAACTGAAACATGGACGCCTTGCGAGTGTAGAAATCCGATGTGGGATAGTACACATTCGACCTTTAAAACTGCATAAAAATGTAAACTTTCAGAGATGAGCAAGCTATTCGAGAATTTCCGTCTGAGATGCCAAAGCATGAAAGAGAGGCTCTTCATATCAGTGACTGGCACATCTTGGTAGCATTGATTTAGCATTGACCAAGAGCATTGGTGCACCTAATAGAGATGCACTAATGCAAATCAGAAAAAGTTCACATTTCAGCCCACATGTTGTGATATTTCTTCTGACTCCTACATCATAAAGTTGTGTAGTGGAGGGAGCTGTACAATCTTTCAGCAAGGACCTGGTTTATTAGGTTTATTATATTGTCAATAACCAGTTAAACAATTACTTGTGGAAGTCATCAAGCAGTTCGCTAGGTAGCCAGGGAACTAGATGTTTTTGTTTAATTTTTAGGAAAACATGGACGATTATAATATACTTAAAAATAGATGATTAGGTGGCAAAAGCAGAATATACTCATTTTAGAAGAAATAGTTCCCAGGGGCCCCATCCCCCAGGGCCATAAAGAACTTAAAAGAGAGGGGTGCCATGCAGCCCCCCTCCCTGTGCCTTTAAAGGCCCGAGAACCCCATCCACCAGGGCCAGCTCATTTACTGCCCACACCTGGGACACAGTAGTTTCCCTCCCAGCATTAGCACGGGCAGGGAAACATGTTTGCTCCCATCTGGCAGGAGCATTTTTAAGTCTCCCTCCAAATGGGAGCAAACATGGAAGTCTGCTCTCTGCTGGTGGAAAAGAACAGCTGCTCTCTACAGGCAGGAGCAATTCTGGCTCCGGCAACATGCAGGGTGCTGGCTGAAGCTCTGGGGGCCCTGGGCTCTCCCTGCGGCCCCTGACTTGGTGGTTGGTGGGTGCTCCAGGTGGGCACTGGGGAACCCACCTATAATTTAGAAAGGCCCCAGGGGATGGGATCCCCGGGGCCAAAATAGGCTCGGTGAGGAGGCCAGTGCGGGACCCCTACGCTTTATAATAACATGCAGCCCTGGAGGATGGGGTCCCGATGGCCTAATAAGGTTTGGAAAGAGGGGCAGCTCAGCCCCCTCTCCCATTTTTTTAAAATTTTTATATTTGGCCCTGGGGGATGGGGTACCTGGGGCCTATTATGGCTCAAGGAGGGGTGCTGCAAACCCCCCTTACAATTTGGCCCCAGGGGATGAGGGGGCCAAGACAATTCGGAGGGGCTGAATGCCCTCTTTCCAGTTTAATTGTATTTTGCCCCGGGGGATGGGGAGCCAGGGCCCAAGAAGGCTCGTAGGGAGGGGGCACACACTACTCTCCCTTGTTTAATTGTATTTGGCCCCAGGGGATGGGGTCCCTGGAGGCCTAATGACGCTCAGGGATGGGGGCCGCCCGGACCTCTCCTCTTTTTTGTTCAATTTGACCCCAGGGCCAAATAAGGTTTGTGGATGGGGGCCTCCAGGCCCTCTCCTCTTTTGTGTTCAATTTGACCCTGGGTGGGGGTGGGGGGCTAATAAGGCTTTGGGATGGGAGCTGCATGCCTCCCTCCCCTTAATATACATGTTTTGGCCCAGGATATGGGTTGCCCCGGGTCACTAATGGCTTCGGGTGTGGGCGTGCGTAGGCCAGGCTATGTGGCCAACCCCTGCCACACACCGCTGAAGGCCATGTGCAGTACAGGTTGGCTGCCTGCAGGGAGGTTGACCACCGGGCCTGCCCGTGCGCAGCATGTGGTTGGCTGCCTGCAGGGTGTTGGACACAGGGCCTGGCTACTAGCCATGCCCAGTGGCCAACCCCCCGCCGCATGCGTCCAAAGGCCATGCGCAGCGTGGGATTGGCTTTATGCATGGTAACAAAATATTACTTTACGTAAGAAAAACGTAGAACCACTGAAACAACCAATGATTGATTAAAGTGACGTTATAGTTAGGAATTGTTATTATATTTTGCTTTGCATTTTTAAAAAACTTTAAAATTCTCTGAAAAACCAAAGGTTTAAGTGACATTCTAGTTATGTGAATATATCGGTGCCAACATAATGCTGTGAACTGGAAAAAAAAACAGAAATTCATCAGTTGTAGTTAGCAGGGCGAACTATAACCTGAGCCCATCCATGCACTGCTTATGACCTCATATCACTCCTGACATCACTGATGACATCTAAAATAACCAGTTATCCCTGGTAACTTTAACTCGTGCTCTAAGGTAACTATAACTCACGCCCCCGCCATGCACAGTTTTCTTATCAATAATTTCATTGCAAATGTTACAGTGATATTATCAATATGCCATAGAAGATGTCATGAGTGATGTAATATGTGGGGTAATTAGCAGTACATGGTGCAAGTGCGCTGCTAGAGGTAGGGAAGGCATGTTTGCTCCCGTCTGAAGGGAGTTTTAAAAAATGCGCTGATGTGGGCAGGGAAACTACTGTTTCCCTGGGGTGGGCTCCCTGGTACACAGCCTATGAGCTGGCCGTGGGGGTTGGTGTCCTGGGGGCCTTTTTAGGCTGAGGGAGGGTGCCAATGCAGCCCCTTTCCTTTGAACTTAAGTTTGGCCACGGGGGATGGGGTCCAGGGCATTTGCACCCCCTCCTCCTAAATTAAGTGTGCACCATCCACAAGCCCTGGCCCAATCAGGGGGTAGGTTTTTTTCTTTACTGTGCAAGAGCTCTCACTTTTTTTTTTTGGTTTACAGCTTTTTATTAAATTTTGAATTTTCCATGACAAAAAACACCACCTACAACCTGATGGCCGGTGGGCAAAAAAACATAGAAAAGCAAATTAGAAAGAGGAGATGGAATTAGAAAGAGAGAGAAAGGAAGAGAATAGGGGGAGTACGGGGTCCATCACTGGTTACGATCTCGTGTCCCTTGGCGGGGATCATCATGTGGCTTGTGTTCCTGCTGCGAGGCTATCTTTGAGTTTTGTGGGGGATCTCTGGTAAGATCGAGTACAAGTAGATATATCTGGCATGTTAGTTCGTTAAATTCAGAGGATAGGAACTCCACTGTGGAGCTACAGGTTTTGTGAAAGCGGGGGAGCCTGTGCGATATACTGGCCATTATCTTTTCCATTCCTACCACTTCCCATAACTTATGTAGCCAATCTAGCCTGGTTGGAATGCTTTCCTTACCCCTCCTAGCTAATAGTACTTGTTTAGCCGCTCCCGAGGCCAGCGTAATAGCGCGCCCTCGGCACGATTTAAGAGGATATGTTAATGTATTCGGAAGGCCTAAAAGTATGTAGCTTGGGAATCTTGGCAGGTCTGTATCGTGTGTAGTGTTGATGTCCTTCAGTATGGCATCCCAGAAAGGCTGTATCTTGGGACATTCCCATAGCAAATGAGTCAAGGTGCCTATTTGGCCACATTGGCGCCAGCAATGAGCGTCTGCCGCTGGTTTCATCGTGCTAACCGATCTGGGGTATAATGCCAGTAATGCGCTATTTTGAGGAACATCTCTTTACCTGCTGTGCTACAAGAGGAGGCTCTAGCTCTATGTACGATGTCCTGCCATTCCTTTGGGGTAAATTCCCTCTCGCATTCTGTCTCCCATCTGCGCTGCGCTGGTGTCTTGTTTCGCTGTGTGGGTATGGTTAAAAAGGTATATATGTCTGATAATAAACGCTTGTCTGAAGTTCTGGTTATCAGCCATTTCTCGAACTTCGGTAAAGGGTGCCCTGCGTGTATGCTAACATTCGGTTGTGTCACCCAGTGTCTTAGGGCAAGGTATTGCCAATATGTTGTTTTGGGGAGGCCATATCCAGCCGAGAGCTGTGAAAAATCCATTATCCCTTTCTCATCAAAGAGATCTCCCACCCTTTTGCAGTTGGCCTCTTGCCATGTGAGGTAACTTTGTCCGTGGTGCCCTGGCGGGAACTCCGGGTGGCCTATAAAAGGAGTCAATGGGGACGTGGGTGTAGGAAGACCCTGTGACACCTGAACCCTGTCCCACGCAGCAGTGGTGGCTGGTGACATTTGAAAGTGGTGAGGCGTAAACTTTCTGGCGGAGTGCACCGTGGCGCTTGAGCGCAGCGAGCGTGCCCGAACAACTTAAGGGGGGTTTGGGGGGGTTTACCCCCCCCTGAGAAAATTTTGGGAAAAAAGAGTGGGTAAATGGTGCATTTTCAAGCAAATTTGAGAAGCAAGAAGGTTAATAAAGCAATTGTGAAAGTGCAGTTATTACATTAATAAAGGGATGTCATATAACAACATGTAGATAGAAATGTTTCTGAAGCTAGGCCAGGCACCTCTGGGCAATATACACGCTGTGTGCCAGCATGGTTTAGCGTCAGAAACATTTCTATCGTTATGTTTTTGAAGCTAGGCCCAGTGCTGGCACTCAGTGTGTATGCTTCTCAGAGGTGCATCACGCGTGGCAGGGCCTGTAGCTTCAGAGTGAGAAACATTTTCTGCACCAGTCTGCGTTCTCGCTCTATAAACACTAACACTCTTTGAAGTGCAGAGTCACTCTGAACTTTAAAGAGTGTTAGTGTTTAGAGTGGGAAGTTGAACCACTAGAAACATGACAAATAAAATACTTTACAGTATTCAGTCCGATGAAAGGGCTGAGAAAAAGTGAAGCCAAAAATAAAATGGGATTTTCGAGAGATGCAAAAGTTGAAAATTAATAAAAACGACAGAACAGTCAGGAAGAGGCAGGGGGAGTGGAGAGAGGAGAGTTGAAAGGGAGAAACAAAATGCACAACACATGAAAAGAGAGTAGAGAACATATCGAAGAAGAAAGATGGGGTGTTTAGAAACAAAGCAACTGTAGAGATATCAGAGGGAAGTGGGCTTCCAATGGGGAGTGAGTGAAATAGTGAAAGGATTGCTGTACCATGGACGGAAAGATAATGGTTATGGTGAGAAAGGCCATCTTTATGCAATTGCACAATTTTTTTGCATTATTACCTTTCCTGGCGTATAACTTTGACAAATTAAAGTTTTACGGGCAGGCTCTGGTATGTAGCAGTGTAACTTCACAGAATAACTAACTGAAAGGCTGCTAAGTGCAGCTGGAGCAGTGGATTAAAACTCCTCATTACATTTCACAGGGACTTTGTAATGTCAATGCCTCTCCATGCCGCCATAGCTCTATTTCCATTAGGACACAGACTCCAGAGTACACCTGGCAGCCCAGTTCTTCACTGCTGATTGTACATCAGTGGTGCCCCACTGATAGCTTTTCAGCCAGTTCTGCTGCCTCATCTAAGAAATATGGAGCGCAGCAAGGAATGACTTATGTCTTTGACCTCCCCAAGGGCTAAATCAAATGCTACACCACATGCCCCTTTTATACACACCTCCAACATCGAGCTCCAGGAAAAGCATTCCACTACAATCAATATTTATCAGAAATATTATAAATATCGCGCTTGCAAGTAAAACAACCAGTACTTCCAGAGCTGCTTAGAAGGGAATTTTCTTCTTGCCAATGGCTTGCAAAATGTTAATTCTGTCTCTCCTTGTGAGAAGCCCTAGCCGTCATTGATAGAAAAGCCTTTATGTATATCACAGTAAATGAAAAATAAAACTGTAATAACGGCCCTACAAATAGCAAACATTTTCCATGAGTACTAAAATGTGAGTGTATAGTTGAAATCTCGCTCCCATGGATTTTTTAAACTTACTGGAAAAACTCCTACATTTAGAATGTTCAAAAACATCAAGACATTTTTGAAATCTTGAAAATAATGCATTTTCTTTCAGACTGAGTTTTCTTGTTCAAATAGAAGAATCATTGACAACAATTATTCTATTTTAAGTGTACGATAGTAGCTCCACATCTAAATGCCTTGAAAAAATGCATTAACAAGAGAAACAAATTGTATTAATGAGGAATTTCGCATCTGCCGTCCAGCCTTCTCCCCTCTTCTCTGTCCTGCTCATTCCCACCCCTTAGTAAGATGTGTTAGAACAGTGGAATGTTAGCAGCTCCACAGCGTGGCAGGTGGTAAAATCCTGACTGTGCAGACAAACATTCAGCAACACTTTCTGTTCCTCCCTGTTTAATGTCGAACATTGATTGTGCTCCCAATGCGTGGAACGGTGTAATATCCACCGCCCTGCTGCCTCAACCTATGCTGGTTGTAAAATGACCTCTACTCCTATGGTAGGACGTCACCTGTAGCTCGGGTGCGTAGCTCTGGAGAGAGCCTTCCCTCAGAGGCTGCACTTACACCGCAGAACCAACGAGGCAGCACGGTTTTGTTATACAATTAGAAACGGTGAAGATAAGAAACTAGGTAAAGAACACACGCTCGTGCCGCGCACGCCCAGAAATGGGCTTCCCCCAGTGTCACCATACCCGGTACGTTTCACATCGTGCAACAGCACTCGTGTGGTGCTATGTAAAGCGCTCCGATACCTTCTATTGAGTTCACACTATGTAAAACTGAAAAAAGTAAAATAACTCGTCTCGATAAACTCGACTCGATGTGAATGATTGTGAGCGAGATAAGAAGATGAGATCATTTACCTGGCTTGTACCCGCGAGTATAATACCGGTGCTCAAGTGAGGACGCATCGGTGGGCGGTAGCTGAAGCTCTGAAAGTGCCTAGTGCCTATTGGTCACCGCTGAGCGCTAGTCAGCACAGTGCAAGAGCCCCTCCTGATTATTACACAGCCCAGATGTTCCGATTTTAAAATAGTGCACGCACGAGCCTTTGTTCCATGAAACTGTCGCATGCACTAAAATATGTACTGTCACACCATACCCAGTATGTTTGCACATCGTGCAACAGTACTCGTTTGGTGCTATGTAAAGCGCTCCGATACCTGCAATGAAAATTGTGTGCGCACTTGTCTTTGTGCCTTGGGTCTGACCAGACAAGATATTTTCACCCCACATTCGCACGCAGAGCACTCAGTCCTTGGCATACAGATTCAGGTAACGGTTCCTGCAAACCACAGCCCCGCCCGACTCTTACTTTTACTTTATTTCATCAACGATGATGATCGTGACGTGACTGTACTGGATCGTGACGGATTCGGAACAACACTGTTAGAGGCTCTACCACCCGACACCGGCACAAGGTCTGTGTGGTGTCGTGTGGCGCGCGGTGTGACGTGACTGCTGCGCTGCGACCGGTGCGACGTAGGAAAGAGAAATGGCCAATCACCAGTGCATGGCTTCAAATAATACCCACTGTGATTGGCCATGCAAGTGCGGCTGCGGCAGTGCCACCACCCGCGAGCGGTACCCAATACAGTTAAGCCTGCCCTCAGGCTGCGCGGTGTCTCGCGCAGGATTGGCTAAGAGCGGGGTTACTCACCGCCCATTATGGGACCCGGGGGCTGCTGTATGAAGCACCCTTGGGTCCCTCCTCGCCAGTCGCTCTGCGGTAAGGTAGTAGTGTGCGCATGTTCGAACTGGTCATAAAAATGACCAGCCCAAAACGGACATGCGCACTACTGCTGCCGTGCTGCGCGCTGAGTCTGTCACTCAAGCTGCCGCAGCCCCACCCCCTTCAGCGCCGTCCGCTGCAGCTTGCCTCGAGTTGGGCGGGGTAGTAGCGCGTAACTATTCACGACTTAGTAATTTATTTTAAAGGAACTTGTTGTTGGTGGCAATTAAATTTTATTGCCTGACAGTCGGTGGGGCAACGCCCCAACGCCCCCATGGACGCACCGCCTCTGCCACGCAGTCATTGTAGCTCTCAGCACTGGGGAAATGTATACCCCAACCGATCGGTGGCGCCTGGGCAGCCATGGAACCTTCCACATGTGTATGCCCTCTATTGCCCGATCAATGAAACACCAATGTTTCTCGGACATTGGCCTATACCATTCGACCATGTATCGTAGTTGAGCCGCTTGATAATATTGTACTAAGTGGGGAAATCCCAGTCCCCCATCCGCCTGTTTTAGGTAGGTTTGCTGGCGTGCCATACAAGCTTTTTTCCTTTTTTCCCACCCCAACGAAATCCACTAGGAGGTGCTGCAGTTTGGCAAGTGCTCGGGGGGCGGGGGGGTTGCAACGGGAGAGTTTGCATTACATACAGTATGCGAGGCAGTATAGTCATCTTGACAGCGGCCAACTTGCCCAACCAAGACAGTGTGAGTGGTCTCCAACGTTGGAGGGTGGCCCGAGTGTTGTTCAATAGGTTATCATAATTCTCGCGTACCGTGCGATCCAACGTGGGGAATATTTGGAGGCCCAAATAGGGGATCCCAGAGTCAGCCCATCCAAAGGGAAAATCCTTTTTTAGTCGCCCTATATCTGCACTAGGCATGGTGAGACTCCGGGCCTGCGTTTTATGAATGTTAATTTTAAAGCCTGAGACCCGACCGAAGTCAGCAAACTCCTGCATGAGTGGGGGTATGGAGGTATCCGGTTGAGTGATAAAGAGCACCATGTCATCTGCGTAGAGTGAGATCTTATGCTCTCTATCCCCCATATGGATTCCGGAGATGGCAGCGTGGTGTCGAATACGCTCTGCAAAGGGCTCCATATAAAGAGCGAATAGGAGGGGGGATAGTGGGCACCCCTCTCGGGTGCCCCTCCCAATTTTAAAAGGTTGAGACCTGGTTCCATTCACATTAATCCTTGCCTCTGGCGCCTTATACGTGCTATTTACCCATCTCAAGAACTGCGGCCCAAGGCCGAATCTCATTAATACCAAGCGTAGATAGGGCCACTGGACCCGGTCAAAGGCCTTTTCGGCATCAACCGATAGACACAAGGTCGGTTTCTGAGAGCGTTGGGTCTTGTCGATAAGGTGGCATAACCGTCTAGTGCCATCGCTACAGCTTCTTTCGGGTATAAATCCCGACTGATCGGGGTCCACCAGCCCCTGCATATGTGGTGCTAATCGAGCTGCTAGTATGCTGGTAAAACATTTTAGATCCACATTCAGCAGCGAGATGGGGCGATATGATGTACATTTCTTCGGGTCCTTCCCTGGCTTTGGCAGGACTACCACTATAGCCATACGCTTGGAATTGGGTATTGCTTCTTCAGTGCTAAAGGAATTAAAAAGTCTTGTGAGTATCAAAATTAAGCTTGGGGCTAGAATCTTGTAAAAATCTGAGAAAAACCCATCTTCCCCCGGAGCCTTGCCTGACGCCAAAGCCTGAATCGCCCTCAGCACCTCATCTGGTTTGAAGTCTGTGTCTAGTTTGACTGCATCAATGGCCGGAAGAGAAGCAACCTCTGCTTGGGCGACATATGCCGCTGCTGCTTCATCGGAAGAATCCGCCGTGTAAAGGGCTGTGTAAAAGTTTTCGAACTCAAGGGCTATTTGGTCATCTCCCTGTACTGTATTACCCTGTGCTGTTTCTATCTCCACTATATGGCGTTGGAGTGTTTGGGAGCGCAGCTGGCACGCCAGCAGCCTCCCTCCCTTGTTTCCACCTTCATAGAAACGTTGCTTAGTGCGGAGTAGAGAGTACTCAGCCCTGTCAAGATCCAGCGCCTTCAGTTGCTTGCGAACATTGGTAAGCTGGCGCCGCACCCGCATTGCCCCGTATTATGATGCATCATTTCCAACTCTTTAACCTGCCCCTCCAGTTGGTCCCTTTTTAGGTCTCGCCTGAGCCAGCGCGCATGCGCTGCTCTGGCGAGACTTTTAGTAAGCGGGTTTTGGAAGTGCAAACAGTGGCTTTTGCTGCGGACTAGCCTGCGTTCACGCGAGCGTGCACGCGCGATCAGGCGCCATATGGCTTCCCTCGCCATCTGGACGCTCACGTGAACGCAAGCTGGTCGCCAGCAAAAGCCACTGTTTGCCCTTCCAAAACCCGCGATTACTTTCATTTTCGCGGCCGTGTCAGTTTCGCGGCCGCGCGGCCATTGCTTGTTTTACTTTGAGCGCGAGTCGCACGCGCTTGTTTTAATTAGCAGCGGCGCGCTGGTTTTCCCCTTACAAACAGTGAAACGCATTTTAAACCAGCTTTGCTATGTGCTTGTTGGTGCGAGCTGTGCTTTTCTTGAAATTTCTGTCGGAATGTCCCAGCTTTCGGCGAAGCTGTGCACTCTCTTGACTGTGTTTGCCAAATAACCCCTGCCTTGGGTGTCTTGAAGCCACGTTTTATTGCAGAAAAGAAAGCTCTGAATCCTTGCTCAGCTGCTAATTCTCCGTTTTAAGTTCTTCCACATTGTAAGGATGCTAATCTTCTCAATGGTAATTTTGATTATGCTCTCTTCGTCCGGGGGTTGTCACATCGCTAACATCTGTGGTCATTGTCCAGCAAACTCCTGCCTAGGGAGGTAACTTCACGTGCAGAGAGGTGAATTGTGTTTGACATGCCAGTCAGACACAGAGTGGCACTGCCTGTACACCCAGGGTCCTACGACTTTTCCTGTCATACAATGGGTGCTCTTTTCACCTGCTTCTAATGAATAGCCAAGCAGTTCGCCTGGCACCTCCCTCTGAAGTACCGGTCACACCCTGTGTGTGTGTTTAGAGAGCGGAAGGAGGTTGAAGTACCACGAAGTGCGCGTGTCCTTTCATCCCCACGCCCTGTAAGTCTAACAAGAAGTGCTCCTTTGTCTGTTTCGTATGTCATTCGCCCCCCCCTGCTTATCCCAGCAGCAACGACTGTCCAGCACCCGCCCCACCCCCACATGTCCGGCCTGTTACACACACAAGCATTGCCCCGGTTACCTTGTCTGTTCTCTGCCTGTCGGCGCACAAGCTGCTCCGCTGCCTGTCCCTCGCTCAGGGCTGCCTTGCACACGCCTGTCGCGCCTTCTCTCCGTCCTTCCTCGCTCTCACCGCAGCCCTCAGTGCCCACTCCTCATTGTTGCAGGCTGGCACACTGCTTTCCGACTCTACTCGTTAAAGTGCAGGTGCTTGTGGCTTGTAGGCGACCCCTTCCCGCCAGTCGCCCGGAGGACGGCCCTCACCTGGGCTCAGCCCATGGCTTGCTCCTGGGCCGCACCGCAGGACTGGCTGCTAGGTATTCAGCATCACATTGCGGCAGGTATGTCGGGTAAGTCTGCACATGTTTGTGTTGTCCGGAGCTGCTTTACAAACATTCGCCGGCCCTCTGGTTATGGTGAAACCAGAGCCTGTTCGCAGTCTGTAGAACTGTGTGACCCTCTGCTGTAATTGAAGCCACAGGAGGGCACTGGCAGTGCTGGGTGTTAGTGTTGAGCATGCGGCGAGCTACTAACGCACAATGACTCAGTGCAGGGTCCATTGTCTCCAAATGCTTACATAGATTAATGCCACCCTCCTTTTCTTTGGTATCCATTTTGTCGACATCAGAAGGATTGCACTAAAGCTTTTGGGCTCCACACCTTTTTGGTGGGACCTGTCCTGGTAGAGACGTGGAACGGCATTGGCACATCAAAGTCAATTATGGGAAGCATTATAGTAGCAGGGCGACGATGAAAGGATGCGTGCCTGTCTTTAATGACGCGGCAGCCGGGATTGCTGCATTGGTATCACATATATCGACAGTTGTTTATCTGTGCAGCGCGAGAGATGCAGGGTGGTGGCTGGGCTGTGGCAATGTTCTGTGGGTATTGATGCAGCACATGTTAGTTTGTGTAGAGGAGGGCTGTGTGGGGGGGCATCAGACCCCGACACACAACGGATTGTATAGCTTTAAGATGTATGTATGTTGCTGTGTCGATGTAAGTGTTGGAATGACATGGAATGTTGAAGGATTTTGCTATATGTCAATTGCGTTAGTGCTCAATGCTGACATACTGTGAACTGCAGATCACGAATCCAAGCCCTGGCATGGCCGATTCAGCCTTCCATCCTTCCAGATTGATAAATTCAGTACTATTAAATTAAGCTGAGCAATAGTAAGACCTGTTGCTTACAGCGCTTAGAAACTGCACCAGTCGATCTATATGAGAAACAAGATATTATCACCCTCCTTATTAGGCGCACCCTACTAATCCCTTAACTGTCCATGCTCGTGCAAACCCTATCCATTTTCGATCCTCGTAACCCTCGATTCCAGCTGCCCTCTGTGTATAAATGGCCCCCTGTTATTTACAGCTGTGTTTCTGTTAGCTCTGTTGCCAGAGCCTTGCTGCTCAGCAATGGGTGCTTCAGTCCCATTATTTATGAAAGAAACATGTGTGGCAGTTTTTGGGACTATAGAGTCGCCATCATTGAATTCTTTTGAGGGTAACAGTTCATAGTCAGTTCATTCCACGCCCAAAGGGATATATGGTCATTGAGACCCCCTTCTTAATAGGCATATATTATGCTCCACATCTGCACTCCAAAGAGAGCGATAACGTCAGAGAAACAGAAAATGCAAGACAGAGAGAGATAGGCGCAGTGGTAAAGAAATAAGTAGGGAACCAAACTTTTACTTAGGAGCACAGCCGCACCCGCTGCTGAATGTCAGGGTTGCCAGCTACCAGCGTGTCCTAGTCATGGTTCCACCTCATGCCTTGTTTGAACAACCTGCACTACAGGTTATGGGTTTGAACACCGACCTTTTCAACTTCGTTTATTTACAGAGTTTGATACAGCGCCAAATGGTATGTACAGGGAAAGTGGGAAAAACACAATGAAAACGTTGATGGTGCTGGAGGGAGGGGTGGGCTAATAAATGGACAGCTTGTCTTTCATCATTTCAAGTTGGTCAAAATACATTGTACCGGCAAAAGAGTGAGCGCCTACTGCAGAGAACAAGGACATTAAGGCTATCTACTTTAACCTCCTCCATAATGAAATCTTAGCAGTCAGCCCATCTCTACTGCGGGATGGATGTATACAGGGCAACAAGAGTCTTAACAGAGGCCCCAAGACACCGGCTCCACTATTGTAGACCTGGTCAGCGTTTGACAAAGAAAGGTGCTGACTACGGATGCCGCTAAGAAAAAGCATTGGCATAGCCAATAGGTCTCGCTTTTGGGACCTTATAAGTATTTAGTTACGCTGCACAATATCCTTGGCGCAACAACATCAACTGTTGCATGGCTAAACACTTATAAGGTCCCAAAGGCGAGACCTATTGGCTATGCCAATGCTTGTTCTTTTCTGTCCCTGTTCAGTCTGGCTGCAATTGCGAGAAACCGTCCCCGAATGACCGCCTTCAGTGTGTCCCATAGCAAGTGTATGTGTGTGTGACCATCATTATTAATCTCTAGAAAGGTTTGTATGGCCTCTTGTATCTCTTTAATATTAGCGTCATACGTAAGCAGTTTATGGTTGAGTCTCCATAGCCTATACTTCTGGTATTCCCCTTCTAGACGCCAAGAGAGGTTAATGGGTGCATGGTCGGAAAGTGATGCCGTGCCTATAGTGGTGTCCAGTAACCCTTGCGTAATTCGGGGTGTGGTGAGGAAAAAATCAAGCCGGGCATAGGACTGGTGTGCAGCCGAGAAAAAAGTATAGTCTTGGGCCGTAGGATTACGCTGTCGACATGCATCTGCCAGTCCCACCTCTGCTAGCCATCCCCTCATGGACGCCGATAACGCTCCCAAATGCCCCGTCCGTTGTGTGGTTCTATCTAGAGTGGGATCTTGTACTATATTATAGTCCCCTCCTATTATGAGATTCTCACCTGAGTCTTCTAGGATCAAGCCAATTGCGTCTCTAAGAAAGGCCTCTTGCCCCTCATTGGGCCCATATAGTGATGCCAGTGTGTAGGTGTAACCTCCCACAGCCACCCGAAGTGCCAGCGCCCTTCCTGATATTTCTGTTTGCCCTCCCAATATCCTACCTGGAAAGTGTGTTGCGAAAAGCACTGCCACCCCCGCCTTCTTCCCTGGCAGGGATGAGAAGAATTGGCGGTCAAACCAGCGCGACCGAAGGCGTGCCCAGTCTGCGCGTCTCAGGTACGTCTCTTGTATGAGGCAGTTATCACATTTAATTTCTTTGAGGTATGCCAGGAGTGCCCTTCGTTTTGCTGAGGAGTTAAGGCCCCGTACATTGAGACTTAACATTAAGGTATTTTGGGGTGCCATTGGGACAATATGAGTGTGTGCGCTTCAGGTCAGGGTTACCCCTCCTCTCAACTTTCCCTGGTCCCTTTCGCTTGGGATCTTCTTGATGATGTGCAAGGCCCTGATCCTTCCACTTGGGTGGGTCCCAGCCATAGGTTAAGGTGGTGTCCGTCCCTCCCCTCTTGATGCATGAAATGTAATGGACCCCCACCCCGGCTGTGGTAGCCCATCCGTGGCAGAATAGCCCTTCTGCGCCCATACCTGCCTGATTCCAGATTCTGTAGCTCCTATAAATAGGCCCTGTGTGCTATATACCCCGAGATCCCCACATTGCTTCGGACTCATTTTTCCCACGTCATCGCCACATTTCCATTCAGATGAAACCCGACCCCTCCCCGGTCCTGGTTGGGGAAAGAGCGTGCCAAAGAGAGGCCAAAGAGAGAGAAAGAAAAAGAGATATCTACGAGGGAAAGACTTATAGGGTGGGTTTAACAAAAAGGCTGCCCCAATCTGGGCATCCGGTGCGCCTCGGCGCGTAGGTCCATCTGGCTGGCGACAGTGCAGCACCATCCGATATCTCGATGGATGAAGAGCGAGCCCCGCCCGCCATGGCCATATCCAGTTCTCAACCCGGGATCACCAGTCCCCGGCTTGCTTATTGGTTCTGATAAGAGTCCCTGAGTACCGCTCATTCTGCTGCCTGATCTCCTCCGTCTTCTCCAGCATGCAATTGTTTAAGAAGTGCCGCCCGTTCCTTCTGGCTTTCCACTTCTGAGAGTCGTACGTGTGAAATCTTCCCCGTGCGGTGTCCTCTCTTTTTCCCTGCTTGTTCCAGTCCCGCCTCGCTCGGCCGGTGGTCCTCCGATTCACCTGCCACAAAGTCAACTCCCAATGCTTTCTGCGCCTCTTGCAGGGAACTCACTGCATGTGTTTCTTTGTCCCACACAAAAAGTAGTTTAAAGGGATGTCCCCACCTGTAGCGGATCTCGTGATCTCGCAAGAACGTAGTGACAGGACGCAGGGCTCTGCGGCGTTGGAGGGTTAACTTGGAGAGATCTTGATAGATGCCCACTTGCAGGCCCTCGAATTGGATAGTCGCCTTGTCCCGGGTGGCTGCCATGATGATTTCTTTTTGGCGGTAAGAGTGTAGGCATGTACGAATATCCTGGGGCTGGCCTGGGTCCCTTGCCGGGCGGCCAGCCCTATGTGTGCGATCCAAAACAATCTCCTGATCTTCCAGTACTGGGGCGACATATCGAAATAGTCGGGTCACAAAGTCCTCTAGTTTCCCAGCATCTGCGCGAAGAGGAACTCCCTTAATGCGTACATTCGAGCACCGGGATCTGTTTTGCAGGTCTTCCAGACGCAGGCTTAATTCCTCATTCCGATCCTGCAGGTTTATCAATTCTCTTGCATGCGAGTAAAGTTCTTCCTCCCTGCCGTCTCCCGCCTTCTCCAGGGTATCTACGCGGTCCCCCAGTTCATTTATGTCCGTTCTGACCTGTTTCAAGTCTGCAGAGACCTCTTGTCGCAGTGCCGCAAAGTCGTCTCTCAGCGAGGTGAACAGTTGCTCCATGAAGCACCTCGTGATCAGCTCCTCCTTTCCCTGGTCTGCGCGGCCTAGTTCCTCTTCCTGGGCCTGAGAAGATGGCAACTCCGCTGATTGGCCCTCCTGCCGCTTGACCTCAGGTTTCTGCAGGAGAGCTTTAATGTTGGACTCTTTTTTAGGACGGGTGGACGTCATTCTGCTAGCTGAGTTCGGCGTGTGCTGTATAACTTTCAGGCCACCTCCCGTTCCCGGAGTACTGTGTTTACCGGTGCGATCTGTTAGATGGCCTTGTGAGCTTTGTTAGGCGTGGGAGGGTGTCCTACTGGGGGCTCTGACTTCGTCAGGCCATACGTTCTCTCCAGGCCTCACTAATCTTGCCTGCTCCTCCCTGACTGTGCGGCCCCCTGATTTGTCTGGCGTTCGGAAAGGACGCTGGCCTTTTCCTTGTGCCTGCTGACTAGTCTCGCCTCTTTACAAATGACTTAAGATGGTTGCCGTCGCGACCCCTCATATGCAATGCCTGAAGTGATCTGTCGCACTTAGTTTATCTTGCCCTCTCAGACTGCAGTAGCCCTGCATCCGGGGGCCCTCTTCCTGGCTCCAAGCCGGCTGCCCCCCACTCCTCTGCCCTTCAATCCCAGGGGGAAGCTTCACCTTTCTCCCCTCACTGTTCCTGCTGCTCCAGGTCCAGGTGCAAGTTTATTGGGTGGCCAGGCGCAATGTTTATTCTGCCTGCGGGGGCCTGTTTCACATCCCCCCGCCCGGCCTCCTGTATATGCCTACCGCAATCTGGGTCTCATTGGCAGGCAAGAGTCAATCGGTGTGCCCCCCTCTGCTCTGGCTGCCTTACTTTTAAAATTGTGTCCTCCAGGGTGGGCTCACCACTGCTGTGCTCCGCGGCCTCGTGTCTCTCCTCCAGGCACGTCTTGCACACCGGCACTCCCCCGCGCCGCCTCCTCTCAATCCGCTCGTTCCACGGCCCTTCTCCGTCTCCGCAGCAGCTGGGCCTCAATGGTGCGGTACATCCACGCTCGCCGGCCGACCTCCCGGGGGCTCCTCTCAGTTCGTCCACGAGGTCTTGAGGCTGCTCACCGCTCGTCACCCATCGCGCGTCCCGCACTTCTCGGGGGTCGCGACCACTGCTGCCTCACGTCTCCGCTGAGCTCCTCACCAGGTACGGAGCTTTAAGCCGGTTCGGGGGTCCCGGGGCTCTAAAAGAAATGCTTTAGTGGGCCACGGCGAGCTGAGTTCCGAAAAGTCACCGCTACACCGCCGCCATCTTGGCCACGCCCCAGAGCCCTCACTTTTGAAAAAAATGTATTACCGTAGATTCACAGATCCTCCATAAACATTGTAGCAAAATAAACAATAAAAAAAAGTTTTTGGCCCAAGACGGAGTCCCTCTGGGACACCACCACCAGCCTCAAGAGATCAGGGTATCCATACACTTCCCCCTTATGTCTTTTTTTCATATTTATTTAGGACTTGGGTCTAAGCCCCGAGTCCTAAGATGGCTGCCTCCACATCGTTGTTGATGTAATGGAAGCTAATCTGATCTCTCCAAGAAATCTATTGGCACCGCGGATCCTCCGCCGTGTGAAATATACAATGTTTTTTAACATTAATACCTCAAAAACTACTAAAAAGATTTATACCAAATCACAAAAAGTACTCTTTCTGGCACAAGTTCTAGCTTTCTGCCAACTTTGGTGTAAATCCATTCAGCAGTTTGGGCTGTAGCTGTGTCTAAAGTTCTTACAGAAAAATTAATGGGGAACATGGGTTTTGGGACCCCCCCCACCTTTTTCCTCGGCCCCCGCTTGACAGATCACTCCAAAACTTTCCATGTACAAGCTAGTCAAAAAGTGGCACTTTTTAAAAGTTATGTGGAGATTTTTCAAACGGCACCAAAGTTATTAGCAACACAATAAAGACATTTCCTATGGAAATACTATCCTAACTATAACTACCCTTTGGCGACTGCCACTGAGTAATAGATATCTGTGAACGCTTTAGGTTAACTGCAATTAAACAAACACCATTAAAAACAACAAAAGTGGTCCCAATTGTCGGTTTGGCAACATAACAAATAAAAACAATAAACTTACATTAAAAATGTAGTCTCCATCGATCTCGAGAGGCTAAAGGTGATGCTGCTTCTTCTTGCTGTACGTTGTTGTTTTATTAAATATTTGTATAAGTCTTGTTAATATTAGGATATTGTTTTCTGTTTCAGTTGAGTATGTATTAAATCCTTTGTAGTCTAGGCAGCTCCTGTTTAAGAAAATGATCAAACGTCCCTTCTGAGGCTGCGTCTCAAGTAATTGTAATTGTGACCAGGGTGATAGTTTAACGATGAAGCTGTCTTGTGTTGGAGCTTGTCATGACCTCACTCTTATTGTAAAGGTTCTGTTATTGGTGAGTGAAAGCACATGGCATGCTTGCTGTATTCTCTTCTTTAAACAATAAAGTTCATGTGGCCACAGCAAAAAATTAAATAATGCGGTGTGCCAGATTAACTGCCTGGTTTAGTTTATGAATTGATGACAACGGAATAAATCTTTCCAGTGTCAACCTTAGGAACTTGTTTGTATAAACACCAAGGGCCTCATTTATAAACTTTTGGCGCAGGGCTATGCCGCAAGCCTTCTTGCTGTGCTGCCCTACGTCAAAAGAAGAAATGCAGGAATGCACCATATCAATGAGATATGCTGCATTCCTGTCCTCTTCCCCAGCGCTGGCGCACAATGGTCTGCCATGCGCCAATGCAAGGTCACTTGCACCATGGTGCTAGGTTGTCTGCGTTGTGGGAATTATTGTTTTTGCGCAGGAAGGGACCTTTCCCAGCATCTGCGCGAAGAGGAACTCCCTTAATGCGTACATTCGAGCGCCGGGATCTGTTTTGTAGGTCTTCCAGACGCAGGCTTAATTCCTCGTTCCGATCCCGCAGGTTTATCAATTCTCTTGCATGCGAGTGAAGTTCTTCCTCCCTGCCGTCTCCCGCCTTCTCCAGGGTATCTACGCGGTCCAGCACAAAAATAATCAATGGAGGCGATTTCCTCTTTCTATGTGTGCTGCTGAATGCAGCACACATCGCAGCACACATCGAGGAAAATCATAGGAGTTTTACAGAACGTTGTAAATCTGAGAATGTATCAAATGCCATGGGTGTTATGTGGGAACACCCACCAATAACGCCCATGGCACTCCTCCCCATCGTAGTGTGAGGCAACGCAGCGACTTGCACTACGCTGCCTCACACCATATCTGCATGGCCGTGAAAAGCCACGCGCTGTGGCTTTACGTGGCCTTGTAGATATAACACTGCACTGTGCACCACCAGAACGTCAATAAAAGTGACGTTCCGGCGGGGCACAGGGGCTTGTAAATATGCCCCCAAGATTAGAGCACAATAATCGCAACACAAAACTTCTTTGCATAAACACCGGCATTAGAGCGGCAATATTCATTCATTACTGTTCAGTTTCCAGCATAATTTTAGTTGACATTAAACAGCATACGAAACCCACACTGCACATCAAAATTACACTGCAGTTTCTCTAAATTTCTAATTTTTTTAAATTAAAGTTTATCATGAATCATACGTGGAGCACTGCACCAAAGGGTAGTCCAAAGGATTTGCCTTACCCTTATGTAACAGTAGTCTGTAGGGTTTGGTGCTGGAAAGTAGTCGTTGTCAATTTGTTGTAGGCCTTTTCTTCATATAAGTGACACAAACACGTTGTTTATTCAGTGGCTTAGCAAAGGGGGCGGTCTGCCCCGGGCGGCACAAGTTTTTACCTTACCTTTTACCTGTGGCCATCGCGGGGTGGCCGTCGCAGGAATCGCCAGCACCCTGCCGCTCTTACATGCAGCCACCATGGGCCACAAACACAGGGACCCCCACGGGCGGCACAAAGTCTAGCTACACCCAGTCACGGCCGGCATGACTTGCGTGCGAGGGGCACGTGGGGGGTTTAATTTAATAATTTTTAAAAAACGTACCTTCCTGCCGGACAGGTCCCCTGTCGTCTCTGCTCCTCTCCTGCTCTCCTGCCTCCGGCAGGAACAGGAAGCAGGCAGCCAGGCTCCCACCCCTAAGCCAATAACAACGCTGCAAGCAGCGTTGTGATTGGTCGGGATGCAGCCCAGCCAGGGGCTAATGGCCCGGCCATGTTCACCATGTAGGCTGCATTGCAGCATGAATGGAGTAGAGCAGAGTGCGCATGACTGGTTTGGTCGGCCCTAAAGGGCCGACCAAACCAGTCATGCGCACTCAGGAGTGGGCACACCACCCCAACCAACCCCTTCTGCTCTGCTTTCTCGCAGTGCGAGAAGCAGAAACATAAAATGGTGCTTATTACCATTTTATGTTTCTGCTTCTCACACTGCCAGAAAGCAGTGGGGCAATGCTCCCCCGCCCTAGTGGAGGAACCGCCGTTGGCTACACCTCTGTGTTTATTTCAACTAGATTTATTCCAAACTTTTCAGAGCAACCATAAAGTACCTCTACTTCCAGTAAAAGCCATAACAGTTCTCTCTTCTTTCACATTCCAATTCCCTCCTCACATTCCATGGAATAGAGCAAGCTTGGAAGCATGCTAGACTAGTCCATAATGTAAGTAAAAACAAGCATTGGCAAAGCTAATAGGTCTCACCATTGGGACCTTTTAGATGTTTAGCCAGGCAGCACATTCTCCCGACATCAAAGTTTATGGTAAATCAACTATGATATACTGGCCCTATTACTACCAGGATTTAATTTAAGTCCTATTACAGTGTTGGCATGTGTATTTGTTCGAGAGGAAAGACCGGAACTAACTTGAAGAACAGGCTGGCACCCTGGGGAAGATATTCGAGGCTTGAGAGAAAAAGGTTCCAAGAACAGAAAGGACACCCTTGCTGTGCAGCTCCACGCCATCACTATGCACATTGTGACTTGTATTTCACCAGCACTGCCGTACTTGTGCCATGTTAGCACCAAAAAGGCTCCTACACTGGCACCAGAAATCGAATTTATTGATAGTAACTAATAACCAGATAACCATAGGCTGTGTGAATATTTAGGGTCCGTCTGTTGCATACCTCAGTTGGAAGTACGAATTCCACACGTATATTTACTATTTTAAACTGGACAAAAACCTTGTTTAACTAGAGAAATATATAGGTCAAATAATTGAAACCACAACCACCACCCAAGACATTTGATAAAGATGAATGGATTCACCTATCAGACTAGGAGTGAAATTACCCCCCACCTTACATTCATTCACAAGAAGGGGGCAGAGGAATGCTGGAGAGCGCTGTGTTAGGGGAGGAAAGAGCCTCGCTGCCCTTTGGCGGTTTTAGAATTAAATAAATACTCAACTGAAATAAAATAAGGGGTAGGCTACTTTCTCCCCTGCATCCCCAGGCACCCCGATGAGGACCTAGAACTGGAGGGAGGTAGGCGAGGGGATGCAGTGTACACCTGAGATGCTGCACTGGACATATTGTGCAGTTGTGAGAAGGGTGGCATTCAAGTGCCTTGGGACGGGTGAAGCGTGCAGGTGAAAGCAGGGGGAGAGGACTGTGCAAAGAGAGAGCTCAACAGGAAAAGGGTGGGGATGAGATGTGGCTTATGGGCTACAGCTGCCGCTTCAGGAACCGGGGAACAAGGTTGGAGTACCGGCATCAGTTCAACACCCTGTGATTCTGGGCAAGTCACTTAATCTCCCCGTGCCTAAAACAAAATGAACGCGACCATGTGAAATGTAAGTGTTGCTCTTGTAAAGTGCTCCAATACTTTTCGGTCGATTTCAGGCTGTATAGTAAACTGTGGAAAATAATGTGTAGGAGAGAGATGTACTGTACAGGTATGGGAGAAAAGGGAAGGGATTCATGCAGGGCTCAGAAGATTAGCTGTAGTAGCATGCAGGGCATAACCCTGTCCCATGCATCTCAGTGGGGTTCCTCTCAGGGACCCCTCATTCAATCTATGACCTAAGGATAACAGTGAGGGATAGCAGTCTTGGGGGGCTCCCATGACAGTCTGCAGGGGGGGCTCACTGTTTTGTTAAGCCACTGGTATTATATAGATTGAGCAGGAAACTGGCGGAAAGAGTGTGGTGTACAGTGGGAAGAGTGACAGATGTGGGCAGTGGCAGGATTAAGGGTTTGAGAGCGGTGTGCAGGGAGATGGGGTTGTAGTTTATATGTGCCAGGATAACGTGGTGCAGCGCGTACATGGACCTGAACGGAAGTGGTGCGCAGGAGGTGTTAGGCAGGAGAGATGTGTAAGTGTCAGATACTGACCATCCGAACATGTATACTGGTGGCACAGGGGGTACCACGCACTGACCCTAGAGACACATGCAGCGACAGCAAGCAGGGTCGCTCAGCAGGCATAGAAACATACACAATGGCAGCATGAGTTGTGCCTCAGGCTGACCACAGAAACATATACAGTGACTGCTAGAGAGGTTCTTACAACTGACCACAGAATCACACGCTGGCAGCAAGAGTGGTGGCTCTCACTGGCCATGGGTACATATACAATGACGGCTAGAGAGGGCCTTGTTATTGGCCATAGAAACATTTACATTGGCTAGGGAGGAAGGCTCGCTCGGCCACTAAACATATACCATGACATCAAGAGGAGTTCTTCTGCCGGACAACTGAACTATAAACCTTGACAATAAGACTGATGCTTCCCACTGACCAGATAAGCATTTACATTGAAAGCCAGGGAGGTGCGTCTCATTGGCAGCAAGAATTAAGGTTGCCAAGCAACTCAGAGTATGACCTGGGCTTTTCTGTAACAAGCTAATATGAATTCTGGGAGTGGTAGTCATGGATTAGTATCACTGACTTGATTACAATAGCCTACCTAATGACGAGGCTTAGCAAAAGGATTGCGTGGGACTGGAAGCAGTGTCCCTGAGGGCATACAGCCTTGGCAAGAGATATTTCTCCTACAGACCGTAAAACATAGTGTCTTTTCCCATACCATAGATGCCTCCCTGACAATAAGATAGACGTCTCCAACTGACCATAGAAGCATACAAATACAGCAGACTTTCCCCACGTGGCCGAGGTAATGGTGCGGTCTGGGAGACTGTGCCACCTCCGCTGACAGACTGGGGGAGCTAGATGCACATTTAGGACCAGCAGGAGAGAGGCAAACAGCCAGGCTGGATACAAAGACGTGAGGGGTGGGGAAGGGCAGGAAGTGGCAGTCAGCACATCCAGGGAGCAAAGGATAGGGGGAGAGTTAGAAAGAGCTTCTGTGAACACACCAACAGGAAGAGCCGGCAGAAACACGACAGCTCTGAGCCTTGGAAAGAAGGCAAAAAAAATAATGAAACAGTTAGGACTTGTCTATCTTTTTATGTGTAGAGACTCCGCAGTCCTAAAGATACTACTCGTAAAATACCTTTGTTCATAGCAAACAATCGTAAACTTACATAAAAGTGAATGTTTCCTGTGTGAATCAGGCCCATTGTCTGTGAGCCAGCGATATGTGACAGTCTTCATGAACTGAGAGTAAGTGTGTGTTAATCTGTGAATTTATGGTATGTGAGTCTCATTCCGGTTGAACCTAAAGTATGTGATTGTTTGTTGCTGTGTATTTACAGTCTGTTAGTCTGTGATTGTAAATCTATGTGAATCTGGAGTATGAGATTGTCAGTCTATGAATCTGGAGCAGTGTTTCCCAAACTGTGGGTCGTGATCCACTGATGGGTCGAGAGCCGATTTTTGGTGAATCGGGAAAGTCCGAACAATAAATAAAGATGCCTTTAAATTCTACTTATCTTGTCACATTTGCAGTGCTTCAATGACAGAGGGCAAATGTCAGGCTATGTCTTCGGACAAGCTGCTGCTTACTCTTGTAACGTGGGTTTAGTGTTTACTTTTCTTTGTCTAACTGCAAAGTGAGTGGAGTTTTTAAAGTGAATTATAGGGCAATCTTAGGGTGTCGTGTTTTTTTCCAACATGCAACATAATGTAAATACCTGGAAATTAACTGTATGTATTCAGCAGTTAGGAAAGCAAAAAGGAAGTAATTTTTTTGTAACTCTGAAGTGTGCTGGAAACAGTGATTTTAATAAGATCAAAATCAATAAAGCCACTTTAATTGGTGATGCACAAATGATAAATACAGAAGCCCCATTCTCAAACATTATCATTTGTGTGCTGTATGCTATATAGTTTTTTCAGTAAAACTGTGTCTCTGTGCAAATTTATTGGCCATTTCAGTTGAAAATGTGCTCTCTGTAAGCGACAGTGCCCTACCATACAAAGCTTTAGTTACATTCAAATATTACCCCTCCTCATGTCCATTAAAGGTTGATGGGTCGTGAAAGCGTGACGTTCTCAAAAGTGGGCCATGTTTCTAAAATGTTTGGGAGCCACTTACCTAGAGTGTTTGATTGCAAGTCTGTGTGAATCTACTATATGTTATTGCCAGTATTTGTCAACCTGCAGTATGTGTTTGAATTTGTTTATTGGTATTCAAAGAAGGCAAAAGACACACAAACAGAAACAAAAAATCACAATCAAGATTGGTATCAACATTTCACCCAACCTGTCCCTCCCGACGAGTCACAACACACATTGTAAGAATCGAAATTGTGGAGTGTAGAGGTGCGGTGAAGTGGGTGTCTAGGGAGGATATGGTATCCCTAAGGTTCTCTGGCCAACAAAAGAGGAAAAATGAGAACATGAATAGGTGTGTGTCTGTGGGGTCTCGTGAGGGGAGAGGCAGAGAACAACTGTGCTTTGAAAGAGGACATCTGAGTGGCATCGGCAGCGAAACAAGAGTGGGGGAGTGAGGAAAGGAGAAACTACTGCGTTGAGCATGGCATTTGTGTAGGACCAATGGCTAAGCTGGGTTCTGCCAGACCTGGGTGTGGTGGAAGGGTCTAGGAGGTGGGGGGTGGGGGCAGGTGGACTGTATAGGCCTCAGTGAAGGAATGAACCCCCGATAGCATTGAAAACGTGTTCCTGGTCATTCAATCTGTATATCAGTTGTTCATGTGCAGCAACATTCTCGAGCCAATCCTCCTGAGTCAGGGCACGGGTGTAGGCCATCTGCAAAGTATGCATAGCTTAGCCGCTGTCAGTACTGAGGCCAACAAGCATTTCTTGTGGGTAATAAGATCCGGTAAGTCCAACGTGTCATGGAGGACTGTCATCAGAACTTGTAGGGGCGTAGGATGACCAAGAGTGTCTGTGAGCAGGTTGTCAACTCCAGACCAGAAAGAACAAGAGGATTGCATTATATTGCAGTCTGTCGGGGGGCACTGCCTAAATTTGGACGTGGGGGTTAACTTGGCCCTATGCAGTCTAGACCAGTGCCAGTCTTTCAAAACCTTGAAATAACAACACTTTGTTAGGACCTGCCGTATTCTCTTGTCGTGGGAGGCCATAAGTCAATACCAGGTCATGGGGGGTGTAGGTGACCTGTAACCGGTCCTGCCATTGAGTCCTTAGAAGCTTTTCCAGGGGTCTGGAAAATAGTTTTATTACCAGGAGCCCATAGAGACCGGAAATCAGCTGTTTATAATGGCCTCATTGCACTGAATGGGGGTGAGTGGGAAAGATCAGTCCCCTGAACACCTCCGGGTTTGGAGACAGTATCTAATCTGGAGGTGTCACCAGTAGTAGGATTCTGGGACACCATATTCTGTAGCGGGGTCTGCAAAAGACATGATAGCTCCCTCAGTAGATGTTGCTCCTCTGCACCCATTTCGGCCAGGACAGCGTGGAGTGGTCAACGGTAATGGATCCATTGTGCAGCAGTGGCACTTTAGGCTGTAGGAATCCATCTTCTTTCAGTAGGGTATGTGTCGATTTCCAGACCTCATTCATTTCTGCTAGCATCGGGTTCGGTAGAGGTTCTGGAGCCAGCATTCAGGACTGATAGGGCCTACCTTCCATGATGGAGTTGCTGTTCTGTCTTGACCCCAGGGCTTTAAGTGGGCCAGGTCCTGCCGGTGCTCAGCACCGGCAGTTCTAAAAAGTAGGTGCTGGGACGGTTCCCTATCGGGCTCTCCATTTTTACCCTCACCCTCGGTAAAAAAACAACTCTGCAGCAGTACCACCCTTCACTGGGATGTAACTTGAAAGAGACTGGTTATAGTTCTTTCACAGTCTGATCATTTTAGAACTGCAGCATTTTCAATATTCTATACAACGAAGCCGTGGTTGTTGCTTTTTTTTTTAATCTTATGCAACTAACAGTCATTGACAAAACCAATAGTCCAGGCTTATTGTAGGTGTAATGTAACTTGTTGTATTATATACCTGGATGCAATAACAGAAACAGCAAAATACCAGTTGGGCGGCACACTATGCTAAACAGATTTTTAGCTTTTGTGTTTTTAAGCCACGCCCTTAATTACAGTGGCCTCGCCCCTTTGAGAGACCCCCCCCAGATTTTTCATCCCACTCAAAGCCCTGCTTGACCCAGAGAGGTGTTTCAGTCTGGGAGCTCAGGTGATAGGCCATCCGGGAGAGGTGATGGGCTCTGCAGTAGGTCCGAATATGAGGGAGGCGAATGCCACCGGAGGTTGCGGCGGCATGCCCTGCAGGATGTGAGTGTCAATCTATGCTCTTCTCCCCTTGCAAAAGGAAATAAACGTGAAAATGAAAAGATATGTCAGGACTGGCTGGAATGGCCTAGAAACGGGCTCCCTTGTGGTCAGTCCTAAGACTGGCAGCACGTCCGCCTGCCAATCTGTGAAAGAGGCAGTAATGAGTCAGTTGGGGTGAAACTGTTCGTGCTTCAGAGCAGCTTTGCCACAGAGACTCTTGAAAATCAATATATTTTGCCTTGGACGGCGCTTTTGGCCTTTCGATCTTGCTGCGGAGCGCTCCCTTCACGCTCAGGCTGTGTAACCTAATGATGACCAGACAGAAGCCTGGGGCTGCAGGGCTTTCATCGTGGACCGTTTCATGTCTAAGCAGACATCTTACAACATGCTTGACGCCAACGAAGGGTGCTTGCAATACCAGAAGCAGACAGTCCAGAAGCGGACCGTGGAAGAGAGTGCAACGCATCCCTCTCCCAAAATAGTTACGGCTCCCTTTCAGTGTTAGGACAGCTTGGAAACGAGGGAAGTAAATCTCTGTAAAACGCCGTGTAAAAGTAAGCAGTACCTTTCACTAGCATCCAATCACAGCACCCTTCGGAGCCATTTGTTAAGGGGCTTCATCTCAATAGGAGGACCCAAGATGTAAGTCAGTATGTAAGTAGTCAAGTCAAAATATCTTTATTCGATTTGCAAAATCAATCACTAAAGCACATAATTACAAGCAATTGTAATGCAATCGGTCTCGCCTTTGGGACCCTATATGTATTTAGCTATGCAGCACATTAGCCTGGGTGCTGAAACATCTACTGTTCTTTAACATGGAGTGAAAGTAAGCACCAAACTGCGTGACACGCCAGGTATGGGAACACATGGATAGAAATATTGCCTTTCAGTGGGAAATGGTATAGTTCAAAGCTCTGTTTTTAATATAAAATCAGGGCCTTCGGTGGTCATATCACTGAAAATACAAGATTTGAAAAAAATATTATTGTCTACGGGGGCTTGTGGAAGACAATTTCTATGGACTAGAATCTAGAGAATGCTAAAGTGATTCTGGTATTTTACTGACCTCTGCTGGTCGTTTTCTATCAAGAAAGTTAAATAGAGGCAGTTGCCAGAAAAAGAAAAAAAAGAAAGTCTCTCAGCAGAAAGCAATTCTGGGATTTTACTGACCTCTGTCGTTTTCTATCAAAAGAGTTAAATAGAGGCAGTTGAACAGAAAAAAAAGTCCCTAAGCAGAAGCAGACAAGTTCTATGGCTGATCTCCAGAGCCCACGTAGTACATACACATATAAGTATATAATAAGTATATACTAAAGTATATACAAGAGGTCTCGAATGCTCGACCTAAAAAACACAGTAACAAAATACTATTTGCAACAGTGATAAAAATGCATTCCACCATGTTAATATAATTTCATAGATGAGCATGGAATCCCCCCGTTAAAAACTGAGATAAAAAACAACAGACGTTTGGATTATCTAACAATATGTAATTACTCACCAAGGAATGCACTTTTTAGGTCGAGCCTAGCAGCGTGCGTGCGCTGCTCTGCGATGCCTCTAGTATCTGATCAGGTAGCTAAGGCCACCCCCACCGCTTTCCATTTGTACTTTCTTATGCTTTTCTCAATTCCTTTGTTCCTACTGGTAAGACCTTGCCCTCTGGCCTGCCTTTGGGTGTGATTTTCAGTTTGTGGCGACCACCCATGTTACATGTCCCCTTACATTCCGATTGCATTCCCTGTGTTTTCCGCACTCTTTTTCTCACGTAATTTGTCCCGTGCGGTGAGCACAGAATGCTCTTTGTGTCTACCCTGCCAGCATGTTTCAAAAGTCCCTCGTTTCAATCTGAAACGTGTGTGGCGGGGAGCGAAAACATAAATAAACAAGGGATTTCTAAAAGTTTCAGAAGTCCCTTGTTTATTTACGTTTTCACTCCCCCGCCACACACGTTTCAAAAGTCCCATGTTTTTGTATGTTTTCTCTCCCCCCCACACACACGTTTCAAAATTCCATTTGTGAAGTGCCTCCGTTCTGGGCCTTGAGAGCGTCCAAGGCACGGAAGCAGTTTCCATGGACGGCAGACATAGAAAGGTAAGAGCTACGGCTGACATGACACAGCGCAAGCTTCAAGCAGAACGAGTCCCCGGGTGACCCCACTTGTTGTTCAGTTTGAAGACATATTGGTACCAAGTACCAGACACCAACACTCTGACACAGGATATTCCAGCATAGCTCACTCGATACAGGCACACCATAATACAACACACCTCCCTCCTTACACATCAGTACAAATGCAAGGTACAGTCACATCATCTCCCTTTATTCACCAAAGAAAAGGTGGATTACATATTCAGCAGCGCTAGGACTAATGCCTCACACCACCACACAGCAGAGCAAACCCTCACACAACAGAGCTGATCAATATATTCATATTGGAGAAACAATCTATTCGGTTTATCACTTGGCGTCCCAAACCCCATGTTTGATCTTACTAAGGGCCTACTGTACAGGAACTGCATCAGCGCGTGCCTCGAAGCCCCACCTTGGAATAGCTGCGCAGCTCACAGCTTAGGATCATGCCGGTCTCTTCAGCCCTTTCTACCATGCTGCAGCGCGGCTCTAGAACAGAGTTATTTTCTTCATGAGCAGGAAACGCATATTTCCAAATAATAGTGAAGTTACCTAAACTGTTGTTGGAGTAGTGAACTCAAAAACACTGACAACTTAGCAGACACCCACATGGGAACACGTCATGACAACCGTTCCCCCAAACTGAGATTCCAATATGGCCTCGACAAGCCCCATGTGGCATTCTGCACTTTGTATTCTTCAGCCTGTCTTCTCTGCCATGTATTGCGCAATCTGCCTTTGTTGGGGTTGCTAGGCTGTGATGTAATGTGGAACTCTCTCCTTAGTGAGAGAATGTTGTTCTTTAAGGTTTTGACAGTTGGCCTGGGCTGTTGGTGGCTGAGGTCTCTTTGATGAGATGTACAATAAACCTCTCTTGTTTTATCACCTGCATTTTGTCTCCTGCCTGCTGCTTACTCTTTGGAGATCACCTCATTTTGGCGACAAGTGAAACTTTGCCAAAAAGGGACCTCAACACAACTGATCCTGTTTTGCTTCTCAACCCGGCTGCCTATCTGGTACTTCCCTGCACATGAAAACGTTTCCTCTGAGTGAAAATAAAAGTACATCTTTACTTTCATTTCCACCTCTCTCTGAGGCCCCTCCAGTGTGCTGCTTTCATCCAAAATCACCCGACAGGAGGAATCTTCACGAGTGACTCTCCAGCTGCTCAACTGTCACTCTGCTGGGGGCTGCCTTGGTGTGCTGCATCGTTGAATTTTGCAGTAGGGTTACGTTCCCTCCGTTTGTGACTTGTTTTGTCCTGTTTGAGTCTTACACAGTGGCACGCTGCCTTGCGCCACCTTGGGCCTTCTCCTCTTTATTTCTGTTTGCCTGACGCTGCCTGGTCTTGTGTGCGTCACCTTGGGCCTTCCCTTCTTCAATCCGGCTTGCCTGACGCTGCCTGGCTTCGTATGCGTGCCGATGTCATCTGGGGCTCGCCGTTTGCCTGATCCTGCCTGGCGCCGCCTGACCTTTGCATCACAGGCGTCATCTGCATTGCCTGACGCCTAGGCATTTAAGTGCAACGTCCGCCCGCCATCATGGATGTGTCAGCGTCACGCAGCGTAGCGGCCATTTTAGCTTTACGCATGACTTTGCCTGGAGGCCTGTCAGAACAGGCTCATTCTCCGATCGTCGGCGCTGATTCGCACAGCTTTTCTTTGTTGCTTTTACCTCTGCGCTGACGCGCACAGCTATTATTCATCTCGTTTGCCTTGCTGGTTATGCGCACAGCTGACTTTATAAATAACATCATTACAGGAGTTCACAGTAAGGTCGCTGATGCGCACAACTGTTTTCTTCACGTTTGACTTACTTTTTTATCCACATATATTGTAGTGAGTACATTTAACTTTGGTCTTTGACACTCAGATTCTCCTGTTCTCTCTCCCTCATTGTTGTTTTTTTTTTTTAAACATGCAAAATGTAACTGCTGCTCCATTTTTTCTAGCTGCGCCTGGTGATCCTCCAATTCCGTGGATCAAATGGAAAAAGATGTTTGCTAATTATGCAAGGGTCTGTGGCACTTTTTTAAGTGCGGAAAAGAAAGCCTCTTTATTTATGCATTGTCTGGGTTCGGAGGGTCAGGAGGTCTTTGAACATCTTTCTGATCTTCCGGACAGTGAGGCAGCTGTTTTAAACGAATATGAAATATGTGTGAGAAAGATGGACATACATTATCTTCCCAAAGTGAGTATGGTACTGGAGCGTTACCATTTTGGGAAGAGAATGCAAAGACAAGAGGAATCTGTGGAGCAGTATATTACTATCTTGAGAAAATTAGCATCCACTTGTTGTTTTGGTGCAGCGTTGGAGGAGAGGTTGAAGGATCAATTCATTATTGGATGTTTCATTGATAAGGCTAAGGATAGCTTGTGGCAAAAAGATAATCCTTCCTTACAAGAGGTTATCACTATCTTAAAGTTGCATGAACATTCCAAAGCTTGTGTTGACACCAATCGAAAAGAGTGCTCTAAGGATGGTGCTGTTGAGAAAAATTAAAAAGAGGTTGTTAGAGAAGTTAGCACCAAACCTCCTTCCAATAGTGGTTCTGATAAGTCTTCTGTGTCAGCTAATTCTTCTAATAGCACTATGTTTCAAGGTAAATGTTTTAGGTGTGGTAATCCTGGCCACATGGCTAACTTTAAAGACTGTCCTGGTTGGAAAGTCTTGTTTTCCAATTGTGGCAAAAAGGGGCACTTTTCACGTTGCTGTAGATCGAAAAGGGAGCAAAAGAAAGTTAGGGAGGTTGACATTGTGAAGTTGTTGAAATTTGTCAAGTCAATGATTCAAGAAATGAGGGCCCCTTTGAGAGAGTATTCATAAATGATCAGTCTGTAAAAATGCTATTTGATTCTGGAGCCAAAATCACACTCATTCCCAAGAGTTTTTATGATGAACAACTGTTGAATAAGGTCAAACTAGTTAAGCCAGACATCAAACCCAAAGGTTACAGAGGGGAAATCATTGATCTTTTGGGGTATTTGTGGGGCACTATTGAATTCAAAGGGAGGATTGTTCCTGGTAAAATGTATGTTTCTATGAGGGGGGACTCCTTGATTAGTTGGTTTCACCAGCGGGATCTTTATGTGTACTTAGACCCCAATCAAACACCCTCTGTGTGTTTGAAAGATTTGCCAGCTGTTAAAGCTGTAAATGATGGGGCTGATGTCTGGATTGCGAAATATCCAGAAGTTTTTAGGAAGGAATTGGGTTGCCTCAAGAACTATATTTATCACATAAAAATTACACCAGGTGCTGTACCCATAATAGCAAACGTCAGGGGTGTCCCTTTATTAGTGAAAGATAGTATGAAGAATGAATTGGATAAGCTTGTCAAGAATGGGATAATTCAAGAAGTAGAAGCGACTGAGTGGATCTCTCCAGTTGTTATGGCTCGCAAGGCCAATGGGGAGGCAAGGTTATGCATAGATTTGAGGGAGCTGAATAAAGAAGTTATTGTGGACCATTATCCTCTCCCTAATATCACGGAAATATTGTCCTCTTTGGCTGGAGCCATGCACTTTTCCACTTTGGATCTTTCATCAGCGTACCATCAGGTCAAGCTTCATCAAGCTTCCCCAGGATCTTACTACCTTCATCACGCCTTTATGTACTTTCAAATTTCTCAGGATGCCTTTTGGTCTCATCTCGGCAGCCTCTGTTTTTCAGAGGGTGATGGAGAGGTTCCTGAAGGGTGTTGCTGGGATTGAAGTGTATCAAGACTACATTCTTGTCCATGGTGTTAATCTTGAAGAACATGATGAAAGGTTGACCCTGGTTCTAGAAATACTTTTTGCTTCTGGTCTCACTCTGAAGTTTGAAAAATGCAAGTTCAATGTTGGGGAGATCGAGTATCTGGGTCATTTAATTTCTGGATCTGGTATTAAACCCAAACCCTCCTTGGTACAAGCCATTTCTAACTTGGACTACCCTAAGGATAAAGAGGAATTAGTAAAGTTCCTAGGTATGGCAGAATTTACAATAAGTTTGTCCCCAACTTTTCACAGAAAACTGAGGTTTTACGTGGTTTATTAAAAAAGGGGTGTGAGTTTGTGTGGAGTCATGCCTGCAGTGAAGAGTTTGATATTATCAAACGGTGTCTGAATGATGCGCCTTCCTTATCCAGCTTTGATCCCTCTTTAGTGTCTTATCTTATGACGGACGCTAGTTCAAAAGGTTTGGGTGCCGTTTTAGTACAGAAAGTTGGTGGTTCTGAAAAGACCATTCTTTTTATTTCTAGGCCTTTGAGAGGTGCCGAGTGTAATTACTCGGTGGTGGAGAAAGAGGCTCTGGGAGTTTACTGGGCCATTCATAAACTAAGAAAGTTTTTGTAGGGTAAACTGTTTGAAGTTGCTTCTGATCACAAACCTCTTGGAGGTGTTTTCTGCAAGAAAGGGGTTGATTTTGTTTCACACAGAATAAGAAAATGGGTTGTTGCCTTGCAGGAGTTTCAGTTTGATGTTTCTTATCTTTCAGGCTCAAAAAACATTTTGGCTGATTGCCTTTCCAGGCTTTGTGGTCAAAAGGAAATTTCTGATTTGTCAGAGGAGTCTGAGTTCTTTTCTGGAGAGGACTTTGAGGAGGAGGTGAATGTTTGTGTTATCACTGAGGGTTTCTTTTCAGAGGAAGTGTGGAGAGAAAGTCTTGATCAGGATGATACCTTGAAACTTGTGATGGCTAAAGTTCGAGATGGTTGGGGCAACAAGCAAGATTGTAATGAAAATCTCAAAGGCTTTTGGTGTGCCAAAGATGAATTGACCTCGGTGAATGGTATCTTGATGCGTGGTAGTAAATTAGTAGTTCCTGACAATTTGAAAGATAAGCTGTTGGACAATGCTCATGTGAGCCATATGGGGATAGCAAGAACTAAAGAAAGGGTTAGAGAGGCTTACTGGTGGCCAGCAATGGATGTTTACATAGAAAGAGTGGTCCGCAATTGTCCTCAGTGTGCTGGGAGTGATATGGTGCTGAAGTGTAGGACCCAACCTATGATTATCCGGGAGCAGTCTTCCGGTCCATGGGTTGATGTCGCTATTGATATTTTAGGGCCTGTGAAGTTGAGGTCTCAAGATCGGTTTGTTTTGGTCTGTGTGGACTTGTATTCTAGGTGGCCTCAGATACAGATTGTTAATTCTGTTGAATCTCAGGTTGTCGTGGAATTTTTGGAAGAACTTTTTGAACGAGAAGGGTTTCCCATGTCCTTATTATCTGACAATGGTGTTCAGTTTACTTCCCATTGCTTTGAGAAATTTTTGGAGGAAAGGAGCATAAAGCATAAAGAGGCTGCTTTATACCATCCCGAGTGTAATGGTGCTGTGGAGAGGTTTGTTAAAGTGCTGAAGTATGCCATGCAGTTGGCGGTTGTTTCTGCTGATAATTGGGAGGCTGCTATCAAAAGAAAAGTTCATGAGTATAGGTTTACCCCCCATTCATCCACTGGTGTGGCTCCTTTTAGACTATTTAAGGGAAGGGCGGCCATTACGAATATGATTCCATCATGGGTGGCCTCCTGCAGGAGAATGGCTGACTGTGAGAGTGAAGGTACTGGTGCTTGGAGGGAAAAAGAGTTGGGGTGTATGCAGAGGAGGAAAGAATTGTTCGATGTGAGAAAGGCTGCTAAGAAGACACTTGTAGGTGTTGGTGACTGGGTCAGAGTGAAATTACCAAGGAAGGGCGCTGGCGTCTCCAAGTTTGGTAATCCCTTGCAAATCATTAAGTTGTTCAACAATGCTGCAAGACCAGTGACCATAGGATATGGAACCTTGGTAGGATTGCCAAGTGTTTTCCTCGTGATTCTCAAGGTACAGAAGTTCCTGCAGCTTGTTCCACACCTCAAGCGCCTAGGAGGAGTTCTTTGCGTTTGAGGACCACTCCTCGTCGTTTGCAGGATTGTGTTCGCTAATTGTTTTTTTTTGTTCTACTTTTAACTTTTTGTTCCTTATGTTTATGCTATAAGGGGGAAGGTATGTGGCATTCTGCACTTTATATTCTGCAGCCTGTCTTCTCTGCCATGTATTGCGCAATCTGCCTTTGTTGGGGTTGCTAGGCTGTGATGTAATGTGGAACTCTCTCCTTAGTGAGAGAATGTTGTTCTTTAAGGTTTTGACAGTTGGCCTTGGCTGTTGGTGGCTGAGGTCTCTTTGTTGATATGTACAATAAACATCTCGTGTTTCATCACCTACATTTTGTCTCCTGCCTGCTGCTTACTCTTTGGAGATCACCTCACCCCACCCTGTGAACCGTCCGACATAAGGAGTCACTGAGCAGGGCTTCCAGGGTGTGTATGCTGACAGGTGACACTTGTTCTGTCGCCAGGGCTGGGTGCAATGTCAGCAATTGCCAGACTTAATAGATAGGATATGTTTGCGTAAGGAAGACAGAGGTAAATGTACATGAAATACTGAGAATGGAGCACAGAATTATATGATTGATAACAGCTAAGCAGTGATGTAGTTGGGTAAATATAATTATGACATTTAAATACTTTATTTTTAACTTTTCTCAGGTGGGAAATATTCTTGTCACGGAGTAAGCCCACATAATTAATTTACTAATAATAGGTAATTTCACGCTCGTGTGCACTTCTGTTGTGTAGAATCGGTAAAGTGTTCTTATTCCGTGTTTGTGAGTAGCAGCTGCTGTTCTCTTTTAAGATGTTGATATTTTTGTCCGCACTATGAGTCATTCCTGAATACAAAGCATACGTGCATTCATGTGCGTGAAAGAAGCTGTGAATGAAGTGCTGTGAATGAAGTGCATTTACCAACAGCGCCAGTAGGTGCACGTGCTTTTCACCTCCAGCTGGGCCGAAGTTAAGGGGCCTTCAGGCCTCCTTTTGTTTGAATATCCTGACTGTGGTCAGCCTGGAACCTCACTCTTAAATGTAAACGCCACAGAGGGGAAACAAAGGCACGCAGCTTCTTATATCTTCACAGGTACTTAAGAGAGGCATGCTTTTACCTTTGTTCAGTCCCTGTATATGAGATGCATGCACTGTAAGAATGCCGGATGCTTTGGTCAGTCCCAGTATTTACACAAATAACAATTCAATAGCACTAATTTATTTCTTTTATAGCCCTATGCAACCCAATGCAGGGTGTCGGAGCTCTTTACATAACATACGCATTATACATTGACAATAAATCATGAACATGTGTAAATCAATGTACAAGATGAGTTACATGAGACAGGGTTACACGGTGTAGGAGTCAAATGTCCATCATAGCTCACTGTGCTATGTTAGAAGGATTACAGTTTATGAACTGCAGGTAACAAAAGGATCTCTGTGTTAACAGCAGTAACCAACTTTACTATGTACATAAAACAAAAATCTGTCATCTGCATTTTATCTGATGTGCTTTGCAGGAGACATGTTAACCCTCTATGCTACTTTGATTCAAATCTGGGACTTCACAAAACACAGATCTCTCCAACAAATGCTTTAACCTCCAGAGTTATCTCACCATTATTAGTCCCTAAGATTTACTGGGCACCTCTGCAGCAGCAGGTGCCTTAACTCCATAAAATATTTTAAAATGCAGAATTTGCAACCAATCAAGCCGAACTGATCTACTGCCATGCTTCTCCTTGTTGCCAATTTGTATGTGATATGGTTTAAAAAAATAAATATATTAGTTGAGGCCCAGGATTTTGCGTTGGGATTGCCCCACTTTTTTGGCACAACCCCGATGCCAAATCTCATTTGTTAAATCTCATAATGTGCTTAAATGTATTCATGATATACCTGATAAACAAGTATGAGGTCTTAATATCTGATGTCACTTCTTGTGATGTCACATCCAGTGGGGTCCTTTCCTGTTATGTCACGTGCAATGTCACACATCGTGACATCATGCGCTGTGATGGCATGCGTCATGATTTCACTTGCATACTGCCTAACCTGGATAGTCCCCCCACTTCTTTTTTTAGGACTTATGCCATTGTCCTTTGTAAATGTTTCTTCTGATTCATTAATAGGCTGTTAGTCCCTCCTTAGTATCGCCTTGTCTTCATTTGTAACCTCCCATGAGGACTGGCCCTTTTACTTCTGTTGTTACATGGTATGTCTTAATTAGTCTGTAAGCACTATTTTCTTTAATGAGTTTCTCCTACTGCAGCCACGACATGCTTACCAGCAACATTCAGTGGCCATGCACGCTTTCACTTTCTGAGCAGCCTGAGACAATGGCGGCAGCTTCTTTGAAATTAAATAGGTCTCGCACTTACAAGAGTTTGAGCTATTGCCATTGTAAATGACAATGCCTTTTATTTATGTGTTATTTAACAAAACAGATAAATAAAATGCATTGTCATTTACAAAGCCGATATCTTAAACTCTCACAAATGCGAGACCTATTGCATTGCAAATGCTTGTTTGTTTTGTTTTTTGGGCATATTCATCTCCACTTGCAGTGTGCCGGGCAAAGAGCCGTCATTACTGATTCCGGGTTATTAATGGATGATATTTTAGAACGGGTCTTCCACACTGCAGCCCTGGAGGTCTGAAACTCCATTTGCTCTCAGGTCTTACACAGCCCCCCTCCGCCCCCCTCATGCCGCATAACTTTAATTCTATCAGTGCCACTGTGGATTTAGGGGCATGTTTATGAGTTTGTCATGCAGTGCAGCACAGCAAATCACCTTGCTGTGCTACACTGCATGACAGGGAAAGAGCAGGAATCTGCTTTATTTAAAAGAATATGGTGCATTCCTGCTTTTCCCATGTGCTGGCACCGTTTTGACTGTCTAGCGCCAACACAGCCACCCTTGCACCTTGGTACAAGGGTGCCTGCTTTTGTAAGGTGGATTGTTTTTGTGCAGGAAGGGGCACCTTTCTGCACAAAAACAATCCCTTAAGGCATTCTTCGCTTTCTATGTGTGCTGCAGAATGCAGCACACATAGAAAGAGGAAAAACTTGGAGAAATAAACTTATTTCTCCTTGTTACGCCTCACCTGGGGAGGCATAGGTTTTTGACGCATTCCCAGGTCTACCACTTCTGGTAAATCTTTGAATGCGTCAAAATCCATGAATGTTGCCTGGGAACACTCATGCAACACCCATGGAATGTCTACCTGGCGCAGAGTAAGGCAACGCAGCAATTTGCGCTGCGTTGCTTTACTCGAGATTTATGAATTCACTCAGGATCAGGTTGCATGGTGCATGCGCAACGCAAGAGGACTCATAAATATGCCCCCTAATGTATACTTCTTTTTTCAGTATCATACCGTGCTGATGGTCTCATTTTTTGCAGATTGCAGAAAGCATTGGTTGTTATTCGATAGCTGTAGGCTGGATCTTTAGAATAATAGCATGCAGTTTTCAAATCCATTCTGTAAAACATGTGAAGAAATCGAATTCTAGCTTTTGCAATCAGTTTAAAGACTCTGACACTTTGAATGTGGCATTGCCAGGTAAAAACAGATGTGAAACAAATAAAAGAAGCTCGACAATCACAGACGTATTGTGCCCTGTTGGGGAGTGAGATCAGTGGAAATGTGAATCAGCACATTTGTTTATCATGGAGCTGCATTGTGGGGTGTTTTTTGAATTGTATATCGTGGGAAGATGAAATATTAAGATGCTTTTGTGCTTATGTGAGAAACAGGGGTCAAACCAGGATGTATCTATGGTTTCTGGGGCCTGGCAGTTGGGATGAAAAGATAGGGTAGTATAATGTGGCTTGTTTTTTAGGTCGAGTCTAGGCAGCTCTTGTGCTGTCTATTCGAGACAGGTTGTATACACTTTGTGGGCTTACAGCCCAACCATTGCCTTTTTATTTGTTAATTTGATTGTCCTTTAAAAAGGCTTGCAGTTCGGGCTGGACTGTTCCCATTGGGCGCAGGGTCAAGACTGATTTGCATATGGCTGGGTTTGAACTGGAATGGCATGGGGAGCAAAAAAACGATGGATTTAGGCCCAGATCTCTGTACTGGGGTGAATGTATGACATTGTTCTGCATTCTGTCCATCAATTGTTCTTTTTGCATTTGTCACCCCGAGTGGGACGGGTATGACCAGACGTGTGTCCCGTGCTCTCCATGCCACTGGAGTCAAGCTATCCTGGTTGATGAGGTGTGAAACCCCGAAACCGGTCCTAGGACGATTGTTTCCAGTCCAGGGAGGACCTGGCGTCGCAGTTCGGGCTGGACTGTTCCCATTGGCTGCAGTGTCAAGACTGATTTGCATACGGCTGGGTTCAAACTGGAATGGCATGGAGAGCAATAAAACGATGGATCATGCCCAGATCTCTGTACTGGGGTGAATGTATGACATTGTTCTGCATGCTGTCCATCAATTGTTCTTTTTGCATTTGTCACCCTGAGTGGGACGGGTATGACCAGACGTGTGTCCCGTGCTCTCCATGCCACTGGAGTCAAGCTATCATGGCTGATGAGGGGTGAAACCCCGAAACCGGTCCTAGGATGCTTGTTTCCAGTCCAGGGAAGACCTGGCCTGGCAGTTCGGGCTGGACTGTTCCCATTGGGTGCAGGGTCAAGACTGATTTGCATATGGCAGGATTCAAACTGGAATGGCATGGGGAGCAAACAAACGATGGATTTAGGCCTAGATCTCTGTACTGGGGTGAATGTATGACATTGTTCTGCATTCTGTCCATCAATTGATCTTTTTGCATTTCTCACCCCGGGACGGGTATGCCCAGACGTGGGTCCTGTGCTCTCCATGCCACTGGAGTCCAGCTATCCTGGCTGATGAGGGGTGAAACCCCAAACCGGTCCTAGGATGCTTGTTTCCAGTCCAGGGAGAACCTGGCCTGGCAGTTCGGGCTGGACTGTTCCCATTGAGCGCAGGGTCAAGACTGATTTGCATATGGATGGGTTCAAACTGGAATGGAATGGGGAGCAAAAAAACGATGGATTTAGGCCCAGATCTCTGTACTGGGGTGAATGTATGACATTGTTCAGCATTCTGTCCATCAATTGTTCTTTTTGCATTAGAGGGTTACAATATAGCATCATAGCCCTCTACAAATGGCTATTCCGTTGTTAAAGGCCATGATCCCGAATTATAGGCCTAAACTGCAGTCAAGGGCCAATAACAAGTGAGAGGGCCTTTAACGACTGATATATAGCATGAGGCAGAAGGGCTATAAGGCTATTAGAACATTCCACCCAAAGAGGGTATAATGTTTTAAATTAAAAAGAAAGGAACAGAAAGAGAAACAGTGGAATGTTGGAGCAGGTCTGTATCAGCTATTATTGGCCCTGAGCCACTTCATTATCCTGAATAGAGCTCTTAACATTCCAGTGTTCTAATGTATCTTATTGGCTTTGTTGCTTCTCCATTCGTCTCTGTTTCTCCCGGCCGAGGTTTCAAAGAAGGTAACTTACTCGATAGGCCTAAGCAAATACTGCAGTGCCAATGTTCAATCTTTAAAACCCAACCATCCAAAAGTGTCCTTGGGATCAGGAAACCACAGAGGGACATTGTTGGTTGCCGCTGGAAATTGGGGCATAATCTCAAGTCAATGGAGTCTAGTGGGGCCTCTGTAGTGCACATATATAATTGACCAAGTTCAGCACACCAGTAGATACTCAAACTGGTCCTAATGCACTTTGGGGTGCCCACCAAAGGTGCTCCCAATCTTTAAGGAGTGCCCAGGTCACTATCAATATTTATTTTTGTCAGGGGCACCCAGTGCACAGTGTGGTATCCACAGGTGCCTGGACATGTTAGTTTAGGGTTGGTAACCTATGAAATCCACCATTTCTTCCACCAATGGGTCTCTGGTCCTGATGCATAGAGGTAAACTGTGGGGCAGAGATACAATGGGCCATATTGTGGGGGTGTCAGCTCACCAGAAACCAATATCCCTTGATGTTTTTGGCTCAGCTTTCACCCTCTTGAGTCAGATAGTCGGTTCCTAAGGTTCTATCTTTCAGATCCTCGTGGCAGGATGGATATGTGAATTGGACTTCCACACAGATCTCAGTCAACTGGGCCTTGGCCTTGTCTCCTCCGTGCCAAGCTAGCACCTTTCCTCCCCGGGCAGTGCTACTTTTCTTTTGGGAGCCAAACTCCTTGGCTTTCAGGCAAGGAGGAAGCAGGCAGTCCTTTTTCATAGCTTTATTCCCATGGTTGTGCAATGCAGCAGAGGTGTGTTTCTCTTTCCGCTGATGCCATAAGAATAAGAACTTCCTTCCAAAGTCCACATGATTGCAAGGTAATGGCTTGTACCTATGTGGAAGGTGGACCACTAGGAAGCACACAGCAATATAGTCCACCTTCAAATTCAGTCTCCTGAGCCAATCACTCCAAACAGCTTCTTCCCTGACCTTTTTCTTGGGTTCTACCCAAGAATGATAGTTGGGTGCAACAAACATGTCCATTTAAACATGTATTGTGAAGCCACGGGTCATACATCCCAAATGGCGGCAGGCTAGTGCTGTGCACGACATAGCCTGCTCAGGCCAGGCACCCAAACCATTTAAATCCAGACACTATTGGTTGGTAGGCATAACACGGGGCCTAATATATGTTGCAGTGCAGAAATGTAACTTAGGTGAAACTTATATGGTGTCTCCAAGGTGGAGGCCACAGAAGCTGCTCCAGGAAGACAGAAGTCTGAAAGAACTTAACCTAAGTGCAGGAAACCTCCATCCGTTCCTACATTTGGTGTAACCGCATAGAGGCTACCATTCTCACAGTTGATATACTGTGTTCAGACCACTTGTAATTTACCTATGTGGACTCCAGGTAGACCACATGTAACATATCCACTTAGGATGTTTATTCCCTAAATGCCACAGATCTGTAGCTATGGTGATAGACTCGAAGGAGGTTATTCTAACTTCTCTGATCTTGGGATTGAATGGGAAGATCTTTCTCTAGAATTTTACTGATGAAAAATAGGTGGGTTATAGGGCAGTGGCTGGTCCGGTCATCTGGGTCCAAGGAAGACATTTTCATCAGTGGAAAAGTTTGCACTGTTTTTAGAGTGTCATGGAAGGTTCCTTGATTGTAAGCGGAATTGAAGATATTGTGGAGGGGTGTGAGAACACCCCCTAAGAAAGATGTGTGATGGATGGTGGATAGAATATAGTTTTCGTAACTGGTGTCTTTGAGAGATATGGATCTTGGTGAAATGAATGTGTTAGATGAGATCGAAAATGGTCCATGTGGGTATTGAGGAGTGGGGGATTGGAGAGAACATTTGATATTGTTAATGTGAGTTCTGATGTTATCTTCCCAGTGAAGAAGATTTGTAGATTCACATTGGTCAACTGAATGTTGGATAGGTGGCACTCGGAAAGGGGTGATCCAGTGCTTGACTGCCCTGGAGACCACTTTACTTCTGTTGCTTGCCTCGTGAATCTTCATATAGTAGAAGAAGGTGACTGACTGATGTGATGAGGGTTCTGCTTGTAGAGCAGGCTGTTTTAAGTTGGGTGAAGTTGCCAGGTTCTTTGGTTCGGTTGCATTTTTTTATTGACTTTGCAGGGGTTTTATGTTTTTGAGAGGTCTTGTGAGTACCACAGTCTAATGAGTGGTCAGATGCCACTTCCCCAACGGATACATGTGAAAAAGCCTGTACTCCAGCATAGTGAACAGTTTCATGTCTCCCCATAGCCTGTTAAGGGGGCAGCAGTTACCCCTATTGTGGATGGAGGTACAGTTCGGGTGCATTCCTAGCCCGGCAGAATCTGGACTTTGGAAGTGAAGCAAGAAAAACACCTGAGAGACACTCTGATCAACTCATAGATGCCCAGTCCACTGGAATAAAAAAAAAAAAGAGAAGCTAAACCAAAGAAGTGGAGAAGGCAGGATGGAGGAGCAGACTACACAGTGCAGGGTCTGTAGACTCTACTCTTTTGTTGTGTGACTCCTGTAATTTGACATTTAATGCATTACTGACAAAAGGGGGAAATACTGGGTGCCACAGCGGGAAGCTATTATTACAGTGTGAGCCACCTGCTGTCTTATCTTAGTAAAGTCTTCAGAGTGTCCGTCAGTCTGCTTAGATAACTAACCTCTTTGCTCATGCTGCCCATCACTTCATTATGAATTTCCAGATCTGTGCAGATATAGACCTGGGAGGTGGGAGGGCATGACTGATCTTTTTCTGGCACAATAGATTTTATCATTATGTCTGATTTATACACATTTGGCTCATGATGCACCTTCACAATCGCCTGCAAAGAGTGGAGAACACAGCAACAAGAGCTCTACTGAATCTGAGAAAAATGAATCTAAGAAACATTTATCTGAGAAAAATGTTTCATATTCAGCCGGTGCCATCTTAAAGATTTTAGGGGCCCCGGGCAAGAAATATTTTGAGGCGGCAGCTCAGAACTAATTTGAATTTTATTACCCATTTTCTACTAATTCAAGCCTCACGATGCCAAAAAATATTGACTTATATGCTAGAGGGTGTGACAGAGAAATAGACATAAGTGGGATAGAGAAAATGTCACCTTCCCAGAGGGCCCCTTGGAAGGTGGGGTCCCTGAACAATAGCCCACTTTGCCAGGCTTTAAAACGTCTCTGTATTAAGCCGCCATTAACTTAGTTGCGTTTAACCAGTGTAGCTAAACTGCACATACTAGGGTTCTGTGTAGTACCTGACCATAAGGATGTTATGAGCTTCTGATTCATAGCAATCCTGGTTTTTTCTAGTGGTGAGTCTCGCGACGCACAGAAGCCCTCATACTTTAAAGCATTATAAGACATACATGAGTGGTTGGGCTTTTCCTTCCCAGACCACCTGCCGAGGAAAGTCCCTATAACGCTGTCAACCCATTTCTAGTCACGAAAGGTGTCTAAAGCCTGGCTGTGCTCTTTCTGCTCCTGAAACTAGGATGACTCTGCTTCCTATCCCAACCCAATCACAGTGCCAAGGAATAATGCTATTAGCAAATACTGCACTCATTAAATTCCACATAACACAATATAACACCGTGTCTAAGAACTTCGAATCTTTCCTTGCTATCATTTACTAAACTTCACAACAAATAAACAGGTAGAAGCAGTTTTACAGTGCAAGCACCCATGCTGTGGAGCTTCCTACTACTTCCATAAGAAAAGAACCAAGGGGCATATCTACAATGCCCCTGCGGCACTTCCACGCTGCTGGAGCGTCACTTTTGCGTCAAAGGGACGTTCCATTGGTGTTGCTATGGGTGTTGCCACACAACACCCATGGATTTTGATGCATTCTCAGATTTACAAGGTTTCGTAAACCTGGGAATGTGTCCGATTCTAACACCTCCCCCGGGGAAGCGTTAAAGTAGCGCAAAGAGGAGAAATACCTTTATTTCTCCTCGTTTTTTGCTCTTTTTTATGTGTGCTGCAGCACACACAGAAGGAGGAAAATGCCATCAATGTTTGTTTTTGTGCAGGGAGGTGTCCCTTCCAGCACAAATGCAATCAAATCTGCAACGCAGGCACCCTTGCACCATGGTGCAAGAGTGCCTGCTTTGACGCTAGGCAGCCAATTGTGTGCCAGCGCAGAGGAAAGCACAGGGATGCATCGTATTGCTGTAAATACGACACATTCCTGCACTTTCCTAATGACGCAGGTCGGCGCAGCAGGATGGCTTCTAGTAAATATGCCCCCAACCTGCAGCAATTCAGAAGGAGGCACAAGACCGACAGCACCCCACTCTTCTCTGATAAATGGCTACGGCCCTGGCCACGTTGTGCTGCTTTCTTTGTTATGGGCTCTCCTTGTCTACCTTATTGTATTAACCCTTTACTTTTCTTTCACCCCCCTTTCCCACTCTCTCCTCTACACATCGCTCTCCTTCACTGTTCCACACCCCGAGACGGTTCTAAAATCTGCATGTAGCTTATTACAAATGCTAAATAAATAATGAACAATAATCAAAAGCAAAATACCAACTTGGATAGCAAAGGAAAAAAGGGTCATCTTTTTGATCAAACCATAGTTCCCTGCATCACTTATACTAAAAAATAAAAATAAAAAAAGCATTTCAGTGGAAAATGTCCCTGTATCCTCTCAGGTGGCAGAACACTAATTTCATATGAAAGCATGTTGGACAACTGTAGGATTCCATCTCCACTCCATGGACCAGATGAGAAGAGCCCTCCTTTTAGAATTAATCAAGGTCCAGATGTACGAAGCATTTTACCAGTTGCAAACGGCCCAAGGGGCTTTTGCGACCGGTAAAATGCATTTTGCCATGTACAGAAGGCAAAATGTGACTCAGTAACTTCTTTTGCGATTCGGTATTAGGAAGGGGCGTGTTTAGGATGTCTCTTCCTAATACCAAATAGCACTGGTATGTATGACTGTTTTGCGACCGGGAATGCGGTTCCAAAACATTTGCAGTTACCACCAACTTCAAGTTGATGGTAACCCATTGGCAAACTGGAAGGGGTCCCCAAGGTTCCCCTTCCCCTTTGTGAATGTGGGCGCCAACATTTTTTAAGACCAGGCAGTGGCCCCATGGACCACTGTCTACTCTTCAAAAATGAAAGGTAGCTTTTCATTTTTATTTTTGAAATGCATCCATTTTCCTTTAAGGAAAACGGGCTGCATTACAAAAAAAAATATTGCTTTATTCAAAAAGCAATCACAGACATGGTGGTCTGCTGACTCCAGCAGGCCACCATCTCGGTGATTGTAGTCATTCACAATGGGTCGCAAATTGCAACCTGCCTCATGAATATGGATGAGGCAAATCCATTTGTGACCCACTGTGAATTGCTAACAGTCTCAAACACACCGTTGCACATCGCAGCTTGCGATTTCCTAATAGCGAATCGCTAAAATTCGCTATTAGGAAATCGCAAACACACGGTTTCATACATCAGGCCCTAAGTGCAATAATTGTATATTCTGCATTTAACCTTCAAGAATGGGAGATAGACATTTCACCCCTTAAATTCCAGCAGGTTTGACCTCCCGAAATTGAATGAGGGGGTGCAAACATTATCGTTCCTAGTAATTACCAGGTGAGGTAAGCATAACACCGCTAATCGATGGTGTTTGCGCAAGCATCACAATTTAATTGTGCATTTGTAATGTGGCACAGTTTTTTTTTGTTTGCATTTGTTTGGTGATGAATTCTGAGCAACGCAAATTATGCCGACAGCGCAATCCAAAAAGGCAATCTGCCGGTTCATTAGGCGAGCTGGATGGAGGCACTGACGTTGGTCGTGGTCTGTAAATACTTGTACGGTATACACTGCACTTCTCCTCTCCAGAAGCACATCATTACCGGTGAGTAGCTCTATTTCCAGGGCAGAATCATTTTGTTCTGCATCAGAGAACATTCGCGAATAAAAATACCTCTCTGCGCCGTCGTCAGGCGGTGTTTGAGGAAGCCATCTTCAAAGGCGATGATGAAAGCAGGAGCGTCCTCAATGAAAGGCGTCCGGCGGTGCGGTGGGAGGTGTAGCCAGGAGCCGTGCTGCATGCTTGTTTAACCACAGAAGCCTCCTCGGCAGGGCCTAATTGGACCCGACGATTGCATGTGGGGGCCACAGGCACTCATTTTTAAGGACCCAGACGTATTTTTTTCATTACTGTTATTTGTCTCAGAAAAAGAGAGAGGAAGGCAGAGAAGGAGTGAAAGGAGGGGGAAGCCAGGAACAAAGTGGGGAAGCTGGGAATCAAAAAGCATCTTCAAAAGTGGGATAAAGGGGAGAGATGTGTGTGGTGGTGAATGAAAGAGGTTTGATGAGGTAGAATCGAGACTAAACAGCCTTGGTATTTGGCAACCGTGGGCTTCTGAGAAAAGCTTTGGGCTGCGACACTTATTATTTTCCAATTTAAGCACTGCTCCTCAGGCTTGCAGTCCTTGTTGGAGCAAACTTCCTTTTTAAGGAGTTGCCTGACAGCCGTGGAGCTCTGAAAAATCAAACACACAGAAAAGAAGATTTTGCAAAATGTTCCCAATTAAAAAGAAAAGTATTTTAACGTTTTTATTGGGTGTGAATGTCAACTGGCAAAGCAAGTGTACAGCGCTGCACGCAATACTCTATAAGGGTCGCTTGCGCCCGTTGTTGTAAAATGGATGGTTCACGAGGCAGGAAGTGAGGGTCATTTCCTCTCCTGGCCACCTATTGCTGACGCGCCCTGGCAGACTCTTCATGGGATGTGGTCCTGGGAAGATAAGGGGGGCGTTATAAATGGTCAGGGGCAGGGCCGGAGTGGTAACCCAAAGCAGCCCTGGCAACTCTTGTCAGACCAGCCAGTCGCCCCACCCCCCCCCAGCGCGCAACGCCGATGGCTCAAAGGGCTTCAGCCCCCCGTCGTGTGTGTCAGCCAGGGCTGAGACAGGTTCCCGGGCACACACAGACAGTTTTTGAGCTGCTGTAGACTGGTTGGTCTAGCGTCCGTTTTATCGCAACCGCACCGAAGTACTTCACAGGTCTTTAAAAGACCATTTACATGTTAACGAGGCTTTGTTGTTTTTCCACCCCTTTTGAGAGCCCCTGCATCTCCACTCTGCCTATTGCTGGAAGAGTTAGCCCCCCCCCCGAAATTTTTAGTAGGGTCCCCCCCCCGAAATTTGGCTCTAGTTCTGTCCCCCCCCCCCACAGTGCATAGCGAGTAAATGAGCCTGACCACTACAAGGTGTTTGGGGGGGTTCTCCCCGCAATAACATTTGGGGGGAAATGGCAAAAAGGGTGCATTCTACAACACATTCTTCATTATATATTCAATTGGATTCGTTTTTAAAGCATAGTAAATGATAACTTTACAGTGCACCAGGATACAGCAATCTTTATTGTGGCTCCTCAATGATTCCCTCACTGTCACCCTCCAACAGAGCCTCTCTTCTCTCCATAGCCCCTCTCTCAAATGTATTTTATTTGTTTTATAGCGCCTCTCATGCCAGTGTACGGTGTCAGAGCATTTTACATCACACACACATACTGAGACAATGAATCATACATGTGTAAATCAGTGTATAGAAAATGTTACATAAGACAAAGGGGACTACAAGGAGTAGGATTCACATGTCATCTATACTGATAGGCATTTTTAAAGATTGCTTGGCCTGGGGAAACACAAACTCAGGATTCAGAACGCAACACAGTGTTTATGGTTGACTTTAGTAATAAGAATTTATTTCTACCCAAACAAACCCTTTTTTAGAAAAATTAGGATAATGAAAGACTGGGGCAAAAAAACACAACTTTCTAACCTAGATTACGATTGTAACTTATGAACTGCACATTGACAAAAGGATCTCTGTCACAAAAGCAGTAACCCACTGAGCTCTGCACATAAAATACTGCTCTATGATCTGCATAGTACACGCTCTTTGCCGCCAGCATATTAACCATCTGCACTACCTTAGATGAGTCAAAACTGTCACTAGACAAAACTCTGACCTCTCTCCAGCAGGTACAATAATCACCAGAGTTATCTTTTTGGCACTTTTATTTTTTGCCTAAAACTGTTGGATATGCAAGGAACTCTGCAGTGCTTTTAAAACTGCTGCACTGCTACAAAAGCTGACCCCAGTAATAAAAGCGCACCCCACCTGTCCGGCCTCCTGGGAAACGCCCGATGCCCAGTCCGGCTAGTCCCGTCTTGGTCCGTGGCGTGTGTATCGTGCGCAACCACAATAAGCTGTAGTTCAAGTCAGGGTTATGTGTCCTCTCTATGGCTGGCATTGCCCAATTGGTTAAGAAACACCATCTATGTCAGAACACTTTGTGGTCAGGAGCACACCTGCTATTGATGCAGCGGCCGCAATGACGCTGGGGCCCAGAGGACTGAGGGGACCACAAAACCCTTATTGTTGCAGTATTTCGCAGTTCAATCAGCGGCCAAGAGAAAATTTCTGTCTCTGCACTAGGGCCCATGACACAATGACTAATCCAAGGTTTATGGTTGCAAATTATGATATGTATAAGTAAAGAGCATATTAGGGAGAAAAGACAAAAAGACATAGAAATAGCCAGATTCTACACACAGTTTAAAAACAAATCACATATAACAGGTTAATTACTTTACTTTGCTCAGAAATTATTAACCACCTGGATACTTTCCTGGTTAATGAAGGATGGAAGGTAAAATAGAATTATCTTTTGGCATTGTTGTTCAGCTAGAAATTAGACAGGATTGACTTGTCTGAGGAGTTAGATATTGCTGAACCTAATAGACTAATGTAATGGGCTGTTTAGTTACAGGATACAAATGTTACCAGACTCTGATAAACAAGCATTGACAAAGCCTGTAGGTCTGTATTTCCTGTCCGAAATCATATAGCATTAACACATTAGAGGGAAACACTTGAGAGGGAGCCTACAAAAGTAAAGAGTGAGGGCTATAGTTGTAGAGTAGTCCATCATGCATTTCAATGCAGGTACTTGAGTGGTGGTGGAAGGATTCAACCAAACAACCAATAGCATTACGTAAGAGAACAATACTCCACTGGGTTGAGCAAAGATTGAATTGACAGAATCTCTAGCCAATGGCTGAAAGAGGCTGGTTGAAAAAAGTCTATGGTTGAATGGGGCAGTCCCAAAGTCCACTTTATGTTTATAGTTAGCAATAGGTCTGTTTAACAGCTGTGCTATCAGAACCCAGACCTAGCAAGAGTTGATAATCTGTGTCCTTTACTGAGGAGCTGAAATGTTCTTTAGGAGGAGCTGGTATTCAGTGAGAGGATTTATCTGGCCTGAGCTGACTTGTTTGGCATATTTACAAAGCCCCTGTGCTACCGGAGCATCACTTTTTTTGACGCTCTGGTGGGGCACAATGCTGAGCCATATTTACAAGGCCACGTAAAGCCACCCTGCATGACTTGATATGACCTTGTAAATATGGCCCTCTTTCACACATTACTCTGCGTTAAAGGTGCATTCCATGGGTGGTGTTGTGGGTGTTCCCACGCTACACCCATGGATTCTGAGGCATTCCCAGATATATAAGGTTTCATAAACTTGGGAATGCATCAGATTCTAACGCCTCCCCAGGGGAAGCGTTAAAGTGGCGCAATGAGGAGGAATACCTGCAACACACATAGAAGGAGGAAAACACAGTCAATGATTTTTTTTGTGCAGGAATGTGTCCCTTCCTGCACAAAAACAATCATCCCTGCAACGCAGGCACCCTTGGAGGGAAGCACAATGACGGGCCAACCCATGGATGCAGGAGAGCAAATTCACCACCTGCACAGGTGTGTGTGCATGTCTCTCTGCCCCCAGGTCGCAAGCTGATCATGAAGAGTCAGTTGTGTTGTCCGAGTAATTTCCCTTGACAGCATCAATTTCTTACTGATGATCAGAGCACTAATTGTCTTGGAACAAACCTGTACCTTACGTGATTTGAAAGCCACAATTTAAGCACAGCTTTCCCTCCAGGAAGGACAGGTCACCATCCTCTTCTTGAAATACCATGTTTACAGCTGTACTAAAGACTCCAAGGCTCCTCTGCTTAGTTAAGACTCCCTCTGGGGTTGTGATCACCTGCCTTCATCTCTTGTTCCTTCTCCCAACCATACCCAGGGCTGCCAATGCATGCATGTATTTTTGTATGACAAACGCAAACTTAGCTAGAGAGGAATATGGTGCTAAACAGAGAGTGTAGGCCTGCAGTCTTATTTAATATCATTTACAATGAGGCAGACAAACCATCAATGATACATGCCAATCGTGTAGTGCAGTGATTTTGTATCAATTCCATCCCTTTCTGAAATGCAGGAGGTTAAGAGCAGTTCTGATATTGTTTCAAATCCAGGTGCATGGCTGCAGAAGGTTTGCCTTCGTTTTTTTTTTCTTTTTTCAATTCTTTGTTTGCAGTCTGATGTCCTGGGTCCTGGTCTGGTGTTGTCCCCCAGACAAGACTCATTTTTGTTGGCAAAATCAGCAGGGGTGCAGTTTCTAGTGTCCTTGTATGTGATGCAGTTGGTTTTGAAGGTGATGCAGGCTCTATCCTGTTTGTTATGTTCAGTTCAGAAGTGGGTCCGCCCCCCCCCCCCCCGGCAGGGGGATGGGAGGATCTATGTAGGTAGGCCCGATCTTGCAAGTAGGGTGCTTCCCACTGCTTATCTACTGAAGATAGACTAATCCACTGCAAGAGAAAAGGAAAAGCAAATAGGACTGTATTGGAATTTACTTTGAGAGCTTGGGGGCCCTGACTTTTGTTTTTCTGCTGACCTCAAACATCCTGCATTCAGCAATCATCCGGCGATTATAGTGCCCAGAAGCCACTCATCAACCTAGGTGGTGAGTGATCCATTTTACACCATGTGGGATGAAAGTACAGTCCTTAGCTCCTAAAATAATAAATGGGTGTGGGGAATAATTAGCTTGAGCAATAACATGCTGGATGCAACCCCTGTTGTCTGTCCCTTGGGCTACTTCAAAGGTATGTGAGAAGCCTATTACTCACACAGATCTCTGCCGCAATTGCATTCATTGTCATAACTATCATGTCAGTATTATGCCAAGGGTTGTTGTGTATGGATAGATCCTGCAACAAATAGCTTCACCCACAGCTATCTCGAAAGGTGGTTGAATAGTGCCCTATAAAGTTAGCTTCATCAGCTTTAGATTCATATTTATTCTGTTTTCCTTTGAGGTCTGTGGGAGTTTTGTGGGGTAAATTGCCTGCTTTGTGTTGAACGTTTTGGTTGTATGAGTGTCTTTTGTGGCCTGTGTGATGGACACTGGGAAGGGGCTGCTGAAGGTTTTCATTGGACGATGTGGGGCCTTTGGAGACCATGTGGCCCTGGTTGGTTATAGACAAGATTTCAGGAATGCTTAAAGGGGAAGTGGCAATGGAGGAGGTCAAGTAGCTTGCGTGTTGCAGGTTCCGTAAGGGCATAGGCCCGGGTGGGCTTCTAGATGCGGTTGCGTCATTCCCGTGTCTTGTTTGTGCAGGCAGGGTGCCCAATGGTGTCGCCTGAGCCCATGAAGCGATCCAAGATCCACACAATTGTTGGCAGGAGCAATGCACCTGTGATGAAGAGTGTATCTAGATTTTATTCTGTGATGATGTGTGCAATGTGAGGAGTGTGAGGAACTACAGAGTATGCTTGATCTGAATGATGAGAGAATGTTGTGTTGGTGGAAAATGTATGGTGGTCATAGATTTCTGGGCAGAATGGCATTTATCGAGGAAAATATGAGGTGCATTTACTAGAAATGGCCAAGCCAAGCAAGACTCATGCCTGACTCAAGCTGAACATCTTTGTCTCGCCTGGCTCTTGTCCCAAGGGAACTCTCAAGCAGTGGCGGCTCCTCCGCAATAGCGGAGAAGCGTCGCCCCACTGGCTCAGAGCCAGCAGCTGAAAAATAAAACAATATTTTAATATTGTTTTATTTTTCAGCTGCTGGGTGAGCCAGCGTGTGTAGTGAGGGGCGGGGCCCTGTCTTGGGAGGGTGGAGGAATGGGGTGCTATGTGCACTTCTAAGTGCTCATGTCTGTTTGGCTGACAAAACAGAAATGCGCACTTAGGTTTCTCTAACCTGGCTGTATTCTACAGCCAGGTGGAGAAATGGCACAGACTCCCTGTGTCTGAGCGGAGCATCAAACCAGCCCGCTCAGGCCAATCCCAGCGCTGCTCCCATAGTATGAGAGCAGCGTCTGGATTGGATTGGGGAGTCTGCCCCAGGGACTGCTGGGAGCAGCAGGACAATGGAGGAGAACGGAGGAGCACCGAAGCGCGAGGCGGCCGCTGGATCAGGTACGTTTTTTAAATTTTATATTTTTAAATCAAACCCCCGCTGCTTTGCCGCCCTACCACTGCATATTGACAGCTGCGGCGATTGCTCTCAAGCCTACACAGAGCAGAGGCATAAAACCGGTATTTGGACAAAATATTGAGTTTTAAATATTGAGTTACAGAAATATCGGAAATAAATATCATGATACAAAAATATTGTGATGCAGAAATGTCGTTGTCACGAATATCAATTTTCAGATAAGTAATATCATTGTCAAGAATACAGTTGTTAGTTTCGTTTTCAAAAATATAGTAATGAAAAATATTGTTTTTTAATTATCTTTATGTATTTTACATTATATATTAAGTTTATGTATTATTATTGTTTGTATAATTGTTAATAATATTTTTTAACATAGTTTGCAATTTTAAGTAATTTATCATTTTTTATTTAAATGCTAATAGTAACTTATAGTGTTGTAGTGGGTTGCTAGGTTTGTAGGGGTGTATGATGGGAAGATAATTAAGTATAATTATTAACAATTCACTATTAATTTATTGTTAATTATTTAACTAATTATAAATTATGTAAATTGTGTAATTATTATGTTTTTTGTTATATATTCAGTGCAGGCTGTACGAATTTCCGGACGGGGGACTTTTTTACAGCACGTCGACATCGACTGGGATTATTGGCCACTACATTGGCCTTGGAAAATACAGGACGCTGAAAATTACCATCCTGCACGTTACTACGTTCGTGTGGATGTGGAGGATTGGGCCAAAAAATTTCTTTGGGCCATGCGATTTGGATGAATGTTGGATTTTTAAGAAATACAACTTATCGCAAATACTTTTTGGCCCACTGAGCTTGGACGATTATATTACTGACACACCGAATACTTCTATTACTAGTGGACCCTGTTTACCTGTTGTTGACCTTGGGAATTATTGACCCACGTACTTAGAACGTTTGGATTGAGATTACTATATCTAAGCCCTGACGAAGTTCCATTTGGAACGAAACGCGTTGGCTGATGTCCAATTTTAACAACAACTACAATAAAGGATAACAATTATTTGGATACATTTGAAGCTCATTGTCTCTGTTTCTGGTGCACCTTCCTCCTCCTTACGAATATATTCAGTGCAGGCTGTTGGGTTTGTAGGGGTATATGGTGGGAAGTTAATTAAATAATATTTAATTAACAATTTATTATTAATTATTTAATTGATTGTTAAATGTGTAAATTGTGTAATAATTATACTTTTTAAGTTATATATTAGGTGCGGGCTGCTGGGTTTGTAGGGGTATAAGGTGGGAAGTTAAGTAATGAATTAATTAACAATTAATTATTATTTATTATTAAATATCTAATTGATTATAAATTATGTTAATTGTGTTATATTTATTTATTTTAGTTATATTTTAAGTGTGGGCTGCTAGGTTTGTGGGGAATAGTGTGATAAGTTAATTAAGTAATACATAAATGACAATTGTTTTAACTGATAATTATTAAATTGTTTAGTAATCACAAATTGTTTCATTGTTTTTTATTTTTAGATATTTATTTTGGTTAATTAATAAAGTTCATATTAAAAGTTATATATTTGTTGTGAATTAATAGGGTTATGTTACAAATATGTTATGTGTTTGAAGGGAAATACTTTCCCTACTGTTGCACAGACTGGCGTGGGAATAGTAAATGTTATCCCTCCAAGGTCCAACGCTTTCCCTATTGCTGGACAGACTGGAGTTGAAATAGTAAATGTTACCCCTCCGAATTCCAATGTTTTCCCTACTAATGCACAGACTAGAGTGGGAATAGTAAATGATACCCCTCCAAAGTCCAACGCTTTCTCTAATGTTGCACAGACTGGAGTGGAAATATTATATCTATTATTCCCAGACTTCAATACTTTTTAATATTGTTTAAATATAGCTAATATTATGATTTGTTTATATAAATATTATTTATTGTTATAATATTTTATATTTTTAGTGAATGTCTTGTTTTGTTTTTTATATTAATATAATTTTTATTAATTTGGTAATTTATTTAGTTTTTTCCATTTGATTTAATATTTTTTATGTTTTATATATTTATATATATATATTAAAATAGATATATATCTATTTCTAGATATGCTTTTTATAGTAGTAAATTTAACAAAAAAGTAATATAATCAAATATATTTTGAATAGTGTTTTATTATATATATATATATATATATATATATATATATATATATATATATATAAATATATATATATATATAAACCTACACACACATATATATCTATGTGTGCATGTTTATATATGTATATATGTATATATAGTATTAAATATTACTTACATTTATTTAATTTACATTATATGAATGTTATATATTTAAATACTTAAGATTTACTATTTTAAACTATATATTTTTTTTTACGATATTAGTGTGAAACAATGTGTTTTTTCTCTATATTCTTGTAATTACCATTATAAATATAGGGAAACAATATTTTTGTAATTGATATTTTGACACCATTTTTCCGTATCTTGATATTGTTGTGATCGATATTATGTCAGTGATCCCATACCTTTTAAACAGAGACTCGCTGAGCACATGACTTCTAAAAAGGTGCTTTTCTGATGTGTATGTTTCTTTCTGCAACCGATTTGCAATGTGCATGATTCCCACTAAAAGCCTATAATGAAGAACAAACTATGCAGGATGTCAGACTCCTCTTTGTTTTGCTAGCCAATGTAATGACTGTCATTGAGGTGTTCCCTCTTTGCTAGTAAGTCAGGTGTAAAGAGTGATATTTACATAATACTAGTATCCTGCCTTTCCTTACACTTAACTATGCATTTTTCTCAAGAATGAAATTTTGACATTTTATATGTGATTCGTATCTGATTTAATTCACATGATTCATGTATTAATTAAATGTTGTGTGCTAATTTAGGACATGAAATAAACACAAAACATTGTCCTTTGGTGGGAGATATTCGTACAGTGCCTGAATGGCATAATGTGTAACCAGGAACTCAAGGTTCAAATCTTGTCTTCCCCAATTGATCAAATTGTGTTATGCAATGGTATGTTATGTTATTATATGCTAAGTTGTGTTATGTTATGGATTTTGTAGAGCACGCATATATACCTATGCAAGTGTCCTGGCGCTGAAAGAACTAGGTAGATAAATCAATGAAAAAAGGTGACTAACTCCTTTAAAGCCAGGTCTTCAAGGCATTCCTGAATCTTTAGCAAATCACTTTACTTTATTTCACTGTACCTCATTGTGACTGAGGGTTAGAACTGAGAACACCTTAAAAGAATTCAGTTCATTATGCGCCCTACATAAAAACCTTGCTTTTGTATTGTCTATTCTGACAATAAAGTTGCTCCACATATGACAAGATCAGCTTCATAAACAGTCCATATGACAAACTGACATCTCATGGCAATGATGATAAGCATGGTGGGGTGTTTGAACGTAAAAGCTATTAATTTTAATAAATGTCAATACAGTGATATTATCTAATGTACCAAAGTGTAACACAAGCGTTCAAGATTTTATTTCAATTTGAAAGTGCCTTTATCATATGACGATTAGCGTGTCATTTTCATGCCAAAACGTTTGATGGCTCTTACAGCCAAGGCAGACCTGTGGCTTGACTTTTCCGATGACTCTGCTGGCTTGCCCAACTGTAGCATTTGCAGACTGGGCAGCAGCAGTTGATGGTATGATAAACCTCCTTCGATTTCCAAGAATAATTCTTGTTTGTGAACCCAGTCAGTATGGGATGCGCAGATCTAAGCTTAAATGAGTCACTGCAGTGAATCCAATTTGGAGAAAGTAGCTACATTTGTCGTTAGTGCAAAATGTGAGCTGTGTGGTGCCCATAGTTTGGGAAATTCTATGATGGTTACTTGTAGGAGGTGAGTGGCCACCTCCACTTTATCTCACCTATTAGGAATACTCCACCATTGATGTCATTTTTAGTGTAAATGCCATCGGAGGAGTTGATCGATGTAGGAGGATGACGTTCTGACCCTGAGCACCAGAAAGTGTTCTGTGACCTTCCTCAGGACTTCCTCTTAAGCTGAAAGCTGTTCATAGTGCCAGAGTGGAAGAGCTACTTTACACTAGGAGCCCGATTATGACTTTGGCGGTCCGACCACCGTCTGGCCATTGCGGCGGTCGGGAGTATGCCGCCTAGTCGGGGACATACCGACCACTACATTACGAGTTAACCGCCGGGTCGGCAGTGTTGCTGTGGTGGTGCCCCAGTGGTGGCATGCTTCAGATCATATAGAGCCTGCAGCACATATCGCTGCCGTGGCACCACCTCCTGCTTGTCGGTGCACTGTGCACCATTCACCATGCTGTGCATGGCACACAGTGCACACACAACAGTGCAAGAAGATGGGGCACAACATGTGCCCCCATGCACACCCCCGTGGGCTACAACACCCTGGGGCCCTGTTTGGGACCCCTTCCCTGCCTTTCCACCGACCATTTCATGGTGGGGACCCCACCATGAAAATGTCGGCGGTGAGGCAGGTCGTAATCTGCATGGCGGTGCCGGCATCTGCACTTCCACCACTTTCCCCACAGCCCCCCCATTGGGATCCAGGATCCTGGCGGTGTTGGCAGTCTTGCGTCGGGCTTGTGGCCACTGCAGGTACGGCAGTATTGGGACCGCCGTACTCGTAATCAGGCCCTTAATCTAACAGGAACAATGTTTGTTCCTCCCTCACAGCTGGCTACAATATTCACACTAGTGACTTAAATGGGCCAGTATTGTCAGGTACTGAGTACCTGCACTGTTTTATTTTGAAAGGGGAGGTACCTGCACTTCTCAGCAGAAGTGAGATACTTTTAATTAGATAGTACCAACACTCCTCAGAAACAGACAGGTATCGGTATGGTATAGGGTACCTGCACTTATATTTTTCCATTTCAAGCACTGTCACTATCCCCCTAGTTCAGAATAGGAGCAGAACTTTCTTCAAATCCAGAAAACACTGCATTAACCTCCTCCAATCGCCCCTCATTCAGTCCTTAATTACATAGATATCAACAATCTCTTTACCAATAAGCTCAACACTTGGTCGACACAATATTGACCCGATCAATGGACCCTCCAACAACGCTCTAGTGCCCCAGCACAGCAGAGAGCAATGCCTATCTACGATACCAGATTATGTCAACACTCAATACCACTTCCATAACGATGACATGCAACCTTCTTACATCATGAAAACTCCTCCGAGAGAGGGCTACATCTTCCCCCCTCCGAGAAAAAAGCACCTTTCGTGTGGACCTCTGATGCAGATCAGTTCTCATGAGAACGTTTCACAAAATCCACAATTAGACCCCATGTTTCTGAATGAACTTATCCTTTGTAACCAACAGAAGGTGTTTTTTCAATTGTTTCTGTATAACCATTCACAGCCTAACAGAAATTTAAACAAACAGGCACTGGCAAAGCCAATAGGTCCCACCTGTACGAGAGCTATTGGTGTTGTTAATGTCTTTCATCCAAGGGGTACAGCAGCGTGGCTGCTGTACAGTATGGCAGGAAGGTAGAAAAAAAGTGCTATGACGCAGCCAGCACTGTCCGTGTCATAGTGCTTTTTTTCTGGTGGGATGGTACGAGGAGGTGCTCCATTTTCGACAATGGAGGAAGTGAAAATAAATAATAAAGAAGGGGGTGGTTGTATGTGCAAGTGCGGACAGCGGGGACGGGTGTGGGAATGCTGGTGTAGCAACACAGAGAAGTGGTGGTGGGAGTGGAAATTAGCAATATGGGCAAAAGAGTAAAAACAAAAAAAAAGTACCTAAATCACAGCGCAAGCAGCTGAGAGACAACAGGGGTGGGGGCAGTAACACAGAGAAGTGGAGTGTGGGCAGGGAAAGAAGCAACATGGGCAAAAGCGTTTTTAAAAAAGTACCTGAATTACTGCGTGAGCAGCGGAGTGATACTAATTAAGAGGAATCAATATGTGCTTGGTCCATGTGCCAAAGAAGAAACAGGAAGTGACAACTGGCCTGTGCTGTACAAGTAGGAGGCAGCAAAAAAGAGTGGCACTGAAACCAACAAATGGTAAGCAGTGAACGGGCTCCAAGCCCTTTTTGTAAATAATAGTGGTTCGCAAGTGAGAATGCATGCGCTAGCGCATGGCTCACGATGGCTCGACCCTAAAAAGAAAAAAAAAACATGAGTTGAATATGCTGCAGTTCAGGTCAAGAAGAACATGAAGATCAAGAATGATAGCATTCAAGTTGTTTGTTTTAGTGCCTCCATGATCTGATTCACACCTCTTTGCTGAAGTAAAGTCCATTATAGCATGCTGCTCTTTACTCCTAATTTAAAGAGTATAATTTCAGAAACATAGATTGCTTTTTTAACTAAAAATTGTTAACATAAATATAGACAATATTGCTCCAATTTTTGCACGTACCAACCTGTTCAGGAAAGTTAAACACACCCGTCACTCTGGCTTGTCACATGGTGAAATAAATCGATATTACCTGGTTTCATATTCCTCTTGTGAAAGCATGTCCCCATACCCCCTGCAACCTGCAAGTTATCTTCTGGTCTTTGTATTTATGCCCTATTTGCTTGGCATCATTGCTTTTCTTCCATTACACTGAGGCATATTTATCAAGTAGTTGCATTGCCCTTGCGCTACACAAAGGGGCACAAGGGCAACGCAACTACCAAGTTAGATTTATCAAGCCACGCAAGGCCACCTGGCGTGGTCCTGAGTGGCTTGATAAATCTGGAGTAAATCTGGAGTAATGCAACGCAGTGCAAATCGCTGTGCTGCATTACTGTGCCTCAGAGAGGCGTCCCATGGGTGGTGTGTGGGTGCTCCCCCACAACACACATGGATTTTGGCGCATTCCCAGATTTATCTCTAGTGAGAGACCTGGGAATGCATCACAATGCTACGCATCCCAAGGGGAGGCATAACAAGGAGAAATATCTGTATTTCTCCTCGGTTTTTCCTCTTTCTATGTGTGCTGCAGAATGCAGCACACATAGGAGGAAAATGCCTCAGGGGATTGTTTTTGTGCAGGAAGGTGTCCCTTCCTGCACAAAAACAATCCTGCTTTGGCGCTAGGCAGCACATTGTGCGCCAGCACTGGGAAACGACAGGAATGCACCATAGTATGTAAAACATGGTGCATTCCTGCCGTTGGCAACTGGTGAACTTTAAAAGTGGTGTGGCTTAATCCTTGGTTCAAATTCCAAGGAGCTTCTTCTAGAAGGGTTCTCTTACACTTTCTTGCATTAACGGCCTCATTTACAAAGATCTGGTGTAGGGCAGTGCTGCAAGTCTTTTCCACAGAGTAAGGCATGCAGTGCTTTGCGCTGCCGTGTCTTACTCCATATCTATGAGGGCATGCAAAGCCACACAGGGTGGCTTTGCGTCACCTCATAGTTATGATTGAGAGGCCTGCGCCACCTGAGAGCCTAAAAAAGTGACGCTCTGGCGGCGCAGGTCTCTTGTAAATAACCCTCTAAGTTTACTGTCCCACTTTGACTAACTCAGTCTCACTCCGTCTCACTAATTCACTCGTCTCACTCATTCTACTCTGACCCACTGCGTCTCACTCAGTCCCACTCATTCTGAATTACTCAGTCTTACTGTGCCTCACACACAGTCAATCAATCAATCAATCAATCAGCGGTTTGTAAAGCACAGCTCCTCACCTGTGAGGGTCTCAAGGCGCTGGGGGGAGGGTGGCTGCAGATCCGTCTGGGCACTGGTTTCATTTGAAGAGCCAGGTCTTGAGGTCCTTCCTGAATTGGGACAGCGATGGGGATTGCCTGAGGCGGAGGGACCTGGTGTTCCAAGTCTTGGCGGCGAGGTAGGATAAGGATCTTTCTCCGGTTCTGGTCCCACGGATCCGTGGGACTGTGGCCAGTGACAGTTGTTCAGAGTGGAGTGGTCTGTTGGGTGCATGGAATGAGAGGCGGTGGTTCACGTATGCTGGTCCGGCATTGTGGAGGGCCATGTATGCATGGGTGAGGAGCTTGAAGGTTATTTTTTTGTCGAATAGGAGCCAGTAGAGGTCACACAGGTGTTGTGTGATGTGGCTGCGGCAGGGGATATTTAGGACTAGTCTGGCTGTGGCGTTTTTAACATTCTGGAGCTTTCGGAGGAGTTTCTCGGTGACGCCGGTGTAGAGTGCGTTGTCGTAGTCGAGTCTGCTGATGATGAGGGCATGAGTGACCGTCTTCCTGGATTTGGTGGGGATCCATCTGAAGGTCTTTCGGAACAAGTGGAGCATGTTGAAACATGATGAGGAGACAGCGTTGATCTGGCGGTTCATAGAGAGCGCGGAGTCCAGTATGATGCCGTGGTTGAGTGCGTGGTCCGTGGGTGTGGGGGATGTTCCCAGTGCAGCCGGCCACCAGGAGTCGTTCCAAGCGGAGGCAGTGGATCCCAGGATGAGGACTTCTGTCTTATCTGAGTTGAGCTTGAGACCGCTGTCTCTCATCCAGGTTGCGACAGCTTTCATTCCTTCGTGGAAGTTGTTTTTGGAGACTGGGTTCGTTGGTGAGGGAGAGAATAAGCTGGGTGTCGTCGGAGTAGGAGACGATGTTGAGTCTGTGGTTTCTGAAACAGTAACACTCAGTTACATTCACTGTCATTCTCCCTCACTCACTCACATTCATTCTCACACATACTCGTCCTTACTGTCACTCATTCTCACTCACTCTGACTTATTCCTTCACTGACTCTCTCTCACTTTAACTCACACATATAGTCACAAGGACATGCTCACAGTGCTGGAATCGCGCAGGCACCTTCATGCACCTGTGTCAGCAATCAAACAATGTCACTAGCTGCCTCAGTTTGTTGCTGGACCCGAAGCAGGTCTGCATTTTATTTTTATTGAGTGAATAATTATTTACTCTTGATGCAATAAAAAAGGACCACAAAACAAGGAGGGTGCAGTGTGGCTGTGGAGCCCAGAAAAGAGAGCTGCCACTAGTCCTAGGACACCCATCCATCAAACCAATCCATCCACTCAATCATCCATCCTTTCACTTATCCACCCCACCTTTTGCTTATCCATCCACCCTTTTGCTCCATCTATCCATCCTATTACTCCATCCATCCATCCTCCTCCCTTTGGCTCATCCATCTATCCACCCTTTCACTCAGCCATCCATACTTACACCCATCCATCCAACCTTCATCCCGTCCATCGTCCATCCAGCCACCCATCCATCGTTCCATCATCCATTCATCCATCGACTCATACATCCCTCTATTTACCCTTTCACTCCCCCATCCATCCTTTAATCCAAACATCCATCTAGCCTGCCTTTCACTCATCCATCCATTTTTTTAGTCATCCATCTTTACATACATCTTTTCACTCATCCCTCCTTTCGCTCATTCATCCATATTTTCACTCCATCCACTCATCCACCCTTTTACACTTCCACTCATCCATCCATCCTTTCACTCATTCTTCCATCCGTCCATCCTTTGTCTCATCATCCATTGATCCATCCTTTCACTCCTCCATTCATTCACACTTTCACCTATCCATCCATCTATCCATCCTCCCTTTCACTCATACACTCTCTCTCCCTTTCATCCATCCATTCTTCCATCCATCCATGCATCCTTTCACTCACTCATTCATCCATGCATCTATCCATCCACCATTCCATCCATCCATCCTTCCTTTCACTCACTGACCCTCTCAAGTTCATTATTAGTCTTTGACTGCCAAGCTGCAGACAGAAGAGGCCCATCAAGAATCCCACTCCCACTGTAGATGCTAAAGCAGGAAGGGGGTGGTGTGGTGTGGGGGTGACGATGGCCCTGATGCAGAGGCTTAACTGCACACTTACCTCTTAGTCCACTAGTGCAATTGTTGCCGCAGCTGGTTCCTTCCTTCTCTTGGACCTCTGCGGTTGAGATAAGGAGCACTTTGTGTGTTCAGATCCATAATCTTTTTTTCAAAGTGAAACCAAATGTAGTACTAAACACATGTTACTATTAGGAGAGCAGCCCCCTGCACCCCTCCTACAGCATGCCCCTCTGTGATAATCAACAAATCGTTGCCACCCACTCCCTCCTTGTTCTCATCGGCCTGCCCCACCCCCAGCCATTGAAGTGCATGGAGTTTTGTAGCTCCTCCTAGGGCCACTGTTAACGCGTCCCAAAAGCAACCGGATCCATGGCATTCTAATTCAGCACTCCCTCTCATGTGATGTCACTGCTGTAACTTTTGCCTGCAGGTCGAAGAAAATCTCGCCCGGCTGGCGCTTGCGCAGTAGAACATCTGTAAAGTTCACTAGAGTTCACCCAGTAGATTAAGCCCACCGCTTCAGAGCAGTAATTTCTTTTCAGCTCCTCCGTGTTTATCTTCCCTGTTCTTGCTTCTTCCCCGAGGGTGGCAGGGCAATGCCCCTTTTGCCCATGAACACCAGTTGCCCCTGATTTCTGCCTTGCTACGCTGCATGACTTTTATATAAATATGCCCCTCAGTTTCTTTCAGCTCATCTGATCGTCTTTGCTTTGTGTTATGAATGCTGTAAAAAAGTTAAGCTAATGAGTTTGGCGTTTTCCTGAGCTTTTCTACCCCTGGTCCTCTTTTTCAGCCTCTTCCTCCATCCTGCTTTCAAAATCGCACATTATGTGTCATGAAGCTGAAAGTTTTCACCTCTGGTTGTGCCTTTGGTCGCTTACTTCTGTCTTCCTCTCCGACCCGTGTGAACCCATGTATCTGCCATATTCACCACTCTTATCTCCACTACCTCTTTTAGGTAACATTACATAACTATGATTTTCACGCTTCCATTTGTGTACTTTCCTGGCATATAATAGAGCACTTGCCAGGACTGGATATGCCAATTACAGTACATCATTATGTAAACGAGCTCTCCTTTTAGAAGTTCTTTAGAAAAAACATTTTCTTCATGAGCATGGATGTCACAAAGATTGTGGTCTCCACCTCAATATGTCTTCCCTCTGCTCATGTTCTTAGCTTGACATACACCAATGTCTGTTCACTGGCTCCAGACATGACAACATTCCCCAACAACTTTATAACTATGCAACACACCCTGGGGCATATTTACAAGGGGTTAACCCCCCATGAACGTCACTTTTTGCCACGTTCTGGTGGCGTTAAGTCCTTCACCTTATTTACAAGGCAGTGTTAAGCCACTTAATGTGGCTTAACGCCACCTTGTAAATAATGCCCCTATTCACTCAGCACTTAGGGGCATATGTGTGAAAGGCAGCGAGTCTTCTAAGACCCTCAATGCTGCCCGGTGCAGGGTTCCACCTCTAATTCACTTTGTGTTCGCTATCAAAATAATGAGGCAAGCGCTGGAAACTGGAAGACAAGAAAAAGGTTTATTTCTCATGAGGAGATCACGTCAACTGCAGACACCGGGATGTCTGAGGGAGGTGTTCTGCTGATAACTCCTTTGGCTCTTCCTTTTATACAGGTTTGACACAATGCATTGGTTTCATCAACATGGTTACACAAGCTTGGGGTCCCCGCCCCGGGCAGGTTGTCACACAAGCCCAACAGTAATTCTCTTCCCACCCAGGTCAAACAGACAATCTTATCTTGCAGCTGGACCTTGCTTCAGGGTCTAAAACATGTGAGACCGGCCAGATCTAAGAATCCGTTCTGTTGATAAAAACAGGTCCCATTGTTGGTAACAACAAGTCTTGCTGTTTGCAGTGCAATAAATCATGTTGCAAGAGTCTTTTTGGTGTTTGGAACCTGTTTGTGTAACTAGGTGCAGTGAGGGGTAGAGTGTCCAAAGGTTTGCCTGAAAACAGAGATGAGAGGAAAAACGAGTTTGTGGCAGCAAGTGGCTCTGAGGTTTGTTGCGTCAAATAGAGTTTATAGCCCCCAGCACACGTACCAGGTCGGTCAGAGGGATGCTAGTAAGGGCAGCGTGAAACAAAGGTTACCAACAGAGTACAAAATGGCTGTGATAGATTAAAATGACTGCAACTTATGTGCACATAGAATTCCACCAGACAAGATGGCGCAGGTAATGTTCACGATTGTCGTTTTGCTTTTAACAGTGGCCCCTTTGAACATAACTAGCCAGCTTGTCAGTCTATTTCGATCTCCATAATGTCCTGTATCTCTTGATCATACATTAATCTTATTTTTGTTAGCTGAGTGTCCATAGTCTTAGGGTGCAAGGTAGTTATGCAAAGAGAACACAAAGGTGGTATACAGTGTATACCCAAACAACAACCACATATTGTCAATACTGGGACCAAGAGAATCATTGATATTTTCCAACCCCACTCCTTCAAGATGCCCCAAAGCCAACTTCCAATTGTCCAAGTCTCTGATCCTTGATGAATTTCTGAAGATAGTCTATGGAGATGTTCGATTGCTTCATAGACAGAAGGTGAATTATCAGGAATGTATACACAGCAGCTGGCACCGATGATGCGGCATGCTCCTCCACGGTCCGCTAGTACCACGTCCAGGACCATGCGATTTTGCAGGGTAACCAGACGGATCGCTTGGAGCTCAGCAGTGTTCTTGGTGAGGATGCCAGCAGTGACGTTCAGGGCGGTCTCTACCGCTTGGGACAGATGTCTGATGGCTCGGCTGTTTGCCATCGGACCCCATAGCGGGACGAGCCCTTTTGCTGCGTCGAGGAACTGTGATGAGGCAGAGTCTGCTTGATCAATGTCTTTAGAACGCTTTTCTCGATGATGCTCTGCAGGGGCTGTGTAGGTTGGTGGCAAAACAAAGGCGATGTAGCACGTGCCCCCAGTTTCTTGGGAGCCAGGTGTAGGCTTTGGTTCCACAAACAAAGTACATATTGGGTGATGCAACAAGCGCTGGGGGTTGGCAGTGTTCAAAGTCCTTACAATGCTACACGTGCTGTGACCCACATTCTTAGTCCCACGGCCTTCAATGCATACAAGGCCAGAGACGTTCACCACAGATAGGGCCACAGTCAGTGTTGCAGCAGTTCTTTTCTTCAGGTAGGAAAATGTGGCTCTGTTAGGATTATTGAACACTTGCATTTCCACTCGTTCTTTGGAGGGGACATTAATCTGGAATGTCGCATTGAAGGTGTGAGGGCAGAAGGGCGGCTGTCCTTCCTGTTTTGTTTCGCCAGAACTCGTTGTAGAACTGGGCGATTGTTCCGTCGGAAGTGGCATAGTCTTTGTAACTTTCTTGTAGGAGCATCATCCAGGCAAGGCAAGATCCGTGAATAGAAAAGGGCGAAGGGATGAAAGGGATGGAATGTTCAGTGGCATGTGGTAACAGCCCACAGACCCAACAGTTGGTAGCATTGGTGGCAAGATTGTGCTTGTGCAACATCTGCACGAAAGAATTATTCCAGAATTCTTTGCGTCGTTCTCGGAGATGTGGCGGTAGTGATACCAGGTAGTGTTCTTTCTTGGTGGTTGGTTGCATGGTGGGTGACAATGTTCTGTATGCAGGTGCATTCTCTTCAATGATCCAGAGTGCGACCATTAGCAGGAGACAGGTGAGAAATGCGGCTACAAGTGCAATTGTCTTTGTGCTGTGCAGGTTAGCAGTCTTGGTGTCTTTGCGGTGGTTTTGCAGGTGTTCAGTTTCTTCCATCATCTTCGAGGAGCTCAACAACTGTTAGGACCACAGACTTTTGTCTGGCGCTTTCCTGGTAGCGTTGTTTGACTGTGCTACTGATCTGAGACCTTGACTTAGTTAGTGGCCTGGTCGTTGGAGCTCCCTCCTTTCGTCGATCTTAGGTTGTACCCTTTCCTGGATGGCACCGTGGGGTCGGGAAATTCTGATAGTTCGAGGGTGTCTTCTTGTGGGTAGCAACTCAGAGCTGGTCGGTCTCTCGCGAGTACTTCCTCTTGCACCTCCACCCCTTCACAGGTTGCCAGGGTTGGAGGGACTCGTTTGCAATGATGAGCGTGCAGCCAGTTTCGTTTTCCTTCCACTCGGAGGGCAGTTCGGGTGGTGATCAGGACTTGCCAGGGGCCCGTCCACCTAGGCTCCAGATTCTTCGTTCTTTGGAAGTTGCGAATCAATACATGGTCGCCTGGCTTTAGTTCATGTCCCAGGCCCCTGGATACGTCAGGCAAGGCTTGCTGCACCTGTTGGTGGATAATTGTTAGCTCGTTTGTCAATTTATGCAAGTAATCCGACATTAATATGTTCGGGACATCGTTAATGGAGGTGGGTCTTGGTGCCGCCCAAATGCTCATAGGCCTGCCGAAGACCACCTCATACGGGGTCAGTCGGTGTTTGGTTGGGGTGGAGCACATCGATAACAATGCCAATGGGAGGGCGTCGGGCCATTTCAACCCGGTCGTGGCAACTATTTTGGCTAGTTTTAGTTTCAACGTTGCATTGTGTCTCTCTACCAGGCCCGCTGATTGGGGGTGGAAGACGGCATGGAACTTTTGTTTTACCCCCAACCCTCTCAGTATGTTCTGTATCACCTCGGGTACGAAGTGGGGGCCGTTGTCGCTCCATAAAATTCTGCAAAGGACGTATCGGGGGAAGAATTCTTTCAGCAATACTTTTGCAGTGGCTAAGGCGGTATTGTCGAGGGTGGGATATGCCTCCACCCATTTGCTAAAAGCGCACACAACCATCAGGACATATTTTAGACCAAGGCATCTCTCTAGTTGAATGTAATCCATTTGAAGGATTTCAAAGGGGTGGTCAGGGACTCCAAACCCTCCCCGTGGTACTATTGTCCCCTTCCCTGGGTTGTGTTGTAGGCAGACTATACATTGTTGTACTAGGCGTTTTGCAGATTCTGCTATCTTGACGTTATGCCATACTCTGGTGATTAGTTCAAGCATGGGGGTGGAGCCTATGTGTGCTGGTAAATGTGCCATGGTCAATATGGGGATGAGGTAGGCATTGGGTAACAGCCATTTATTTCCGTCTTTAGTTCTCCAGCAATCTTCCTCGTCTTTTAGTCCCACCTTTTCCCACTCGGTCAATTTGTCTTGTGTGCCTGTAGTCTGTATGTCACTTACAGTGGTCCTAGCGTCAGTCCATCGTTCAGCTTGTGACCTGGTCACATACATTCGTGTCGTAGTTCTGTCTCCTGCCGTGGCTCGGGCAGTAACGTCTGCTAGTGCATTTCCCTGTCCAATGAGATCAGTCACTTTCCTATGTGCTTGGCATTTTATCACTGCTAACTTCTTGGGGAGGAGGACTGCTTGCGTCAAGGCGGAGACTAAATCTCCATGCAGGATGGGTGTACCGTGTGAAGTCAGGAACCCTCTTTCTTTCCATAAGATCCCAAAATGGTGAACCACCCCGAAGGCATATTGGCTGTCGGTGTATATGTTAACTGTCGTGTCAGTCGCTAAGATACATGCTCGTGTGAGGGCAATGAGTTCTGCAGCCTGGGCTGAACGTTGGGGAATACGGGTTGTTTCCAGAACGGTTCGGGCTGTGGTGACAGCGTATGCAGCTGAGGTGGTGCCGTCGGGGAGTTTGATGCACGAACCATCCACCCATAGTTCTCCATCTGGTTCTAGAAAGGCGGTGTCTCTGAGATCTATTCTACTCTTTGTTTGTTCATCGGTTAGTGTCACACAGTCGTGTAGTGGAGTCACGCTAGGATCATTTTCGGGTAGGGGTAACAGTGTGGCTGGATTGAGGGTGGTGCATCGCTTTAGGGTAATGTGCGGTGCTAGCAGGGTCAACTCATATCCTGTCATTCGGGCGCTAGTCAAGTGTTGGGTTTTGGTCTGGTTTAGTAGTGTGTCGACTGCATGGGGTACTAAAACAGTGACTGGATTGGAGAGTACTATTCCTTCGCTCTGGTGTATCGATACTGCTGCAGCTGCCACAGCGCGCAGGCACGCTGGCAGCGCTCTGGCTACTGGATCGAGGGTGGCAGAGAAATATGCACAAGGGCGTTGTTTGTGACCAATTGATTGTGTTAGGACAGACAATGCACATCCTTCCCTCTCGTGCGTGTAGAGGAAGAATGGTTTGGAGTAATCCGGGGTTCCTAGGACAGGCGCTGAACAAAGGGCATTGCGTAGTTCTTTAAAGGCTGACTGGCATTCGGGGGTCCAGGGGAGAGGTGAGGGGATGTCTTTAGCTAGGAGGGAGAGAAGGGGTTTGACAATGAGGCTAAAGTTCGGTAACCACTGTCGCAAAATGAAGTGAGACCTATCAAAGAGCGGACTTGTTTCTGATCTTCGGGGATAGGGGTGTCTGGAATTGTCTGGATCCTGTCAGGCGTGAGTTTCCTCCCTTCTTTGGATAAAAGGTGACCCAAATAGGTCACTTGTGATTTACAGAACTGCAATTTCTTTCGGGAGACCTTGTGACCATTCTCAGCAAGAAAATGGAGTAGTTTGATGGTGGCTGTGATGGCTATTGGTATGGTGTCCGCTGCTAGAAGGATGTCGTCTACATATTGTATTAGTGCCACTCCATCTGGCAATTGTATGGCATCCAACTGTCTTTTAAGCGCCTGGCTATAGATGCTTGGGTACCCCTGAGGTGCTCTGCAAAATCTGTACGAACGGGAGTTTAGGGTGAATCCAAATAGATAGCGGCTGTCCTTGTGTATAGGTATGGAAAAGAATGCATTTTTGAGGTCAATTACAGTGAAGGTGGTGGCAGTCGAGGGGATTAAAGTCAAAATTGTCGTGATGTCGGAAACTACTGGGTATTGTGGCACTACGATTTTGTTTATCTCCCGCAGGTCAATGATGAAGCGGTAGGCTTTTCCGTCTCCCTCTCCCTGTCTCTTTACAATCGGTAGTATGGGACTGTTACAAACGTTGCTCACTACTTCCTCTACCACCCCTGCCTCTACCAAAGAGTGTATGATCTCTGTCAGTGCCTTCTCACCCTCTGGCGATATTTTGTACTGCGGTACTTTCGGTAGGGTTGCGTCCTGTCGTATTGTTACGTGTACTGGGTCAATCATCATTCGTCCTACGTCTGAATCAGCCCTGGCCCATAAGTATGATGGCAAAGTGTCCAGTAGGGATGCGTCAGTCTCGGAGATGGGAAACATGTGCTGAGATGGGTTCTCTCTATGGCGCTGGGGGTTGTCATACAGGACGACACGCACTCCGTCTTGTGAGCATCTGATAGTCGCATGGAAGTGTTTCAAAAGGTCGAGACCCATAATGGCGTCTGGGGTGTTGGAAGAGAGGAGGAATGTCGTTTCGACGCTATTGTTGTCAAGGTTAAAAGGGATCGGTCGGGACAAAGGGTTGGTGGAGGGCGTACAGTCAAATCCTATTGAGGTCACATGTGAGCCTGACAAGGGTGCCCTTGGAATCAGTCGTTTGGATAGTGCACTATGTGTTGCTCCCGTGTCTACCAGAAATGGCGACTTTGTGCCCAGGACCTCAGCGGTAACATAAGGGCCTTGCTGATCAACATAGAGCTCGACTGGATCCCTCCCTTGCCCCTGGCTGTCCTATGCAAAGTCGTACGTATTGTCATAATCTGTCTGTTGGTACTGATTCTGTTTGGGATGGTCAAATGTGTTCACTCTTCCTGGCCTTTCCTCGCTTGCTTCACTCGCGTACCCTCTCCCACGTCCTCTTCCTCTCTGTCCACTTGCTATTTCCCTCGCCCCTCTGCCCCTACCAGCTCCTAACAAAGCCGGGCATTGGGTTTTCCAGTGTCCATATTCTTTGCAAAATGCACATTGATCCTGTCCTAGGTCTTGGCGTCCTACATATGATGTCGATGAATTGTTTCTAGGTGGCTGTACTCTAGGGGTATTCTGCTGGTATCCTCCCCTATATTGCTCCCTTCCTGTATTCGCCCCCTGGAGTTGTGCTACCATTACCCTTTCCTTCAAGTCCTTCTTTTTCCTTTCTGTAGCCCTGTCATTTTCGTTTCTCTGATGCTCATAGTACTGGACCATTTGGAGAATGGCCGCCGGTTTAGATGCTGCCCAACTACTTTCGCTGGCTTGTAATTTCTGGGATACATCTGGCAGTAGTCCTTTGACATAGTTCTGCACAAATAAGTGGTGTCCGGTTGCGGTGGACATGTCTTGTCCACTGTAATCGGAGAACACCGTTTCAAATCTGGAGAAATACTCTGAGACATCCTCTTGTGGTTTCTGGCGGCACGCGGTTACTATGGACCAGTCTATCTTTTTCTCTGGGATCAGCGTTTTCACTTTCTGCACTATTTTGTCAGGGAGGTCCAATATTGCTTTAACCGGTTTTTGACCAGGGTTCCGCTGTTTATCTAGTGTGTTGAGTTGTTCCCAGGTATGACCAAGCAGTTCGGTATGGTCTATTTTCCTAATCTGTTTCCACACATCTGCTGGCAAACATAACCCGAAGAACAAGTCTATGTCGGCAAGTGTCATTATTGTTGATCCCAGAGCGGTACCTAGCTTGGTGTAAAGGCGGTGGGGTTCTTTCGTAAATCTGGTAAAGATTTACGGAACGTCAAAATGTCCTGTCTGTCCCATGGTTGATACACCCAATTGTAGACCACCCTTCCTCTAGCGTCTTGATGGTTCATATCGTCATGAGTCCCTTGTCCTCTAGGAGGTACCCAATAAGGGGCAGCTTCTTTTATCGGCATCATGCTATCTGGTTTTTCCACCGGGGTCCTGCTATCTTAGATGTCCTGTCCTTATCTATCCGTCCTTGTTCCACGAGGTGACGGAATACCTCCAGTGTGGATGAAAAGAGTTCTGTAACATCGTTGTCGCCTTCATCTCTGGTGTCTACCTTCCTATAGAGAGCCACTAGCCGCTCGGGCCCTACATCTTGGTACTTCTCTTCATATGCAGTAAGAGTGTGGTAACAGAGACGTACAATAAAGTATCATTTGCGGTTTTCAACATAGGAGTTGCATATGTCAGTTACATACTCTTCTGTCTCCTTCCTATCTATGAGGGATTTAACTATTTTATCAATGCCTGCTCGCTCATTTTTACTTAATCGCGGGACCCTGGGTGCTCCTTTTTCTTTTGATCCTACCTCTACTACTGTATCCTTTGATGAGGCATTTGGTGTGGGTGACTCGGTGGGATCAGAGGCAGTGGAGAGTGAGGCGATCGTGCCATCTCCGGCTATACTTTGGTGGTCCTGGCGTTGTACTACGGGATGAGTAGGGGCGTAAGGGGGTGGCATGTATATGATTGGGGGACCTAACAATAAATCATCATCTACCCTTTGTTTTGCTGGTAACTTGGGGTAAAGAGTCGAGGGCGTTCTAACAGGGCATTGACCTGATATTTTTGATTCCTGTTCCTTTTTATTGATTTCCTTTTCTTTTAGTTTTTCTTCTAATCTTTTACAGGCTTGGTAAGCTGATTTTCGCGTTTCTTTATCTTGTCTAGCTTCGTCCCTTTTCTTTCTTTGAGCTGCCTCTTTTCGCCATAAACCAAAACTGTCAAACATGGCTGGTCTAGTTTTCTTTTTGTGGAGAGCTAATTCTAACGTTTCTATTTTAGCAGGATCGAAAGATCCCGTCAGTGGCCACTGATTTACCCGGTCCTTCCTAGTGTATTTATGCCATAGTTTGCTATAAGCTACGGTGGCTAATCCATACTTTACGTACATGTCCTTGTTAGGGTGCCTTCCGGCGGTGCCGGCTGACTGACCTCTAACGAACGGTCTGGTCCAAAACAATTACAATCAAACAATCTAGAGAAAACAGGCATGACGTATTTATCGGTCAAAAATGAATATCTCAATCAATCAATTTAGACAAAAAGTCTGCACTACCTGTCCTTCGCTGCCTGCAAAGAGAGAGAATATTCCTATTCTTCGTTGTTTGCAAGCAGGGAAATGTCGCAAATAACTCAATATCAAAAAAGGAATAGTAGTATTTCAATCAAACTATTCAATCAATCAATCAATTTAAGACGTTTTTTCACGACCTTACCCGGACCGTATGGACGGTTCTTCGTCTTCCCCTTCCAGCGCCTGGTTGTCCTCTCACTCCAACAATCAATGCGGTGTTCCTCTAAGGTCCCAGTCAGGACCGCAGGTCACTCGAGAGAGGTCCGTTCGGAACCGGTGAAGTTCAGTCGATCGGCAGCCAGACAAGGGTCTTCTCAGGCAGGTATACCCCAATCGTTTAGTCGTTCACTCCATCGTTAGGACCTCTCTACCGGACCCACGCGTCGCTGATGGGCCCCCACGTTTGGGCGCCAATTTGTGAAAGGCAGCGAGTCTTCTAAGACCCTCAATGCTGCCCGGTGCAGGGTTCCACCTCTAATTCACTTTGGGTTCGCTATCAAAATAATGAGGCAAGCGCTGGAAACTGGAAGACAAGAAAAAGGTTTATTTCTCATGAGGAGATCACGTCAACTGCAGACACCGGGATGTCTGAGGGAGGTGTTCTGCTGATAACTCCTTTGGCTCTTCCTTTTATACAGGTTTGACACAATGCATTGGTTTCATCAACATGGTTACACAAGCTTGGGGTCCCCGCCCCGGGCAGGTTGTCACACAAGCCCAACAGTAATTCTCTTCCCACCCAGGTCAAACAGACAATCTTATCTTGCAGCTGGACTTTGCTTCAGGGTCTAAAACATGTGAGACCGGCCAGATCTAAGAGTCTGTTCTGTTGATAAAAACAGGTCCCATTGTTGGTAACAACAAGTCTTGCTGTTTGCAGTGCAATAAATCATGTTGCAAGAGTCTTTTTGGTGTTTGGAACCTGTTTGTGTAACTAGGTGCAGTGAGGGGTAGAGTGTCCAAAGGTTTGCCTGAAAACAGAGATGAGAGGAAAAACGAGTTTGTGGCAGCAAGTGGCGCTGAGGTTTGTTGCGGCAAATAGAGTTTATACCCCCCAGCACACGTACTCAGGTCGGTCAGAGGGTCAGAGGGATGCTAGTAAGGGCAGGGTGAAACAAAGGTGACCAACAGAGTACAAAATGGCTGTGATAGATTAAAAAGACTGCAACTTATGTGCACATAGAATTCCACCAGACAAGATGGCGCAGGTAATGTTCACGATTGTCGTTTTGCTTTTAACATATGTACGAGGAAGTGGCAGAGTGAGGCGTTAGCCGTCAAGGCTTAACACCTCACTCCGTCACTTCAGAAACGCAAGGCTGCCACATATTTACAAGGATATGGTGCAGCCTTGCGTTTCCCCCTGCGCTGGCGCTACACTTAGCAGTGTAGGGGTGCACCGCATTCTTGTAAATAGAGCGCATCCCTGTGTTTTGGAACTGACCGAGCGCGGCGTTACCAATTTTAGCGTAACACAGCGCTCTGCCAGTTTCTAGTAATTATCCCCCCCCCCAATTTGGTTAACCTTCACACTCTCTCAGGAGAAGATCTTGCAGAAGTAGTCCTCTCCTTGAAGGCTACATCCCTTCAAGGTGAGCTCCCATCATCACCCAAGACTGAGACATCTGGAGAAGCGTTGCCACCACTACTAGACTCCAAGAATGCCTCTCTTCTGAAGAACACCTTGCCATTTGGCCTCAGGACCAGGCAGATCCCAAACAGAAGCCAAACCTGGACCACAATGACCTTGCAAACAACTATGCAATTGGGGAAGAAAAAAGGCTGTCTAGTTGAAGGTCCAAGGCCCTCCTGCAAACTAACAGTCTGGCTTCAGGCCACTACAGCATGGAATCAGCGACTATCCATGAGGTTTTCTGTACTCTTCAGATTACAGATAACGGCTGCCCCTGCTTTCATGACCTGCACAAGCCTTCAACACCATCAAACCTCATCTCTCACTGACACTCTGATGCACTGGGAGGGGTTTGATGGCCTCACCATGCAATAGCTTGAAACATTTGTGAAGAACAGATAACAACTGTTCCTGGACGGCCCCTCCAGATCAGAGCTCATCCCCGTTACATGTGCAGCTACCTAAGGATCCATTCTCTTGGAATAATAGCTAGAATGTACATGGAGCCCAAGGTAGTCCTACTGGCTGATGATGATCAGCATTCACCACTATTGAGATGATAGCTAACTCCTCCAGAGGGTCTACCCTAGAAAGATATCATTACCCGATTGATGGATTACGTCGCAACCTTCCAGGGGTGGATGTTGAAGGCCTATCTTAGGCTGGCTGTTTACTCATCACTTACTCCAACTTCTGATCCTGAACAGGCTCATTGAAGTGAATCTGGGTGGCTTCACACTGCGATGCCCATACAGCTCCAAAGTTGTGGGTTTTTACTTTGATACAAGCCGCAGCTTCAGGATGCACATCGCTCACCAGACCAAGAACGCCTGACCCGGCACAGACTGCTCCATAGAATGAAGCTCTTCCTTCCTGAAGGCGATTGCAGAACAATCGGCAAGGGCTGATCATTCCTCAGTGCAGTGGCCACCATCCTCACAAGTGTTTCAACATGTTTCATGCAGCAGCTCACCTCATGAAAAGTCTTTGGAAAGTTTTGCAGGTCAACCACACCTCTACGAGAAATCCAGTGGCTCCTTCTACTCACCTGCACCCCCTACAAGACCTCCTGCATCATCTGTTAGACAGTCATGGTAAAACTTTGTTCCTGGAGACCAAGATAAAGATATCTGGGAGGCTTTATATAATCTGCAGCAGCCTTGCTAGGGTGAAATTCAGGAAGTGCTGGAAGCCCAAGTGCAGACACCAAGCTTTGACCTGCTACACACTGAGGCTGTGAAACTTCAACCCAAATGAAATCCACCTGACACCTGCCCTTTCCACTTCAAGGCGCACAAAGCCCTTCTGTTCAACCAACATTTTATTGTAGGTTAGACCCCCGTCAGATGCTGCAACAGAAGGGAACCATCTATGGCAAACCCCCATTTCCCAACCAAGCAAGGGGCGAAGCTTCCATTGCTGCAGCAGGTGCAGTGGCACCAGGGCACGGAAGCTTGAGGGTCCCACCAAATCCTGGTTATTGCTGTTCACAGTACAAAGAGCAGCCAGAGGGCCCATTTCCTTCCTTGCACTGTGGTCCATGCCACACTGGCTACGCCATTGAACCATGCCTCCCTCTCCCCAACCTAACCCCCTCCCACCCTGTTATTGCTCCAGACTCAGACACTTAAGCTACTCCACCCCCGAACCCCGACCGGAAATCTTTGCACCAACCATCCTCTGCCTACTGTTCCTGAACGCAACAATAGTCTTCTATACAACACAAACACTCCTTATCATCGCTACATTAAAATCTAATTAAAAGAGAGCTTTTAAATTGAATTATTTAAAAATTCATAAATTCACCAGTTAATAACGGATCAATAAATATACATTAAGTCAGCAGCAACATTTATATAAAAAAGCATGTTACCGTGCCACCACAATAGTCAGACTTTCCTTCTCGTGTATATTTAAAGAACCTCCCCCCCCCTTATCTGTTGACCATCAGCAGCATCAAGGGAATAAGCAGGTCTGCATGTCCTAAACCACAAAGGAGCCAGCCTGGGCCTCCTATGCATTGTTCTTATTCCTGTGTGTGAAGTCCAAAAGTGCATAATTACACAGAGATCCGTCACATTGGCTTAGGTTTAATTCAGCTGAAGGAGCTAAGCTAGCAGAAACCAGAAGCATTGTGCCTTAAGACGGAGCCTGAACACTGTCAACAAGTTTCTGCTGAATACAGCTTTCACCCATTGTCGGAAGGGCAGTCGGATGGGTCATTATTCCCCAGGCCCCACGCTTGTGCTGCAACATCCATTAATACATTGTAAAACAAGCCTGCTCTGTTTATTAATGACGACGCCTCTAACGTGGAGCACCTGGTGCCTTCTACCAGTAGGTGGCGTCAGAGACTCTGTGTTTGTTGACCAGGTCCCCGCAAAATCGTTTGGCACGCCTGATTCTCGAGAAGGTTGTTACATTTAAGTGGAATGTAGGGCTTTACTGAACACTCACCATTGCTATGTACATTATACCCCTTTGTTTTACAGGACGTGTCTCATATATGTAGAGCTGATTTTAGTCTAGTAAATTAGCCCAGTGTTGCAACAGGTTTGTCTGAATTTGGGCATTTAAACCAGCTCAAAATCTTTATAAGGTGATTTGATTTACATTGATTAGAGTCACAAAACTAGGCAACTTGGCGCTCTGGAACAATATGACAGGAAAACTTAACAGTAAATAGAAACCAGCAAAGTAGTTGGAACCCTAACAGAAGATGCGTTGGTAAAGACAATTGGGCGCACTTTTGGGACCTATTTGCTTTACCAATTGTTTTAGACTGTATCCCTGAGGCTTCGCAGCATGACATAAAGAAATAAAAAAAGCCTTTGACGCGGCCATCCGGTCTCGCATCTGCGAAAGTTAGAGATATTGGCGATGTAAATGACAATGTTTTCTTATGTTTTTTGTTTGCAGTGGAGTGGGTGTATTTGTTTGTAGTGGAATTATGTGGTTTGAATTGGATTTGTTAGTTGTTGAATTGTGTGGGTTTGAATTGTGTGATGTGTAGTGTATTTGTGTAGTGGAATTATGTGGCATGGTGAATAGATAGGGGTGGGAGCTGTTTAGAATGGATAGAAAGGAAGATTGAGAGGGATAGGTAGTTTGTGCATGAAGTAGTGTTGAATGAACTTTAAACAGAGTAGCAGAGAAAAAGAAGGGGAGAGAAGGTTATAGACTCACAAAGAGGCTGGTTTTATATAGGCATTAAAATGGCACCGCATTTAGCATAAGACGCATGTGTAACAAATCACTGGTAAGCTTGCACACACTGGGCCTCACCGGCACTATTGTGCCACCGGAACGCCACTTTTTTGATGTTCCGGTGGCGCAATGTGCCACTGGCATATTTATAAGGCCACGTTAAGCCACGTTATGTGGCTTTTCATGGCCTTATAAATATGTGCCCCTTTCACGCAGAAAACTGCGTGAAAGGGGCGTTCCATGGGTGTTGCTGGGGGCATTCCCAGCAACATGCATGGCTGTTTGACACTACCCCAGATTTCGAGAAATCGTATTTCTGAGGCAGCCCCAAAAATGTACGCATCCCCAGAGGAGGCGTAAGGGAGGCACAACGAGTGAAATATCTTTATTTCTCCTCGTGTTTCCTCTTACATTCTGCAGCACACATAGAAAGAGGAAAAAGCCTCTGTTGATTGTTTTTGTGCAGGAAGGTTTCCCTTCCTGCACAAAAATAATCATCCCCGCAATGCAGGCACCCTTGCACCTTGGTGCAAAGGTGCCTGCGTTGGCACACGGCAGCCCATTGTGCGCCGGCCCAGGGGAAAAGGACAGGAATGTGCCGTATCTAATAGATACGGCGCATTCCTGCCCTTTTCTTTTGCCATAGGGCAGCGCGCAGCAGCTGCTGCGCTGCCCTCCGGCAAAAACCCATAAATGAGGCCCACTAGGTTTTGCATGATATTATCATAAAGATATAGATACTTCAGGGGTTAACTTCGTGAAGAAAGAATATTCAATACGAGACACAGGCCAGCGGCAACCTGTGCCTCTACTTCAGACCCTAGGGATTTTAGTGTGAATAATCACATCCTGATTGCATGCACAATCTAAATAAAACCCTAACCGACATAACGGTTTAGGATGAGTGTTCAAATTTAGAGGACTTTCTTAAATACTTTACGAATCTACATCTTTACCAAATTAGCTCCTTTCCTTGCCCGCTGCATTGTAGAGTCTCTCATAGTAGCTGTGTGATGAGCTGTTGCATCTTCATACGCATATCTCATTGTGAATGAATGTATGGATGCAGATATTTACAGGGGGCATTGCCAAAGACACATACTCCAATTTGAATAATGCATATAGGACTAGCAGTCCTCCCATATGGCATGTGACTTGGTGAACATCACACACACACACACACACACACACACACCAAGACACCACGGCTGTGATTCATCTCACCGCTGCCATTGTTTCCGATTCTGGCCCTGCAAACACATCTGACAGTTACACAACGAAACAAGTGCTTGAAATCTGCCTAATTGATCACACTCACAACATTGCTGATGAGCCCGCCCAAAAGAACCAGAAAACAGAAAACCGCTGCACCACGTTTGGCCCACTTGGGTTAGACTCCTCCGGGGTTGGCCGAACCTGCCAGAGAAGACTGAGTGCTGACCATGGATATCTCATACACGGCCCCCACACATGGTGACACTAAAAACAAGCTGGGGAGAAAGAGTTCTGCTGTAAGGGGCGAGGAAGGAGAAAGTCCTGCGCCTCATCTTAAGAGTTCGATCATGACCGACGTGCACTTAAACCCGCCCCCCCCCCCTTCTGAGTTGAACCCCATATTGCTTAAATATAACTGCTGCGCCCACCAAGGCACTTTGAGATCTAAAGCACTACATAGGTCTAAGCAACTAACCAGTTGCTGACACGCAGTGCATTCTAAAGAGAATGTGCCAAACGTTTCCAGCTTCCTCATCACGCCGTCATGAAAGCGCAAATGAAAGGACCGCCTGGATGGTGCAACGGGCATGAAGCAGCCGCCGCGCTCAGAAATAAAAACTGTGAACGTAATCCAATTTCACCGTCACATTTCCTTAATGTTCCTGTGTCGCAAAACAGTAACACCAAAATCATTAAAGCACCTCAAAATAAAGCAACACAAACATCGAGTTTTGGGAAAGAGAAAGCGCGTCGTAAGTCAAACGGGTGCAGATCCGACACAACAACAAAACACGATCATTTAGAAGAAGTGCTCGTTCTACGTAAAAAAAAGTGACTCCCCACCTGGCTCGCCTTTCTCGGTGCCTGGTGAACAACTGCTCTGGGCAGCCGAGCTGCGAAGCGAACAACAAAGAGTGCACGAACACAAAGGGAAAAACCCTTTTGTGAAAGGATACCCTTAATAGGCCAATACTCCAGGGGAGGAGCAAGACACAAGAAGGTGGGACATAAAAGGAAAATATACAATTGAGAAGCAAGCAAGCTCTCCTTAACCAATCAGCAGTGAGGGGCGGAATGAAAGTCCACATACTGAATAGAGCATGTCTTCCTGACAGCGCATGCAATTTCTAGTCTTGACCTAAAAAGCGCAAGAGCATTTTATTTTATTAAGAGAATGGGGAGGGAAGTAACATGAACAATCAATATGGGGGGCTGAAGCAACACTGGCAGAAGGAACACGGGGGTGGGAGCGACACAGAGGGTGCAGGGGAGAGGAGAGGCAAAGTGCAAGAGAGGAACATGTAGTGGGCATGGTGAAACACAGGGATGAGCAGGCAACTGTCAGAGTAAGAGGTGGAGAGGAGAAGCAATGGGCGAGAGAGGTGGGTGAGGGTGGAGTAAGCAAGACAGAGGGCTGTCTGGGGAGGAAAATCATTGGACAAGAGAGTGGGTAGAGGCAAAGGGACAAGAATGGAACTGCTGAAGTACAAGAGGTTAAGCACCATGTTGAGGAAGGTGGATAGAATTAGATGACAGAGAGCAACACGAAGTGCAGTAGGAGAGAAGTATGAAGGAGATATCTAAAAAAAATGCATATTCTCTTTGCGTGCTCAGCTTTAAAGATACAGGTAGTGCTTGAACACAAGTCTGCTCCCAGTCGATGGGAGCCTTTTTAAATATCCTGCCAGCTGGGAGCAGACTGATGGGGAGATTTACAAAAAAGTCACGCAACGCAGCGCAGCCCCCGGCGAGGCTGCGCTGCGCGACAGGGAGGGAGCAGGGGAGCGCCATATCTTCAAAGACATGGCTCTCTCCTCCCCTTTCCCTTGCGCCGGTGCTGAGTACAGCTGCCGTGCGCCATGCACACACCTTAGCGCCACAGCGCTAGGGTGTGTGCATGAGTCCAGCATAGGTTTTGTACAGGAAGGGTACCCTTCCTGTACAAAATACTATGCTCGGCACAAGGGAAAGATTTTCCCACTTTGTATGCGTGCTGCACAGTGCAGCACGCATGCAAAGTCGGAAAAGGAAGGAGAAATGAAAGTATTTCTCCTTCCTTGCGCCTAGTTGAAATGGGCGCAGTTTTCTCACGCTAAACCCAATCTACTGTTTTGAGTAAATTGGGTTTAGCATGAGAAACCTTGGGTGGTTGCATGGGAACGCCCATGCACCACCCTCAGTACGCCCCCATGGCGCAAAGTAACGCAAAGCAGCGCAATGCGCTGCTTCGCATTAGTTTTACGTGATTTTCAACGCTAAACAAGTTTAGCGCTGGAAAGTAAATTACAAAAAAAAGATTTTGCGTCGTTTTGCGCCACTTTTGTGACACAAACACGGCGCAAAAGCTTAGTAAATCTCCCCCTGAGTGTTGTCTCCCGTTTGCCGGGAAATTTAGAACTCCTACCACCAGAGGGAAGCAAACACATGTTTCCCTGCCCACACTGGGTAGGAAAACTACGGTGTCCTGAGGGTGGGCTCCCCGGGACACTTTAAGTGAGCCAGCACTGGGTAATGAGGTCCCCGAGGCCATTAAAGGCTTAGAGAGGGGGACCCATGCAGCCATTTGCTACTTATCGGACCCAGGGGGTGGGGTCTCTGGAGCCTATATAAGTTCATGGAGGTGGGCCATGGATCCCCCTCTCTTCATGTATTTACACAGCCCCCGGGGATAGTGTCGCCCACCGGGGCCTTACTATGCTCGGGGAGGGGTGCCGCACGCCCTCTATTAAAATGGCAGTCCCGGGGAAGCTCACCCCCCTCTTAAATAATATATGTGCCACCGCAAGGGCCCTGGCCCACCTGGGGAGATTTAATAAAACAAGCACAGGAGCCCTCGATCCTCGGGGAATTTGCGGTAAAAAATATTAAAACACGCTTCTGGCCCAGCCAGGGTACCTGCGGGACCCCACCATCAGGCGTATGGGGTCAGGGTATCCCTACTATGCACACTTATGTCTTATTTTGCATTTTTTCTATGACTCGGACTGGGTTTCCGAGTCCCATGATGGCTGCCACCACTTCCTGGTTGAGGTAGTGGCAGCCAATCAGATCTCAGGATGAGATCTGTCGGCTATGCAGATCATCCGCAGTGTGAAATATGCAAATGTTTTTAGCATTATGTGCTCAAATACCACGTAACAGATTTACACCAAATCACAAAAACCAATCTTTCTGGACCAAGGTCTAGCTTTTTGCCAAATGTGGTGTAAATTCATTCAGCAATTTGGGCTGTAGCTGTGTCCTATGGAAACATCAATGGGGAAAACACGTATTGGGACTCACCTTTTACTCAGTTCCCGCTTGACAGATCTTTCCCTGCGCAAACTAGTCAAAAAGTAGCACTTTTTTGGAAAGTTTCGAGGAGATTCATCACACAGCGCCAAAAGTATTAGCAGCACAAAAAATGCAAAACAATCATATATATATATATATATATACACAGACACACACACACACACACACGTATACACACAATAGGCAGATTAAAAAAAATTCAGCAAACAAGTAGGCTCATGTATTGCATCAAATAAACACTGTTTTGCTGTGAAACGTAGCACGACAGAAAAATGTGTGTGATTCCCAACTCAAACCCTGGGATTCTGCTGCAAAAATGAACCCCCTTAATAACCAGTAATCAAAGATATACTATAAGGGAAAGCACTCCTACCAATATTGTAATACTGAGTTTCAATCTCGTGAGAAAAATAGTATTTAAATCCTCAAAAGTCCTTAGTATTGAGATATCAACTTTACAAAATTAATTCCATCCAGTAGACTCAAAACCCTGTTGATTGTGATTTAAAAAATCAGTGTTTATTCTTCTATCTTCTTGATAAAAAACAGATCACTTCAGCCCAGCAGCTTGCCTCCCTAGATGTCCTCAATATTTTATCAGCAACCACAGCCAGACTGGAAATCATTAGTAGCCCTGGGAAAAATGTTCAAAGCAGCACCTCCCTGAATGGGTACATGGGAGCACTGTTGCATCATGGTAGCCCATCCTGCTCTAAAAACAGCCACCTAGCCTGCAGCCAACTAGGTAAATGCGAGAGTTGGAGAATAGGCAGACCGACCCTGATAGTACCTTTCCTAAACTCTTTATGTCTGTATTCGCTCTTGTGGCTTCCAGTGATTTAATTGGTTTTTGGCTTTGGGTTATTCTTTCTTTATAACCGCAGCAGTGCTCTGTTGCTTTATAGCTAGGGTGCACTATATAAATCCCCATACATGCATTTTTAATGGAAGCATACTTCACAGCGCCAATTTCCACTGCTTCTACTAAAGGGAAGTTAGCATCCCTCTTCATTTCTCATTTCTCGTAGGTATTAACTCAGATCATGCTTCCTATGCCCTGGAAAGATAGAAGTTCTTAATTATTACCCCAGTGGCTGCCGCCTGTGTCCCATTTTTTTTTTGCAGTTTTATAACGCTCAAACAGCTGAGGCGTTCTCCTCAGTGAGCTGTGTGTGTGTGTGGAATCCCTCTATCACTCATGTCTTTGAGGCAGTGGCGGCTCCTCCACTAAGGCAGAGGAACATCGCCCCACTGCTTTTCGCAGAGAAAGAAAAAAAAAGAAAAAATGATAATAACTCGATGTTAATATCATTGTATTTGTTCCTGCTGCGGCTTCTTGGCGGGTGGGGTGGATCTGCTCTGCTCCCAGAGCAGGGGGAGGTGTGGTGGACACTATGTAAGTGCAAATGAATGTTTGGCCGGCCCTTTCGGGTCGGCCAAACATTCATGCGCACTTTGCATGTTCTCCACCCAGGCTGCATTACAGCCTGGGTGGAGAACATGCCCAGGCTCCCATTCCCTGGCTGGTCGCCGAACCACGGCACACAGACCAATCACAACGCTGCATTGCAGCGTTGTGATTGGCTTTGGGGAGCCTGGGAGCCCGGGTGCTTCCTGCTTCCTGTTTACAGAGAAGAAGCCAGGAAGAGGATGGAGGAGAGGCGGCGGTCGGCCAGCAGGCAGGTTAAGTGATTTTTTTTTACCCCTCCCCCTCTTGCCCCCTCCCCGCCCCACTGTTGCTGCTTGGGAGCAGCTGCCACTGCTTTGAGGATCACATGCTGAGGATCGACTGGCAATATACTCATTAATACCAAATTGTAATCACGCGCTTTATGATCAGTGTGGTGTGTTGGCCCTGGGTTCAGCTGTATGGAGCAGAAGCGCGAGAAACCACACCACATGTCTGGGTTGGGTCACAACTGTCAACTCGTGCACTGAGCAGTCCCATTTATTGGCTCTGGTCACCACGCCTGGTCACCAGAGTGCGTGCCTTAGCATGTAGCCACACCTCTCTTGCCCCATACACTACATCCCTTATCAACCTCCCCCAAACAAATAATGCTTCCAACCAAACAAAAGTTTATGTCCCAAACAGGTTCACTCCTATATATTGTAATGAGTTATCCTTACTGATGGTGGTGTAATGACCCCTTCCTTGGTCTGCATGAGTGAGGGTCTCCTGGTTATCATTAGGGCCCAAATCTTTTTCTCTGGCTCTCTCACCCTTCTGGTTATCTTCAAACTTTGAGCTTGACTCTGGGTTGGTTATTCAGAGTTATTCGGGGCCATTCCATTCCAACACGTCTAGGCCATTTTGGACCTTTTCAGCTTTGGCCTCTTATCTCCTGAAAGTGTGAGGCATCCATGCCTTGGTATCGTCTTAAACCATGACGTGTTGTGGGCCACTAAATGGTCACCCCTTTTTGTTGTGCTCATTGTCCTCTTCAAGGCATCAATTCTTAAAGGTTACCACTCGAAAGAAGTGAGACTTAGGGGCATAAGTACAAGCCCCTACCACCACGGGAACGTCACTTTTTCCGATGTTCCTGTGGCAATAGGGGCTTCGCCTTATTTACGAGGCAGCATTAAGCCACTTAACATGGCTTAACGCTGCCTTGTAAATAAGGCCCTCTTTCACGCTATGCTTAGTGTGAAAGGGGTGGGCAGTAGGTGTTGCAGTGGGTGTTCCATCGCAACACACATTGATTTTGACCCTGCCCCATATTTACAAGGGTGGAGTAACTAGGAGGCAGTGCCAAAACTAAGACCAGGGAAAATCTGGTCTTAACTTGGCGAAACAAGGAGAAATGCTTTATTTCTCCTCGTTTTTGCTTTTTCCATGTGTGCTGCCTTGTGCAGCACACATGGAAAAAGCAAAACGCCTTGGATTGTCTATGCGTATGAAGGTGTCCCTTCCTGCACATAAACAATATTTTTTTGGAAAAAAAGACATTTTGTAACTTCCATGTGTGCTGCATTGAGCAGCACACATAGAAGTGACAAAACAGCATTTAAAGATTGTTTATGTGCAGGAAGGGGGACCTTCCTACACATAAACAATCTTCCCCTGCGCGCAGACACCCTTGCACTATGGTGCAAGGGTGCCTGCGTCGCGTTGGCGCTAGGCAGCTAAGTGTAGCGCCAGCGCAGGGGGAAACACAAGGCTGCACCATATTCTTGTTAATATGGTGCAGCCTTGCGTTTCTGTAGTGGCGGAGTGAGGCGTAAAGCCATGACGGCTAACTCCTCACTCTGCCACTTCTTTGTACATATTCCCCAAAGTCTCCCAAATCTGGAACATGAGTTGTGGACCGCCTCTTGGCTCAACTGTTATTGTTGCTCCTTCTTTGCTGTATCTCTGATGCATAGGTGGGGTTGGGAACCATGGGCCCGATTCACAAAAGTAATCTGAGACAAAATCCTAACTTTACGACTTTCGATATTCACAAAGGGCATTTAGTAGTAGTAAAGTTAGGATTTTGCCTTAAGTTTGTCTTAAGTTTTGGTCGTAAGACAAAATCCTAACTTAAATTTAACTTAAGTTTAATTTAAGTTTAATTTAGGATTTTGTCTTAAGTTTGTCTCAAGTTTTGGTCTTAAGACAAAATCCTAACTTAAGTTTAACTTAAGACCAAAACTTAAGACAAACAGGACAAAATCCTAACTTTACTACTACTAAATGCCTTTTGTGCATACCGAAAGTCGTAAAGTTAGGATTTTGTCTCAGATTAATTTTGTGAATCGGGCCCCATGATTGTCCTTGGGCAGCAGGTCTCCCACAAGTTGTCCAAAAATTAGGACTGCTGCGGGCACCTGGTGGTGCTGTGTGGAGTTTGGCGATACACTTGCAAAAACGAATGCATCACAGCCTCCACATCTAGCTGTTTCTCAACCCTAATTGTCATGTTCTTATTTAGAGTGAGCATGGAGTGTTCCACCTCTCTTTTGGCCTGTTGCCACAGAGGCATGATCTTTCGCGTGTTCGCCCCAAGTCCAGCCAAGTAGGGCTGAATTCACAGCCCGGAAAAGGCTGGCAATTGTCCACCTTGAGCTTGTTAGGGACACTAACAATGGTAAAAAACTTTTCCATCTTGGGGTGTACTTTCTCAAAAGATGTTGATTCAACTATTTCAGCCACAGGGAGCTTTTAGTAGGTATCTATCATTACCAGGAGTTGTTTTTCATTGGACACCTTGCAGAAATCTGTGCTTACATTCTCTCAAGGCATTGAGCAGGGTTCTTCAGTGGGCGCTTGTACTCAGGTAATTCCGGACTTCCAGTGGCTTGGCACAGCAGACATGCTCTGACCATCTGCTCCACTTGTTGGTCTATGGCGGTATACGAGAGCTTCACCCTCATTGGGTTTTACAATGCCCTAGGAACGACATTGCGGGATCCCCTCAGCAGGACCCCATCGTCTGTGACGGAGAGGTGTGGTGCAGCGGCCAGGGCAGCTGACTTCGGAGCACAGGGTTCACTGTTCGATCCCCGGCTCCGGCGGCAGCTCAGCTCAGCACCATGTGACTCTGGGCAATAGCTCACTTAATTTCCACTCCGGCCCCCAGCGCCTTGAGACCCGTAAGGGTGAGTAGCTGCGCTATATAAAAACGGACTTACTTACACCCAGTTTGTGGCGGGCCCACCACACTGCCTGCACGTCTTGTCTGCTGTCTCGTCCATTCATCTGCCCAACGGACAGTGGCCATGCATTTGTCGTGACAGTCTCCTGGGCCATTTGGAGACACTTATCTTCCAATGATGCAGTGGCTATCTCCTGTTGGGGTAATGCTTTTGGGCAGTTCTAGTCTGTAATAAAGTTAATATGCTCTTCAGTATCTTCAGTCTGTTTGGATACCCTTAGACCTGGATGTCAAGAAAGGAATCCTACCAGATTGTTACACCCCTGCTGGTATCTTACTGCAAAATGGTATCTTTTTAATTCTGGGGGAGACAGATGTATGTGAATTGAATTGAATTGAAAGGGGATTTATAGAGCGCGTGGTTACCCGGGAGCACAAACAGAGGAACTAGTGGCTTATGATCACTTTGAAATCTTTCCCATACATGTACAAGTAAAAATGCTGGCACCCCTACCTGATGGCCAGTGCCTCTCTTTCAATTTGTTAATAACATTGCTCTGTCTCAGTCAATGTACGGCTGCCAAATGCGGTGAACAGAAATAATATCGAATTTGTAATATCGAATTGCCAAAATATCGAGTTTTTTATATAGAATGGACAGAATATCGAATTGCCAAAATATAGTGGTGCAGAATATCGAAATTCAGGTAAGAAATATCGATTGTCATAATATCGACAGTCATAATATAGTTGTTAAAAATATCGAATTTTTTTATAGTGTTTTAAGTGTTAGTATATGTGTTAAAAGTATGTATTATTTTTGTAATGTATGTTTTAATTAATGAATTTTATGTTATTTAATTTTTGCGTAATTTAATTCCGTAGCGGGTTGTGGGTTTATAGGGGAATAGGGTGGGAAGTAATTTAATTATAGTAAATTAAATATTAATTTTTAGGAATTATTAATTATTTTTAATTTAATTTTGCGTTTTAGTTCTGTAGCGGGTTGTGGGTTTATAGGGGAATAGGGTGGGAAGTAATTTAATTGTAATTAAGTAATTATTTAATTTTATTTATTGGTATTGATAAGTAATTCATTGCTAATTAATTATTAATTGGTAATTAATTTTTATTAATTGGTAATTAATTTTATTAATTGGGAATTAATTTTTATTAATTTTTTAATTGATAATTATATTAATTGTATTAATTTATTATTCAGAGTGGGTTGTGGGTTTATAGGGGAATAGGGTGGGAAGTAATTTAATTGTAATTCAGTAATTATTTATTTTTATTTATTGGTATTGATTATTAATTTATTGTTAATTAATTCTTATTTGGTAATTAATTTTTATTAATTGGTAATTAATTTGTATTAATTGGTAGTTAATTTTTATTAATTGATTAATTGATAATTATATTAATTGTATTAATTTATTATTCGGAGCGGGTTGTGGGTTTACATGGGAATAGGGTGGGAAGTAATTTAATTGTAATGAAATAATTATTGAAAATATTTTTGTGTATTGATAATTAATTTACTGTTAATTAATTATTAATTGGTAAACATTTTGTATTACTTATTAATTTTTGGTATTGAAAAATAATTTGTGGTTAATTAATTATTAATAGGTAATTAATTTTTTATAATTAATACTTATTGGTATTTATAATTAATTAATTATTAAATAATTTGTCATTGGGAATTAATTTTTAATACATTTTTATTGGTATTGATAATTAATTTATATATATTTAATTATTAAATCATTACTTTCCCTACTGTTGCACTCTCTGGAGTGGGAATAGTAATTTTTACCCTTCCGCTATCCAACACTTTCCCTACTGTTGCACTCTCTGGAGTGGGAATAGTAATTTTTACCCCTACGCTATCCAACGCTTTCCCTACTGTTGCACTCACTGGAGTGGAAATAGTAATTTTTACCCCTACGCTATCCAACGCTTTCCCTACTGTTGCACTCACTGGAGTGGGAATAGTAATGTGTACCCCTACGCTATCCAACGCTTTCCCTACTGTTGCACTCTCTGGAGTGGGAATAGTAATTTTTACCCCTCCGCTATCCAACGCTTTCCCTACTGTTGCACTCTCTGGAGTGGGAATAGTAATTTTTACCCCTATGCTATCCAACGCTTTCCCTACTGTTGCACTCTCTGGAGTGGGAATAGTAATTTTACCCCTACGCTATCCAATGCTTTCCCTACTGTTGCACTCACTGGAGTGGGAATAGTAATTTTTACCTACCCGCTATCCAACGCTTTCCTACTGTTGCACTCACTGGAGTGGGAATAGTAATTTTTACCCTCCCGCTATCCAACGCTTTCCCTACTGTTGCACTCACTGGAGTGGGAATAGTAATTTTTACCTACCCGCTATCCAACGCTTTCCCTACTGTTGCACTCACTGGAGTGGGAATAGTAATTTTTACCCTCCCGCTATCCAACGCTTTCTTTACTGTTGCACTCACTGGAGTGGGAATAGTAATTTTTACCCTCCCGCTATCCAACGCTTTCCCTACTGTTGCACTCACTGGAGTGGGAATAGTAATTTTTACCCTCCCGCTATCCAACGCTTTCCCTACTGTTGCACTCACTGGAGTGGGAATAGTAAATTTTACCCTCCCGCTATCCAACACTAAAAATATTGAATATTTTTTAATAATATTAAGTTAACATATATATGTATTAAAAAATAAAAATGCATGTTTATTTTTTTTAATTTACATTAATTATTTATTAATTTTAAGGTTATTTGAGTATTTTTAAGTATGTTTTACTTAATTATATTTCTTATTTTATTATTTTACATTACTTTTAAAACATTTAAAAAATTTGATATTTTAACAAACTATGGGGCCCATTACGATACCCGGCGTAAAAAAATCCGCCAGGCATGAAAGCGGCAAAAATCCGCCCGCACACACCGTCTGAACACCGACCACGCCATTACGATGACACAAACCGAAAACCGCCATCGGCTGAAAAATCACACAAGATACCGCCCGCCATCGTCCGAGTCGGAGTCAAACCGCCCGCCACGGACGGAAACACGCACGACAACACAAAACCGCCCGCCCTCACGGCCGACACACCGCACGTGAGATTACGATCGCACCGCCATGAGCGCGGGAAAACTACAAATATACCGCCCGCCAGCGCAAACAACGCCGATGAGAATCGACACGGCAGAAGCCATGGCGCCCACGTCCCTGCACAGAAACCATCCGCTGACAAAAACAATCGCACACAACATGGCCAACAAGTCCACACAGCAAGGCACGCACAAATACACAAGCACAGTACACATCCCGAAAACACCCCCCCTGGACAAACAAAAACTACAAAGGCCAGAACCCCAGACACAACACACCTGAAAACAACAGACCATGAGGACACACCCACATAGGTAAGTACAAAAGCAGCACTCCCACAGACCACAACCCCTTGCAACATTGCAAACTAGAGAGGAGAGAAGAGGACACAGTGACACAGCAAGGACAGCAGCACACCACAGAAACGCACACATCACAACCACCACCACCACCACCACCACCAAACACCGGCACCACAAACCCCCTGCACATTACACAACACACACCGCACCAGCACCACAAACACCATGGCACCACAAAGAATGCCCAAGTTCACGCCCATGGAGCTGACGGTCATGGTCGACGAGATTATCAAGGTGCACCCACAAATCTATGGGAACCTGGTCCAGCACACACCACTAGCCACCAGAAACAGAATGTGGAACCGGATCGTAGACCAGGTCAATGCAGTCGGGACCCTGCCCAGGAACAGAGTTGAAATCAACAAACGGTGGAATGACGTCAAGAGCCTGGTCAAGAAGAAGGAGAGCAAGAACAGAGAGCTGGCTGCCGTCACTGGCGGAGGGAATCCCGCGCTCTTCAAGACCTTCAAAGCGTGGGAGGAGAAGGTGCGAGTCATTATACATCCGGAGATCCTCGCCGGATTAGCAGGGGAGTGGAGGCTGGTAAGTACAAACTAATGTATACCAGCACACCGCTATGTACTCACATGCACTACCACCATGCCACAGCTCCCAGGGACAAACACCCCCATGTCCAGCACACAATACACAACACATCACACACACATGCAACAGACACCACCACACACAGCCCAAACCGAACAACTGTAAGATACGTGGGGACATGTGTACACTCAGCCAGCCACGTAACCACCAACAGGTCCCCAAGTATGCCAGAAGCGCCACAACGAGCACCCACCACACCCATGTGTCCGCCATAGCTGCACTAACCGACAAGTAACAGGTAAGTGGCAGGAACACAAAGTGCAGTGGGTGGGAGGGTGGACAGCCCAAGTACAACACACACCAGGCCCCTAGTCCCACAGCACAGCAAGGAGGAGCATCCCCCACACCCCACAGCCACGTGTCAGCCACCGCAGTGCACACCGACAGCCGAAAGGTAGACATCACGGTCCACAACAATCGGTGTCAGTGGGTGTCCAGCCACCACCACGACCCACAACACCCCCCACCCCCACAGACCTGCAACATGGAGCACCCCCCGCTTAGAACCATGTGGCATCCAGTACAGTGCACGCCCGAACAACCTGCAGGTGGGAAACTGGACAGGGCTGGATTACTGGAGGCATGAGGACCGTAACACGACCAACACATGGGACATGTCACGTAGCAGACGAACACGCAGCACCGCCCACCGTCACGAACAAGTGAACAATGTGCACACGGACATGAACCACAGACTCACACCTCACATGACCCATCACAGACACAGCAACACCCAAGGAGCCACGTCTGCATGCACAAGCCACACTGAATATAGTACCACACGGCAGCCACTGTGCAACCCATCACACACAACCGAAACACCATTGAAGTCCTGTCCATGTAGCCCCTACTGCCTGTCAACCACACACCCCACAACTACGCCTATGTAAGACAAACAACACTAGACGCAACAGAGCGGAACAACATAAATGCACACGAACACCACTGAACCCATCAAACACACAGACACACCATGCACATACAACATACCATCCATCCCATCCGTCAGCCCCAGTCTCATGAAAGGCATGTCATCCGCACAGCTGCCACACATACAGCAGTCACGCTAAGATACATGCCCATGACCAACCATGTGCCAGAAGTCAATGAAGCGCACGCCACACTGTGAGCAACAACACACAACATGGGCCACACCCCCCCGAGCACTGCAGTGATGCACATGGCACAGGGCAGCACGCACACCAAGGAGATGGGACAACTGCAATACGTTGGCTGGCACACAACCATCACTCACTCATAACGATGCGTCCAATGCCATGTCCAGTAATCACAACAGACAGCAAATATGCAGGCCATGTCAGGCATGCACACACCTCAGACCATGCACTGTCATGCTGCCACAACACATGTCACGTTCGGCACCCATGGCTCACAGCATGTACCCCAAAAGCATATTCCATCCCAAATGCGAATCTGGGGCATGGCCCCCATGTTGCCATATGCGTTCCTAAGCGTCCCATTTGAACACCAAAAGCAAAGTACAAACCAGACCCAGGATGGGCCAGGAGCCCGCATACACCAGAGTCACAATAAGTAGGGGCACAGCAACACACCCATCGGCATGGCCAATCCGTCCCATGCCACATGTGCACAGCACACAGTCCCATTACCAAGCACACACAACTACAAATGGTACAGCCACACACACGCCTCCGGGAAACCCATGTACGAGATTGCACGAACTGTTAATGTCAGACGACAAATACATACTTCGCCAGGTGCAACACAATAACAAATCTCATTCTCTCCACAGGTGACGAACTGCTGGATGCTGGGGATGGAGACAGCAGCCAGCACAGCCAGCCTACAAGCCCCCAACGAGGACACACGGATGTGGAGGATCTGTCCTCCTCTTCGGACACGGACCACCAAGCAGGCCCATCTGGTGTGGCAGGGCCCAGCCGCTCCCCAGGACCCCTCCTACCCACCAACCCATCATCCAGGGCTGCTGAACATTCCCAGCCCCCTGCTGCCACTGTCGTTGCGGCCACACCCACGGTCATTGCGGCCACACCCACGGTCATTGCGGCCACACCCACGGTCATTGCGGCCACTACCACTGCCGCAACCGCCACCATCGCCGCACCGACCACCACCGCCGCCACCACCACCACGTCTTCGCTGGCACCAGCCCCAGCGCAGGTGGTGGCCCGGCCGACTGGATCCACCCTGGGAGCCAGGGCGAGGACCGTGGTGGGCAATGTGGCTAGTGGGCAGGCCGGTGGCAGCAGTACTGGTAGGAGGAGCAGGGTCAGGGAAACGCCAGTCTCCCCTGGGAGCCATGCCCTGCCTCAAATGGCCAGAGTCCTTGGGGCCTATGAAGAGGCCCAAGGACAATGGGCCAGGTCTGCTTCAGACACGCGGGAGGTGCTGGGGGTGCTGAGGTCCATGGACGCCCGTATGGGCCAACTCGTGGACCTCATGGGCCAGCTGGTGGTGAGGTCACAGCCAGGGACAGCAGCTCCACCACCGCCACCACCTGCCGGGGCGCAGGGTCGAGCAGCAGTGTCCAGTTCCCCTGCGTCCACAGCCAGTGAGCACACCTCACCCCCCACCAGCAGGTCGCCACCACACACCCCCCTCCCAAACGTGGAAGGGGCCGTCCGAAGTACAAACAGATCTCCCGGGAGGACTACGCACGCTCCAGACGCAAGTGAGGCAGCCAGCCAGCCTTCCTTGACCACCCACTGCATTGACTTGGACTACGATCCCACTCCACACAGCCATCTGGATGGCATGTGTCTGTTGGACCATGGACATGGAACAAGTGGGTACACCCTGAGCATCACGCAGCCGTGACCGACAGCTCATTGTCACTGCACGCACCACTTTTGTCATCACCTCGCACACAATCACATGTCACAGTTTGAAATAAATGCACCTCTTACACAAACTGCTGTTTGTGCCCTGTGTTTTATTTGTACGGAATACAACGGCCACCTTGGGCGGAAAGGCACCTGATGCGTGGCATGGCAATGGAACCGGAGGGCCTGTAGGGACCTAGGGGTGGGAGACAGAACAGGAGCACATTCAATGAGTGTGTCACACACCCATCACACAGTACATGTCAACAACTACAAGCAATGTACACACATCGCACAGAGCAATAGGGCACAATGCCACAGCCACCAACAGTGGCATACTACCCTGGCCATGGAGCGTTGACACACAGCACGCAGTGAACAAACGGCCACCCTGACACAGCACACACACACCTGCACAGATACAGCCACATCAGCCGTCGTACATGGACACTCACCGTCAAGTGAAGTAGCGGGCGATGAGCTGCTGCCGCACATTACCAGCTTCCTCCTCTCCGCTGTCCTCCTCACTCGAGCTGTCCTGGTCTGCGGGCTGGGGCCCTGGTTGATCTCCGTCATCCACGATGAGGGGGATCTGCTTCCGAATGGCCAGATTGTGCAGCATGCAGCACGCCACCACTATCTGGCACACCTTCTGTGGGGAGTACGCCAGCGCACCCCCGGTGCGGTCCAGGCACCTGAACCTGGACTTGAGGAGGCCAAAGGTACGCTCGACCACACGTCTGGTCCTCCCATGTGCCTCATTGTAGCGATCGTCTGCTGGGGTGCGAGGATTCCTCAATGGACTGAGCAGCCATGCCCCATTCGGGTACGCAGAGTCACCTGGGTGTGAGGGACACAGAGAACCGTTGCTAATCCAACTGGACAGGGGACAGCATCGCACAGCCAGCACGCTACACCACTCCACATACTCACCGACAATACAGCCACGATCCTGTTGCAGATTGGACATCAGTCGTGGCAAGATGCTGTTGCGCATGACGTGTGCGTCATGGGCCGAGCCTGGGAACTTTGCACACACGTGGGTTATCACCATGTCCGCAAGGCACACCACTTGCACATTCAGGGAGTGCGTGTGCTTCCTGTTGCGGTACAGGTGCTCAGTGGCCTGTGGTGGAACAAGGCCAACATGTGTGCAGTCAATGGCTCCAACGACGTGTGGGATCCTGCCAAGGGCATAGAATGCACCCTTCACTGCCGCCAATTCACGAGCCCTGGGGAAGCGGATGTACCTGTTTCGGTACAGCATCATGGCTGCCAGTACATCCCTCAGCACCTTGCTGAACATGGGCTGGGACATCCCTCCTCCACTGCCCACTGTGTGCTGGAATGACCCAGTGGCGAAGAAATGCATGGCGGCCATCACCTTAGCCGTGGGGGTGACTGCTGTCGGATACACCCTGCGGGGACGGAGATGGGGTTCCAACATGGCACACAGTCGATGCAGGGTTGGCCTGTCCAGCCGAAACTTCCTAATGACCTCAGTATCGTCCATGTCCGCCAGCAATTGGTATGGGCGGTCAATGTTCGGTCTCCGCCTAGGGAAAATGGCAGTGGACACATGTCAAAGCAACACGACACATAGCAATTCCGCATACACATCACTGACATGACTGAGCAAGCACATGAGTCACAGCCCAGCTGTCAAGCAGGGACGGCACGGCCACAATACACTTACACAGGTCTCCCACCAATGGCAATGGCTAGTGATACAAACCACTGCCATGTGCATGCACATGGGGATCTAGGCCCCAATGACTTGCGGGGCGTGCTGATGGGGACTGACTGCATATTCGTCAAGCGGCAACGCCACGGCAACATGAATGTCTGCTGAGCATGGCACTGCTTCCGAGGCTGGATGAGTATGGCACACGACGACGACGATGTGGGCACAGGCTGAGCGGCCAAAACAAGTGGGACCTGTGGCACGAGGGGATATGAGACAGTAGTAGGTGTCAGCACTGCACCCTATGTACAGCACTGTACGGATCACACCTCCCGAAACATTGACAGGTGTCCACATTGACAGCCCCATGCCAAGACGGCTGTGTGCTTGCAGTCACACGTCACAGGTGAGAGGTTACATTGCACGTGCCAGGTGGCAGACGTACATAGTGGGAACTGGCATGTGTGTGCATGTGTCTCCTGTTCAGGATCCACCAGATGGGCGCTGACTCTGTACTGACCATTGGACACAGCATGTTCCGTGGAAGGCTTGTGTGTGTGGGATGGTGGCACTGGATGTGCCTCCGTTGGGTGGGGGGCCATGCACAGGGCGGGTACGTCGATGATTGCGCATTGTTGGTCACGGTGGGTGCACCAACTAAGATGTGTTGCCCTGTGTTCAATTCCTATGTCCGCATGATGATGGACTGTAGATGTGGGCAGACTACACATTGGTCGATGTGCTGTCTATATGCATGTGCCTTCACACCAGGCACAGCTGCCCCTGCACATGTGACCCCTGCTGGACTCGCTGCTGGGTCTGTGGAGCTGATGCACCTTCTGTGCGTGGGGCGGACAGCTCTCCTCACTTCCCTCATTGCGCATGTCATGACTTTGCCGCAGGTGACATGGATCATGGAGGGCCCACATGTACGCGTGGGTAGGCTACACATGATTGTTCACTGGTCGCCACCCCCAGTCAGTGTTTCGAATGGGAAGGTTGTCGTGCTGGTGGCATATTCGATGTGGCGGATGGGCGGGCCTAGGTGCGGGCTTACATTCCGGACATGGGGGGGTAGTTGGATTGGCGACTAGTTGCAGTACACACGGGACACGTCTCTTCCTTTCCACATCTGGGTCATCCCTTGTACTAACTGACAGTGATACAGTCATCTTCGCCCCAGCCCTCATGTCCTCCCCTCGCTCCCCCAATATGCATGTGCACCTGCGAGGCTAGCGCTTGCACAGGCAGCCCCAAGCTCGCACCAGAGAGGGCAAGGAGTGTATGTGTGGGTCCAGTTGCACGAGTGGGCTGTCTCAGGGTATGATGTGTGGCGGGACGCCGTCCACCTGCGTGGTGCCCCAAATGGAGACCCGGCCTGCATGGACTATGCATCACAGTCTTCGCCTTCCGGATCCGCCACCTGCGACACCCAGTGGCTGTGGCTGCCCTTGCGGCCATGCCGCGTCCGTCTGTGGCTGATGGCCCACACATTCACTCTTTGGCCTCTCTGGGGAGGGCTCGGGGGTGGTGGCGCACGCGCTTGCACTTAGTCGCAATGGCATGTGGCGTGGTTGGTATGATGGGCAATGGATGGGATGGTGCGAGCCACCTCCCGTGACGTCAGTGCTGCTCGTGCTGTGGTGCGTCCCCCCTACACTTCCATTTGACTTGTGCCATGCTACACGTTGAGGTTCTATTGCCTGCGTGATATGACCAGGAGGAGCGCGAGGAGACCTCTCACACACCATGCTCCACTGCCATCCCGTGCCCTGTATCGCCTGTGCGGATTGACTATGTTGGGGTTACACCTGGTCGACTGGGGCTGTGTGTGCCTTGTCAAGGGGCATGGCGTGCGCACAACAGGATCCAGCTTGTCCACGGAGGGTGGGCTGACGTGTGCGCCTGGTACCGCATTGTTCGTGTGCCCGGCTGCTGTGCACACACGTGTTCACTCCCCCCGACAGGTGTCCTCTCACAATGCCCAGGGAAGCGGTGGTGTACTGTTCATGACCCCTCCCAACACGGCGTGCTCCAACTTGGCATGTGCGCATCTACCCGTCACACCCACCCACCTGAGCACTGCGTCCATACGACTTCACACGACACATGTGTGTCTTCCACAGTTGTGCTACTCATTTGCGTTGACATCCAATACCAGTGGACTACATGGTCATGTCACGACTGCCGTGTACTTCACATACTCTCATCCTCTCTCATTCGTACTTGTGAAATGAGTCAGCGGAGACAGTTTTGGTTTCAAACATTATATTGAGTCTTCTGTCCTCTGTGATGCAGTATAGTGGACACTACTGGCAGCGGAATACATGTTGAGGATATACTGAGCATGATTACAAATGGGATAGGGTGTGGGGTTACATGTGATTGGCTGTTGCATGTGGGATGTGGGCTTCAGAGTTACATCTGCTTGGCCAAGGCTGTGCTAATGTACATTTACGTATAGCTGCGGAGCTGCGGACTTTGACACAGACGGTATACATGTAGCCTACCAGACCGCTTGGCATCATGGGCACAGTCCATCTCAGTTCCATGTGACAGGTTTGCTGCGGTTGTTCCTCATGCACGCGTGCATGTGAGATGACATCAGGGCATGTGCTTGCGTGCATGCAGCGGCGTGCCACTTGTTGTTGCAATGTGGTGGTTACTGGACATGTCACAGTCACTGGGGTCGTGTTGTTGTTGTATGCACTTGTCGTCCATGCAAAGGTCCTGGTATGGGATTCCCGGGGCGGGGGTGGGAGGGGTGCAGCACCCACAGACTCCAGGCGACCTATTCATGTCCACTGAGCGGTGTGTGTGTCCATGGGCGCTGGATCCATGTCGTGTCCTGGTTGTTCGTGCAGTTCCGTCCATGTGGGTGCGATACACAGACCCCATGCCACTGCCTCCCACGATGCATGCGGTGTTCCTGGATGTGATGGGGAACAGTGTGCATGTCCCGGTCATATCCGATGTCATGGCGATGTCGTTGATGGTGTGGTAACAGTTGCCGGTCGTTTGGTATGGCTGTTGTGGTGGTGACTGGCCAGTCCGTGCGGAAGCTAAGCATGGGTGCGGGGTTGGACATCATAGGTCAATCGGGGAACCTGCGTTGTGGTCCGACGAATTTACAGGTTGTCAGGTATGCGATGCCGTCCAGCAGGGCTTCCATGTCATTGGTGGTGTACATGTTTGCCAGCCAATGTAGCGGATGGTGGCTGTCAAGGTGTTGTTCGTAAGTTGTCCCTTGGAGGACCATGATGGGGCATGCTGGGTGACATTCGATGTAGCTGTTCTCGATGATCCGTCGTGTGGAGGCACAGTGGTCCCATTTCAGTGCGGGTGCGATGTTGGCCACATACGCCATGCCCCCATAGGCAGAGCAGGCCCTGTCGTGTGCGTCCAGAGGGAGGAGTAGTGGTAGCAGGTCCGCCTTTAGACATGCCGGGTTGGAGAGGCACATCTCCACGGGATGCTGGTAGGGACACCTCCGACAGTAGAAGACGGGCATGACGCAGCTGAACAATGTGATGCGGTAAGTCAGTCGGTAACTTACGTTCAGCAGGGACAGGAGATCGCATCCCAATATATGTATCAGGTTGGTTTTGTACAGCTTGACCTGTCCGGCGTAGTTGGGTAGGTGTGTTGCGGTTGCCATTTTGCAGCGGTGCGTTGTGGTGGCGTGCTCCGGCTGTGTGTGCAGTCTGCAATGTGCACGCTCCGAGGTTGCTGTGAGCTCTGTGTAGTCGTAGGGAGACAGGACTTGTGTTCTGTTGGCTTGTGCGGAGGACACGGGCCCTCATCCCACATGCTTCTCAGACAGTTCAAGGTCAGTGATGTGTGACTCCTTCCAATTAACTTGCATGTGGCCGACATGGGGGAGTGTTTTCTTTTTTCTTTCCCGTCCGTTGTGTTCTTCTGTGATATGCGCTATCTGCCCTGTGGTCGGTCTCCTCGGCATGCCTGTGTTGGTCTTTTCTTGGACAATGGCTGTATTCACCGGCTTCTTTCGTAGGGCTGTGGTTTCGGAGTTGGAATGGAAGGTCATTCAGTGCTGTCTGCTCTCCCTTGTGTGGGCGGCAGGCTGCCTTTCCGCTCTGCGTTGGGCCTTGTGTGTGAATGTTATTCTTGGGCCACCTGTTGTCGGTCCCCGGGCTCTTTGGTGTTCCGTTTTATATGTCTTGTTCATATGTGCAGGGTGGTATGGGTGTTTCAGTGTGGTACTGGCGTTCCTCTTCCCGAAGGGGCCCTGCTTCTCCTAGTTGGTGTTGCCGCCGCTGTGTGCTACGCCATGTTTGTTACACTGGGGTGTGTCCTGCTGTTGCGTGACTTCACTGACATGTGTGCGTCGGTTGTGTGGCGTTGGGTGTTGTCCGTGAATTGGGCGTTGGGGACATGTCTGTGGCAGGCCTGTCACGTGTCATGTGCGTTCGGGGTGGGGCTGATGTGTGTGCTGCTTGGTTGTGTCCCTGTGTCTGTGTGCGACGCATGCATGGCGCTGCGGTTGGCCTCTGCGTTGTGCGCATGTGTGGCGGCGTCATCGCCGCTTTGGGGCCGTGACGGGGTCGTTGGTTCCTAGTCCCAGGTGGTGTGTACACATGTGTTACGAGATGTTACGATTTGGCCTGTGTGTCATATGTGGATGCAATGGTGGATGTGTAGTGTACACGCGGGGGTGGGGGGTTGTCCGCTTTTTCCGCCCTTGCACTGTGTGCGCTGTTTGCGTGCACTTGTTGTGTGTGTGCCTACCTGCGTCTCCGCGGTACGTTGCGTCCTTGGTGGTGCATCAGCAAGAGCATGGGGAGGGCCTGCAGTGCTGGATTCATGCTCGGGGAGCCGCTTCTTCGGTGTCCGTGCTCGGCGTCCGTGTTACCGCTTCGGTTTGTCGTACGGTGTCTCTTAGCCGTGGGAGCCGTTTGTTTGCGGCATCGTAATTTGTACGCCGGGCGGGACGTGATTTCGTCGGACGGTGTGTGTCAATTGTGCTGCGCCGCTACGTGTACGGACGCACTTTGATGGCGGACGGTGTCGCTGGCTTGCCGGCGGTGTTTGGCCGACTTTTCGCATCGTAATAGGGCGGGCGTGTGGACTGCTGCGTGCCGGCGGTAACTGGTGGTTTTTGCATCCGCCAGCACGGCGGTTGTGCTTCCGCCCGCCATCGTAATGACCCCCTATGGCTTGATTCCCCTTACAGTTTAGACCTGGCCAGGCCATGCCTTTTGGGTAGTAACTGGTAAAGGGGTCTTCTGTAGGAGGTCCACAAATATGGAAATCACATTCATACCTGGAATTAGAGTAGGGGTATCTTTGAGCCAAACGACCTCTTGCTGGGAAACACACCTTGAGGCAAAGTAGCTTCTCCCCTTGCACATTCATTCCCAGTAAGTTTGGAAATGCTTAGTGGCTCACCTGTTAAATGAAGCAGGGCCAGCGGTGGCTGCACCATACTTACCAGAAGGATCAGTGAGATTCTGCAGGTCTCCGGTCTTGTGAAGACCACTGTCCTTTATACAGTGGTTCCCAAACTGTGATTCGCGGACCCCCAGAGGTCCGTGACACATTCCCAGGGGTCCACAAGTTATGTTTTTTTCTCAGTCTTCCATTATCCTGATGTTGCTAAAAAGGTTTGTTTGGGTAGAAATACATTCTTATTATTAAAATCAATGCTAACCACTGTGTTATGTACTGAGTCCTGAGTTTGTGCTTCTCCAGACCAAGCACTCTTAAAAATGCCTACCAGTGGGGATGAAATGTGAATCCTACACCTTGTAGTCCCTTTTACCTTATGTAACATTTTCTTTACACTGATTTACAAATGTATGATTCATTGTCTCTGACACCCTACACTGGTATGAGAGGTGCTATAAAACAAATGAAATACATGTGACAGAGGGGCTATATAGAGAAGAGAGGCACTGCTGGAGGGTGATAGTGAGGGAATTATTGAAGAGCCCCAACAAATATTATTGTATCCTGATGCGCAGTAAGGTTATTGTTTACTATGCTTTAAAAGCTAATACAGTTCAATACATAATGACAAATGTGTTGTAGAATGCACCATTCTTTACTTAATTTTCTCGAAGGGAGCCCCCCAAAGACCCCTTTGTAGTGGTCAAGCTCACTCGCTGCACTTGATGTACACCGTACGGGGACTGGTCTGACAATATTTGCCTGGGCTGCTTTGGGTTTCCAGTCCGGCCCTGGCATGAGCCCGAGCCTTTTACCATGACAGAGAACCAAATATTGTAGAGTCAGTCCACGAGATGCAGCACCAACCTTCCCATTATAATGTTTTGATTTTTGAATTTTTTTTCAATATAAAATAAAACAAATCTTTAGTAATTCGAGTATTTGTTTGATGTGCACTTGTTTGTGTTTTTTTATGAATTACTGTTCTAATGTTTGAAATTTAAATAGTACAAATTGCATGGAGGTCCCCTGCAGCCTGAAGGGACTCAATGGGAGTCCTCAGGGGTCAAAGGTTTGGGAACCACTGCTCAATAATGACAGTAAGGGGAAGGAGGTGGTCCTGCAGCAGGAAAAGGCATGGGCTGCAGTGTTTACCTCCCTTCCTCGGTGGTCAGCAATGCTGGAGTCATGCTGGCAGCTCTGTTGTGTGGGGGGCAATGTGGAGATTGCCAGAGTTAGTGCTGCTGACCTATTAAGATTTCAGAGGCCTGAGTCTGAGAGGAAGAGTGGCCTTCTGGTAGAGAAAGGGTGTAGGGCGGACAGTGTTCATTCGGTACATTATCAGGCCCCAGGCTGGGTGGGCGGAAGGCTTTTTGAAAGGGACTAGCCCTAGAGAGGAGAAGGAGGGAGAAACAAATTCACAATTTGCGTCTGAGGTAAGGGGGAGGGGACAGTTCTCAATACAATAGCACTTTCCAAAAGGGGGTGGGATCTACAGCAGGGAGGGCCAATATAAAGACTGCTACAAGAAGGATGGGTGCAGAGCCTGGTTCAGTAGAATCTGGTTCAATGAGACTCAGGAAGGCTGGCAATGTTTTCTTACGGTGAAGTGGAATAAAATGGGTCTGTGCAAAGGGGCACAGTGTGCCGAAAGGACACCCAGGGAGACGGATCCCAATTACTTCTCTCATCCTCAGAGTATCACAGGTGCTCCAGATATGAGAGACGAGGCTGTGATTCTTCCTTGCCCTAATCCTGCGGACTAATCGGTTTATGACAATAGGGACTTTAAGACTGCACAGATAAGTGTATTAGGAATTACTGCATGATGATAAGCTATAGAATATGAACAAATATTTGCATGTCTGTGGTATAAGGCGAATAAAAAAACTCATATATGATCACTCTAACTCATGTGTTTCCAGGTGTGGGAGCACACAACTATAACGTAGAGGTAGTTTGCGTGACTGCAAAAGACATTTACTTCAAATGGTATGAGTTAAGAGACTATTTTTAAAGTGCCAGTGATCATCGCTAAAACTGAACCATGAAAAAGGGGTGCTACAAAGAAAAGAAACTGCATCACCTATAATCAGTGAAAAACGTAATCATGTGTACCCACATTAAATATTATGAAATGCATTTATTGTGCTTTTGATGGGCATGGCACTTTAATTAAAACTTTAGCAGTCTCCCAGAGCGACATTTGAAGGTATCTTAAAACTCTCTTATTATGTCTCTTTTCCCTTATAACTGGACAACCACAAAAAACAACAGCATGTGGGTGTATACGTAGTGCACACATAATAGTGTAACTACTTAGTTTTATGATCACAGCTGACCGTCCAGGTTGTGGCTCCGAGTGAACACAGAAGGAAGAGTGTTTTTAAGGCAAAATTGTCCTTGGCAAGCGAGATGGTGGAATGATTAAACAGTGTTCCTTTCCAGGAAATGCCATCCGGCATTTAGTTCATGAGTTGAGAACCGATCCAGAGCTCAGCGCTTTCTCATCATATTCCGTCTCTGCACTTCAAATTATTTTATGCATTACAATTATGCATCCATAGCAAGTAATCCTACTGTCACACACTAAAACTGCCTACACCACACACAAGGCACTGCACTCATCTTCACCTGCTTACCTAACTGAAAAAACTGAAACATTCGGGCTCAAACTGGGTTCAACAACGCTCAATCCCTTCTCCTGGAGCCCCCACCTTCAAATTAACCTGTCATTCTTCAGAAGCACCACAAGAAAGGGTACTCCTTCCCTCCGACCCACCGTATGACCACATGCCATGGTACTTTAAAAAAATAACTCAAACCTCTTCTTTTTAAAGACACCTGGGTTAAACCCTTTTTCTTCCACTCACTCTCGAATGTCTGCGTTTAATTGTTCCTATGTAGTATCTCGAAAGTACTCCTGTGTTGATTATTTTTTATGCTTGTAAAGTGCTCTGAGGGTTCGGGCCATGTCTGTGCTATATAAAATTAAAAAAAAAACACACATAATAAATAAGTAGCAACTCACATTAGTGTACATTTCGCCACAGTGGTAAAAGCAAGATTTTTTTACTGGACAATGGAAAGGAATTGTGCCTTTGGGCCTTACCATGATTTCAGTGCAGTGATGTATTGGGTAAGTTCTGGGAGTGGTGGGACCATGTGTGAGGCCAGTCTCACAGTTTCGGGGAATTTTAGAGAAGCAAAGGTGTGATGGAAGTTGTAGGTCCATCTACCAATATCTCTTGCGAGCTGTTTATCAAAATAAGAAAGCCGTATTGTGTGTTTGGCAAACTAGGATCCATGGGGCGCATTACGATGCCGGACGGAAGGCCATCCGTGCTGGTGGCGGTGGCGGAAAACCGTCAAGTCTTCCGCCCCAGGTGTGGTCATTGCGACCAACAAATCACAATGGACCCACAGAGGCTACTTCCCGTCACCCGCAGCCTGCCAGGCTCTGCACGTTTTTAGCGTACGCAAGGGTGGCAGACGGAGCCAACAGGGCAGGTACGGCGTGCGGAAACATGTTCCGTCCGCCAAGCAAATCACGATGTTGCAGACAGCCCTTTCCACTGCCACGTAAATTCCACCACGTTGCGGATGGCGGAAATAAAACATCGGAGAGGAAGAGCCGATACTGTACCCATCCAAACCCCCGGACCCGCCATGGATCCTGCACCACAGGCCTTCCAGCTGCACTACCGGCTGCACCTCCGGTAGACAAGACGCCGTCGCGCTCAACTGCAGAGGTGCGTACCATACATCTCCAGGCATGCAACCCCTGAACAACTACAACTCCCAGCAAGCGTGGTGGCACCGCGATGAAAGTGGCAACCTGCCAAATGCAAAGTGCGAGGCACACCCAATCCCCATGAGTGACCCTTGGTGCCCCCGAAGGCAATTGGAGCCAATGACGAGCCCCGCAGTTGCAGAGCCCGCACACCGCAACATCTAAACATGTACGCCAAAGGCACTGATGGCTCATGAACTGATGGCTCATCCGCATTGTGTGTGCCACACCGTGGCGGCCCAGAAGCTGCGACCGCAACCCTGCAATGTTCAAGTGCGGCCAATGCGTGTCATCGCTGCGAATGCCAGGGACCGCGCATGCGAACACATACTGCATTTGCATTGGCGCCCTGACTATTACATCACACATCACAACTCATTTGCCTAAAGTGACTGGTGCACCCCATTGGCAATGTTGTGGGGCACGAGGCCCCCATGCATATCGAGTAACCACACAGACACCGTACATGCATAGGAGAACTGGCCCAGGGCACGTGCGTCCGGACCCGTTTGTTGGCAGGGTCACAGGTCCAGTGACGCCTGTGCTGGGTGGCTGTGGGGTGGGGGGTAAGTCAGCCCTCTGGGAGTGGCTGGCACATCAGAACAACTAGAACAGCGACCAGCTGGTCACCACACTGTGAAGGGATGAGAGAGTGTGACCCGTGAGCCAAGTCTGCACACACATGAAGTGTCCAAGGAAAGGAGAGTGAAATTACATACATAGCCATGCCCCGTGGCCAGCATGGACTTAAATGAGGGAAGGAGTCAAAAAGGACAAAGGTCTCCCGCACGGTACCAATGTTGTGTAATGAAACATCCAACCTGTGAACCACGCTTGAATATCCCTTGACATCTGGATGGCGTCTCTTGGCCAGGGGTCGAATTGTGAAGGGTCAGTGGCGTAGGCAGACAATCAGAGTTGTCCATTGTCTGCTAATCAGACATACGTGTAATCCCTAACACACCCAACACACGTACTGGTGTGGCGTGCAGTGTGCCTAGCTGCCACTGCCTGTAAATGTCCCCACACATGTCCTGAGTCAGTGCTTCTCCAGACCAAACGCCCTCAAAAATCCTGCCCACCAGTATGGATGACATGTGATTACCACACCTTGCAATCCTCATTGGCTCACGTGACATTCCCTGTTGACTGATGTACTTACACACTTGCATGACTGATTGTCTCTGTACAATGTGTGCGTGATGTAAAGCACTGTCACACCCCACACTCATATCAGTAGCGCCATACAACAAATGAAATGCACATGAGCGAGCGGACATGGAGAGATGATGGGCGATGGACGAGGGTGGCAGAGAGGTAATCCGAGGAGGAGGGCATGAGTGAGAGCATGAGAAGTGTCACTTGCCTGATACTCCCACCTCAGGAAACCTCCGCCTCCCATCAGGAGGTCCTTTCAAGGAACAAACACACTTCTCGAGAGTGACAACATCAAGCAAGAGAATTAGGAAGGAAAGAATGCGTCTCCCTGGCCCTTGTGAAACTGAGGAGAGACAAAGTGGGGCCCTGAAGCAGGCCTGGCGAGAGACATAAGTGACAACTCGGGCACGCAGTGGCCCACCCGAATGCATCGTTGAACCACACAAATAAAGATTCCTGGAGCCGGCCCTGCCTGGGAGGCATCCCAAATGTTGATGGCAGCCATTGATGGCACACACATTGGCCTCGTACCACCACAGGCAAGTGAACCCGTCCCTAGGAACCGCAAACACTACCACTCCATCAACGTGCCAGTGGTATGACAGGCGGAGCAGATCATCTCACACGTGTGTGCAGAGTAACCGGGGTCGGCACATGACAGCTACATCTGGCGGAACAGCACCATCACCCCCGCACCCAACCCACACATGCCCAGTGACGATGACAGTGGTGAGGAAAAAGGCCTTGACCAGCGTCTACAGCTCATCGTCAACTACTTCCGTTGAGTGTGATGCAACAATGAGCGACCATGACTGTGTCTGTGTGCCTTGCTGTCATCTCACAGACTCAGACACATTTCCCTGAGATTACGTACACATACCGTACTATGCGCCGGAGATGAAAACACATGCATGCAGGGACTGAGCACCCAGAAGCACCACTGCGCACAGGACACCATTGCCATACTGCCTCACTTGCTCCCCTACTCACTCTGAGGCATCCAAGCACATGTACACAAGCAGACAATTGGAAGACACGAAACGTGTCCAAATGTGAAGTTTTTACTAGAGTGTCAAAGTATGCTAAATACGTTCCACAACAGGTTGAAAATGCATGAGTACTGGACCAGTAACCACAGTGACATATCCATTTCACATGAAGCAAGATGTGGCATCAATAACCCCTCTGGACGTCGAATCACGAGCATATCCCCCACCCCTTGTAGGAAGGAGTTGTATGGGATGTCCCTGGTCTATGGCCGTTGTCAGCAGAAACCATTACCCAGACTATACATGGTGAGATTACACAACATTGGCTGAGTCGCACTCATCACTGGATGGATGACCCTCCAAGTGTGGGCCATCTGGCCCGCGTTCCCATGTCAATAAAAGGGGATTCGTGTCCTCTAGCAGCTGTGAGACCTTGTTGATTTGGGGTGCTATGGCCAGAACTGAACCGAATGACAAGGGACAGGCTTCTGCGACCACGGACAGAATGTTCAGACAGTACTCCTGGACCGCGCAGTGAACAAGCTCTGCGGACACCTCTCATGTGACAGACATGTACTAAGGTACTTGCAGGGCACAAGTCCTAAACAATGAAGTGGGGGGACTGACCAAGTAAGACAAAACGCACTTGACCTCACAACGCCCCGACGTAGCTCTATGAGAGAAGGTAAATCGTGCGACTAACATGATTTGTGCAAGTCCTGGGACAGACTAACCCATCTGACAGTCTTACAGTGTCAGCATTGATATACAGGGACAGAACAAAGACAAAAGCATGCCTCCCTTAAGTACCTGTGTAGAGATGGCAAGCTGTGTGCACAGGTTCCCCTCTGTGGCATCTACATTCAAATGTAAGGTTCAAGGCGGACCCCAGTCAGCATGTACAAACAAAGGGATGCCGGATAGCCCCTTTACTTAGGCCCGGCTGGAGGTGAAAAAAGGCACACTCGCTGCATGCACGTTGCTGCTGGGAATGGACTGCAGACAACGTGCAGGTGCTGCAGAACGTTTACCGGTATCTGGACGGCACACCGGGACAAGTTAAGCATATCCCTGTGGGGACCAACGTCCTTGCAGGGGGACGGCGTCAAACCCGGCCAAAGAGGGGGGCGCCGTGTACCTGCGTGTACCCCCGACTCGAGCCCTGGGTACTTGCAAAACAACAACGCCATGTCTTCTTCGTGCGCTACAGCTGCATAATGGAAGCCGGGCTCATGCCAGACGACAAAGTCCACGACAGTCAGATGACAGCCTCCACTTGCCCTGGTCTGTGGTACAAGCACAATAGACCGCAGAGCACAGCACAGTCCAAGCCAATGCAGACAGGGCCATAGTCAGAGAGCTGGATGCCACATCTTGTCAGGTGGCGTGCAGAAAGGGAGACGATGATTGAATTAGTCACCAACAGTTCCTGTTGCTGTAAAGTAGTTACGAATCCAAGAAGGCACAGGCAGCTTCGAAGGCAATCATTTCCAAGAGACGATCAAGTTCATCTTCAGCAAAGAGGACCGCCATCCAATCCAGCAGTATGAAGGAACAGATGTGCTCCTCGCACCACAAGGTTGAAAGGGGCATCCCATCGCAACCTGGGAGAGGTTCGATGTAGGCATGGCACAGGAGCCATTGCACAAACGCACAGGCGCAGCTGTCAGCCTGCGTGACACATTGAAAGGCATCACATAAACGTGTCTCACCAAAGCAGTCTTGCACGTGGACCAACAATGGAGTCACCCACAGCTCATGATCCAGGTCAGCAAGGTATGTGTTTGAAAGGCAGACATCCATGGCCCACTGAAACAGACATCTTCTGCAGGAAAAGACGGGTTGCATGCAGGTGAAGTAGGCATAGCAGAACGTCAGCCTGTAACTGATGCCCAGCGCAGCCAGTGGGACACATCCAAATAGAAGCTGCATGCGGGCATGGTACAGTTGCAACAGACCGGGCTCGACCTGGCCCACTGGACGGTCAGACATGGCGTGAGAGCAATCTCAGAACCAGCGCTCAGCTGTACAGCCAAGGTAATGGTCAGAAAGCGCGAAATGCAGTGTGCAAATTGGGGGACTGACACCCGGTGGTACTTCCAGAAAAGCATGGAAGGGAGGGACAAGGCCAGAGCCCACAAGTCTAATACAAAGTGTGCAACGGCCTTCAGTATCAGACGCTATCAATACTCTGTGTTTCAGTTCACCGCGAAAATAGTGGGAGAGCCGTGTTCAGCACTGACTGAATCGCGCGAGACGGTCAAGATACCCGGTATCCAAAGGTCTTTGGGCTGGTGTGGGAGCGACTACTTGTCCAATCAGAGGCCCATTGTGCCTGCACACTCATTGAAGTATGCTTTCGCTGTGGGAATGTGAGGCCACGATTGACTATCCACAATCACTTATGGGGGAGTTAGCAGAAGATTGGCACAGAAAGGAGACGTTGTGCAACTGTTACCATATGCATAATGCCTGGCCTGTGCACGCAGGAGGGGCCATGTAGGTCCTCATCACCTGAACGGACCAGGGACTCTGCATCCGAGGCTTCACCTTCCGGGCGGGGGGCTGGCTGGGCTCGTCCATGGCACGCTCGCCTTCTGTTGCTATCGAGTCACCTTTTGGAGTTAGGCCACTTTTGTCTGCATATTCTGCACACAGCACAACTTAGCTGTTCATGTTTGCCACATTTGAATTGAGGTGACATGACTTTTGCCTTGGCTTTACTAGGCATTCATGTCAGAATGTCATCAGTCGCACATGGTGTTGGTGTACAACAAGGGCTTTCAGGGGGCCGGTTCTCACCGGTGCTGTGCACCGTCCCTTTTTCTGAGTGGGCCTCGGTACGGGTTTCTTTCGTGCTCTGTTTTGTGCCCTGCCACAGGTGCTCCCTTCGTCCTGCTGGGATGCATAGCCAGCAGGCACATCGATGTGCGCATGGTCACACTCCTCACTTCTCACTGGTGGAGTAGTTACGGCATGACGTCATGCCAGATGAGCGTTCTGGGGAAGTGAAGTCCTTTGTGGATTCATTTTGTGTCGGGAAATCACTCCTTTGGAGACTCATGAGCAGCAATATCCTTGTGGGGGTCATTTGGCTCCATGCTGTTTGTGAGGGGAGACAGAGAGCCATGTGGGAGTTGTGGTGTTGCGGTAAGGGCTCGACATCCCCCTCCCCAGTGAGATGGCTAGCTACCTGTTGGTGGACACAGTCGACGGCGTTAGCTGCCACATGGCTGTGGGGTGGGGAGGGTGAGCCATGCTGTTCGGGAGGAAGGCCAGGGTGCATGAGCTGCCACCTACCAGACCATCAGTCGGTGATGTTGGGCATGTTCTTGGGGGGCATGGTACAAATGAATGAGGGGTGCAGGGTGCAAGGTAATGGTGGAGATATGTGTAGTGTGTGAGGTGTGTGGGTGTGAGTGGTGTTTTGTGGAGATAGGTGGGTGTGATGTTTTGCCGTGTGAGTCAATGGTGTCCTGTCTCTCTGTCTCGGCATGTGGTGTGCAAGGGCTGCTGGCCCAGGTAGGGGTTGGTTTCCATCTGTGGTATGTGGGTGTGTCCACATGGGTGATGACCTCCAGATGTCTCTTCCATGCTGCGCATGGCTTTCCCTACCAGGAGCAGGTTGGGGTGTGTCATTGTGGCGTGTGTGTTGTGATTGAGGGCGGCAGGGAGTACAGGCACACTTTGGCGTTATTGTGGGGTTGGTTCCGCACGCCATTCATTTTGCCTGTGTGCGTGCGAGGCGGTCGGATGGCAGTGCTCCGTCCGCCAGCTCCGCGCTCTCATTGTAATTGGCTGTGCGGTCATGCCGCGGCAGGAGCGGTTTTTTCGAGCCGTTGTACAGCTTTCCCCGTCCGCCGTGGTCGGATTTGCTGCTTTTCCGACTGTGGTGGACGGTGTTTTGTGACATCCGTCCGCCGTGGTCTGATTTTGCGCACGTTGCATCGTAATTTGACTGACGGAAATGCTGCGGGCCATGTGGGGGGATTTTTTCCGACACCATGGCGGTCGGAGGGCTTTTCCGTCCGGCATCGTAATGACCCCGCATGTTCGAGAAACAGCTGCAAAACAATTTTGGAAATGCCTCAAAAAATTGTTACTAAAAGCTCATTAGATATTAATTACATATAAGGCATAATTCAAAGATAGTTCAGGGATGACTACACAAGATCAAAAAGAAGAGACACAATGTCTATGTGAGAACAACAAAAAAGTAACTCAAAATACTATAGAACAAATTATCAGTCAATCAATAGCAGTCAAGGGGCATGGAGGAAGAGAAGGGGACAAACTATTACTTCCAGGGGTAAGGATAGTGCAATCAAAGAAGATCAACCCGAGTTATAAGATGTATTTAGAGCAATTGCTAATCCCACAAAAAAGACTCTGAAAATTCATGTGGATTTTCACAAGATTGACAGTATCGATAAGTACGGGTTTGCTTGTTGTTTTCTGACACATTCCTCAAAGAAGAACCTTTTTTTTTTTACTTGGCAAGGCTATTGTTTTTCCATCACAGTTGTTACACTACATGAAGTAAGAGAGCCTCAACCAAGGGCCATATATGTCAAGACCCCTACCTGGTGTCTTTGAGGGGGTTCTTTCCTCAGGAGCGACAAGAAGGCAGTCCACCACCCCCCCTGGAGTCAGGTTTCAACTCATGTACAGTATATCGGGGGTTAAGGATTGACTCCACAGGCACATGGTTCTCACTAATGGGGATCACTGCCTTCCCTCAGTGTTCAGGACAGGATTCTTGATCCAGTCTGTCAGGGTCTTTAGATCATTTGCTCCTTGGGGGTGAAGGGGTACCTTTGGATTTCTTGCTGTATCCTTTCAGTTGCTCATTATGGAAATCTTTCCTGTTGACGATTGTTTTTCTGTCTTTCACTTTGTTCTTGTCTTTTCTTTTGATAGTGCACTATTTTCTTTCTTTCATAAAGTAAAGTTACTTATCCTTGACAGACTTTTCACAGTACTTGCATGTCTTGAGTACCTGTATTCAAGGCATGGGATTTGGGGGTTAGGGGGATTCCAAAAAACTTACTTTGCTTGGGTGAGTTCGTTGACAAAACTGTATTTGATGCACCTTTTTTAACTTAAGTCTCTAGCTTTGCTTGCTGGACAGTAGTCTAATCAAGTCTCACTTTTCTCTTCTCTTTTAGGTGTCCAAGTTGTTTATTCAGATAAAGGAACACACTATCTGAAGTAGTTATGGATGCACTGTAAGTAAGCCTCCGGGTGTGTGCTTTCTTCAGGAAAACTGGAAGACAAGCAAAGTGCACAAGACTGAGATCTGTATTTATATTACCACACTCAAGATAGTCGCAGGTCACGTGATCGGTCCGAAATCCCACAGGAAACTCTACAAGAGTCTGGAGCAAGTACCAGATGACAAGAGACAGCACAAATGAGAAGGTGTGCTTAGTGGGAGAAGGCCACAACCTGGGGAATCAAGGAAGGGCCAATCCCCAGCACAATTGGGTGGCCAATGAAAGGGGTAAACAGAAGGAATACTGACCTGAGACTCCAGTTGAAGGAGCAATACAACCTGTTTACTTGCCCACAGAGCAATGAGCACAGATCGAGCAGGCCATGACAGTTCTCCTCCCTACAGGCAGACTCATTGGATGGGGCTTCTCCGGGTTGCGAGCATGAATGAACCTGACAAGGTGCGGAGCATGAACCTGAGCAGCTGGCTCCCATGGCCTGTTCTCTCGGCCATACCCCTTCCAGTCCATTAAATAAAACAGTTGACCTTTGACTCTCTTAGAATCAACTATTTTGTTGACCTCAAATTCAAAATGGCCCTTTACCAGTAGTGGAAGTGAAGGTGGTTTGCAAAGCTGATTAGGGTGGCAGGGTGTTAGCAGTGATGTGTGGAAAACAGAGTGAGTTTTATAGTCCTTGGGCAATCTAATATTCATTGTTTCTGAGTTACTAATCTGGTCCGTGAGAAATGGGCCAATGACTCATGGTTGTAATTTGTGGGGTCCCTCCACGTGAAGATTTTTTTAGGCTAGTCAAATCCAAATCCCCTACTGAGTAAACAGGTTCCGTTGTGTGAAGGGAATCTGCCTTTTGCTTCATAGTGTCCTTATATTTTTGCTGATTTTTTGACTTCTTGATCAATCTGATTTTGTTTCTCGTTTAGGAACCTTACAGGAAATTGGTCTGATTCCTTCTTGATTTCCACATATTTTGCTTCAAGGTGGTTTCCAGTGACATAATAAAATGAGGATACCTCTGTGGCTGGGTCTGAAACACTGTTATAAGCTAATTCAGCCAGACTTAAAGCTTCTATACATCTGTTGAGAAATGATTATGATTGTCTCAAACCCAGGTAGTGTCAGAGACAGTTCTTTATCTTGGGTCTTACTAAGACTGGACGGGTGGCAAATCTTTTAGCACACGGATGTACACATAAGGTTATGCGAATTGTGGATAGCGATAATGGCAAGTTGCCGACACTGTGATTAGGCCAGGGTGGGGCACTTATAATGTATCGATTATATACACCTCTAACATATGCCAGGAGAAATTCCTTAAATCTGCAATTGCTGATGTTATGACTATTGCTATGGTAGAAATAATCATTGAAGGGGACATGAACCTGGTGATGGATGGAACTAAAGAAAGGTCCACATTGAGGACACACTTTACCAGGTCAATGACCTGGGAATGTAATGTCCGGTTTCAATCCATGGGACTAGCTGATTGACGCAAACTGAAATGTGGAATAAACTGCTGTTGGGGTGATTATTTGAAAAGGTGTGGAACATTCTTAGGTAAAAATTAATCCATGGATTTAATAAAGGACCTCATGACTAAATTACTTCAAAGGACATTGGAGTTGGGGTATTTACATACTCCTTGTATAGAAACATCCGGGCAGTTGACTGGATAGCAATAGCTCCTTGGTGTAGAGGGGTGCTATGTGAATTGTACATATGTGCATATTGTGAAAGAGCTGAAATTCAAAAAAGGCATTTGGGGAAAGCCCAGTATGGCTTTTGACATCTCTTCTCGGGGAGAGATATCTCATTGAGCACTTATAACATTAAGTCATAGCAGGGCTCTGGTTTTAGTGCGGCTGAGGATATTTTAGCATTGGGACGGTGAGCAGTTGCAAGCCCTCTGTTCAAAGGTGTGAGGCACTTTGGGAGGGAGATAATATCTAAAGTCTACACCAGTTTATTGGTGGGGCTCAGCATGCACCATTCCACACAGAGGGCCTTTATAAATGAAAAGAATGCAATAATGGCTCTAGAGGTGGAGGGTCATAAATGTAGATTGAAAATCATCATATGGAATGTGAATGGTCTGTATAAAAAGGGTAAACGTAATGCAGTACTGCAGATCCTGCAAAGGCATAAACCAGACATTGTTTTACTGCAGACATCATATTGTCGCATGAATGCTTGAACATTTATTGGGTGGAAAAAGCACAAGCTATTAGCACAAGCTAGACTCTCACTAGGATCAAGGGAAGTCACAATACTGATAAGGAAAACGGTTCCCTTTGTGATGGAAGAGAAATGGGTGGATGTGTTGTGGTGCTATGCTGCAGTGGCAAGTAAATGAAATGGTCAAAATGGTAACAATAAGATTATTATACCTCTGGCATGATTGTAGCAAAAGGTAATGCAGAAATTTGGTCCACTGCTGCTAGAAAACCCTCCGGGTATAACAATAATAGACAGGGATTTCAATCTGGAGGTAGATAACTTGTACAGATCATTAAAGGTTAAAGGTATTTATGAAATCATTAACATGCTGAAAGGATTCATAGGCTCAATGGGACTGGTGAACATAGGATGCATATATCATACTGGAGAATTATAATATTTAGTTTAATTGGGGTTCCATGGCTTAAGGATGAGAAAACTGCAGACGTTTTGAAGGAGGTAATCAGCCATTACTCTCAGAAAATGACAGTATGGTGGGGTCACTGTGGGAAGCGTAAAAGACAGTGTTGTGTGGCAACACAATGTCTACAGTAACTTAAAATAGGAAAAGAAGAGTACAGAGACCATTCGCCCTAGAAGAAAACGTATCAAAATTAGAGAGAAAGTATTTCGTTGAAAAAGAGAGTTTAAAAAGAACCATTGTAGGGAAAAAGGCAGAAAATAAGAGCTAGGTTGAGAATTGGGCCATACACTAGTTACTTGTCTCATAGAGGAGATTGTATGGCACAGGAAGCAAAGCAGGTACTAGTGTGACTCAGTAGAAGAGAGGATGCCAATAAATGGATTCCGAATGTACCAACCCGGCAAGGTGGTCTGGTGGAGGGTGATATGGAAATAGTGGAGGAGCTTACAGATTACTCCTAAGACTTCTATAAAGCTAGGTTACAGGAGGAGGAACAACAAATAAAAGATTTTATAGATGAACTACCAAATATTAAGGCCTGTGTTAGAAATTGAGATACTGGTTGACTGGGGTGTTAGCCTTGGTCAAGCAGTAACCACAATCCTAGTCACAGTAAGGCACAAGCACACCCCAAATTAACCTGTGCTCACCCCTGGTAGATTAGCACAGAGCAGTCAGTTCTAAATTTAAAGGCAATGAGTAAAGTATTTGTGCACCACTTCAAACAGTAAAACAGTGTAAAAACAGGGCAAAAAGGATCCCACACCAGGTTAGAAAAATAGAAGCTAATTTAATAAATAAAACAAGACTAAAATGACAAAAATCCAATTAGTAGACCTGGAGATATTGAATTTTAAAGTTTATTTTGAAAAGAGCGACAAAAATCTCAATGCGTTATTGGCAATATATTATCATGCCGGACTGAGACAAAGTCACAAGTTCAGACCGATAGCAATGGAGGACGGGTGGGCTACAGGGACCCAGTTAAAGTAGCTTAAAAACTGGTTGTGGAGCTTTGCATGAATCTACGTTGAAGGTGTGTTGTGCAGCCATAGCGATGTGTCGGTTCTGAGATGCGACGAAGCTGCGATGCGAGGTCCTGATGCATCGTCGTCGAGTATCCCTTCAGAGGGACTTGCGATGTGAAGTCTGGCATTGGGGATGCGGCACGCAGCTGGCAGTGCATAGGTTCAGAGGAGCTGCAAAGCTGAGATGCAGAGTTCAGCATCAAGGCTCTTAGTTGACGGGAGATACGAGGACCTGGGCTGTTGGTGCCGCACACTGTTGGGGCGACACATAGGTTCTGAGGACTGCAGGGGGCAACGTAGGTCTTTGCGACAGGTCAGATCTATGCAGCAGTGGTGATGCATCAGTTCTGCTCGGGGATGAGCTGCTCAGCCCAGGAGATGCCTCAGTTGTGCCCAGGAATGCGCCACTCAGCAGAGAAAATGCACTGGTTCTTCTGGCAAGCACCTTAGGTCCACTCCCAAAGTTCCAGGACTGGGGTGGCACCACTTGGCAGGATAGACTCACAGATGGCAGGGTGCAGGTGAAAAGTTGCTGGAAACCTGTTATGTTTCTGAGGCTTCAGATCAGGATGCCAGACAACTAGTCCTTGGAGTCACTCTGCATTCTGGGTTAAAGAGATGCAGGTCCAGCCCTTCTCACCCAGGCAAGAGGGCAGCAGGCAGCAGGTCAGCACAACAAAGCAGGAGTCCAGCAGATTGCAGTCCATTATAGTAGCAATCCTTCAGCAGCACAGCTGTTCTTCTTCCTGGCAGAGTATCCACAGGTCCGTAAGTGTACTGAAGTGGTGGTGTCTGAGGTCCTTCTTTTATACAAAGTTGTGCCTTTGAAGTGGGGAGAAGCTTCTAGAGCCATATTTTTGAATTGCACAGATGCCTTCCCTGCCCTGGCTCTGGACTAACTACAGGGGGTATGTAGCCCTTTGTGTGGAAACAGGACACAGCCTATTCAGGTGTAAGTGAGGTTGGGCCCCGCTCCTCACTCCCATCCTGTCAGTGATGGCCCACTCAATCACATCTAAGCTCCCATTGTGTGTGACTGTCTAGGAGAAATACATAAAGCCCAACTTCCCATTACACCCAACCATGTAGCCAGAGACAGGCTGCAGGCACCAAATTGCTAAGGCAAGGAAATACCAACATTCTAAATGTGGCATTTTCAGAACTGTAATTTAAAATCCGACTTCACCCTAAGTTAGGATTCCAGAGACACCAAACATGAACCATACATATCGTTTTTTTAACAAACCTTTTTATTGAATATATATCATATGCAGTATACAGTACAGTAACCACGGAAAATGAATGGTAAAGACAGCAAGGCATACATTTTCAGCTTCTTAAATCCTTGGTACATTAGACATTCCGGAACTTATGTCTCTAACCTCCCTCATGCGATAGCACTTTCACCATCTGACATCAGGGCCCCCCCGCCCTCCCCTCCCCACTCAACTTACAGGCCCCTATATGCCTCCCAGTGGTCCCATACTTTCTCCCATTTTTTGGGGCAACCCCTGCCCTCATACACTACTTTTTCTGCAGCACAGCACCAATCTAGATCGACCTTTGGTGGAAGGGCAGCTCCCCATGCCCTGGCAATGTTTCTTTTGGCCACCATTGCTGCCACCATGAGCCAGAGTTTCTGATATTTCAGCCATGTCTGTTCCCCCGTTACACATAGTATGTGCCATCTGGCATCTATAGGAATTTCTTGTCCTAAGACCTCTGACATCACTCGTATTACTTTACCCCAGTAGTGATGTATAACTGGGGACTCCCAAATAATGTGGAAAAAGGAACCTTTTTGATCACAACCACTTATGCAATTATCTGTATGGGTGCGTCCAAGTTTATCCATGAGCTTACTCGTGGAGTAAGACCTGTGGAGGATTCTTAGTTGTACTAGCCTGAATCTCGCTCTGACTGCCACTTCTCTCGGACTTTGTATGGTCTCTGCCCAGTCATCCTCCTCTAGAGGTCCAATGTCAGTTTCCCAGGCCTTCCGCAACGCCCCTAAGGGATCGGGTGAATTATTAACAATCTTCTTATATGTAAGGGACAATGCTTTTTCCGGGATTGGGTCGAGTAGGAGCCGGTCTTCCAAAGGACTATATTCCGGAATGCGATCCCTCTCTGATATGCTTACGGAGTGCATGCCCCAACTGCTTATATCTAGAACTTTCCGCTTCTGTTATTTGAAATTCCAGCTGTAGATCTTCGAACGAAATGATCGCCTGACCCCTCCATACATCACCAAGGTGGGCAATATCCAGCAACCTCCATTTACCGAAGCCCTGTAGTTTGCCAACCTCCTCTAACATGTCACTTTCCCATAGTGGGGTGCGTTCTGTCAATTTATTGTCCCATCCAAGGAACTAATTAGCCCCATTCCATGCCTCAAATACCATCTGGGTATGCGGGGGCATGGACTTCCTAGCCTGTTTACGTTACAGCCCAGCTGGATAGCCTCTAGTGCCCATCACGAGGTGGTCAACTCGGTATGCCAGTTCATTCCTGTCCCCAAAAATCCAGTCATTGATAGTCATCAGCTGCGATGCCCAAAAGTACTTCCTAAGGTCTGGCACAGCCAGGCCACCCTCATATACTCCTCGCTGGAGTTTTACCAATGCTATTCTCGCACCACCTCCGTCCCACAATAGTTTCCGCAATTCGCTGTCTGTCTCTCTGAAGCATCCGTCAGGTATCTTGTACGGAGTGTTCTGGAGGACATATATCATACATGGCAGTGACATCATTTTAAACAGAACCGCTCTCCCCATCAGGGAGATCGGTAGCGTCCTCCAGTGCAACACATTTCTTCTCAGGCGTTCCAGTTGGGGCAATAAATTACACTCTATGAATTCTGTTGCTGTTTTGGTGATGGTAATGCTCAAATATTTGAAACTATCTTTCACTTGAAGTTGTATCCCTTTGGGGAGAGCAGGGGTGGGCCATCCGAGAGCATAAATATAAGGGACTTATCCCAGTTAATTTGGTAACAGGAATACCCTCCAAATAATTGAAACATTTGTAGGAGTCTGCTAATTGTAAAACGAGGTCTAGTCGCGTATAAAAGAACGTCATCAGCATACAAGGACATTTTCTCTTCCCACTGTCCACCACCTATAATTCCAGAGGCCACTGGGTCTCCTCGCACCCATGCCGCAAGCGGCTCAAGAGCCAACACGAACAGTACGGGGGATAGTGGACACCCCTGTCTCGTCCCCCTGTACAGGTTGAAGGAGTGGGAGACAGAACCATTCACCAGCATCCGAGCCAAAGGGTTTGTGTAGAGTAATCTAATCCAGGACTGGAACCGGTGGCCAATCCCGAATCTGTCCAAGACAGCGAATAGGTAGTGCCATTCGATACTGTCGAACGCCATACGCGCGTCCAATGACAGTAATGCTGCCTCCTCATCCGGTCGGGATTTGGTCAGATGTATCACGCCATAGAGGCGGGGTAGGTTTAGTCTGGTACTCCGGCGTGGCATAAATCCAGACTGGTCTGGATGTATCAGTGACGTGATCACTCCTGAGAGGCGGTTCACCAAGACTTTAGTGAGAATCTTAACTTCCATGTTCAATAAGGATATGGGTCTGTATGAGCTGCAGCGGTCCGGTGGTTTGCCCGCCTTGGGTATAACAACAATGGTGGCTGTCCGTTGATTCAACAGCAGGTGACCCATTTCTCTAGCCTCCTCAAACATAGTCAGGATGTACGGCACCAATACGCTTGTCATGGTCTTTGGAGAGCTCCGCTGGTAGGCCATTTGGCCCGGGGGCCTTCCCTGCCTGCAAATCTTGTATCGCCCCTTCGATCTCCTCGACCCCTATATCTTTTTCCATGTCCTCCCTGTCCTCCTCAGACAGCGTAGGTAGCCGGACGTCAACCAGCAGATCCCGACATTCTGCTTCTGTTCTGGCGGGGTTAGAGGCATATACCTCCTCATAGTACTCCGCAAATGTCTCCGCTATCCCCTCCCCAGTTATGTGCATTGTCCCCTGCGAGTCACATATTTCAGCCACCCAATTGAGTCTCTGTCCCTCTTTTCCAGCCAGGCAATCATTTTGTTGGCCTTATCCCCTAGGTCATACACCCGCCGTTGCGTTGCCAAGGCGGCAGCCCGTGCGGAGTTGTCTGCAAGGCTCTTCATCTCTTGTCTTTTAAGTTCAAGTTGGTGCGTATGCGGTGGGTCTGCCTCCACCCCAGCCAGAATCCGAGCCTCTAGTGCAGCGACATCAGTCTCCAACGTATCTCATTGGATCTTTTTTTCTTTTTTGCAGCCCCCCAGGTGGGCTTGGATATGCCCTCGTATTACCGGCTTGAACGCCTTCCACAGGGTGCATGCCGAGTCAACCGACCCCTCATTTTCCTAGAAGTACAGTTTCGCCCTCTCTCTAGTTTGACCAGCCAAGTCCTTATTCGTGAAAACCCAGGTATTTATTCTGGGTGGCAAGACATTAGTTCTCGTTGGGCTCTGGAGGGTCACCTCCACTGGCGAATGGTCAGAGATTCCTCGTGACTTGATGTGGGCATTACGGAACCACCCCTCGCAACCCCGAAGGGTTAGGATATGATCCAGGGGCAAGTAACTGCCATGCATGGCTGAAAAGAAAGTATTTTGTCGCTCTCTGAGATAATGAAGGCACCAGACATCCGTTAGGCCCATGGCCTCAACAAATGTGCGAAGCGGTTCTACCCCCATCCCCCCTGTAGCCTTGGTTACCCTATCTTTCTCCGGATCCATAGTGGAGTTCATGTGCCCCCCTAATATTAGGATACCTGGTGGGAGGTCCACTAACAGGGCCCCTAGTGCTGACAATGCCTCCGCATGTAGGGCTGGTGGTATGTAGCTCGAGACTATATTCAGCGTCTGCCCCTCCCATATTCCTGTTAGTGCCACGTACCTTCCTAAGGGGTCGTGCCAAATCTTCCTCACAACCAGTGAGAGGCTAGTCTTGACCATTATCCCCACCCCCTCGAGCCTTTTGTATAACCTGAGTGGGCTGCAAGCTTATATTCGTACCTGTCCAGTGCTTTGTACCTATTGCCTTTAAGGTGTGATTCTTGGATCAGCGCCAGATCTGGGGCATGTCTATGGAGATATTGCAAGATGACAGTGTGCTTAATACGATTGCCCAAACCGTTAATATTCTAAGACAGAATTCTAAGATTATTGGCCCTCCTATGTTCCCTCTGGCGTGACGCCATCATACTTTGGTCTTCAATTCAGAATGTAGTAGCACCATCACTGTACATTTAGATATCACCCCCATCTCCTCAGCTGCTAAGTACTGCATAAATCCTGCATACCAACATTTCACTAACAAAAAATATACAGTTCTAAGAAAACTATAACAACCCGTCATACCCTGACCCCCCCTTCCCCCCTCCCTGCAACCCTGCTGGCGGGTGAAACAACCACCCACCTCCCCAACTCGCAGAGTGCCTGTCGCCCTTAACTGAATAACTACTCGGGGTTGGCAGGCGCCAAGCAAAAGAGAGCACCGTCCCGACTTCCCGCACATTCCAAAGTTCCCTCAGGTCTGTTCCAGTCCTGCCGGGCTTATTATCTGGCCTTCGGCCAGTTACATGTCCCAGTGGGTAAAGTCTTGTATGCACAATCTCACCTTCCACCTAGTGTAGAATGCCCACCCGCATGTCTCTAGGTGCCAATGCTGCATAGTCACTTTACCTGTCGGAGCCTGTTCCCCATTCTGGATATACCTTAGTCCGAAACCTGTGACCCATTCTCAGCTGGTCCCCCTTGCTTGTCCGTCGCTGGTCCTCGTCGTCTCTCACTCTGGGAGTTACGACCCACTATACGCCAACCATCCAGCCACTCCCAGGTTTCCTCAGCGGTGCTGAAGTACCACGTTTTCCCTTCGGCGACCACTCTCAACTTCGCTGGGAATAGCATAGAGTATTTAATGTCCTTGCTGCGTAGTTCTCTTTTGACTCCCTCGAATGTTCTTCGCTGCAGTTGGACTTGTAGTGTGAAATCTGGGAAGAAGCGTATCACCGCATTTTCATGGGGCTGATCTCTGTGTGCCCACGCTGTCTGCAGGCTCTCTAGGTGACTCGCATCACCGTTCTGAACCATTGACTCCCCACGGGGATGTCAGGGATCAACGCTACAAAGAAGTTTCGACTCCCCCGGTGAGTATAGGCCCCTCCTGGAATCGTGTAGTGGACTAATCACCCCAGGGGGGTTCAGATCCGTCCTACCACCGCTGTTGTGCCTACTCACTGTGGGTGCGTAGTCACAATCATGTTTCTTCTATGGGGGCCCGAGTTCTGGGCACCTCAGTCGCCCACTCTCTTGTCAGCTGCCACAGTTCATGCGGGCTCCTCTCCCCCTGGTGTTTCGTATTGGGCACTGGTATCCTTCCCAATTGAGCAACTATTTACTGGGGCACACCCCAGCCTCGGCCACTCCGTTCCACGTTCGCTCTGGGTGTCAGTTCCGATGGAGGCGGCGTTTCACTTCGGTGCTTAAGTATCCACCCCAGGGCCCCCGGCATTCACTGCAGTGGCCAGTCTCTATTCTCGAGGCCCCCCGCGGGTGTCACTGCTGTCCCCTCCGCAGAAATGGCCACTCACACAGGCCCGAATGAGAGCGCCTCGGAGGCCCTCGCAGCACCAGCAGCCCCTCGTGGTGTGGTTGACCTGCACCCCGCAGCCACAGGTGGCATTAACTGGGTCCAAGGAGGTACAGAGAGAATCCGTTGGCTCACCTCATTTGGCGTCGCTGTGCCCTGCTTTATCATGGGGTCGCCTGGCTGTTACACCAACGGAGTTCCTGACATGCCCTCTGGCGCTGGTCCTGGGTCTTCAGTTCTTCCACTCCTGCCCCTCACTCCTGAGCCCCGGGGCCCGGGCTGACCAAGCATGGGTCTCTTTGCAGGTCCAATCTGACGTGGAATGCCGCCCCGCCGCAGGGGCCGCAAGCGGCCTCCCCGCACTCGATCTCTGCTCTCCGCAGCAATAGTGCATCAGCAGGCGTCACACATGCTGCGCCCGCCCTGATGAGTATGGCGGCTCGGCGGTGGTGTTTCCGGGGCTCCGCACTACTCTGGGCTGGCCCAGAAAGGTCCTCAGCACAGCGTCGGCACCAGAACACCGGCAGGATCGGATGGCTGGACGGATGTTTAGGGTATCAAGGAGTCGGTTATCGGAGCTCCGCTAGAGTGCCGCCATCTTGCTCGGCTCCCAGGCCATGCCCCCAACCATATATATCTTACCATTTGGAAATTATACTCATAAAATGTAATAAGGTAATACCAATGTTATCCTATAGGAGATATAGGCCTTGAGGTAGTGAGAAACTAATTTTGGAGTTTTCCACTACCAGGACATGTAAAACTTAAAAGTACATGTCCTGCTTTTTAAACACACTGCACCCTGCCCTTGGGGTTGTCTATTGCCTACCTTAGGGGTGACTTATATGTGTTAAAAAGGAAAGTTTGGGCCTGGCTAAAGGCCAGGTCACAATTGCAGTTTAAACTGCCCACCCAGGCTCTGCAATGGCAGGCCAGAGGCATGCTTAAAGGGCTACTTAAGTGGGTGGCACAATCAGTGCTGCAGGCCCACAAGCAGCATTTAATTTACAGGCCCTGGGCACATGTAGTGCACTGTAATAGAGACTTATAAGTAAATTAAATATGCTAATTGTGTATGAGGAGAGAGCACAAGCATTTTAGAACTGGTTGTCAGTGATAAAGTGCTAAAGCCAACAAAAACGAATTCAGCAAATAGGGGAGGATGAAGGCAAAACATCTGGGGCCATTTCCTACAGTCCAGGAAGAAGACAGAGAAATATTAGATGCCAAAATTTGGAGGAATCCGTGGCAGGTGTAGTGGCCCAGTTACATTAAGGTAAAGTCCTAGTGCCAAATAAGTGCACTGGATCAGTTATAATAGGCAAAGTCCTAGTGTCGAATGGTTTCCTGATTGAGATTCATACTGACTAATGGGACAGATGGTGAGTATGTTTAAAGCTGCATCATCTCAGTCCATCAACTATATAATGGCATTAAATACACATATCTGTAGTATAAATACAATACAATAAAACAAAACAAAAAAATACTAGAAAACTTTAACAGTGCATACTGACTGTGTTGTAAATATAAAAGGTATGCTGTGACATGGTATCTGTGGTATACAGAAAATTATAACTAAACAAAATAACTTACACATTTATTGCAATACAAAAATATGTATGAAATTAAAGCATTTGTTATATATTTTATATTATTATTTTGATAAAAAAATGTACAGGTGGAGTAAGTCACATAATGATTTTTCTCACGAATATCCCAAAAACCTTTAAAAAGCACTTACAAATGTTTGTGAATACCAAACCATGTACAAAACTTAACTTAAGAGCTTTTCCACACTTAACACAATCTTAAGACTCTTCTTAAGTTTAATAAATTGGCCCATTAAATAACAAAAATTAAACATTTTATAAACTAATAATAATAAATAGAATTCAAAATTAATAAAAAATATATTTAATAACATTTCCAGTCTACTTCCTCTACAAACCAAACAATCCACCAAAAATAAAGAATCATTATAATGTATCAAGCACAATAAACAAAATAGAATTACAAATAATAAATACACAAACAATTATATATATATATATATATATATATATATATATATATATATATATATATATTTTCAACACACTGGTTCGCTCACATAGAGACGCACTCGAGCTTCCACGAGGTAACCAGCCTTTATTTCATCAGGTATGGATATGATTCAAAAGCAGGTGGGTAATGCAGCTTTCCTCCTTGCCGACGCGTTTCGAGTTTCCTCTTCTTCCAGGGCTTGTGGAAAGTTCGTGCTGTGGTGGGTAGGGCTCCCATTATATGTACAAAGTCCCGCCCTCAATGGATGCATTACGGAGACTTGTGGGAGTCGTAGTTCCCTAAAATATACAAAAAATAAAACGCACTGATTACTGCTGGTTTAAGTCCTGGGTGGACCCCCCGCCCTCTGACATATCCTCATCCTGCATTTCAGCCCCACATTCAAGACGGTGTAACCGTGCTTTGTGGCCCCTTTAAGATCCTTGAGTGGTGCAGTCTCTGGCGGATGAGCCTCCGCCTGGATTATTTTCAACACACTGGTTCGCTCACATAGAGACGCACTCGAGCTTCCACGAGGTAACCAGCCTTTATTTCATCAGGTATGGATATGATTCAAAAGCAGGTGGGTAATGCAGCTTTCCTCCTTGCCGACGCGTTTCGAGTTCCTCTTCTTCCAGGGCTTGTGGAAAGTTCGTGCTGTGGTGGGTAGGGCTCCCATTATATGTACAAAGTCCCGCCCTCAATGGATGCATTACGGAGACTTGTGGGAGTCGTAGTTCCCTAAAATACACAAAAATAAAACGCACTGATTACTGCTGGTTTAAGTCCTGGGTGGACCCCCGCCCTCTGACATATCCTCATCCTGCATTTCAGCCCCACATTCAAGACGGTGTATCCGTGCTTTGTGGCCCCTTTAAGATCCTTGGGTGGTGCAGTCTCTGGCGGATGAGCCTCCGCCTGGATTATTTTCAACACACTGGTTCGCTCACATAGAGACGCACTCGAGCTTCCACGAGGTAACCAGCCTTTATTTCATCAGGTATGGATATGATTCAAAAGCAGGTGGGTAATGCAGCTTTCCTCCTTGCCGACGCGTTTCGAGTTTCCTCTTCTTCCAGGGCTTGTGGAAAGTTCGTGCTGTGGTGGGTAGGGCTCCCATTATATGTACAAAGTCCCGCCCTCAATGGATGCATTACGGAGACTTGTGGGAGTCGTAGTTCCCTAAAATACACAAATATAAATGCTGCTGGGGGAGGAGAAATAGCACCTACCTTCTTGAGCCTCTGAGGAAGAAATTTTCGAAACGCGTCAGGCTAAAAGAAAGGCTGCCAATCATGTACCAGCTCCTGAACTTGTCAATATCTTTTTATTTTAGGTTGGTGACCTTGCACATTTCCCGAGTGCTTCTCGAGTGAGTCACCGTGTGTTTGCCATATATATATATATATATATATATATATATATATATATATATATATATATATATATATCCCTATTTATCAATTTTACAAAACAACTAAATACTCAGAAATTTTTTCAAAAAAGTATTTTAAATAAGTAAGATATTTAATGAACAGATTAATGAATTATAAACTAATTAGCACATTTAAAACATTAAAATTATATGCATTTAAAATACTTCCCGCTTACTTATCTACAAATCCTACAACCCACCAAACAAATAAAAATGCTATTTTTAAAAAGTCTAGAAAGTTATGATATATAACATATATACAAATTTTACAACACATGCAAAATGATAATTATCAAAAAATATTACATTGAATACACTAAAAATACACAAAACTACATATAAACAAGAATGGATTAAAAATGATATAATTGACAAATTACAATTTAATAAATAATTTATCAACTTATAAAATATTATAAAATATAAATCTGAAAACATTTCCTGCTCTGCATTTGTTGTCTCATTCAATTGTGTACATCAGCAGGTAGACCCCAAAGAGTAAGTCACAATCTCACTTTGCAACACCTATAAGTCAGAAAGTCCTGCTATTATTTGAGAACTCATCTAAACGTGAATTAAGAAGGATTTAAAATACACAGGACATAAGAATGAAAAATCTAAACAGAAGTAAACTACTTCTATGTAAATCTTTAGGAGAGAGAAGTGACTTCACAATTAGACAAGCTGATATAGGTAAAGCAATGGTAATTATGGGTTTAGAGTTTTGAGTGAAGACAACGAGAAAACATTAGATTACAAAGAAATGTTTCTGGAACTGAATTTAGATGTTATTAATGAATACCAGAAGATAATTAAAGTTGGAAAAAGTGCTGAAAAATTATTGGATTATGGGAAACAGCAAAACATTCTTATAAAGCTTGACACTCAAGGATTCTTGCTCTATATCTGTTAACCAAAACACGCAATAATCTAACTCCCCCATTAGACTGATTGTCTCAGCAATAGTTTTGTTATATCAACAACTTGGAGAGCATATTGGCACAATCATTCAAAAAATAGTGATGTTATCTGAGACATTTATAAAGGACACTACTGACTAACTAAATAAATTACATGGAGTAAAGACTGAGAAAGATGTTATATTATGTACATTAGGTGTAGTTTCACGTTGTACATTCATACCATTCGAGGAAGGAATAAGTGCAGTTGAGCATTATATTTTGAAGTTAGGAATTACTGATGTAAACAGAGCTTTTGATTCATCTGTTACAATATGTATTATATATTGGGACAAAGTACCCTGCTACTAATATTATAAGGATAATGCTAGTCACTAAGGAGTTCAGTGGCCTTATATAGAGATGAGGCTGAAGCCAGCTTATAATCACTCTGACACTCACTCTGATTGAGGGTCAAGCAGTCAAGCCACTTTTTAATGACACTTGCTCTAATATGCATGCGTTGCATGTTTTGCGTTTTGCTGTGTTTACCTACTTTCGACCCTGGCTTCTTAGGCATGCCTGGCTGCAGGGCCAACTCATCTCACCCTACGGCACAGAGCTTTGTCATGAATAGAATGCTTCTGGGCGCTTTTGGCTTAAGCCCTGTGCTGCCTATGTCTACATGTCAATCAGCAGTGCACACCATGCTTTCCAGAATCATCCAATTGTGGGGTGGGATCATGAAGCCTCAGTGACCCCACCTCGCCTTGAAACAGTTGACAGAGGGTGCGGTTTTAAGTGGTGTTGGGCTGTGCAATAACTAAAGAAAAGTGGATCGACCAATGTGAAAGTAACTGGCGTCTTCATCAGTGATGCTAGTTAGATACTGTAAACAGATCCGCAGCACATGCTTTAGCTAAACTGAATCATGTACAGTATGGGACAGAATTACTAGAGACTTGCCTTGTCCTGGTGCACTGCAAGTCAATGCACGGCAACCCAAGTCCTTAACTGGGATTTACTAGGCCATGCAAAGCCACTTTTTGTGGTTTAATATATACAAAGTAATGCAATACAGTGCATAGCGCTGCATTTTGTTACATCAGGTAGGCACTACATGGGTGGAGCATGGGCATTCCCGTGCATCAGTCCAGCACTGTGATGTAAACCCTGATTTATAAAGACTGCCCGTAAAGCCAACACCCTTGCATAATGATGCAGGGGTGCCTGAGATGACGCAAGGAGGGAGCAGAAATGCTCCATATTTTGTAAATATAGAACATTTCTGCACCCTTCCTTTCATGCTATGCAGCACAGCAAGGTGCTTTGCTGCATTGTGTTGTGTGAAAGAATGGTAAATCTACCCCGTATCTTTTTGGCTTTGTGCTAAGTGCGTGACCAGTAGTGGTGGCGCTGGCCACATTGCAAGTAAAGAGAGCCGTTTGGCCAGCCCTGACGGCAGGTAGGGGACTCTCAGTGAGTACAGCTGAGAGGCTGGTGACCCGAGAGGAGACATTCACTGACCCAGCTACCATGGACTTAGCGATGTGCAAAGACTTCTGTGTGTCTTCTTGATCTGTATAACTGCCACAGTGCCTCCTTACAGACTCGTCAGTTGTCGCTCCTTACTTTTCCAGCACAGATGAGGTGAAGTAAGTTTTCCATGGCTCTGATTGTCTGGCTGTCATTTCAGTCAGCGCTCCCACACACACACAGCCCCCTGCTATTTGGGGACAGATTTATGAGATCTTGGCAAAGGCAGCGAAGCATGTAACCTTGCTGCGCTGGCCTACGTCAAAGGGAAAGGGAAGGAATGCGTCGTATTTATGGCACACAGTGCATTCCTGTCCTTTCTCCTTGCGCTGGCACCGTTTCGGCAGCCGAGCACCAACGCAGGCACCCTTGCATCATGGTAAAAGGGTGTATGCATTGCATGCAGGATTATGTTTGTGCATGAAGGGCACCTTCCTGCACAAAAACAATCCTGGGAGGCTTTTTCCTCTTTCTATGTATGCTGCAAAATGCAGCACACATAGCAAGAGCACAAACGAGGAGAAATAGTGATATTTCTCCTCAGGGCACCTCCTCTATAGAGGCATAAAGTTTTGGTGCAGCCCCAAGTTTACAAGGTCTTGTAAATGGGGGCATGGTTTAAAATCCATGGGTGTTGCGTGGGAACACCCACCGCAACACCAATGGCACGCCTACCTAGTGAAGAGTAAGGTAATGCAGTGATTTGAGCTGCGTTGCTCCATATTTATGAGGTCATTCAAAGCCAAGCAAAGTGGCTTAGCATGGCTTCATAAATATGACTTAATAATCTGCACCGCCGTTGCGTCACAAAAAGGGGCACAACAGTGGTGCAAGGGCCTCATCAATATAGGACTTAATGTGCAAAACTAGTTCAATAATGACTTCACTCCGCTGTGCTGTGAACTGTTTTATGAGCCAATTCATTCAATCAACTCAACTCAATTCAAAAAACAAAACCATGAAAGATACAGCATAAAACAGCATGGCATTAGGAAATTTGATAGGAGATTTTAAAAAGCCACCAACTGCAAAAAAAACAAGTGGGTTCGATAACATTGGTAAAAGCATAAGTCATGGCCCACATCTAGTAAAACGTAATTCTTAAGAAAAGGTACAAGATACTGGTGATTTGGCAAGGTTTCATAAATGAAACTTGCTTGTATTCAATCCTCATCACAGTATTAATTCATTAAAACTTGTATTGTTAATACTAACCTTTGCATTCACGACACGAAAGGAAAAGAAGCTTGCCTATGTGTTTACTAAGGAATAACGCTTGTCTGTAATCTAAAATGGCCGCTATGCGCGGGAAAACTCAGTGCGCATGTCATAACCAGATCACATGGTGTGACGTCTTTCTTTGCTTGGGGGGAAATTTCTGCTTCTGCGCAGTGTGCATTAAAATGGCTGCTTGATGTTTTCACATGCTTCAGCTTGCTCTCATGTCACTACTAAATTGTCGTTTCCTAATGCTACTAACGCGGGATAGAATTTATAATTAAATGGGAATAGAGAAGAAAAAGTGGGCATACAGTGAAACATTTTATTCTGTGATTTTAATATTTGCTTCTTGCACTTTTATTAGTTTGTAAACTTGGGCCTGGGTTGGTGACCTGAAACTCGAGAGGCAAATGGTTCTGCGCATGTGTCCTGTGTGCCTGCCAAATGAAGTCAATCTGGACGTCGTCCAAGGCCGCGACCCGATGGCCGAAGATGCTGTACTCTTGCCTTTCCTGTTGCACATTGATACATTGTCTATGAAAATTGGTTTACATTTGTCATGAGACGGGTGGGAAATAAAGCGAATGTATTAATTTGAAGGGGTGGGAATTTAAAAACAATAGGCTTTACAAGTTAGGCCAAATCGATATGGTGCGACAATCCAGCCCCTGTCCCTGTCCAATCAGAAGTAGTGGTCCCATATTTTAGCAACATTAAGGGGAGGTACATGGGCGTAGAGGGGTATAATAGAATATAGCATTAGTTATTTAGTTAGCTTGACTTAGGAAGAACAGGCGTCCATGCTGTCAGAGCGCTCTTAGCTCCAGACTGCAAAGCTGATCGATTGCAGACCGAATCGCTGTCCAGAGAGGTCCTGAGGAGGGGGCGGCGGAGTCCATTAGAAGGAAGGCACGGGAGAATCGAGGAGAAGTCGAGTATCAGAGAGGGGAACGACGCAGGCGTCGTTGTAGAGAGGTCACCGGTCCTGTCCTGATCCTGGAGGAAGTCTTTGCTCTTCATCCTTCCTGGGTCCTATTCTTTCAACTCCTTGGCTAAGGGGTTTGGTTCTCGCACTTAGGTAAATATAAATGCAACCTTTAGTTGCGCTGCTGTCTCTATCCTCTCCTTTTCTTTAAACACCGTCATTGATCAGCAATAATCATTTCTATGCTTAATCTTGGGTATTGCGATTAAGTACCATGTGGCTTTGTATTTTACTCTGCTAAATCTTTAGATAAACATTTTAAAACTTCCTGACTCAGTGGTTATTTCAGGATTATGTACTATAATGAATGTCACTCATTTTAAATTTTCCAATTAGCAAAGGATTCATTGGTAAGTCATTACTCTTCAATCAGAAGGTAATTGGTAGCAGGGATTTTGATAGAGAGTAACAACTGATAAAACCCAGCGTAAGTATTAGCGTAGTATGAATGTATGGGCCCAAGTGAGTATCTGGTGTATGAATGCTGTTTGCTAATATCGCGCTGGATCAGTTTTCTGGTAATAAGAGGATGGTTACTCTTTGTTAATTGGGTAATGAGAATTTTATTTTTATGAACTAACATCCGTATATTCGAAGTTTGTTTTATGTTGTCCAGAATTCCCCGGGGTAAAAAGAATAGCGGATGGTAAGTGGAAGCCATACTGCAGTGAGGTTATCTGCCAGGCAGAAATAGTACTGAAAAGTTAAGCAGGACTTTCAGTAGTCGTTAGGAACTCTATGCGTGTGAGTGATAGCAAAGGAGTACGCTGGTGAAAATTTGATGTTATATCACCTAGAAAGGGTAACATTGAAGAAGTAACGGGTATTTCTGGAGCTTGTGTGAAGAGTAAACGGAAGGGTTTTACTCGTAGTGTATTTTAGTAAACGGAAAGGTTTTACTAAAGTATGGAAGAAACTATCTTTTTTCGAATTTAGAAGAAACTGGCACGATAGCGAATGTTTTATGTTGTTACTGAAATTAAGAATTGTAGAGAAAATAAGTTTGTGTAAATTTTTGTAAAGGGAGGGTCAGTTGCCGGAGAGGGAGCTGACGTCACAAAACACCACGCTGGGATTGGTTGAATCAGCGGGTGTGGAGAGACTCTTGTAAAGGAGGGGTCAGTAGTCAGGAGTAGTACTGACATCACAGGTGCCGCGCTGGGATTGGTTGAACCTGCAAGGACAGGAAAGAGCAGATTGTAAAGGAGGGGTTGACAGATAAACGTCACCAAAAGGCCGCGCAAGGATTGGCTCGGAAATAAAGATAGCAGACATTTGATTGGTCAAAATTATAGAAGCGAAATTCTTAGTGGATAAGGATTGCATGTTAAAACGCGATCCGACTTTAACCGGAATTCGTCAGGATAGGAGATATTTAGGCTTTGCAGAATATAATTTTATACATCGGTACTTACCCAAGATGTACGGAGAAAGGAGAAAAATGTCATTTTTACAAAAGATCAAGAATTATTCTAAAAAGGTCAAACCAATCAAAACTAGAGAAGGAATTATTATTCCACCAGCTAAAACGCCCGCTTCATTCATGATGATGGAGAGAGGTTATCATACTTGTGTATGGATGGAGAATTGGATAGAATATACCAAAAATGATGGAATACTAGCATTTCCCGAGAATGACACGTTCAATGGGCGAATTCTGCAAAACTTGAGATTGAGGTTGAATGACTTAGAACCCAGACCTAGATTAACTCAGTACGAAGCTCTAGAGGAATGGGAAACCGAGGCATTTGAGAGGGACCGATCTAGGAGTAATAGGAGTTATCCAGGATTTTTCCCCAGATACCTACATGAGTCTAGGAATGGTCAGATGAAACAATGGAGAAGGGCAATGATTACAGAAGGATTATATCCATTGTTCTCAGCAGAGGAGAAATTAGGAAGTAAATGCACAGAAAAGACAAAACATTTAATGAGAAATGAGGAGTCTGAAGACGAATTTATGGAGGAAATGTTAAGAAACCCCCACCATATCAGGAAGGGACAAGTGGATGCACCCCAAGTGCACCACCAAAAACTCCATTAGTGCCACAGGTAATGCATGAATTCACCCCGAGTAGAATACTTCATGACAAAGAAAAAGAAGCCCTAGAAAAGACCAGAACAGAATTAATACAGAAAATAACTCAGATAAAAGTACATCCTGATTCGTTGACCATACCTGTAACAATTGGTCCAGTAGTTCCATTATATGGTACTCAGGGAAGCTGTCCTCCACCGATACTTGCACCTACTCCTGTGAATAATTCCAAACCTGAAGCTCCAGTTATAATTGAGGATCAATTTAGTGACTGTGAATCCACAATATCACTCATGGACTTGCCTATTCGAGGTACTGTAAATAGCACTCCCAGAAAAGATGTACCTGGATGTTCAAAAGATGTAAGTTTAATAACTTCATCGGGAGCAAAAAGTGCTACCATAGTAACACCTGAAGATCTAGAAAGATGGGTGCAAGGGTCAGTTAAACAGTGCACACCTCCGAAAATAATGGACATTCATAAATTGAAAGTCGAATTAGAAGAAATAATAGCAGGAAATGTAGGACTAGAACGCTTAAATACCTATGATGAAGAAGAATTATTGTTCCTGTGCAGGAGTATCACCAGAAATGTAAGGATATTCCATGAAAAATTATCCAATTTAGCACTACAGATGGGAATAGAAATAGGGAGATCAAAGGTACTACAGAAACCCTATAGAGCAGAATTTTCAGACAAAGATTTAGAAAATATGAATGCCTCTGGAAGAAGATTGCAAATAAGAGAATTAATGTTAGTTTTGCAAAAATGGGGAGACCTAGATAAATGGAGAACTAGGTGGGCCAAGAAAAAGGAAGAAGCACGAACAAGTAGAACAGCATCTGAATATGTGATGAAAGAAACAGGGAAAGCAGATCAAATGTATCCAATGCGAGAAGTTGCGGGAGGAGGATATGTACATGTCCCATGGAGCAGACAGGATATTTTGTCATTTACGAATGATTTTCCAAAGTTGAGAGAAAAACCAATTGAATGGTACAAGCAGGTTGACAGGTTTGTAAAGGTGTCGAAGGTATTATTGAAGGATTTGGATGGTTTGTTTGACATAGTGGTACCTGCCGATTTATGGACAGATTGCAAAATCACAGTGGATTGGCCAAGTGACGAATATCCTAGAGATCCGAAAACAGGTGCCCCGTCAAATGATGTGATGAAAAAGTATCAGCAGGTGATAACTTACCTGAAGGGAAAAATACCACCGAAAGAAACAGATTGGGTAAAAATAGATCGAACTACCCAAGAAGCTAATGAATCAGTACATTCCTACTATGAGCGTCTATTGCAGGTATTTAAACAGTATAGTGGATTTGAGGACATTGGAGACAAGAACATGAGTCAGTTTGTGTATCGGTTTGTTTACGGTTTAAAGCCAGAAATTTGTCAAATGATTAAACAGCATATGCTGTGTTGGCAAGGGAAGCCCATTGATGAGATTTTGAAATATGCAAAATATTGTGGAGACGATATTGAAGATAGACACAAGAAATTGCAGGAAAAAGTGATGTGGGCTCAGGTGAAAATGGCTGAGAAACAGGGAATTAATTTGGAAAATCCAAGTGAAAATCCAGGAAAAGATTCTGGAACGAATGGTGATACTGGGAATGGTGGAAAATTTAGAGGACGAATGAGTAGAGAAGAAGCTAAAAAGAAATTTCCTTGTCATGGATGCGGAAAATTGGGGCATTGGAAGGATGAATGTAAAAAGATTCGGAATAATAATGGTCCAAATCAAAATTTAAATCCACAGACGCAGAATGACTCACAGCAGGGTGTAAATCCTCAGAGTCAGTTGCCACCTGCACCTATTCAGGGTAATGTAAGCAGAGCAAAGCATGGTACAGACATCGGATATCAAGGAGGAAGTGGTAAGAATGATTATATGACATCACAATTTCTTTTGCAGGACGATTTCTGTCAATTCAGTCCATGACGGTGCCTAGGAGAGGGAAGAAGGAGTGCATACTTGGCGCATCCTTACAGGTAGATCAGTCAGGTCCATATGTTGAAGGGAATGTGAAAGGTAATAATATTACTTTCCTTTTGGACACTGGTGCTACCCGGTCTACTGTGAGAACAGCAGACATTCCAGACCTTCCTCTCTCTGGTGAAAATATCCAAGTAGTGGGGGTAGCTAATCAGCGGATTAGAACACCTCTTACCGAACCCATGGAAGTTAAAATCGGAAATTTCAGAGAAATGCATCAATTTGTAGTGTGTGATTCTAGTCCAGTAAACTTATTAGGTAGGGATTTGTTGTGCAAGATGAATTGTACAATTTTCTGCACACCGGATGGTGTGGCAGTTCAGACACCAGATGAAGATCATGTATATAAAATTATGATTGCAAAACAAGGTACAGAAGTAGACGAGATGTTTTCGTTAATAACAAAAGATGAGTTGCCAGAAGAATTAAAAGGTACAGTAAACCCCATAGTATGGGATTTCACTGGAAAGGAAGTAGGACTTATGGCTAAAATAGATCCAGTTAAAATTACTGTAAAAGAAGGTGCAATTTTCCCAAATACCAGACAGTACAAAATGAGTGCAGAAGTAAAAGCAGGAGTCATTGAAGAAATAAATCGAATGATAGAACAAAATATCCTAAAAGAAGTAATGAGTAGCCCATGTAATTCACCTATAATGGGGTTAAAGAAACCTAGTGGAAAATATAGGATTGTTCAGGACCTGAGAAAAATAAATAAGATTGTGGAACCATGTTGTCCCATAGTGCCAAATCCTGCAGTAATTCTATACCAGATCCCTTGGAGTGCAGGATGGTTCACAGTAATTGATTTGTGTCAAGCGTTCTTTTCAATACCATTACATCCAGACAGCCAGTATCTTTTCTCATTTAAATTTGAGAACAAGGTCTATGTGTGGAATCGTGTTCCTCAGGGGTACACAGAAAGTCCTTCTATTTTCAACCAGATACTGAAAAAGTGCCTTGAAAAACTAGTGATGCCAGGAAGCTCAGTCTTAGTCCAATATATCGACGACTTATTGGTGGCATCGAATACCAGAGAGGACTGTGTTGTTGATTCCATAGCATTATTAAATCTTTTGGCAGAAGAAGGACATAAAGTCTCACCTGAAAAATTGCAGTTTTGTACAACAGCTGTTAAAGTATCTGGGACACCAAATTGAGAGGGGAAAAAGAAGAGTAACCTCTGAAAGAGTAAATTTAATAAAGAAAATGCAAATGCCTGTAACCCAAAGACAAGTAAGAATGTTCCTAGGAATAGTAGGTTACTGTCGACAATGGATACCAGGATTTTCCATGTTAGCTAAGCCCTTAATTAACATGACAAAAAAGAAAGCAAAGGACCCTGTTGAGTGGGAGGATGAAAGTGTAGAAGCCTTTGTAAAATTGAGAAATGCCCTATGTTCAGCACCTGCCTTAGGCATGCCTGATTATAAAAGAGAATTTGCATTGTTCTGTCATGAGAGAGAAAATTGTGCACTTTCTGTCTTAACTCAAAGACATGGATTAGAAAGACGTCCTATAGCATATTTTTCTGCTACATTGGACCCAGTAGCAGCCGCGTTGCCAGGATGCTTAAAAGCAGTGGCAGCTACTTGTTTGAGCATTGAACAAAGTGAGTCAATTGTGATGGGACACCCTGTAAAAGTGTATGTTCCACATGCAGTTGTCATTCTCTTGACAAGAACCCGAACTCAGCATCTTACTCCTAGTCGGCTGACTAAATACGAAAGAATCATAATGGGTGCTGAAAATGTGAATATGGTAAGGTGTACTATAATAAATCCAGCAACCTTACTACCAGACCCATATCATGAGAGAATTAAAGATGATGAAGACGATGAACATGATTGTATACAAATTACAGAATTATGCACAAAACCACGCCCAGATATAGAGGAACAACCTCTTAAAAAGCCAGACAGGGAGCTATTTGTTGATGGTTCATGTCAAAGACATGAAGACGGTAAACTAACTGCTGCCTATGCGGTATGTGAATTAACTGGAATAGTTGAAGCATCTTATTTACCAGGAGTCAAATCTGCACAAGTAGCTGAATTGATTGCGTTGATAAAAGCATGCAAAATTGGGAGGAATCAGAGAGTAACCATATTTACAGATAGCCAATATGGTTACGGGGTTGTGCATGATTTTGGCCAACTATGGATGCAGAGGGATTTCATGACTTCTTCAGGATCCCCCATTAAAAATGGACAATTTGTAAGGGAATTGCTAGAAGCAATACAATCACCAAAAGAATTGGCTGTGGTGAAATGTGCCGCACACCAGTCAGGAGATGACTGGGTGGTAGTCGGCAACAGATATGCAGATCTGGTGGCTCAACATTGTGCCAAAACCAGAATGTCAGTCAATAAGAGGGTGGAAAGAATGGGAATCAGCTGCCAACTTATGCTGTATATGCCACCTGAAACTTGGAATGACGTCAAGAAATTGCAAGATGAGGTTGATGAAAGTGAGAAGAATTTGTGGATCAAAGTGGGTTGTTCCCAAAGAGGAGATGATGAAGTGTGGATCAGTGCTGATGGCAGACCAGTCATGCCAGACTGTTTACTCTCACAAATGGCTAGGATGTATCATGGAGACACACACATAGGGAGAGATGCAATGATTAGGCTGTTCAGACAAAATTGGTACAATCCCAAATTCAGGGCTGTTGCAGAGAGTCTTTGCCAGAGATGTCTAACTTGCCAGATGCATAATCCGGGGAGGAAGACAGTAATTGGATTTGGAAAAATTGGAAAGGCAGAGGGTCCATTTATGAGACTTCAGTTTGATTTCATACAGTTACCACCATGTAGAGGGCTGAAATATGTACTAGTCATAGTGTGTCTGTTTTCAAAGTGGGTGGAGGCTTACCCTACTAGGAGAAATGACAGCATTACAGTTGCAAAACTGTTGCTACGAGAGCTCATTCCTAGGTTTGGTTTTCCAGTAACTTTGGAATCAGATAGAGGAAAACATTTTAACAGTGAAGTGATTCAAATAATCTGTGAAGCATTTCAAATCAAACAGAAACTACACTGTGCATATCGTCCAGAAGCTTCTGGAGTGGTTGAACAATTGAATGGCACTATAAAGTCAAGACTGGGAAAAATGTGTGCATCAACATCATTAGAGTGGCCAGATGCATTGCCACTCGTTTTAATGGGACTCAGAAGTATACCTGACAGAACCACAGGATTGAGCCCACATGAAATAATGATGGGAAGAGCAATGAGACAAACACATGTTCCCACAAACAAACTGGTGAATATATCTGATGATATGGTTCTGGACTATTGCAAAGGATTGGCTGACCTAGTGCGTTCTGTCTCTCATCAGGTTGGAGAAGACGCAGTTTCCAGGCAGCCCGAGCAAGAACATGATCTGAATCCTGGTGACTGGGTGGTAGTGAAGAATCACACCAGAGAAACGTGTCTATCACCTAGATGGGGCAGACCGTGTCAAGTCATACTGACAACGAATACAGCAGTGAAGTGTGCCGGATTTCCTAATTGGATTCATGTAAGTCACACCAAGAGAGTACCAGATCCCGAGGAAGAGAATCCTCAGACAACGCCAATCACTGAAGAAGCTGAAGGTTGCCCAGCTGAAGGATCTCAGGTTCGAGATTCAAGAGAAGCTGAAGAAGAACAACCGAGCACAAGTCAGGATTGGATACCAGTGGTAGAAGTTCCTGAAGTATATCACAGAACAAGAAGTCAAGCGAAATTGGAAGAAATTGAAGAAGATCAGATAGGTGAAGAAGAAGCAGTTCAGGAACAAGAAGAAAAGACATTAAGAAATCCTGAACAAGGTCAGATAGGGAAAGGAAACTGGACTCAAAACAGTGAAGACCTAATAGACTTTGATACAGGGACAGACAGGTCTAGAAGAATCCGGTCAGGCTGCAGAAGTTCACAGTGCAATAAGCCCTGATCAGAACAAGTTAGATCAAGAAGAGTACAAAGAAGAAGAAAATTTCGAAAGACATGAACTTGAAGAATTAAATCAAGAACAAAGTCAAAAATTGGAAACTCATAGTGGAGCTGCTGAAGAGAAACCAATCAGACCTGAAAAGGAGCAAACAGAAGAAACAGTAATAGAAGAAAACGAAGCAGTACTAAGCAGTGAAAATAACGAGATCTCTGAAGACGAAAATAAAGAAACATTGCCAACAAAGAAAACAAGAAAAGGAGATCATTGGCCGAGTGTCATTAAAAGAGTAAAGTACCACATAACAACCAGAAGTGAAGATCCAGATCAAGTACCTGAAGTAACAAGTCAAACTGATCAAGAGAAAAAGTCAGAGAAAAGAAAAAGTAAAAGACTGAAACTTGTGAATAACAAATTCAAGGGTCCTGACTGGACTTATATCATTCTTGAAGATTTTGAAAGCTCAGAGTCAAGTGACAGTGGTGGCGAAGGAACAAGTGCAGAACTGACGTACGAAAAAGAAACAAGACCACCCTGACTAAGCAAAAGAATAAGCTAAAGAAAAGAAGAAAAGATAAGAAGAGCAATCTTCCTTGTCGAAAAATGCCTGACGATAGAGTTGCTGGGAGACCAAAACAGAGATGTTGTAGAAGATGCTGTGCAATATGCATATGTAGTCTAGTGATGGTGCTTATAGTATGGTTAGTCCTGATTGTAGCAGTTCCTTACCTTATGATAATGGATAAAAAGATTAATAATGAAACTAAGGAGAGGACAGCAAACATGAAGGGCAATAGAGTAGAACTAATGGCAGAGAATGAACCAGAAATTCATCATGAAATAGCTGACAACGACACTAGTTTAAACGTTTTCACAAAGTTATTGTTTCAATATGTAGACACAATGGAAGTTAGTAATTGTTATGTCTGTATGAAGTTACCTGAATCAGTAGCAGAAGGATTAACATACCATCACTTACCACTGACATATGGCATATCATGTAGTGTTTTGTCTAGTTTATTTTATAGAACAGGGAGACTTCAGTATTATTATTCAAACTTAGATGTGATATTTTCTGAGGTTCCGATTCGCAAGAGTATGAACCCAGTGCTTAGTAGTCAAGACGCACAGTTTATGGGAGAATTTTTCTTAACAATGAAATCAATAGACATAACACATGCACATAGACACAATCTAACATGTTCTTTACTTGAAGAAGAAAAGATATTTTTGAATTTAGTAGAAGATAGAAGACAAGATTTTCAAAAGAAAGCTTCTGAGCATAAGGCTCATTTACCACCTTGGGCTGAGAAAGAAGGGAGTTACACACCTGGCAAGGCTCAAGCTGCTATGGCTCTGGATTTTGTAAAAACAGGAAAAATTTGTCTTCATAGGTTAAAGACTGAATATAACAATATTTTCATCAGTACCGGTGAATGTGAACACAATTTTTTAATTCTTGGAGGTTGGGGACTCAAAGGAGGAACAGATTCAGTTTTTCCTGGAATCTATTATGTGTGTGGGAATAAGGCTTACTTTAGGCTTCCTGCACGGTGGTATGGAAGTTGTTATTTTGGAATAGTATTTCCAAAGATATACCACGTAAAAAGAAACACTGGGAGCAATGAAAACAATAGTGAATTAATACGTAGTAAAAGAGCTAGTTTTTCAGAAATTGTAGGTGATATATTTGGTGCATTGATACCTTCAGTGGGAATAATTCTGAACTCAAGGAAAATATGTAAATTGTCTACAGTGGTTGATCGTTTATCAACGGATACTGCTGGAGGATTTCTAATGATTAATGCGGAAATGATTGCGATTAGGTCTATGGTTATGCAAAATCGACTTGCTCTTGATATAATATTGGCAAAAGAGGGCGGAGTCTGTAAATTATTGAAGACGAAATATTGTTGCACTTATATTCCTGATAAGAGTGCAGAAATTGGAACATATATACAGAATATAACTAAACTTGAGAAAGAACTTAAACCACTGGAAGTTGATAGTGTATGGGAAAGATTGACAAATAGTATTGCGTCAATTGGTACCTGGTTTGCTAATGTAGGAAAAGGACTTATAGGTCAAATATTAGTACCCTTAGCAGGGATAGCAATAATAATCTTGGCAATAACAATATGGTGCAAATGCTGTAAAAAGAATGGAACATATAAGGTGACAGGAAGAGGAAAGAAACGAAAGGTAGATGAAATCGAACTTGAAGAGTGGAGAAGTGAATTATACAAGAAATTAAAAGGAGATTGTAAAAATGGAAAGTGTAAAGATGAGAATGAAGTAATTTCCTAGAAGTTGGCATCTGATTGAGGGTAGTGTTTTGATGGCTCAGAAACGCCATCAGAGAGGGGATTGATGGAGCAAGGTTTCATAAATGAAACTTGCTTGTATTCAATCCTCATCACAGTATTAATTCATTAAAACTTGTATTGTTAATACTAACCTTTGCATTCACGACACGAAAGGAAAGGAAGCTTGCCTATGTGTTTACTAAGGAATAACGCTTGTCTGTAATCTAAAATGGCCGCTTTGCGCGGGAAAACTCAGTGCGCATGTCATAACCAGATCACATGGTGTGACGTCTTTCTTTGCTTGGGGGGAAATTTCTGCTTCTGCGCAGTGTGCATTAAAATGGCTGCTTGATGTTTTCACATGCTTCAGCTTGCTCTCATGTCACTACTAAATTGTCGTTTCCTAATGCTACTAACGCGGGATAGAATTTATAATGAAATGGGAATAGAGTAGAAAAAGTGGGCATACAGTGAAACATTTTAATCTGTGATTTTAATATTTGCTTCTTGCACTTTTATTAGTTTGTAAACTTGGGCCTGGGTTGGTGACCTGAAACTCGAGAGGCAAATGGTTCTGCGCATGTGTCCTGTGTGCCTGCCAAATGAAGTCAATCTGGACGTCGTCCAAGGCCGCGACCCGATGGCCGAAGATGCTGTACTCTTGCCTTTCCTGTTGCACATTGATACATTGTCTATGAAAATTGGTTTACATTTGTCTTGAGACGGGTGGGAAATAAAGCGAATGTATTAATTTGAAGGGGTGGGAATTTAAAAACAATAGGCTTTACAAGTTAGGCCAAATTGATATGGTGCGACAATCCACCCCCTGTCCCTGTCCAATCAGAAGTAGTGGTCCCATATTTTAGCAACATTAAGGGGAGGTACATGGGCATAGAGGGGTATAATAGAATATAGCATTAGTTATTTAGTTAGAGCTTGACGTTAGGAAGAACGGGCGTCCATGCTGTCAGAGCGCTCTTAGCTCCAGACTGCAAAGCTGATCGATTGCAGACCGAATCGCTGTCCAGAGAGGTCCTGAGGAGGGGGCGGCGGAGTCCATTAGAAGGAAGGCACGGGAGAATCGAGGAGAAGTCGAGTATCAGAGAGGGGAACGACGCAGGCGTCGTTGTAGAGAGGTCACCGGTCCTGTCCTGATCCTGGAGGAAGTCTTTGCTCTTCATCCTTCCTGGGTCCTATTCTTTCAACTCCTTGGCTAAGGGGTTTGGTTCTCGCACTTAGGTAAATATAAATGCAACCTTTAGTTGCGCTGCTGTCTCTATCCTCTCCTTTTCTTTAAACACCGTCATTGATCAGCAATAATAATTTCTATGCTTAATCTTGGGTATTGCGATTAAGTACCATGTGGCTTTGTATTTTACTCTGCTAAATTTTTATGCACTCTAAAACTTAAAAACTTCCTGACTCAGTGGTTATTTCAGGATTATGTACTATAATGAATGTCACTCATTTTAAATTTCCCAATTAGCAAAGGATTCATTGGTAAGTCATTACTCTTCAATCAGAAGGTAATTGGTAGCAGGGATTTTGATAGAGAGTAACAACTGATAAAACCCAGCGTAAGTATTAGCGTAGTATGAATGTATGGGCCCAAGTGAGTATCTGGTGTATGAATGCTGTTTGCTAATATCGCGCTGGATCACTGGCAACGCTAAGGTTTATAGAAATTACAATAGAGCATACAGTGCAATACTGATTGAGAGGAGTACTGATCACATGGGCAACAACATCCTGTATCAGAGCCAAATCAATAATTTAAAGTTCAAAAGAAAAACTCAGACATGGTTTCATCCATTGTTTGAACTAAAAATGTTACGCCCAGATATTCAGCCTGAATTCAGCTCAGCTGTGGGTTGTGTTTTTCAGCTGCTACATTAGGCTTGTCACAAGAGCTCCCATCTCTGTGTCACTGATGGTGTTTGACATTCTGTAAAGAAGGTTTTATTCAAACTCAGTGGAGTCCCTTAAATTGTGACTCCCAATTTAACCCTGATTAAGCACAGTCAGGATTATGTCATGGTCGGTGAAATCACCTTACTTGACGCATGCAATGTTTGATCTTTATATTGTAAGAAGGGCTGCCTCCTTCAGTAGTAGTTCAAAGCTTAGCCGATTCCTTCCCAGGAATTAATAGAGGTGGGCAAGCCAAAAAATTAATAGGAACAGCCTAGCCAGAGGCGTGGCTCGGCAGTGAGAGCCAAAGCACAAGCACAGCTTTCAAAATATTTGGCAGGTAATTTACACAACAAATGATGTGTAAAAGTATAGTAAAGCCTTTAACATTTAAAAAGGTGGATCTCGACAATATCGAGAATTGTTTCAGTTTAGTAATTTATAGTCTATGAAATGATATATAAGAGATGCTTTTGTGAAGGACACACCTGAACTGAATTGCTTCAAGGTGCTGTTAAATGTGACAATCAAGTAAAATGACACAAGGTGAAGAAAAGTTACTTGACTAGGATCACAGTACGTGGTCAAGTGGAAAATCCGCAACTTGGTCCCAGGTTTCCTATTTACATATTGTGCAGTTTAACCAGTGGACATATCTTCTTCTCTTTCCTTTTTCCTCTTTCCTCTTTTCAAAGGACAGAGCTTTTCATTTAGCTCTATGGAAAATTAAATAGTATGCTGCTTTAAATACATATAACAATCCCTTGTTAAATGGATCTGACACATGATGATTTTCTAACAATAAAAGCGCAAAGTAAAGTTAAAGGAATGCAAGACCCTAGGGCCCAAATTTATCAAGGGCTTGCATTGTTGTCATATCCTGAATTTGGTATGATGCATTCTCTCCTTAGTTCTCTGCTACCTGCTGCTCAGCCAGTGTGTGTGTGTGTGTGATGTCATAGAGTTAGAATGGTTAAGTATGCTTTTGAGAGATCATTTGAAGTGAGCAGGCTGAGCAGCAGGAGCAGCTTCAGTTCCTCCACTATGGCGGAGGAGCATCGCCCCCCCCGCCAGCAGCTTAAAAAAAGGTGAAAAATAAAACGATAATAAAACAAGTTTATTATCGTTTAATGTTTCAACTTCTACGTGCCGCATCCTGGGGGTGGGGCCATCACGGGAGGAGTCAGGAGAGGGAGTGGTGGGCAGCACTGCTATCAGTGCACATGTAGGTTTGGCTGTCCATCTCAGGATGGCCAAATCCACATGCGCACTGAGCTGTCTACAACCCAGCTGCGATGCCAGGTTGGTGACAGCAGGAAGAGGCTCCTGAGAGCGCAAATCATTAGCACTCAGGCCAATCCTGAAGCTGCTCTCATAGATGAGAGCAGCTTCAGGATTGGCCGCAGGGGAGGCTGGGAGCCTCTGCCTACAGTGCAACCACACAAGAAGGAGAAAAACAGAAATGTGGTGGGCTGCAGGCGGAAGGCAAGTTCTTTTTTTCTTCTTTCTTGGCCCTGCCCCACCCCTCAGTCCCCACCCGCCCCACCACTCTGCCCTAAAGCCGGCCGCTGCTGAGCAGGAGGCTGCTCCTGGTGGGGCATTGATATGGCATTTACATGAGATCTGTAACCTGTAACTAAGACTTTTATCTCCTATTAAACTTCATCCTAAAACCTATGCTACCTGCCTACAGAGGATCTTTCTATGATTGCAACAATGGCAATGAGGATGGGATCCAAACCCATGCGTGCAAAGCACAATGGGAGAGAAAGATAAAGTCTATAAGAAACTGAGAGAAAGGAGATGAAGATAAAGTAAATTCTAAAAGAAAAAGAGAAAAGAGATTTATGCTTGCAAGAAAGATGAACACCCTGGAAGCTCCATCGGTGCCTGCAACATCAGACAGCCAGCAGTCTACTCAATTGTGAGGGTCATTTTTGGACTTTCAAATATATGCAGTCTGCTTATTGTGATTCTGGAGTTTGGCTAATCCTGCATCATACAGCTTCATTGTGAGTGAACTGGCAGCTACAGCCTACAGTCAATTGAATATCAGAGGGCGTTTAAGTGTTTAACATGTTTACTTTCGAGCCTGCAGACAACAGAAGTGTGTTCATTGTGTTACCAAGACAAGCCGGTGTGGAGTTGTCTTGTTGCTCCAAATAAAAATCTTAGGGAATACAACAAAGACAATTTTAATCCACTTACACATTTTCTTCACATTACTCAAAAAACCAGCTCCGCTGTAGTTCAGGCGTTGAAGCACACCCAAGTGGCATTCGGCTACTTGGGTGGACCCCGATGATGAAGCATGTCACCAACTAGGTGGGTGAGTGAGGGGTTTCTTAAATAAAGAAAGAATTCTTTCTTTACTATCGCTCTCTATTTTTCCAAAACAACTAGGACGCTGAGTCCTGGGGACACTCCCTCTTTTTGTTTTTCGATATATTGACCTTAGGGGACTGGGAGTTTGTTCCCAACGAATTACCCTTACTCTCTCTTTGTTTAGCTAGGTGTGGAGTTAACTCCATAAACTTTCTTCCTCCATAAACTGTGCTATGCCGTTAAAAGTGGAAGTAGTTTGCAGCATTTGAAATGGTCTGCGAGGCTGCTGTCTTGAGAAATTCCAGGACCGTGTAAAATCTGAGCTATGAGTGTCGTTCCAAGCTCCGTCACGTACCGAACCATTGAATGCGTGTGCTTGTCATGGGGAGACTAGATCGCTGACCTACTGGGGGGAGTGTCAGCAGACTCATTATCATGATGCAGCACGTCTAGGGCAATCACGTTCTTGTGCGCAGGATCTATTAGAGTCTTAAGGTGCAGACTTCATTCTGGAAGCAAAATCTGTGTCTAAGGGGAAGCAAGAAGTGTATACAACACGTGTTGATATGTGCATACATGAGGAGGACTGACCAGAATATGTGTGTATTTACAGTTTTAACAGTGAGCATTCTGCAGCACAGCCTATGTATGCCCTGCACCTGGAAGGAATGGGTGAGGTATCCCTCACCGGCGTACTGAATATTGTGTTACCTGCTATGTTTTTTTTGTCATGTTTTGTTTGTCATGTTGGGTTTGAGCAAAGTTGTCAGTAATATCTAATAGGGTTTGCATGAGATGTAATGCAGAATGGTAGTTATATGGTTATTATATGGTGTATATGCTTGTGGAGTGTTTTGCAAAGTTATGCGAAAGGAGCAATGGTATATTAATGCCATGTTGGAAATACAGATTTTTTGTGTTGCTGTTTCGTAAGAGTAGCATTGAATATATAGTGTCCCTGGTCCTGCAGAGTTTGTGGGAGAGGGTGTGTGTGCAGTTAGTGCCCCCAGACCTGCGTGTATGCAGCGTAAGGTGATAAGGTAGTTAGGGCCATGTTTCGTAGCACTCTTAGTTGCAAGGAGTTTTTGTGAGCAAGAGCAGTATTCCCTGGTTCTTTAATCTTCAAAACTAGGTAGTGTTCTGCGGGGATAGGCAATGTCACCAATTGTGAGTAGTTCCTTTTGTTGAGTTAAATTTTATGTAGTATCCTGTTAGGATGAGCGAGGGTTGAGAGATACCCCCTGCCTACTGCTGTAGCGAGCATTTTGTTATGCATGATTGTAGTTTGCCTACTGTTGTGTGCACAAGATTCCCTAAGGTGGAATGAGTGGGGGTTGAAAGAGACCCATCTTCTGAGGTTTTGTAGTGTCCTATGTAAGGATGAGTGAGGGTTGTGAGATACCCTATGCCTACTGTTGTAGTGTGCGGGTGAGGGTTGTAAGATACCCGGGGGCTTATTTACAAGGCCCTTGCACCAGTTTTGCGTCATTTTTAACATGGGAAAAGTGATGCAAAAGTGGCGCAAGAGGTTGTAAATCTGCCCCCCAGTGTGTAGCAGTGAATTATGTAGTGTGCTGGTTTAAGGATGCGCTTGGGTTGTGTAATACCCTATACCGACTGTATTTGTGTGTGTGGTTGAAAGAGACCCTTTTATTTGCTCACAAGATGCCCTAAGTTGGGATGAGTAGAGGTTAAAAGATACCTGTTGCTTACTTTTTGGACTAGGGTCAGAATATATCCGTTCTGTTTATTTATTATTTCTAAGGGGGGAAATGTGTTATATCCAGAATTAGGTATGATGCATTCTCTCCTTAGTTCTCTGCTACCTGCTGCTCAGCCAGATGTGTGTGTGTTTGTGTGTGTGTGTGTGTGCGTGTGTGCGTGCGTGCGTGTGTGTGTATGTGTGTGTGATGTGATAGAGTTAGAATGTTTACATATGCTTGAGAGATCAGTTGGAGTGAGCAGGCTAATCAGCAGGAGGCTGCTCCTGGTGGGGCATTGATATGGCATTTACATGAGACCTGTAACCTGTAACTAAGACTTTTATCTCCGATTAAACTTCATCCTAAAAGCTACGGTACCTGCCTACAGAGGATTTTTCTTGATTGCAACAGTTGTCCGTGTTTCATGCAAGGTGATGCAAGGCAATGTAAGCCCTTAAGTAAGATTTACTATGCCAAGCGTGGCACAGTAAATCTGAAGTAAAGCAAGGCTGGGCAAGTTGCTGCCTTGTATTTGTCTGCGTGAGGAAGGACTTCCATGGGGGGGGTGGGTGGATGTTCCCATGCAGCCACCCATGGTTTTTGACGCATTCCCAGACTAAGACTATTAAACCAGGGAATGTGTCATAATGCTACGTCTTCGAAGGTGAGGTGAAGCAAGCAGAAATATGTTTATTTCCTTTTTATTTCCTGATTCTACTTGTGCTGCATTCTGCAGCATACATAGAAAGAGGAAAATGCCTCTGGGGATATTTTTTTGCAGGAAGGTGTCCTTTCCTTCACAAAAACAATTCTGGCTGTAACACAGGCACCCTTGCACCATGGCGCAAGGGTGGCTGTGTTGGCACTTGGCAGCCACAAGTGCACTAAATATATATCAACAGGCATAACAACAGGTTGAAATTATTCCAAAGAAATCATGGTCGTCTAACTGTGGCACCATTGTTGACCATGGTACCAGCAATATGGAACTTTATATTAATGTATGCCTTGGTTGTTTATAAAGGTAAAAAGAACAAACAGGGTTTATCTTCTCCAAGCCGATTGCTTTTTATTAGTATTAAATCTATGTCATGCAACCCCCTCAGTCGCAACTTATATTACAAGTTGGGATGGTTGCTATGCAACATAAAGGTTTGGCCACTGCAGTTGAAAAAAATTAAATGTATGTTCCATTATAAATCTCTCACTGAGAAATAAAATCTCCAAGAAATAAGGTGCAATCCTAACTTGTTCAGAAATGTACTAAAATAGCCTATAAAACTTGTAATAAAATATGCCAGTTATGAAGCAGACATTCTGTCTCTCAGTAGACTCACCAACTATAAAGACCTAATATGTCCGTATGATCAATTATCTGTGCAAAGAGATTTAATCATTCCAGTGGCTAGCAAATATTCAATTGGATTTATGAGATTTTGCTTAAGACAGCTTGGTATCATGTTGGTTACATCCCACTGGGTTAATCAAAACCTACGTACCTCTAAATGGTATTGAATATCTAACCTAGAGAACAAAACTCAAATACCTGTAATTGGAATACATCCTGATTCAGTGGACATCAGAAGTCAATATTTAAGGAAATCTCTTAAGAAGAATGATATTAGTACTCTGGATGAAGCAATAAGACTTTACAGCCAGACGCCGCCAGCAACCTTGGGGGACTCCAAGCCCCACAAACCTCAGCGCCAGGAGGCGCTGACACCGCATTTCCCGCGCCCGGAGGTGCTTAAAGTCACCCCGTGGCTCCCGCAGCGCGAGAGCCGCTTACAGCCAGACACCGCCAGCAACCTTGGGGGACTCCAAGACCCACAACCCTCAGTGCCAGGAGGCGCCGACGCCACATTTCCCGCACCCGGAGGTGCTTAAAGTCACTTTGTGGCTCCCGCAGGCCTGATATAGCAGTCGGGGGGAGTGGGGGGTTCTTGTCTGGTATCTGGTGGCCCGACCCAAGTCCCCCAGGCGAGTAGTACCCAAGTCCTCCAGGCGATTAGTACCCAAGAACCAGTGGGTGTGTCTCTGTCCAGTAAAACTAATACTAATTATACACCAGGGGGGTCGATTATTGTACCTCAGGCGGCCCATATGGAAGGGCAGGAAACTTCCAATGAGGGTCCACCACCCACACATTCTGTCTTCCACCCCAAAACGGCCACGGCTGAAAATCAATGCATACTCGATCCCCCCCCTCAATCAGCGCCCCTAGTTGCTGTTTTATTAGGGGTACCTTCACTTACACTAGGTATTAAGGAAACTTCTTTGGACCTTATCCACAAGACCCCTCACTGGTGCAATAACAACGTGATTAATGGTCCTAATATATCCTCTGACATCATTATGGCCAGAAGAGTGGGTTGGATTGGTCATGGGACTAGGAAAAACGTCGAGGGGGACTGCATAATTGTTAACTTTAAGCATCCCACGCAGGCTAAAGCACTAGCTGGTTGCCAATATAAGGATGGCACCAAAACTAAAATTAGAACAGTCTCTTTTCAGTCTTTTAATCCTTTTAAACAACCCCTAGCAAATCCCCAATGGCAGTTGCCGTTTAAGCTGGTGAAGTCCGTTCAAGACAGAAATGTGAACCCAATATTATCTTTGACTAATCGATACCTACCTCTAGCCAGCCCCCAGGGCCTTGACAAAAATGACTGACTGATGTCGTCGGCAGAAAAAACACAGAGCAAGAAGTCGCCATCTAAGGCTCAAACTAAGCCAAGTGTACCTGCACTTACATCCCAAGTCCCGCTGGATAATCCCCCTAATTTTATCCATACCTCAGCCATCCCCGCTGACCCCGTCACGAGGGTATTGTCCTGGAATATAGCTGGCCTTAGGTCAAAGAGGGGTAACATATCCTGGGAACACTTTCTTGCTACACATCACATTATTGCCCTACAAGAAACATGGGAGCCCAATAACTGCTTTTATTTGGATGGTTTTATTTCATTTTGTAAACACGCTATCCCCTCGAATATGGGAAGCGCTAGGGGGGGTCTTCTTTTAATGTTCTCTCTTAAACTTTCTTACCAAGCCAAACTGATTGACTGTCGATCACCCCATGTGCTAGCAGTGGAATTGTCATGTAAGAATCTCCCCACCTTGTTAGTGGTCAATTCCTTCTCCAGAACCCATGAGACTGAACATCTTTTGGCCTTAGAGGATTTTCTGGAACGTTATGGGGAAGGAAGACAAGCTTATCATGACATGCTAATTTTAGGGGACTTTAACATCCATCGATGCTGCCTTAATTGCATCTCCATGTTGGAGGAGGAGGATGGCTCTCAGTTGTCTAATCATTTTGAGCACACACCATCAGGCATTTTCTTAGAAGGCCTCCTTTCAGCCCATAATTTCCACTGCCTACAGCAAACAGACACATCTGCCCTGGTCCCTACCTATGCAGGCAGTGGTAGCTCAAGCATAATTGACTATATCATGCTATCTGCACTATTAACGCCGGCTGTAAAAAAATCTAAGCGCTATCTGGAACTGCCATAGTGATCACAATCCTCTAATTTTGGATCTTTTCCTCTCGACCGCCTTAAAACGGGGGGGGGGGGGCGAGTCAAATCTCTAATATTAACATTAGCACTAAAGACCAAGCACAGAGATTGAAGTGGGAAAGGATTACCCCGGAGAGTTTTTTAGATAACCTGTATGCAACCTGCGCCCCGGAGTTCCAAGTATGTATGGATCCTGCCACACATGATAGAGCCATCTTAGAGGCCTTCGACAAAATCACCAAGCAGGTAGCTTCCGACTTAACCACCAAAACTAGAGCAATATGCCCAAAACCGAAAAGGTGGTTTGACGACACTTGTTTGGCTGCCCACAAGGAGCTAATGCAGGCCCTTAAGCGAAACCCGAGGGACGCAACATCAATCAGGAGCTGTAGGAAAGCCTATAAATTCACAGCCCAGGAAAGGAAAAAGCAGATAAGGGAGCAGGCTTGGGAGACGCTCAGTCAAGCTAGTGTCTTGGCTGACAGCTCTAGATTTTGGTCTGTGATCAATAGTCCTCTTTTTTCTGACACGCCAAATTCCAGTAGAGACTGTACGATACCTGCTGAGCATTGGGTCCAGCATTTTGGTAACATCTATAGTGATGCAAATCTAGAAGAGCCGGTGGGACAAATAGCTCTGGGCCTAGCAAGCACCCCCCCTCCACTTTAGTACAGATGAGGTTTATAAAGCCATCACTTCAACATCTGGAGGAAAGGCCCCTGGCCCAGATGGGGTACCAGCGAACCTTAACAAGACTGATCCCAAAGTCTGGGCTAAGATCTTAACTCATGTTTTCAATGCAGCCTGCTCCTATGGCTTCCCCTCATCTTGGGCAAAGGCGGTTATCATCCCCATTTTTAAAAAGGGCGCCTGGGATGACCCCGCATGTTGAAATGAAATGAAAAAACATTTGTATAGCGCGATAGCTACCCTGAGGCATCCCAGCGCTGTGGCCAGAACGCAGACAGAAGGAGGACTCAGTGGTTATTGAAAAGTAAAGTTTTTAGGAGTTTGCGGAAGGATAGGAGATTGGATTCCGTCCGCAAACGGAGGGGGAGTGCATTCCAGAGCTTGGCGGAGTTGTAGGAAAAGGATCGTCCGCCGCATCTGGCTCTCTTTATAGTGGGCAGTAGGAGGAGGATGTTGACCGGAGATGCCTGTTTGGTTGGTAGGGTGTTATCAAGGGCTGACTGATTAACGAGCCTGTCTTCCAAAAAGCCTTGTGCGCAATGCACATGGCTTTGAATTGGATTCTCTCCCTAATCGGTAACCAGTGGAGACTCCTTAGTGCAGGCGCTGCAGAATGTCGGCGAGGGGTCTGGAGGAGAGTGCGGGCTGCGCAGTTTTGGATTCTTTGAAGCTTACCAATGGTGGATTGCGGGGCCCCCAGGTACAGAGCGTTCCCATAATCCAGGCAGGAGAGGATGAGACCTTGTACCATGATTTTTCGTGCTTGAAATGGGAGAAGGGGAAGTATCTTGCGTAGCATCCTCAGGAGACCGAAGCAGGTGGCCGAGAGTTTCGCCGCCTGGTGGTTAAAACTGAGGGAGCGGTCCAGCCAGATGCCAAGGCTTTTGATTTGATCTGAAGGTACTGGAGCGAGGCCAAGACATTTTGGCCAGAATTGCTCCGTCCTGAGAGAGGGGGAGTTCCCGAGAAGCATAATCTCGTTTTTGTCCCCGTTGAGCTTCAGGCACGAGTGTTCCATCCACTTGGCCACCTCAATGAGACAACTCTCAAGGTTATTTGCTGATTTTTTGGGGTGGACCACAAGCTGAGTGTCGTCAGCGTAGGTGATGAATTTGATGTTAAATGGAAGAACAATCTCTGCCAGAGAGCTCATGTAAATATTAAATAATGTGGGGCTCAGGGAGGAGCCCTGAGGCACACCGAAGCTTAGGGGCATTTGTTTGGAGACCACATCGCCCTCAAGGACCGATCACTTAAGAAGGAATGTAGCCAGGCAATAGCATTCCCTGATACACCCATGTTTTTTAGTCTCAGAATCAGCGTGTTGTGGTTTACAGTGTCGAATGCGGCACTGAGATCGAGGAGGATGATGGCCGCAGAGACTCCCTGATCCAGGATCCTCCTTGCCTCCTCCGTTACAGACCGATCTCGCTCCTAGATTCAGCTACTAAAATTATGGGGAAAGTAATATTGGATCGCCTAACAGTTTGGCTTGATCATTTTAACATTATCTCCGACCTACAGTATGGTTTTAGGCAGGGGAAAGGGACACTGGACCAATGCCTTAACCTGCATTTAGTGATAGGGAAGTATACCATTGCCAAGAGGGGAGTTTTGCATCTGGCCTTCATCGATCTAACCTCAGCTTTTGACTGTGTAAATAGGTCTAAGCTGTGGTTGATCCTACGTGACATGGGGTTAGATGTAGAACAGGTCTCTTTCTTGCATACTGTCCAAGAAAACACCACAGCAGCTGTAAGATACAACGAAGATGGTAGTCTGACAGATCCCTGGGTAGTAAGAAGGGGGGTCCGGCAGGGGTGCATTTTGGCCCACTTGCTGTTTACGCTATACATTAATAAATTGGGAGACTCCCTAAGATCCAGTTGTAAAGACATACCCAGAGCTGGTACCAAGATGATCCCTGCACTCCTGAATGCTGATGATGCGGTTCTACTGGCTAGAACCGCAACGGGCCTTCAACAACTTTTAAATTGTTTTATAGCTTTTATGGATTCATTAGATTTAACTACAAATTTTAAGAAGTCACACGCTATGACCATAGGTTCCCGAAAGACGGCCAAGGCCAAGTTTTATTGCAAGGGGGCCGAATTAACCAAAGTGTCCACGATTCCATACCTAGGGGTACTTTTCGATGAACAAGGATCTTGGTGCGCGCAACGAACACTCAAAAAGAATGTTTTAGCTAGATCAGCTGAGGCCACCCTGGATTTTGCAAAAAGAATGGGGTCAAAGCCCCTTCCCGCGCTTCTGAAGGTCTATAATGCAAAATGTATTCCCATGGGTACGTATGGGTGTGATGTCTGGGGCTACAAGGATGTGAAGGGAATTCAGGGGGCTGAGAATAATTTCATGCGTAAACTCCTTGCGGTCCCCACTGCAACCCCTGTTTTTAATTTACATAAGGAATTGGGGGCAGGTTACATTTCGGATCAGATTGCGGTCGCCCCGCTGTTGCTTTGGCTCAGAATCTGGGCATGTCCGACCCCAAATTTAAACCAACTTATAATCACTGACTGCACTGCATTGGACAGGGCCTCACACATTCCCTGGCTGAAATACATAATGGAACAGACAAGATGGCTCGGCCGTCCTGACCTGTTCCTGAGCCCCGGGCCCCTGGGCAAGACTGCTATCAGAGATTTTAAACAGCAGTTTTTGGACAGGCGGCAGGGGCTTAGGGAGGAGACAGAACTAGCCAAGCCCTCTGTGAGAAGGTTTGTCACACAGAGCTTGGGCCCACAGATGCACCCATATTTATTCTATGTTAACAAAGCATATCATCGTTTTGTTTTGACTAGATTTCATTTGAACCTGATTCCCTGGCTTTTAGCATTTCCCCAAGGTTACTCGAAACATGGCTCACTAAAACCCTGCCCTTGTGATAATTTTTCAGAGCAGGACACTCTCCATTTTATGTTCTTCTGCGCCTACTATGACCCCTTGCCTAGAAAACATATTCTTCCACTACTTAGAGATTGTCATTTTGTCCAAGTCAGGCCGGCTCTGTTTTATCTTCAAATGCTATCCTCTCCCATGGTCTGCTTTGGGGTGGCAAGTTTTCTAACAGGGGCCATTAGACATAGGGAAAAGTTGCTGCTGCAATAGCCACCTTGCTTTATCAGTCAGTGCAAATATGTTTTCCCAAACTATACAATGTGCACTTAACGAGACAATACCTATAGCCCCTGGTCCAATTCCTAGCACTGTTGCACCTTATATGATGTATTTTCTGCAGGTTTTTATATGTGACCACTGAAACAGCAATGATGGACATCCTTTATCGCCCTGTAAATATAGTTTTAAATACTTCTATGTGACCTACGTTTTATATATATAAAATGTATTCAGATGAAATGTGCTTTTTTTTTTAAAAACTGTTTGCTTTTATGGCTCTTGGCTGCCGAATAAAGTACTATTAACTTGACTTGACTTTTTTGCTTTATCAACGTGTCATGTGAGGGCCTGGCGGTAAACAAGCTTAATCAAGGCAAATAGCCAATGTAGTCAGATTACATTTTCCTACTGTATTAAGGGTTGCTATCTATTGTAATCAGTTTTAAATGTTTATTATAAGATTCTTGGCCTCAGGTTTACTAAGGTTTTGAGCCATCGCAAAGTGAAAGAAAGCGACTCATTGTAATTTACTTTCCAGGGGCAAAGATATTTTGAGTTGGAGAAGTGCACTTATCTCAGCACAAAAGGCACTTTGTGCTGCTTTGTGTCACTTTGCGTCAAGGGGGCTTTACTGGAGCGTTATTTAAGCGGATTAAGCGCAAACCTTCATAGGTTTTGATGCAAAGCCTGAGCTACTAAGATAGTTAGACCTGGCTTTGTTTGTCATAAACTAACTCCTTCTTGAAGCAGGCATTAACATTGAGAAATGTTGACAATTCTCAAATGAACCGGCACATTGCATGTTTGCTGCAGTGCAGTGCACAACACACATTTAATGTGCAAGATCCTTCTGAGGTTGTAAAGGCATAGAAATTTGCACTGGAATGGTATGCTTCCAGTACAAACCCTAAATTAGACAGCGCACATTCAACTCTGCACCAAATGCATGGCTGTGTGTCACACAAGGCAGATTAATTAAAGTGCCAGCAAAGAGGGTGACAGGAGAAGCTGAACAATCTCAGTAAATGTGGCTCTATGCTGTGTTTTTTCTTTGTGAAATGCAGCACATCAAATTTGGTTGCTGGGCTGCATGATAAATTGTTAATTATGCTGCTTGGTTTAATACATCAATTTTCGTGCGATTTGTTTTAAACATTTGATATATTTAGTTGAGGCGAGTATAGTGTGGAACTCAGGCACTGACTAACTTAATTTTAGTTTCTGTAGAGTCAGGCCTGCCGAGTTTAATCCAGTTTTTAATAATTCACTGGCAAGATATGAACTTTTCTCCTCCTTTTATAAGAAAGGTATGAAGTGATTCTATTTCTTTTTCAGAATATATTTGTAGTAATTTTAAACAAAAATGTAAAAGTGTTGAGGTATTTTAATAATATGTTTACAATATTGTTTCATTGTTTCACATACTTGCCTAAATAATGCTGTAAATATGTAAATAAAAACACTGGGGTGGGCAAACACCACCACTTGGCTTAACATGTAATCCTGGTTTTACCACTTAACTTAAACATGTTGGAAATAAGCACTGAAGTATAAATCTGTGCAAGGCCCTCAGTACAGTGGCATTTCAGGGAGAAGGCTAGTACCTTGGTCTTCCCATCAGAATCACAGCCAACACAAGTGTGGTCCAGTTGGAAGCTTTGAAACAAGGAGACATTGTTTTAATCCCTGCCTCCTCCTTTGGCCATATCGTGTGCATGTGTGCTTTTAGACAGTCACGTTTTGAACTCATTCTTCTGCTCCCATTTTATGTACAGCATTGCAAGTATATTAGTGAGTTTGCTGTGAAAAAACTGGACCGAAGACTTCCTCAGGGGAGGGGGTTAGACAGTCCCTGCTCTCATAGTCTGCTCCCCAAAATGTAATATGGTAATGACAAAATAGCCTTTAGAACAAGCAGAACCATACTGCAATATCAAGTCTTCAACCTACCAAACTGCTTGATCTTGGGCAAATCATACTTTCCCTGAGCCTTTGTCCCCAGAACTGACAACATGTGTGCACCTTGAAGGAAGAAATAACCAGCAAAGACATATTCCCAGCAAAGGCTCCCCAAATGGTTTTATTCACACATTCACAGCTGTTAAACTGCAGGTGTTCACATTCCCTCTTGTCGTGTAGTTCCTATAGTACCCATGCAGGACCTGCGCGTTTGGATAACATAAACTGTGGGCTTGGTGGCAGACTGGCTCTGTGCACCCCCACCGCATATGTTAGCCTATTTTGCATTAGCTAGCTCACAGTGCCACTACAATCTCCTCTTATCGGGGAGAGATTAGTTTCTGAAACCTTAGATCATGACAACCCTGATCCCTCAGAATCGTGGAAACAATGTACTACTTTTCGCTCAGTCACTCGTGCTTACTTGTTCGGTTTGTCTCAGAGAGTTACACAGAATAAACAGTCTGGGTGTTTCAATAAGTATTTATTGAACAGTTGTTATTCTAGTGTAGAATATATGTGCTGCAACAACCAGAAGACAGTAGCAGAGATATATTATCAGCAGTACGATAAAAGTGAAAGGATAGTACAGTTCTACCATATTGCAATAATAATGGTTACATACATGAACATATAAAATGCATTATAAAAGTGTGCATACTCCTACGATGCCTAACTAGATGTACCTAAGTGTACCTAGCATGTGTGTAGGTCTAAAAGCCTAAGAGCCAAGAATCCCTCTAGGATTTAGTCGAACCCCATTACCTGAATAGAGAGAGTGTGGGACCCCGTCCTGGTCTCGAGTTGGACACCCCGCAAGGGCTGTGTTAGACCGCTGTCAGCTGGGGCGACTGCATGCAGGAGCCTCAGCGTCTCTGGTCAGTGTGTCGGCATGGAAGTCTCGGTTCCCTCTATCCTACCGTGGCAAGATGCGGTGTATTTATACCCTAAAGTGTCTCTTCCCTCAGTATGGTCTGTATTGGTCTTTGTTAGACATGAGGAAGACGTCAGGGGTGAAGTTTGTACATACACATGCAGGAGATATAGCTGGTGAATGCTCATGCATAATTTATGAGTACATTGTAGGCCTGTGTTCGGGAAAAACCCTTCAGTGTTCAAACCACAAACTAGATAACGTTTAACCCTCAGTGTTCGTTGTGTACTGTAGGGAACTAATGTAGGTGAAAGATCATGCCTATATAAGGACATAGGAGATCATGACTATAATAGGGCATTTACGATTATGACCATAATAGGGCATATACGATTATGTCTATATTAGGGCATATATGAACATGTCTATATTAGGGCCTCTATATGAAACATAACACTCTTAGTACCTCTAAAGGCGGCCAGGTCCCTGAAGCTGCATTGTGCAGGAACCCTCCTGTGCTGCATCGCCTCCATCCCAGCTAGAGAAAGGCACCTCTTTCTCAACTCATATATGTCTGAAGTAGTGAGAAGCGGACACCCTGCCAGGCCGCTCAAGGCATCCAATGAGGCAGCTAGCTGTGAGCACCAAAAATAGGGACATTTTGCTTCCCACACCAGCTGATTGCAGGTAACGGCAGACCACACAAATGTGGGTCATACCTGCAAAAAACTTGACTGATGGCCACTCTGTTGATGGCTATGTCTCTGTCTCTGACTCTGGCTGGGTCAGCATAGGCAGAGTATGAAAGCCAATAAGGAGGATGTCTCAGCAGGTACATTAGATAAATACTGTCTGTGGAGATCTTAATGCCAAGATTATTTGATGGAGATAAACCTGAACAGTCAAGTGAGACAATTATCGGCAGAGGCTTGACTAATGGCTTCACCCTTCAGTAGATTGCTTGTAAGTAGCAGACTGTATGTCAGATTGATGAATCATCCTACCATCCCCTGTTTAGCTCTCTTCATGCCCCTTCCAGTGCAGCTCTCTCGTTTTTTTTAACACAGAGTCATCTACAAAACAATCAGGAGCCCACTGCCAATTTACAATCCAGCATTTATGCAGCCATAGTGAATATCCTTGCAATGAATATTTGAACTGGTTCCCAAGCCCAAAGTGTGATTGAACCCATGCCTTGCATGGTACCTGGTTCTTTATATCATCAAATTGCATTTGTGTACCATTAAATGGGGAAGGGCCTCAAAGCACTGTGGCTGGTAGCTCTGCTCCATCAGATTTAAAGAATAAACGTTTTAAAGCATTTGTAGAGTGGAGCAACTGTGCAGCATAGCTGCCAAGTTTACAGACAGTTTATGTGTGGCATTTCCATGGTTTCAGTGTGCATATGAGTGACATTCTCCTTCCAAATTTATTTATTTATTTATTTATTTATTGAGTTTTATATAGCGCTGGCTAGACCCGGAGGTATCAGAGTGCTTTACACGAGGAAGAAACATTGTTTCAGAACATGGTTACAAAGTTACATCAGTTACTGGAGCTTAGTTGCAGGAATTACATGAGTACAAAAGCATAGCATAAACATGAGGAAAAATAGGCAAGGGGAGAGAAGAATAGGGGAGAGAGGGAAGGAATAGGGGAGGTAGAGGAGAATAATGGGGGGAAGAGGAGGGGGAGGGTATAGGAGGCACAACGGGGAGACGAGGAAAAACAGTGTCCGACGTCCGGCTGGGTAGGTGACGGCCAAGGGGTGAACCAGAGCCAAACTCCTCTATAGCTGCGTGGGACAGCTCCACCGGTCATCAGCCAAAGGTTGCTCGGGCACCGCAGTACATACAGAAGGGTTATAGTTTCCACCTAGGGGGGCATAGTCCAAAAAGTTCCATCAAGCGCGCCGGTCACGGTGTACGGTGCTGTGCTCCCAGCGGTAATGGGGTAAGAACCCAGGCCTCCGCTGTGTGAGACTCCCTTGTCGCTGTGGACTCTCTCAGAGGGGTCTCTGAGACTCCAGGGCATAAATGCTGGATCCCTCCCCAACAAGGGGAGAAGGAGTGCTTTGGAAAGGGGCCCACTCATGGTGGCCATTATTAGAAAATTGGTGTGTGAGACACTTTGAGTGACACCTTCTAGGGAGCAATCAAAGCAATGTTCGGTATTTGGCCGCCCCTCCGTGAGTTTTCTGGTATTGCATCCAAGTGCATCACACAATAATAAACATACACCAAATACAAGCCAGCTCTATTGATGTTGCTAATGTTTGTTAGCAATATTAACCAAATGAGTAACAACAATAGTTTTGTTGTGAATATTTAGAATTGAAAATGTTTCAATTCTGAAAAAAATTGTCCTTTGAATTAAAATTGACCACGGTCTGTGGAAGAGATATTGCTCTTCTGAGTGTCTCAATCATTCACATTCTCCCCTTAACATCACTTACCTCTGCAGTATCTCACTGTTAGACACTTACTCCCATTTGTTCTTCATATCTTTCTGAAAACCTCCATCTGCATATCACACTCGTCATCGTGTTCATGTTTATCCTCTTTTCACTCTGTCCTTCTGCATGCACTTTCTTGTCTTACTCCCCATGACCCACAAAACAAACCACCTTTTCTCCCTTTTCACCTATACCCACACCATCATTTTCTTTTCCTTTTGGACTGTCACTATGTCGACAACCTCCTTCACACACTTTCATAGAAAATGTTAATTACAGTTGGCATATGTGACAACTGCTTAGTGCACTCTGAGTACTTTTAAGGCCCACTGACAGGTACTGTGAGAAACTTGCATTGCCTTCAACCTCAAGTCCAGAGCTCTCAATCTTACCTAGTCTTGCGCAGAACCTGAACTCACCCAGGTTCATAGAGGCGAGTCAGTTCAAATCATGCAATATATAAAGTCCCATATTGAATGAAAAAGAACTACAGAAACATACCATTAATGTTATGAAATGTAAACAGGGACTGTAGCAGCAATGCAGGCATGGATTACATCAAAGGTTTACAGTCACTGTTGAGAAACTCGATCAGAGCTGCACTAGCAAAGTCCCAGCTTCAGCTGTGTCACTGCTCTTCTCTGTAGAAGAGTTTCATCTGACTTGCAGAGAAAGCTGAGCTGGACCTAGGGCTGGTTTCCATGGCAACCAGAGTTACCTCTCCCCTAAGCCCAGCTCACACTGCCTGTGGCACAGTAAAATATCAGTCACGCTAGTGAAAAGGTTTTTTAAATATTAAATGTTTTTGCATTTTATCAACATTTACATGTAAATATGCAAATGCTATTAACTGTGTATTATTCACAATTAGATTGACCGTAGCTAATGTAGACCGGTGTTTAAAATGCCATCTTGCTTCATTACACATGCATTTTATTTCTAGGAAAAGCTGAGGTCCAAATTTACAAATGCAATAAGCCTTGCTTTCTTTCCCATGTTACATATTTAATTTACATGATAACTATAGAATGTCCTTATAGTTGCAACAGTACACCTGCAGAGTACAGGTTGGTCCATTAAATCTCATTTTGTTGCAGATTACTGTAAATTTGAAATACGCATATAGAAGCTGTATTGTGGAGGATCCTGAGAAGCTAATGAGCTCAAGATTGTATTTTTTTTTACTCTAACCTGATTGATTTGTTTTATGGGAACTCTGTGTAGGTGTAGAAAATATTATAATTGTATGAATTTAAGTTAGAGCAGAGTAGGTTAAAGTTAAAACATGCTTTGTCCACTTTTGAGAAAGCATAGTAGGGTGCTCTCTTTATAGGAGAACTGATTTTGCTTACCTTTTCCTTTGAGGCGAGTTTATGATAGTTTGTCCTCTTAATTATATGACTTTGATCGATTTGAAGTTTTTATTGACTAATGCATTCAATTATTGATTATTGATTGACACTAATTTGATGGTTTTGCATCTATAATTATTTTAACCTTTAAGGAACCTTATGGTGTGAAAACTTAACCATTCTCTGTCTTCTTTGTGGAACCTAGTGTGCCTCACGTTATTTAAATTTATTGATTTAATGGCTAGTCTCAGCTGCGATCTTCAGTTAATCAAATAGTGCTTAATAGGCCCCAAATTTGCACAGAGAAAAGCGTTAACACTAGCGCTGGCTTTACAAACACAGCACTGAGAACAAAGCACAGTCCTGCCAAGTGCCATGGATCTAGAGTTAATCTTCTTGAACAATAAAGAGGAGCTAAATATGCATGACATTGCATTTTAGTTTGGTGATGCTGGGGCATGTACTAAAATATGTTATATTAACCCTAGATGGTGGCACTTGGCAGGGCTTGTTTAGTCGGTCGAATTTTCCCACTGAGTTTATTCCAGAGAGTGCTAGTATTGGTTGTGAAATACGTGGCCCACAGTCCTAATCCTTGGCAGCACCAGTCCTGTGTTACTGTCCTGCTGAGATTATGGACAAGTAGTCAGTTTGTTAAAAAGTTTCAGGTTGACCTGAATTTCAAACTCCTTTATATCAGTAATGAACACCCGAGAGTTGGAACTCTTCTGGCTGTTATTTTTGCAGCTCCTGGAATTTGGTCATATTTCTTTGAGCAGAAGAAATACCTCTTTTCACATGATCACCCCCAAAGTTCTGGTCTGATGCTGCTGTTTTTTTCGACTCTGAGAGGGCATGGAGACTTGCTAACCACACCTCAGTGACAGTGTTCTAACCCTTAACAAACTGTATGTTGAATTGGCTACCCCCAGTTGGTATGACTTAACTTACTTTTAAGTCCCTGGTGTATGGTACTAGGGTACCAAGGGCCTGTAAGTGAAAGTGTCCACCCAGGGCTGCAGCACTGATTGATTGTGCCACCCTGAGTGGGACAAAGCACAACATGGCTCCCAGCCAGGAAGAGCAGTTTTAAACTGCTAGTTCGACTTTGCCATTTAAACCAATGGCAAAGCCCACACTTCCCTTAACAATATATACAAGTCTACCCTAACGAAGGCCAAGCGAGCCCAAAGGCAGGGAGCTGTATATTATTAAGCGGGATATATATTTTCTTATGTCCTAACAGTAAAATCCCCAAAACTGTTGTTTTTACTGTGTAGAGGCTAGTAGCCCAATTGGCCGGTACAGAGTTACAGGATGACCTCTCAGCTTTGCTAACTTGTGATTAGGACTACTTAAAACAATACTTCAAGGTATCAAATTAATCGTGGAATTAAACCCGACTTGATACCCTAGTCGAATTTAATGTCACTTTTGAGGAAAAGCAACTTTTAGAAAGTTGCCACTCTGTTGCCTAGTTTATCCAGTGGCCATTATCAGATGATGGCCTCCAGACAGCCTTCTGGCTTCCTGTGGAGACGTGTAAATGACTCCCCAGCCCAGAAACAATATAGGCCTGCCACAGAGGGAGGTGTTACCTCCCCCTTTGCAAGAGGCATCACAGGGTGTTGGCCCTTAAAGCGAGCTTCAAAGGAGAAGGTAGATCAGGTAGATGGGCTAGGTCAGGTAGATGGGCTAGCGGCGGAAACAGAGAGTGGAAACCAGTTGACAAACTGCTTTTTCCATGGGCGTGTAGCCCACAGGTAGCCACGCCTCTAGGTTGGGCTGCCAAGATCTGCACAACAAGAGAAGGGTTCAGACATCTTGGAAGTGGACAGAACAGTGCATTCTGGGATAGCTAAATGCCACACATGCCAGAAGTCATCATAAGGTGGAAGGAATGCTGGTAGCCCTTTGGCTAGTGACAGCATCAACACACGCAGGGCACTTTGTGGCCTTAAATAAGGCACTCCTGGCACCCTGAACCTCAGATCACATCTGGACTGGAGAAAAGGCCGAAGAAGGACTGCCCTGCTGACCTCGGACCTGGCAAGATAGCCTGCATCAATCACTGGACTGCACCTGCTGCTCTTTGGGCTAGTGAAGAGCGGGCATGCTTGTGGAGTCTGGCTTGTGTAAAAGTCACTCCAGAGCCCCAGACAGAAAAGGTGAACTCCAAGAGTCAGTGGACTGACTCTCTGTTCCAGAACTAGGGCCATAAAAGCTGAGGTACCTCGTTCGGGCTAGTTGTTAGACCCTGTCAATGAACTGCTACGAACCACCAATGTGCAGCCAAGAAGACCTCTCACCTGAGCTCTAAAGTTCCACCTGAGTCTGCCAGGCCCAGGAGAGTCATCAGAGTACAGATTGGTAACTAATATGGACACCAGCCCTCACCAAAGGCAACTGCTGGACCTGCTGTTACTGGAGACCAGTATTTCATTCGTGAATGGATTTCTGCTGGCTCAAAGAGGGCTTTGAGGGACCTCAAATCATGTGACTCAAGTCACCCCACCTCACTCGTGGCCCGAGGAATAACCTCAGGAAAATCCCTGTCGAGCAGATAGCACTGGAGTATCTTTCAGCATCCTCAGCATTCTGTACCCTCAGGATTAGAACCTCTCCATTGAAGTCTATGGCGGTCCATGTGTAAAGTGTGGAATTGGGCTAGAGACTGCTCTGGTGATAAGATAACTGTCCAAATATTCCTTACTGACCTCCCTGACCTGCTCCCTGTCAGAACTGGTTACCCAGACCGGGCCGGAGTAGTGAAACGCAACTATTTAAAACTTTTCAAAAGTTTCCAACTTTACGGTTACAAGTGATTGTTTGCGGTTGGGACCAAAAAGCTAAGATTTAGGTTTTACTTAAATATCTATATCTTTGGAACCCTCCAGTGGAAATATGCTCATGTTGGTGTTTAAAAATTCATAAAAATTTAACCTTTTTTATATAAATTTGTGTCAGATTTCTCTTGTGTTGTGTGACTTTCTTATTCTGTTGTTTGGTGCGCCCAAATGCTTTACACTACTTCGTTTGTTTAAGCCTTGTTGCTCAAAACCACAGCTACCTAAGGTTGAGAAAGAGGTTTTACAAATGAGCCTGACTGGACCCAAGATGGTTTTGGGAGTGTAATATATTGTGAGGTCCCACAACCACACCATATAATACACCACAATCCTCACAAACATCTACAAAGTGCGAATTTTCAATAGTTTGTTTTTGAGTACATGCTGGTCTAGCGATTTTGATCCTGTCTGTTTCATCCTGGAGGGTTTGAGCTCTGTATTTGAGCTTTAGGTGGTAGTTAGAGGAAGAATTGGGCTGATCTAAATAACCATTTCTTTATTTATGAGTTTTGTAGAATGCTGTGTGTTGCCATCTTATTACTTCAGGCAACCAGAGAGTTAATTAACAGAGAGGGGAGCTTGAATCCAATAGGATGTGTTTCCACCCATTCACACCTGCTGCTATTTTTGGGGAAAATCAATTAATAAGCAAGTCTGAATCGTTTGTATTTCAGATGTTCTGAATCGCGTTAGGGTTTGAATCTCCCGATGGGGTTAAGGACAATCTCAGTTTTAGAGACACCACTCCAAGCAATTTTCCACTCTGCTTTGTCCTCTGGAATGATCATTGAAAGGGCAGGGGTGTGGACAATAATCAGAGTTTTCTGGTTAGGTTGTATTGCATTGTATTGTATGGTATTGTACTGTTTGCTTAACTCTTTTGCCCCTAGGTAAGGTGATGAAGTGCGTGCCCACATGAGCAGCATGCTACACCATGTTTGCAGGGTGTGTGGTTGGAAGAGAGTTGCCTTAGTTTCGATCCTCTGTGGAAAGTGTTTATGGGTTGCTATATGATGACCATGAAGGCTTGTTATTATATTATGGGGCGCAATGCTTAGTAGTGTCATGAATGAGAAAATGTGAGTGGAAAGCCAGTTTTTGCAAATATGCTATGCTTTTACCTCGCTGAGCTCTATGGAGATTGCTGAGGACTTTGAATGTGATCCTGTCCCCAGCTGGAAGCCAGGGGAGATGTTTTAGGAGTTACTTGATGCTCTCTTCTTTGCAAAGGCTGTGCCTGTAGCCTTTGCTGCCTGGCAATGAGTTTCGGAGGAAAAGGAGGTGCGGCCAGCAGCTGATGGAATCAAATGCATCCTAAACTGTCTACTCTGCAGGCCACCGTTTATCAACAGAAATTTGAAATTTTCCACCTATCCTGATGAGTCCACACCACTGCTGGGAGTGCACCCCATAACCATAGAACAGGTGAACCGCATGCTGGATGGAGAGAAGACCTTGGGCAAGCTGATGGATGAGATGACCCAAAAGCCTGCATAAAATGGCTGCTGGATTGTGAGTGACAGACCGTAGACTAAAAAGAACTGAGGTGGGACTGCGCACTTACAAAGTAATAGGCTCCACCAGCCCCAGTGCAGTAGAAGGTGAAATCATGGTGAGGACACAAATAGTAGATGAGGAGCTGCTGCCACAGTTGTCACTTGGCTTTTGAGGTTGTTGCGATTGGCCTGATGAACCGGGGGAGGCCACGACGGGGTGATGTGGAAGGCAGGATCCTGAACTCCACTGCTGTGATGTGAATAGATACAGAAAGGACGGGAAAGGACATGAAGAAGTCACAGAGTTGACACTGGAGGACATGCCCTGGGCACCTTTGTATGCATGTGGAGTCACTAGCTACTCCTGAAGGTCCTTGTGGCAGGATAAGGCCTATCTGTACAGCGGGGAGGACTGCATGCTGCACTGAGGTATATAAGAGTATGACTTCAAGAGTGAGGGAGGATGTAAGAGCAGTGCAAATGAAGGGGGGGTCCTTTCTTCCCCCTCTAGCCATCTTCTTTGAATCAGCAATGAGGCTCGAGTTCACAAATATCGCCTGCCCGGCCATGCCGCTAGGCTACCCGAGAGAGATAATAGAGCATAGCAGAAGAACTGTATTGTCTTTCCAGAGGTTACCGTTTCCTAATTTGTCCCTGCAGGATCATGCTTCAATACCTAAAGTAGGCCCCCCATAATTTACTGTAAGAACACTCCATTTGAAACTAGAGCAGGATAAGCTGTCAGGGCAAACACAGAAGTGATTGAAATATCTACAATTATTGAGCATGCGCCTCGATCTCCAAAGCAGATGCATGTGCTTGTGGATTCTTGAGCATTCTCTTGAGTCTATGTCATATCTTTGCCTGTCTCTGCTGATCTAGTTCAGGCCAAAGCCTCCTAGTTTTTTTAATTCTGGCTTTGGTATACTGTTTTTTGGTTCTGGGGATACTTTTTCTTATACCTTGTATAACAGTCTTCTCCACGTCTACTAGTTTGTGTGGATAGCCTCTCTCTTGTACCATTCCTACAAGGATGCTTACCTTTCCTGATCCTTTGCACTTGTCGTTGGGGGTTGGGTGACTGGCTGGTCTGGAATCCATTCTCCAATGCCTGTACACCTCATGAACACTTGTTCAGTGCTTCTTTTATGGGAACTAGTGGAAGGCATTTTGCTAGTACCTCAGGCTCACCCTCTAGTATTTTCCCACTGTGCAAGCTACAAGTGCCTATTTAAAGGCAGTCACAACATGACTGCATGCAGTGCTATGATGCAATGAAGACATGCCAAAGCATTTCAGAAATGCTTTGAATTTCTTTCACTTTTAGGTTAGAACAGAGACGGTAGAGCTTTGCTGTTCTGTTCTCTGTTTATGTTGCTGCAGCATGCTGCCCTTCTAGGGTGGAACTGTCCAGTAGGTGGTGATGAGGCTGAATTCCATATCCTAAATTTTCTCAGGAATATCTGGCTGATGGTCTTTATTGCCTGCTAAGAAGTGTGGAGGGAAGAAAACAATTTACCAATTATACATTTCCCCTCCCGTCCAACTAAATAACTACGGACTCCAAATTCAGTTTTTGGTGATTTATTACAAAGCCAGAAACAACAGAATATAGACACACCTCAAAATCAAGGCGTAGATATACATGAAAACTAATACAGAGCCCAATCTACGAATATAGTTCATATGGCACAATAGGCACAGAACAATGAATTCCAAAATCAGAACACAGCTGAGTATAGACACAGTGTCCCTACTCTACTTCTAAAACGGCATCCCTTCCTAGTTTCTCAGAAGAATTTCCCCAAAAGGTGTCAGCACGTGTTGACTTCCTAATAAGTGCACTCACGTTAAATGGATCAAGTAGCGTAAAGCTACAGAGCTCGTTCTAAGATGCTCTCCTTCCTCAGTCAAAAGCAGAAGTCCTACAAATCTGTCCCTGTGCCTAATACAAAAAGACAAAGTTACACCCATAACAGGTCACATGGTACGTTATTCCGTGAACACCTTCTTTGAGTAACTTTCCACAAACTCCAATTAATTTTACAGCTCTGTTCGCCGACCTTGGTTCCCAGGTTTCACCAGGCACGGAAGGTGTCCTCCCTTCTCTCTGTCCGAGCTCTTCAAAGGCATTCCTCTCCTCCCATGTATCCTCTTAAATCTAAAATAACGAGGTCAAATTCCTGCACCTGCAGTAGGGGTGAAAAGAAAACTTTCTACACACATAAATTTTAATTAGCTCCTGACCCAAGAGCAAAAGAGGAGAAATGAAACTTAAGAAAACAAAAGTTAGGCCTACAATTCTGGCTAACCTAAGAAAGTTCTATAATGTGCACTTGTTACACAGGCCTCTATTTGAATCTAATGACAGTAAATACATTTGTTTTACCTACTAATCATTATACGCATACATAATTGCATGATTTCTCTAAATACTTGCGAAATACTAATCAATCCTGTAATTAGCATCACAAATTCATTCTACAGATTTTGATATGATGATATATAAACTTCGTTCTAATATACAGAAAGTTCAACCAAACATTTGAATATATGCAAGTGCAGTTCATACATGAATATAATGCACCCCTACAATTTTAAGAGCGTCGAGCACTCTATCAGCTCCCCCCTCTGATGACTAGTGTCATCAAGCACAGCACTTTTCCCCTGCTATGTTCTCCTCACAGAAAAGACTGATCTAAACAGAAGTTGTAGCCTGTCTTCCCTGCCTGAACTTCTCCTGATTCTTAAGGTTCTGATAGTGACTGTCCTGCAGTCTTTCCATCTGCATTTCCCGAATCCTAAGGGAACTCTCAACCTGTCCTGCCTTATGCCACTTATAAGCTCTAAAGGCACCCAACTATACAATGATACAGATCACGACTATTATGATAGGTTTCAGAATGTAACCAATAACTCCTTGTCCCAAACTTCCAAACCAACTTCCAACCTTTCCAAATCCTTGGCCAATTTTATCCCAAATCCCTTCAGTAGCCAAATCATGTATGTCGTGGTGTATCTCAGTGATGTTACTTATATATTTCTTTAAATCTTTACTATTATCCGGGATATAAGTACAACACTGTTGGACCCTTAGCAATTTACAGACTCCGCCCTCTTTTGCAAATAAGACATCTAATGCAAGACGGTTCTGAAGTACCATGGCCCATATAGAGACCATCTCCCCATCAACAAGCAATAAAGCTTGAGCTGTATTTACTGACAATTTATCCACTAGTGTTGACAACCTTCTAATCTTTACATCATTCAGAACCACTCCCAAACTCGTTATCATTGTGCCAAACACATCACCAACAATCTCTCCTGTACTCGTTCCACGTCTCTCTCTACGCGACCGTTTCCCTTCCAATGGCCACAAATCTTCCACATGGAATATTTTAGGGAATACCACAGCCAAATAACATGTCCCATACCAATTTGGAGGCAGTCGAACATATGCATTTCTTCCACATACAAAATACACATTGGGCACTATGGTCAATTTATCCAATAGCGTTTTCTTTATTGAGTCTTCAATCAAGAAAATGTGCTCGCATTCAATCTCCTACAAATATTTTGTCATATTATGTCTGTGGTTGTCTAATGCAAAGTTTCCCTTTTTGCTGCAAATCTAAAGCTATTGGACCAGAACTTCCCTTTGCCTTATGATCTAACTCCTCTTGGGTCCATGGAATCACCTCATGCTTGGGGTCAGGCCTGAATAATGACTGTCTATGCCTATCCTCTATCTGATCCATGAATTTCTTTTCTATGTCAGATAACATACATGTCAAATTTTGTCGGCGGGCATATGCTGTGTCTAAAGTTACTGTGGGCACAAAATACTTTGACATTCTGTCTTCCTTCTCATAATAGTCATACTTGTTCAAATATTTTAGTACAGGGACCTCAGGGAGCACTACATCATAATTTGAAAAATAATATTCAAAATGTGCTTTACCATAAAACATACTCAGCAACACGCTACACGTGATGCCATAGGTCAGGGGTAGGTGATGATATCTAATACCCTCCTATACTGATGCTGACAATTGCATGCACACATAGCAATCCTTTGCTTCCATCGTGTCCACGTACTCATACAACAACCTTGCGTACGCATTCAACGTAAAGTCACCCTTGGAGAGATCTACATGTAATAAATGACTAGTTTCTTTTATCATGTTCTCATCTGATTCTGATGCACCCTCTCTAATGTCTGGTGTAGAAGGTGTAGGTGTCCCTCGTTCCCCTTCTTCCACGACATTGGACTTGACTATGGATGTGATGACCACTACGGTAATGACTACAATTATCCCCACTATGAGTGTACCTATCATGCATTTCTGCCTACGGTTCGAATTTCCAGACTCCATATTGAATCAGTTCTCCAACTTAGTGCAGGAATAAAATAACAAAGTCCTTTATTTTCCCTTAAGGATTCCTCACACAAAGTTCTTACTAGATTCCTTTTGGATTTTTAGAATTCCTCCGTATTCAGTTCAGCAATGATAATCTACAATTCATGAATAGCCATCCCTATCCCTCTTTCTGTTTATACTGAAAAATCCCTAACTTTGTTCTTCTTCCACTCTGGCCTAGGTTATCTTATTTTAGAGCAATGATTATGTACTTTCTTTTTCTTAAATCAGTTCAGTTTTCATCATAGATCAAATCGGTGCCAAGAGCATCAACAACGAGTTCCAAGATCTCCATACGAAATGCTGGCAATTCTTTAGCTGGAGGCTGGCGACCAAACGTCGCAATCCAGTTAGCCTTGGAGGATCAGGTACCGTCAGAGTCAAGAGCCCGAGAGCCTCGACTCCTGGGACTAACAGTTCGATATCAATAATCAGCGTGGTCTCTCCGTGTCTCACTCTCCCAGACCTCAGCCTCCAGGACCTCCCCGGTCCCTGCATCTGTGACTAGGTATGTCCACTCGGGAGCAGTGTACTTTTGACACAGCACTCGTTCTCTTTTTGATCTCCTTAGGCCTTCTTGACTTGGCTCTGTGTCACTTTGCTCAGATTCAGAAGTTTCAGAGATGGGAGCGACATCCTTTTCTGATGTAAGCCTCAGATTCAGTCTTTCCTTTCTCACTGGCCACGTTTCACTTCCAGCCTCTGTTCTACTTTCAACCCTGACCTGTTCCAAACCTGTCTGGTCAGCCGAATCCGACTCTGCTTCGATTCCAACGTTTCCGTCTCCCTCAGTGTCTGTGCTGCGATCTTGTGCAGCGTGATCTTCTTCAGCTCTACCCAGTGAACAGTCTGTTTCGGTAGAAACCCTTGCAGCTTGGCTTGTCCCCTCTTCCGAGTTTACTCTCTCAGCTGAATGTCTGTGGTGGAGAGGAGCTGTTTCTTCCGAGGGTGCTGGTACTCTGCGGGTGTGAGAGGCGTGGATCCAGTTCGGTAAGCCTCCGCACTTCACAGCTGTGCTAGTAACCAGGATAACTTGGTACGGACCTCGCCACCGTGCATCAAGGCAACTCTTCCTCACATGCTTCCTGACCAAAACCCAGTCCCCCGGGCTTAGGTCATGCAGGAGATCTTTCGGGTTGGTGCAGTCGCAGCCTTGACCTGGTGAGACACAGAATTAACCACATCAGCCAATCCCTTGCAATAATCAAGAACCAAATCATCGGTGATGTTTATCAATGCTTTAGCTGGCACGGCCTGGCAGACGCATCGCCCTCCCCATCAATATCTTGTGGGGGGAAAGTCCTGTTCTCCTATCTGGAGTGCTATGCAAATTCATCCGCACCAAGGGCAGCGCATCCAGCCATTTCAAAGACGTCGACGAGCAAACCTTTGCCACTCTCATCTTGATAGTCCCATTTATCTGCTCCATGAGGCCAGATGCCTCCGGCTTGTAGCTACAATGCAGTCTCTGATCAACTTGTAAGGCGGCACACAACAGCTTCATGATCTCACTATTAAAGTGAGTTCCTCTGTCCGATTCCAATGAGGTCGGAAATCCGAACCGTGGGATAACCTCTCTAAGTAACAACTTTGCCACTGTAAGACTGTCACACCTCCTAGTCGGATACGCCTCTACCCATCGTGAAAAGACACACACCACCACCAAAACGTATCTCAATTCATTGCACCTGGGCATCTCGATGAAGTCCAACTGCATCCGATTAAAAGGACCTCCTGACCTCCCAATATGACTCAAAGCAACCACAGTTTTCTTTCCTGCATTCATTTGCTGGCACGTAACACACCTATGACGCACTGCCTCAGCACACACGCGGAACCGTTGATTGAACGATCTCTGTCAAAACACCCTCACCATGACATCTCTTCCAAGGTGAACTGCTCCATGAATATGCCTTGCCATAGGACTCAACAAACAGTTGGGTAACGCTGCTCTTTCATCTATTGACACCCAAATGCCATCCCCTCTTTTCTCACAACCTGCTCTAATCCATGCTGCTTCTTCCTCTTCGAGGACCTCTTCTTGGAGTCTCTTAACCTCATCCCAGGTATCAGCCACAGCCAACATCATGCTGAGCTTGGTCTTTTCTGTGCTCTCTCCCACATATTCTCCATTAAAAATACAAGCATGCATAGCACAAAAGCGAGCCACTTCATCAGCATAGCGGTTTCCTTTGGTGACAAAGTCCTCCCCCTTCCTGTGTGCCGCACATTTCACCACCGCTATTTCTTTGGGTTGCAGCAATGCTTCTAACAGCTGTCGCACATACTCCCCATTTCTGATAGGAGATCCTGATGACGTTAAGAACCCCCTCTGTGACCATAACTGCCGAAAGTTGTGAACTACTAAGAAACCCATACTGACTATCTGTGAAGATAGTCACTCGGACTCGATCGGAAAAGAGACATACGCGCATTAGAGCAATGATTTCAGCCACTTGTGCAGAGTATACTCCTTGTAAACAAGCAGCTTCCACAACTCCAGAGATAGTACAAACAGCAAAAGCTGCTCTCAAACAACCCTCATTGTCTCTTAAGCATGAACCATCAACAAAGAGGACTAGATCATATTCAGGTAAAGGTTCATCAACAATGTCGGGTCTGGGCTTGGTAGAGAGCTCAGTCATATCCAGGCAGTCATGTTCCTCACAATCTCCTCCTTCAATAGGTGGATATGGCATCAGAGTAGCAGGATTCAACATAGAGCATCTTTTCAATGAAACATTTTCGGATGCCAATATAACTTGCTCATACTTAGTGAGCCAATTATTGGTCAAATGCTGCGTTTTGGTTCTCGTCATCAGGAGTTCCACTGAGTGTGGGACATATACCGTAAGGGGATGACCCATCACTATGCTTTCACATCTCTCAATGCTGACACCTGTTGCAGCAACGGATCTGAGACATCCGGGCAACACAGAAGCCACTGGATCTAAGGTAGCTGAAAAATAGGCCACTGGCCTACGGGCACCCCCATGTGTCTGAGTTAACACTGCCAATGCGCACCCCGCTCTTTCATGACAGAAAAGCGAAAATGCTTTGTTATAATTGGGCATTCCAGAGCTGGAGCACGACATAGGCTCTCCCTTAGCTCCTGGAAGGCCCTCAAACAGTTGTCATTCCATGGTACTGGATCACTTAGATCCTTGCGTGTTAATCTTAACAAAGGTTTTGCCTGTAGAGAAAATTTTGGGATCCATTGTCGACAGTAGCCGACAATTCCCAAAAACATTAGGACTTCCTTCTGCGTCTTTGGAGTACCGATTTGCAAAATCGCCTCTATGCGATCTGGGGACACCTTTCTCTTTCCCTTTTCAATTCGATGCCCCAAGTACTGGACCTCAGGCAAACAGTACTGAAGCTTGCCTGGGGACACCTTGTGTCCGTTCTTTGCCAGCTGATTCAACATAGCCACAGTATCTATCCTGCAAGCATCTTCCGTCTCTGAGGCGACCAGAAGATCATCTATATATTGGACAAGAACCAAATTCTGTGGCATTGTCAGACTCTCAAGGTTCTTTTTCAAAATTTGATTGAAGATAGACGGACTTTCTGTATTCCCATGTGGAATACGACACCATGTTAACACACGGCTCTCCAGCCGTAAAGCAAATAAAAATTGGGTCTCCTCATGGAGAGGTATTGAGAAAAAATGCCTGGCATAGGTCAATGACCGTAAACCATTCAGCCTCACAAGGTATTTGAAACAAGATTACAGCTGGATTCGGTACCACAGGACAACATGAAATCACAGTCTCATTAACTCTTCACAGGTCCTGCACTATTCTATACTTGCCACTAGGCTTCCGCAACCCCATTATAGGTGAATTACAGGGGCTTCCTCTAATCTCCTTCAAAATGCCTTGAGCAATCATAGATTTGATCACTGGTGTTATTCCCGTCGCTGTCTCTGGTGTTAACTTATACTGTGGCGTCCTTGGGAATTCAGCATTCGGCTTTGACCTGTATCTTAACTGGTTCGACTTCTCGAATCAGACCTATCTTCTCTCCTGTAAAATCCCATACCACGGGAAAGACATAATCCCTCAAATCCATTGGTAATTCGTCTTTGGTCAACACAATGAACATTTCTGCACACAAATTCTGACTTGCCACCTTAAAGGCAGCGTCGTCATCACAAGTTTGTAATTCTACTCCCCTCGGAGTACAATAGATGGTACAATTTGATTTGCACAGAAGATCACGTCGTAACAGACAAACCGGACTCGAATCACACACCACAAATTGGTGTTGATCCTGAAAAGTTCCTATTCTCACAGGCAACTCATTTGTTAGTGGATTGGTCATTTTCTGATTAGCAACTCCTACCACTTGGATCGATTGTCCAGAAAGTGACAAGTTGGGAACCACTGCTGACCTTACAGTAGAATGGGCTGCACCAGTGTCAATTAAAAACGTAATGGGATGACCGTTGACATCAGCCTCCACAAATGATCTACCCTGATCTACCTCTAAGGCTGCTGCAAGGGTGCAGTCCTCCTCCCCCCTCTTAAACTTTCTTTGCGATGGGTTCAGATCAGAACTGTCAGTCAATTCAATGAAGAGTATCTGTTTATACACATAATTTCTGGCAGAGATCCTTGGGGGGTGAGGCACCTGCACCTGAGGTTCAGGACCTCCCCCATACATGGACTTAGGTCTAGTCACTGTGTTCAGACCATCATACCTGCACAGTTTCCTCATTCTGCATCTGATTAGCAGGATTTGAGCAACACTCGCGCTTCCAATGACCAATTTTGTGACACTAATGACAAGCAGTGTTTCTCCTCGGGTTAACCCACTAAGTTCCTGTCCCTGTATACATTCCTCGTCCTCTCCCCTGCCCTGGGTGGACTGTCATATTTTGTCCTACTCCTCGACCACTCCCTTGCCGTCGACCCATTGTGCCTTCATGAGGGCCATGAGTTACGGGATCCCTAGCTGGTTCTGCAGTAGGCCACTCAATTGCAATTTTGCATGCTGCCCACAAATCACCTGGGACCACAATATCAAATAAGGTATTCAAATCTATCCACAGTACTTTAGAAATCTTCACAAACCAATCAATTTGTTTGTATCATTCCGCAGGCTTTTCCCTCAATCGAGGAAAATCATTTGTAAAAGATGCCAAATCTCCCCTGCTCCAGGGCACATGAACATACCCGCCATTCTGTACCTCCAGCAACGGGAAATTTCCTACTTTCACCGTCCCCCCGCCGGGAGGCAGAGTGTCTCCTATTCCTTTCTTGGCACCTTTTTTCTTGGACCACCTCTCTTCCCACCGGTCCACTTCTCTCCATGCCCTCATTCCTATGACTTGTTCTCGAATATGAGCTTTCAACCCTACTATTCTCTTCTCCTCCAATTCCTGATCAGTATTAGTTAACCTGTGATTTCCCTGCAACATTTTTGTTTTAGTCAAATCCATATCGTACTTCCACGCCAACTGAACCAATGCCTCATGAACTCGTTTTGCCTTTGTAGTGACATCTTTGGCCACAAATAGCAGCTCATCTGGCTCATATAGATCCACTCTTTCCAGCGGCAGGTTCCCATCGATCAACTCATCGACCTCTGCCTTCAATTTCAGCACATCCAACAATTTTTCCTTCACCGCAACCTCAATCCTTCCACGATTTGTCACATTGCACGATCCCTCCCTATCACAACTTCGACTTCTCCAGCCTCCTCCGTCCCTTCAACTTGGACAATGGGCCGGCCTTCCCTCTCACAACTCTGACTCCTCAATCGACTTTCCGATCCAACATTCGAGACACCAGGTTGTGTTCTAAATGCCTATTGTCTCATTCCTATTTCGGCTGAACTCCTCATAGTCTCCCTTACTGGTGGAACTCACATTCTTATTTCTGACCTAGAATTTGCCAGTGCTCCTGTTCGCCTCACTTCTGATCCTGTACCCACCCTTGAAGGGTCTGCCGTTGCTGGCAATGGGGTACTAGTCTCCACAGGCCCCAAGGGTGCACTTGTCCCCATGGTAAGGCTTCCTCCAGAGATAGTGTCTTCACCCATTCCTGTTTGCTGTTGACTCCCACCTTCTCCCATACTCGGATTGTATATCGAGACTACGGGTCCAATGGTAACCGGCACCGTAAGGGCTTCTGGTAACCGTATGTCATAGTTGATTCCTCTCATCTCAGTATTCCCAACTTCTTACCTTCCTGCCCCTTCTGATCCTAGCGAAATCCTTCCCACTACTCTCGCACTCACACCCTCCGGAGCCGATCCCACTCCTTCTGGGCTTCCTTCTACCAGTTCTTGCTTTCCCTACTCAGACTGAGGGTTGTAAGGTGGGGGACGCTCTGCCAACAATCTGTCTAACAAGCTGTCATCTGTGTCATTGTCATCTTCTGTATTTCCTGTTCGTGCACTAGCTCCCTGTACCAACAATGGATACAATCTCTCTCCCTCTATGGTATCAACCCTCCATTTCTTCAACTGAGCATCCCACCTGGCGTCCTGATACGACTTCATTGCTTTTCTCATCCTTCCCTGAGAGTTTTCTCTTCGCTTAGCTTGTGCTGCCCGCATCTATGCATCTAATCCCTCGAATTGTGTAGGTCTAGGTGGAGGTTTTAATGAAGACATCACCCCCCTTAATTTACACAACACATTCAACCGAATGACCCATAGTGTGGGAAAGCCAATTCCCCTTCTTTTTCTGTAATCTTATGCCAATTTTGGAACCACACTATTGTATGCAATCCTACGTTTGTTGCCATATAATGTGCTGGGGTATCCTCTGGCGCGGCTTCTTCCCCTACCCGAGTCACTAAACTTGAATCTCCTCTACATAAGTCTCGCAATACCTTAAAACATCTCATTTTGAATTCAATTGTTACAAAACACAATTTTTTCTTTCCAAATTTTGCTGAGAACCCTCCAATCCCAGCGCGGCGTTATACCAGCCGGCATATCACAGCGCGGCGCACTCTGACGTCACCGTTCCCTCTCTGCAGCGGTTCACCCTCCTTCACAATCTCACCTCGTACATTCGCTCTCACATTCACACAACCAAGTAAATGATTGCCCAAAAGCTACTAAACCAAGTAACTACCTATCAGGCAGCCACAGCAACTTACAGTTACATAAAACCAAGTAATTGTCTGCCGTCTACAAGATCGATAGTATACACCCACTCAAGAACATTCACACTCCGTGACCCACGACCTGCGTCAGTCACTCGAATCGCTGTAGTCTGCCCCTGGCCTGAGGTTTTCCACATGCAACTCTATTAAATCCACTCACACAAAGTTCCCTACCCCAAGTGAGCCGTCGATAGTGCTCCACGACACCCACATCAATGATCAGACAATTAAAGTACAAAGCTATCCCCGGATCTTGGACTTCTCTTGAGTCCATTTTTCAAAAAGCTCCAGATCCGCACGTGTTCGGACTGGTAAACCAATAAACTCACGTTCACTCGACTATGATTCCAACTCCGCAAGACGTCACACAATCAATTCACCGCAATCTAACACACACATCACTTGTTCATACTCACGCTACCGCTGTCTCCGCCGCACCATCAATTTCTGCAGACCTCTGTCAACGCCCGCCGTCCTCTGCTCTCTGTCATGGGCTCTCTTTTGGGGCTCTATAGGTCTAATTCTGTTCTAGATTTTCTAAAATATCCCCTCACTTCTAGAGGCAACTATCCATTTCTGCTACCAATTGATGAGGCCGAATTCCATATCCTAAATTTTCTCAGGAATATCTGGCTGATGGTCTTTATTGCCTGCTAAGAAGTGTGGAGGGAAGAAAACTATTTACCAATTATACATTTCCCCTCCCGTCCAACTAAATAACTACGGACTCCAAATTCAGTTTTTGTTGATTTATTACAAAGCCAGAAACAACAGAATGTAGACACACCTCAAAATCAAGGCGTAGAGATACATGAAAACTAATACAGAGCCCAATCTACGAATATAGTTCATACGGCACAATAGGCACAGAACAATGAATTCCAAAATCAGATTACAGCTGAGTATTGACAAAGCGTCCAGATCCTTTTTCATTTGTATTTCCGAATTAAAGAGTAATCTGTCCCTACTCTACTTCTAAAGTGGCATCCCTTCCTAGTTTCCCAGAAGAATTTCTCCAAAAGGTGTCAGCACGTGTTGACTACCTAAGAAGTGCACTCACGTTAAATGGGTCAAGTTGCGTAAAGCTACAGAGCTCGTTCTAAGATGCTCTCCTCCCTCAATCAAAAGCAGAAGTCCTACAAATCTGTCCCTGTGCCTAATACAAAAAGACAAAGTTACACCCCTAACAGGTCACATGGTACGTTATTCCGTGAACACCTTCCTTGAGTAACTTTCCGCAAACTCCAATTAATTTTACAGCTCTGTTTGCCGACCTTGGTTCCCAGGTTTCACCAGGCACGGAATGTGTCCTCCCTTCTCTTTGTCCGAGCTCTTCAAATGCATTACTCTCCTCCCATGTATCTTCCTAAATCTAAAATAACGAGGTCAAATTCCTGCACCTGCAGTAGGGGTGAAAAGAAAACTTTCTACACACATAAATTTTAATTAGCTCCTGACCCAAGAGCAATCGAGGAGAAATGAAACTTAAGAAAACAAAAGTTAGGCCTACAAGTCTGGCTAACCTAAGAACATTCTTTAATGTGCACTTGTTACACAGGCCTCTATATGAATCTTATGACAGTGAATACATTTGTTTTACTTACTAATCATTATACGCATACATAATTGCATGATTTCTCTAAATACGTGCGAAATGCTAATCAATCCTGTAAATGGCATCACAAATTCATTCTACAGATTTTGATATGATGATACATAAACTTCTTTCTAAAATACACAAACTTCAACCAAACATTTGAATATATGCGAGTGCAGTTCGTACATGAATATAATCACCCCTACAATTTTAAGAGCGTTGAGCGCTCTATCAGTGGGCAATGGAGCACCTTCATTACTAAAGCCTCTGATTCACACACATGCCAGCACAGGGAGAGGAGCACACATTGGAATGCAGACTTTCTCAGATAATAGAAGTGTATTGCTAGCATTCGAACAGCTTTAGGACAGAGAACACGCACGTAAGTGAGAAAGAATAGAGTCGGGGTTCCTCTTAGAAATTCAATTAGGACCTTGTTAGGAAGTAGCTGCTGATTACTTGATTTCCTGAGCACTGCAGGTTTGGTAGATGGTTAAGTGTGAGAGAAAGGAATGCAGTTTCTATTATTCAGGTGAGAATGTTTTTATGGGTGGTCTTTCCTTTTGTATATCTGATTACTGCTACGGGAAGGCTAAATGACGGCCAGATGCACTTCATTATGCCTATGTTGTGGTTGATTCAGATTGGAGATCGCACTAGTGCTACCTACCCTGAGAAGTATTACTCACACAATACTAAAATAAACTGTTCTCCTTCATCCTGCCATGATCATCAGGGGGAAAGGAGAGGAGCATCTCTAGCAGAAACATAAAAACCGCATTCCTTTTTGTTGGTGTCCTTTGCATTGAATTTTATTGGAAAATGAAAGCATTTTTATTTTAGTTGAATTTACCCTGTGGGTGATGGTAATGTGTGCGCAAGCTGGTGTTGCAAATAATGATTTTTTCCTATGGTTTTGCATGCAATCTCAAAAAGCTTCCACAATAATCCTGCATGAGAACTGACTTTGACTTACAACCTCCGACTGTCGACTCTCCTTTTCCTATCAAATTACTCTCTCCTTCCATTCCATTCTTTGCATGCCTCCTCGCGTTGAGCATGACCACTGTAAGTCACATGTATGTTTACCTCAATTCTTGCTATTGTATTTGTGCAAATTGCCCGAATCTCATTTCAAAGATCACAACCCCTCCTTTAAAAGCCATAACCCACCATCCTAGCAATACATAATCTCCAGAAGCTTATCTTTTAAAACTGCCAATCAGTGAATGAATTCACATATCCCATCCCTCCACTAAAGATCACAGCTTACTACTATTAATTTAATCTACATTATAAAAACTGGAGTAAATGTATGGCATGGTTTCCTTAGGAGCACAAGACTAATCCTGATAAACAACAATAACCAACCCTGTGCAGTGACCAGCTAAGCTGACTATGAACATTAGAAATGCCATAAAAGGCCCTGCAGAGCTGCTTAAAGCTGCCAGCTTACTGGAAACCATAAAATGAGTGCCTGTCTATCACACTCCTTCATCCATCACACTGCTAAGCGCTGCGTCTCATAACACAATAACCGCACCTCAGTGGTCCTCACGCATGACAAGGAAACACTTTCTGGATAGGATCAAAGCAAATACAACACATTTCCACCCACATACCTCACAAGCTATAGCATGTTCCCATGTAGGCAAGAACTTTAGTGCCCCACATCGGTAGTAAGCGCTATAAATATTGCAAAATAAAATACAAAGGTAAACGTGTCCACTCCAATTCATGCATTTATGATCCATGCCTGGATGTCCCATGCTGAGAGAATAGTTTACTCCTCATAACAACTGCTGGACCTAGCCACACTAGAGACTACCGCATCAGTGCTCTGTCTCACCAAACAATCTCCTCACTTAATATTGGACCAAACCAGCAACACACTCCTCTGCGCATTGAAAAGAGGCAACTTTTGGAAGGAGTGGAACATTTTTAAGGGAGGGTTGATTAATGCACAATTCCTTCCTGAACCCAGATAGAATCTTTTTAATCTTTTTAGATTTATTATCGAAACATGGTTATCGGAAATGTCCAATCTTGTCCTCCACCTCAGTGTCCCGGCTCGTTTCAGCATTGTGTGAGACGACAGGGCTGGTAAGCGAGGAATGAGTTGATTATTTTTAGTTCTGGGCTCATTCTCTTCACTCTCCCCACTATAGTTCACTCCCTCAAAGCAGTCTATGTAACATTTCTTTCATTCCAACATAGACCTGGACCTTTATTCTTCCACACCGGCCTCCAGACACTCAAGCAGCTTCATTTGACACTATTGTGCATTTGATGTAGAACTTTCTCGATTATTAGGGAGGGATGCTTTGTCCCAGTAGGGCAGATCTTGAACCATGCTTCGTTGATCAGTGCAGTCAAGTTGACATGGGGGGAGGAGACTACTGAACCAGAGACTAATGAGATTTTACATGTATTGTTGATCTTGGCTTGTTCTGGAAGGATGGGTGATTTCCTCTGACGATCCCTTATAGGCACCATTAAATACGACTTCAAAGAGCTTGAAAAGGAATGGTGCAGCCATCTGGGGTAGAACCCTCGGAAAAGGAATGGGTCGGTAGCCTTGTGCCACAGGGCTAAAGTGTCTAGCAGTGCAATATTCAAGCAAATTCGGTTTAATTATGGGCGCCTCATTCATTTAACAACTAAACTAGTTGCACACTGTGTACCTGGGGTCCTTCACAATTGCCCTAGATGTGTCTGACAAAATAACCACCCTGAAGGTAGGTGCAACATGTGTAGATCTACTATTTCTGTTGGGATTGATGCCTCATCCACTGCTGAGAGATCTAACTGTATTATTTCGACTTGGCATTGTTGTTGGCCAAAAGAACAACTGTGATGAATTGGAGGTGCCCACATGTACCCAATGTAGTCATACAGAGGTCTGACATTTAAGTGGGCATTCGTGTAAAATAATGCATGTAGATTGCAATGCCAGAGGACAGGTAGCGAAACGACAAGAGCAAACTCGGACACCATGCTGCTTGAATTTGCTTCTAAATCAGGCCACAAACCACTATGAATGTATTGATGCGATGTTTCATTTTTGGTTAGTGCAGAATGACTGAGGCCCACCCGCATCACTCCTGCTCCTGGGAACCTGGCAATTGCATGTCAATACGGTGTTGTACTACTATACAAGTGGAAAAGCAAAAAGACTTTCTATACTGCCTGAACTAAAATGAATTGTCAATTAGTGTGCTTAAAGTTTAAGATAATTTTACATTGAATTTTCTTTCTTTTCTGTTTTTATCCAAGAAATTTACTCTCTCGGGTTTACAGTGTTCTTTGTTGTCCTGTATGAAAAATCAGAGAAAGTGTGATCGAGCTCCTTTAGAGATCTGTAGAGATGACGTTGCAGTTGTCCCGCTGTGCCATGACAAGCACTCTCTCAACTCCACCCAGTGGTAGGTTTGGAGTAGTGTAAGGACCTTCAAAGTCTAGTTTGTTTTATTTCTAAAAGAGGAAGCGATATTCTAGATTCTAGCCTATCACTTTGTCTTTTTGCTCCTAAAGGATGCTCTCATTTTGTTGGTGGATATGACTGCTTCCATTGGGGCCTCCGATAGCCCATACTAGAGTCGGTTTACAGTACTTGCACGGGTCCCAGGAATCAAGGTAAGGATACCAACTTAGGGGCAGATTTACAAGTCCCTTGCGCCACTTTTGCGTCACTTTTCCCATGTTAAAAATGACGCAAAAGTGGCGCAAGGGCCTTGTAAATAAGCCCCAGAATGTTTACATCCAATTTCAAATTCTTTCACATTTACAGAGTGCTTTAAAACTTTCTATTTTCAATTTTGATTTTTATGTATATGCACTTTATTAAACTGCTAATATTATTTAATTCTCAAACTATTGCGGACCTCCTGGGTAGTCATTGTCGACCCCCAGTAGTCTGCGGACCAGAGGATAAGAACCACAGTTCTAGAGTACTTACCTTATCTTTGGCGGGGAATTCCGTCAGCCTAGTGTTGAATGCCAGGAATCCAACCTCTTTATTTTTTCATTTGGTGTCAGTCCCTTCCAGAAGAAATATTGTTTTTGTTGCCTTCAGATGCAGCCAGACGTCATGCACCCATATACTGCATATCGACAGTAAATAACAACGGGGACAGGCAAGACACCTCAAGAACTCCACAGCGCACTTACCTTGTGGGAGAAAACACCTCCCGAGTCGAATTCTTGCTTGCTTGTCTTTCAAGAAAGATTAATGTTACCTCTTGGACAGCTCCAATTCCTCATCCTTCCCCCGACCTACGCCCTCACAGAATCCTCACCTCCCTCAAACTATGTAGCAAGATGGTGTGACCACGGGTTTTCAAGCAGCCAATATGTCTAATAACACCAAGAGGACTTGATCCTCCATGTCCATGATGTTTAGAGTCATCTGAGCATCCACTTGGACTGTTTCGGTTCCTGAAACACACTTTCACTCTCCAAGCCCGTGGGTACGCTGCAAGTGATGTTGTATATGGATCTTTGCTGCTTTCACCAGAACTTGAGCATACATGGTATATTCGCTATAGGTTGGTAGGTCTTAGTCTCACACGGCTCCGGTGAATGTTTTACGACGAGAGAGGTTTGTTTGAGTTGCTTTAGGACTTCTCCTTGTGGAAAGAAACTGTTTATAAAATCCACCAAAAAGGCAGCCATCGCTTCACGACAGTTTTAATAAGATCTGTGCCTCATTAAAGACTACCGTGTAGGCCTCACCATTGTTATCACTATTGATATAGGTTTAGTGTGACCCGTGAAGCCCCCTTCTTACCCCTGGCTAGGTTCGCGCTAAACCGATAATTATGATAATGTTCGCTATTGTGTCGACGTTATGGATGGCTGAAGAAATTGACAGTGTGAGCGCATAGTCACTCCAGAGTTACTTAACTGTTAAACACAGGAGCATCTGCTGTATTTTATGGCTATCAGTGCCTGCCAATCTCATTACTCATGGTAAGCGTTTCATTAATTCCTTTGCCTGTCAATAATAGCTCGATTCCCATGGCAACAGTGCCTCAGCTTCTCCCTGTCAACCATCTTTCACCAAACACGCTGCTTTCCTGCCACTAACATAACCCAAATGCTGTCTCTCTCACATCCCCTTCATCAGCGCCGGGGAACATGCAGAGCTCTTTGCTTTGTGTCGAGTTTAGATGTATTGCTTTGTCGAAATCACAAATCAGTACCTTGGATAGGGCACCGTCTGCAACTGGGGCTGCTGCAAGAAAAGCTCAGTTACACCGAAACGGGTCATCTTGTAGTATTGGGGGCACCAGTCTGTGCTTTATGGAATAAAAGTATTTGGACACTAATATATATATAGTGGCATTCAACTGAGGAAGAGGACTATGGGCCCGATTCACAGAACTAACTTAAGACAAAATACTAAACTTACTACCATTTTGGTATTCACAGAAGGCACTTACTAATTTTGGTATTCACAGAAGGCACTTACTCATTTTGGTATTCACAGAAGGCACTTACTTACTCATTTTGAGTAAGTTACTCATTTTAGTATTCACAGAAGGCACTTACTCATTGATGAGTAAGTGCCTTCTGTGAATACCAAAATGAGTAACTTACTCAAAATGAGTAAGTTACTCAAAATGAGTAAGTATGTGCCTTCTGTGAATACCAAAATGAGTAAGTGCCTTCTATGAATACCAAAATGGTAGTAAGTTTAGGATTTTGTCTTAAGTTAGTTCTGTGAATCGGGCCCTATGTGTATCTGTGTGTGAGTGGGTGTCTGAGTGACTGTACAGGTGTGTGAGTGGGTGTGTGAGTGGCTGTATAAGTGGGTGTCTGAGTAGCTTGATCAAGGCGACATGTTCGCCGAAACGCGTTGGGTTGTTTTGCATATCCACTGGCACGAATGAAATTATTGGATTAAACCAGTAAGCAACCAAATTTTGGAGTGCGCATCTTTCTTTCGAGCGCTAAGAAAGAAGTAATTCTGCATATATATATATATATATATATATATATATATATATATATATAACCACGATTTGAAGACGCACTCCCAGGCAGGTAATGTGTTTAATGAGGCTAAAAAACGACATTTGGCACTGAAGTTCCTTTCTTTAGCCTTACGCGTTTCAGACCTTCCTTGGTGCTTGGTCACAGGCAGAAATACAGTTTTGCACCAACACTCCTGCACCTCTTATTAGCATGTTAATTAGCAGTGTTGCCCTCTGGTGGGCCTCCCAAGTGAGCTTTTAACTTTACAAAGCATGCTAGAATTCGTAGTGCGAACAGTTTTTTTCTTTTCGTTTAGTAAGTGTGCACTGCCATATAAATGAATTATCCACGTTCATAGCCCTCCGGTGGGCATTTCAATGTCAATTGTCGAAATATAATCAGCTCAACCTGCCATTCTGCAGCTTGACTACAAACAATTTCAGAGTCCTTTCATCAAACTTTATTAGTTTTTTTCAGTAAAACCATAAAAGTCATACAAGCATCAATAAAAACTCCAGCTTATATACAAAAGACAATGTGATAAGACCATTATAGACCCATAATTACAGAATTAAAAGGTAGGCCCCACTATCGAGATTAATCACAACTGGACCTAAGCCTGATGGCAGCCCTTAAAAAGCTAAGCGTATACAGTACAGAATCACTTGAAAGAAGTTGTAAAAAAATAAAAGCAGGTCTGACCCTCTCAAAACAAGTTTTCTTAAGACTCAGAATAATAAAAGACTTTCTGGGAGCAACATGAAAACTTCAAAACAGTAAAAAGTGCATCATATCCTGAGGAGACTGTCCGTCGCAGCTACAGGGTGTGGGACACTGCCCTCTATGAACGCCACATGGTTGGGCCAAAAGGTAATGAAAAAGATCAAGCTGAAATCTAGTCAATAGGAAGCGATCATGGTTACTTTTAACCCCTACAAGATATGGTTCAATAGCTGGCACAGTTTTCAGTACAATATACCTGCGCACGCTGGGCTTTCTCAGCTCTATTTCCTCTCTAAACCAAAAGCGCCTTTTGAAAAAACGCTCTTTCAGCCAAGTTAGATCCCTCCTACATATTGCTTCCGGATTGTCAAATAAATCTGCCCTTCCTAAACTGCAAAGACATTCTCTAACATACTTTAACCAACAGATACGTTTAATGTAATCAAGGGAAAGAAAATCCCTTAGAATGTCCTTGCTAAGGGCGTTTTCTTTCTTGGTCCAAATTTTCATCCACAAGGCTAGGGGGTGAAAAGTCAGCTCATCAGAAAGAAAGGCCATCCCCAACTCTTCATGCATAACATACGACGGAGTGCTCTGCGTTAAAGAGAGTACTCGTCTCAAGAAGGTATTTTCAACGATTTGCAGTGCCTCCTGCCCAGTATAACCCCATATCTTGCTCCCATATTTGACTTTTGCAATATATTTGGTTCTGTAGCTCTTCAAGAGGGCCCGATCGGTTTTCCACCCAGTCTAGAAGCAAAGTGAAAAACATCAGCAGTCGCTCTAGCCATGTCCCCTTTCAATCGACTAATCAATGGGCACCAGCTCAGGTCATCATCAAACACTACTCCCAGATATGAGAAAACATTTGTCTTAGGGATGGAGGTGGTTCATATCTTAAAAGTATAAGGCTTAGCTGTACGAGGTCCCACTTGCATTACAAATGATTTACTGTGGTTAACCAACAGGTCCAGGTCCTCCATAAAATGTACAAAAGAATCCAACAAAAGTTGTAGGCCCCAGGCTGTTCTCGCCATGTGGACAGCATCATCTGCGTACAGAAGGAGCGGCAGACTACGCGTACCCACCTGGAGGCAATCAGCTTTTAAATTCGAAAGGACCTTCTCCAGGGAGTTAATATACAAATTAAAAAGGAAAGGGGCCAAGATACACCCCTCGCGCCCCCTCTCCTAATAGCAAACTTGCGGGTCACTTTAAGATCTTTTGAGTAATGGACAACCACTTTTGAGTCTCTGTGAAGGACCCTTAAAAACAAAACAATGTCCCTGTCAATACCAATAGAAAGCATCATCTTCCAAAGCTTTGATCTATTAACACGATCAAACACTGATGACAGATCCATGAATGCTAGGTGGATAGAGCCGGTACGAGCCACAGTGTTCTTGTTCAAAACCATACATAGGTTTAAACATTGATCCACTGTAGAATGACCTGGGTGGAATCCGTATTGTACCTCAGCTAGGATGTTATTTTCATCTGCCCAAGTTACAAGTCTGTCTAAAACCATAAGGCCCACCACCTTCACCACAGAATCCAAGAGGGAGATGGGTCTATAGCAAAAAGTGCTATCCCAATAACCATTTTTAAGAACAGGGACAATAGTCGATAGGGCCCATGAGTCTGGGCAGCCGACCTGAACCGATGCATTTATAATTGCCGTAAGTACAGGCACCCGTTTCCACGTTTGCAATATAAAGGTCTGGCGGAATCTTACTGGGGCCTGGGGCCTTGTTTTTGGACAGTCCCATGATGCCGGCTCTTACCTCTTGTGCTGTAAATATGACCTCGTATTTACCTTCCACACTTTCCCGCCTGTGAGAAGTTGGCCTGGAATATGCTGTCCACTAATTAAAGTGGGCACCCTGTACCAGTCCAAACAACCCTTATGGTGATTTAAGAGGTCAAAGATAACCTTAGAAAGCTATCCAAGTGGTAGCTGTGGAGAGCAGCCTTCAGGCTTAGTCTTGAAGGAATGTTAAGCAGCTTGTTTTACCAGAATGCAACCTTATAGTATTGGATAAATGAAAGGAGAACCACACAGTAGTTATAAAAATATGTATTTATTGATATAATACACTCTAAGTATGACACAGTATCTACACGAAGATACTCACAAAGCACACAATACTGTAGCACAGAAACAATAGTAAATAGCACTAATACACAGTGGGCTCCAGGGGGAGACCAAACCATATACTAAAATAGTGGTATAAGAACCACGACTCCAGTCAAGACAGTGTCTAGAGGAAATAGAATCGCTGGGACCCCAAAGAACCACCCAAGGTGAGTAAGCAGGGACCCCACGGAGGATGGGTGCAGTGTGGGAACACGACCGCGTGTGCTGTACAATTCTATGGGATAGTCGCGGTTGCAGTTTTAAAGTTTAAGGACCCTTCTAAGTGGACTTTGAAGAAACCCAGTGGAACTTAGGAGGTTGGAGAGCTATCCCACCTGTGGATACTGTAGTACCAGAGTTACCTATCCCAGGAAAGCCGGGTGCATAAGTTAAAAGTGGCGTCGGAAACCGCTTTCGATCTCTATGGAGGACTTCGAAGAAGAGCCACTGCTGTGATGAAGAAAAGTGTCAGTTGGAATCCAAAGGTGGATTCTTGTTGAAGAGTACCTGAAAGCAGAGGGGACAGAGTCTGGGTCACTCAGGTGTGACCAGGGGCTCGGTAGACAAATGCCCACCGATGTAGGGTGCTTCAGGTGCGTTGATGGGGTTCTTGACTCTTCAGCCACAGGGACCAGGAGATGTCGAGGATGACCAGGAGCTGGATGCGAGCTGTCCCACAAAGGATTTCGAGTGCTGAAGGTTCGGTGCCCAGCTGGAGCACCAACAAGCCTTGGCAGCAACAACACATGAAGAAGGTCTAGAAAGGTTACGGTTCAGATCAGCAAGGCCCAGGAGACTCACCAAACACAGGGGAGTAAGGGCAGGCCTGGAGCAACCAGGGGAGCCCAAGAAAAGCAGCGTTACCCCTCAAGAGGACCCACATGCCGGAGGCATAGGAGTCGCGAGGGGCCCTCAAGCAATTTCACAAAGCAGCAGCCCACGGAGCACTCGGTGTGAGGAGGCCAGAGTTCTTTGTAGGAAATGGTGGCAGAGGTTGGGGCTACTCGGAGTCCAGTGCACTTGTTTTGGAAACGCCAACAAGCATATGCATTTGCAAAAGTACGCGATGCACAGGGGTACAGGTATTGCAGCCCCACGAGGGATTCTGACCTCAAACTTGGTAATGAATGAATGAATGAATGAAATTGTACTTATATAGCGCATGGCTACCCTGAGGCCTCCCAGCACTGTTTGATAGAAGAGTAGAGGAAAAACAGAAGCCATGATGTTAAAAGACTGTCTTAAAGAGGTAGGTTTTTAAGAGCTTCCGGAAGGCCAAAAGGTTGTTGTCCTTACGTAAAGTGGGACGAAGAGTATTCCAGATCTTTGCAGCATTAAACGAAAAAGAGCGTCCACCCCACCTGGATCTTCGAATTTTCTTGGGAGCGGCCAAGCATAAGGAGCTAGATCGCAGGGTTCTATGAGGGAGATAGGGAGTGACCAAGGAGTGAATAATAGCCGGACCAGTCTTCCGGATGGCTCTATGAACTAGGCACATAGCTTTAAACTGTATCCTAGCAGGAATAGGGAGCCAGTGGAGACTCCTCAATGCTGGTTTAGCAGATTGCCACCGCAGAATCTGAAGAAGCAGACGGGCAGCACAGTTCTGAGTTACTTGCAGTTTGTGAATGGTGAATTGAGGAGCACCAAGATATAGGGCGTTCCCATAATCAAGGCGAGAAAGAATAAGGGCCTGTACCATAATTCTTCTCGCCTGGAAGGGAGGAGGGGAATGATTTTCCGCAACATTCTCATCAGTCCATAACACGTGGCTGAAAGCTTAGTAGCCTGGTAATTAAAATCAAGGGAGCTGACCAACCATATGCCAAGGCTTTTAATTTGTGCCTTAGGAGGTGGAGCAGGACCCAGGCATTCCGGCCACGGGATGGGGGACGGAGGGTTGCCCAGGAGCATGATCTCCGTTTTGTCCCCGTTGAGCTTGAGGCAGGAGAGTTCCATCCACTCGGCCACCGCCTCTAGGCAAGGACCTAGGGTGCTAGACGACCCCTCAGAGTGAATCAATGCTACCACTAACTGAGTGTCGACTGCATAGGTGATAATCTTAACGCCGAATGGATGGACAATCTCCGCCAGGGGACTCATGTAGATGTTAAAAAGCGTGGGGCTCAGGGCAGAGCCCTGAGGAACCCCACAGCTAAGAGGCAGCCGAGAGGACACCACATCTCCTTCAAAAACTTGGAAGAAGCGGTTGCTGAGGAAGGACTGGAACCAGGTCAGTGCCGTGCCTGACACTCCCATGCTCTTAAGTCGATGGGCTAAGATGTTATGGTTAACAGTGTCAAACGCAGCACTGAGATCCAGGAGGATGATTGCCGCTGTTCCTCCTTGGTCCAGTAACCTTCTTGCCTCCTCTGTTACTACTACTAAGGCCGTTTCCGTCCCATGCTGAGGACGAAAGCCTGTCTGAGAGTAATGCAACAGCCCGTTGGATTCCAAATAATCAACCAATATGGTATTAATATGCTTCTCAACCAGCTTACTCAGCCAAGGGAGGAGGGAAATTGGGCGATAGTTGGCCAGATTGGATCGATCCAAATTGGGTTTCTTCAGAAGGGCCCTAACCATCGCGCATTTCCAAGCTGTAGGTACCATACCAGAGATGATGGAAGAATTCAGAGTATCAAGAATAACTGGGCGAATAGCATTAATGACTGAAGTGAGGTGTTGCGGAGGGGCAGGGTCCAATGGAGAGCCTGAGGTTACTCTTGTGATAATTGAATCCAATAGAACCCCATCTAGAGGGGGAAATTGCTCCAACGAGCATTTAAAAGTAACGCTCGAGCTACTTGTTGTGGTCACCATGGGCTCAGGTATTGTATTAAGAAAGGACATATAGATATTTTGGATCTTTTGATGAAAAAAGATTGCCAGATTGTTACACCGTGTAAGTGCTCCTTCCATTACTAAAGGTTTTTGAGGTAAGGTGATAAGTGATTTAGCAATGCGAAAGATCTCTTTAGGTGAATTTACAGCAGTACTTATTTTTTCTTCATAAAATGTAGTTTGGGCGATTTTTATTTCTGATTTATATAACCTGATTGCTTTCCTGTATTCCACTTTCCTAGTCTCTGAGAAATTCTGTCTCCAACTTCTTTCTAGCCTCCGGCATGTTTGCTTTAAGTCCCTCAATTTGGGGGAAAACCATGGGGCTGTTTTCTGTCTCTTTTTCTTGTAGATAGGTTCCTTAGGGAGAACCAGGTCAAGGGAGCTTTGGATCCAAGCATTAAAGTTACTACTGGCCAGATTAGAATTAGGATCTCTCAATGGTCGTGTATTGTCAAGAGCTATGATCCAATGATTGAGGGAAAGCCTCGACCACTTTCTTTCCAGAGTAGGTGCTGCTCTCTGGGGGGGCAGTTGTACGGCAGTCTCCCAACTTAGGGGGATCAAAAAATGATCCGTCCAGGGGAGAGGAGTAGGAGTACCTACAACAAGGTTGTGCAAATTGCTAAATACATGGTCAAGAAGGTGACCCTTCACATGTGTGGAGGCAAATCCTTTTTGCTTGAGTTGGAGACTAGATAGCAGTTCATTGGCTATATGGTTGGCGGGGTCATCTAGATGAATATTAAAATCACCGAGTACCGTAAAATTGGCTGGGGCCAGTGCTATATTGGCAGCCAAAGTAGGTAGATTAGGGAGAAATTGCCCTAAAGCTCCCGGGGGGCGGTAGATCAGCAGACCGGAAAAGGTGCTCGTAGGTGAGAACTCTAAGGAGAAAGCCATGCTTTCGCAGTCTGATAGCGTGGTCAGTGTAGTACGACAATTAAAGGTGTCTTTAAATATAATAGCAAGGCCTCCGCCTCTGCCGGACATACGATCAGCTCTAAGTATTGAGTAGCCTTGAGGGAGGGTTTGAATAACAGCAGGATCCATTTCAATCTGGAGCCAGGTTTCTGTTAGAAAAAGAGCATCTGGCTCAAGTTCATCTATTAACAATGCTAGTTCCACAGAATGCTTAGGAAGTGATCTGCAATTTAACAGAAACATCCTTACGGGTGTGCTAGTATGTAATCTATAGTGTTTGTGAGGCATTAACTCAAAGCTACAATGTGGGCAGTGGGAGGGGTTATTAGCAATATTTAGACAGTGTAGACAGTTGGAATTCGTAACCCCTTTCAGCTCATGCAAAGAATACGAACTGTAAGTTATACTACTTTCGGGCAAATTGCCAGGGGTTGTGGCCCCTGGGCCCGGTTGGGCGTGGACGGGCGCAGACGGGCTTGCCTTTGGCGCGCCTTCGGTCTGCTGCGCGCGTCCGCTGCGCGTTAGCGCCATTCCGCCCTAAAATAGATTGGATCAAAGAAAAACTGGAGCGTCACCCTGCCAAGATGGACGCCCAATAGTGTCCCAACCAGGAAGTGATGAGCTCGGTACCTCCCTCCACTCAACCAGCATAGGGATAGATGTGGTGGACCGGGGAGTCGGCGAGCATAGAGCGACACGAAAGGTGAAGTCAATACAATGTGGCTTTTAAAACAATTTTAGTGCAGTTTAAAACAATTGGCAAAGAGCTAGCGTAGCAACACAGGCCGAGCAAGCTCTACCTTCTATCAGCTGCGCGTCAGCGCCTCCGCCCTAAATAGTCAGGAGCAAAGAAAAACTGGAGCGTCACCCTGCCAAGATGGCCGCCCAATAGTGTCCCAACCAGGAAGTGATGAGCTCGGTACCTCCCTCCACTCAACCAGCATAGGGATAGCTGTGGTGGACCGGGAGTCGGCGAGCATAGAGCGACACGAAAGGTGAAGTCAATACAATGTGGCTTTTAAAACAATTTTAGTGCAGTTTAAAACAATTGGCAAAGCGCTAGCGTAACAACACAGGCCGAGCAAGCTCTACCTTCTATCAGCTGCGCGTCAGCACCCTCCGCCCTAAATAGTCAGGAGCAAAGAAAAACTGGAGCGTCACCCTGCCAAGATGGCCGCCCAATAGTGTCCCAACCAGGAAGTGATGAGCTCGGTACCTCCCTCCACTCAACCAGCATAGGGATAGCTGTGGTGGACCGGGGAGTCGGCGAGCATAGAGCGACACGAAAGGTGAAGTCAATACAATGTGGCTTTTAAAACAATTTTAGTGCAGTTTAAAACAATTGGCAAAGCGCTAGCGTAGCAACACAGGCCGAGCAAGCTCTACCTTCTATCAGCTGCGCGTCAGCGCCTCCGCCCTAAATAGTCAGGAGCAAAGAAAAACTGGAGCGTCACCCTGCCAAGATGGCCGCCCAATAGTGTCCCAACCAGGAAGTGATGAGCTCGGTACCTCCCTCCACTCAACCAGCATAGGGATAGCTGTGGTGGACCGGGGAGTCGGCGAGCATAGAGCGACACGAAAGGTGAAGTCAATACAATGTGGCTTTTAAAACAATTTTAGTGCAGTTTAAAACAATTGGCAAAGCGCTAGCGTAGCAACACAGGCCGAGCAAGCTCTACCTTCTAGGGCAGCTCGGACCTTGAGGGACTTGGAAACCCACTTCCTGTGTTGCTGGAGCCTTTGGAGTCCGTAGGAGCTCAGGAGAAGCAGACCGGTCAATCGTAATGTTGCAGGGGAGTGACTCCTTCACTCCAAGGGAGATATCTTCAGTTGTCCTTGATGCTCCTCAGGTCCTGCACAGAGCCTGTATGGTGCACGGGCAAAGGCGATGCTTCAGACTGTGAGGGAGACGAAGTCAGGCCCAAACGAAGTCCAGCGAAATCCAGGGTGTCCAGACGGTCGAAGTTCAGTGGTTTCTGGTTCAGAATCTTGTCCACGTCAAATCTAGGGTCCTACAGCCAGGTAAGCCTTTTTGTACCCACGGGAGAGGGTCAGACAGGTTCAGGGGACCCTCCAAGGGGAGGGTCTGGACAGTGGGGAGGTTACCCCCATGTCCTTTGTCCAGTTTCGCGCCAGAGCAGGAGCCAATGGCTCCCAGGACTGGTTTGAACTGGACTATGCACAGGGACACCAAATGTGCCCCTCATGCAGACTTTCGGTCAATGGCAAGCGCACCCACCCATCCCTAATACACTAAATCCTGTCTGGGAGGTGGTCACACCTCCCTGTGACAGGATGCCTATTGTTCTGCCTTCCCCTGCTCGAGCTTGGCTCAGCAGCAGGAGGGAAGAAACGTGTCTCTGGTCGGCAGCAACCATTTTGGGCTGCCCGGGACTAGAAGGCTGGTACCGGGAACACCAGGGACCTCACAAAGCTTGTTTCTGAGGGGTGGAATCATACCTACCCCACCGGTCACCGGTGTGGGAGGTATGATTCCACAATGTTTGACACCAAACACAATAGGATTACTTTCAGCCGTTTTAGAGTTGGTCATCATGCGGTCGCATAATGCCACTCTATATGTCATAAATGGCTGCAGCACTAACAACCCAGGAGAATGGACTGTAGGCTGCAGGGGTGTCCTGCTCATACAGTGGCACCCTCTCACTTAGAACCAAGCACCCTGCCTTCAGGGTTGTCAAGGCCTGCTATAGGGGTGACTTATAGGTTTTAAGTGTAGTGACCCTTAGATATAGTAAACCTATATCTAAAGTAAGTGGTGCATTCACCATCTTACACAGGCTGCAATGGCAGACCTGTAGTACCATTTTACATGACCTCTCACGGGTGGCATAATACATGCTTTAGCCCATGGGAGGCCTCTGGGGTATCTATGCCCTGGGTACATGGGTACCATATACTAGGGACTGACAAGGGTACCCCAGTATCCAATCTGGAGTGTACCTAAGTACATAACATAACAGTTTAGGGAGAAAGCAGATAGACTGGGGTCCTGATTAGCAGGATCCCAGTCAGACTAGTCAAAAACAGTATCACATGAAGCAAAAAGTGGGGGTAACCATAAGAAGCAGATCCTACTTCCCTACACTGCCCTTCCCTGGAGGTTAGGTCAGACTGGAACATGCCCTCAAAGTGGCTTACCCAATTATCCTCTAAGATGTGGGTGTCCATTAAGTTGCCAATGTCACCTGCTAAAAAGGGGCTGTTAATTTATGCTCCAGAACCTAGAACTGTTGCCCAAGGAAATGGCCTCTACCAGTTCTGACCAGGCCTCCTCTTTCAGGGCAGAATTATGCTTTGCCAGGGCAGCCTTGTAGGCTCTTTGAAGGCTCTTAACAACCAAAGGGTCGCGGGGTGTCACTCCCAAGGCCTCTTTCAATTTCCTAGAGGCACGGGAGCACTCAGAATCAAACCATCTCGGTCCTAAATGCTATAAACACCTACCCGGAACCCGCAGTAGATTCACTATAGCACCAGTCATACTTCCGAAAGCCTCCATATTATCCAATGGATTGGCCTCACTATCTAAACAGATAGCAAACTCCCTCCTATCTAAACAGATAGCAAACTCCCTGTTACACTGGGTTAAAAGGGACTCATGGAACTGACCTGGGACAATTCGACCCCACTTCAGTCTCCTCCCCCCTTCCACAGCTTTTAGGGGAACCCCCAGACCCTCCTTAATTTGCTTGATTACCCGAGGCCATCCTGTCAAGACACACACAGGATTATGGTCACTGTGTGTCTCCCCTTGATTGAAAAGTCCATAATATAAAAATAAAATGGTGTAGAGATAAAGATGAAATCAGTAAAAGTCTCACACCCTCTCCCAGTAAAAGTGAGGACAATATCGTTTTTCTCCAGAGGCAGATTGCTCATGGCAGATGTTAGGTCAAATTCATGCAAAATAGCATTAAGTGTGGATCCCTGAGGGGTATGTTCCATGTGCAGACTAGCTTGGCGCGCACAACCTGTGGCTTTCACCCCCTGCACCTGATGTCCCCGCACATGTAAATATTAAAGTCCCCTGCTATAAATACATTGGGGTAATTCTGCCCTCTCAAAGTAATATTCCTCAATAAGGAACCCAACCGTGTAATATTACATGCTTCCATTTGGGTGATTCCCGCATTATAAAAGTTTAAGAGCAGGAGCTTACTCGTCCCACTAGATAATAACATCACATGTAAAGTGGAGGAGGTGTGGGGCAATGTAACAAAGCTGCCTCGAACTGCTAATGAGACAAAAGTTACCAGGCCCCCTTGGCTCTTCCTAGCATGGAGGGGGTAGCTGGCACAACAAAGTTTTTCTAGCCTTCCAAATAGAATCTGTTCTCAACAGCCCATGTTTTCTGGAGGCATATCACATCAAAGCCTTTAACAAAGAGCAGCCATTCAGGATCCTCAGTCTTACTCGCAAGCCCTGCAATATTCCAAGAAATAAACTTGCACCCCTTGCAATCTTGGGAACCTCTTGGCCCAATGGCCGTGCCACCCCCAGTGGTGGGAGGACATCTAGATCCTGTGGGGCAACACACAGTCAATCACAACATTCTAATGAGCTCAGGGGCGTAAACCTGTTTGGCAAGCTTACACCTATGGTCGCCTCATGCTGATTCATATAACTCGCATCTTGAGGCTGCCCCTGTAAGCTTCCAAATGAAGTCAATGGATGGTTTAAGGGCCTATAAAAGAGTGCCACAATGGCTGAGTTCTGACTCCTGTAATTAAGTTGTGCAACCGAACATGAAATACTGTTTACCATAAAAGAATTATTAAAATTGATAATGACACAATCCCCAGCCCAGCCTTTCTTGGCACTACCCATCCAAGATGTCCTGTGCACCATGATGATGTGATTTTCCACCCTCAGCCCTGGGGCAATTTTCAAATATAACCAGTGCACAACCTTATTCTTCAATTGATCAAAGTCTTCCTTGATACCTGGGTCAAATCGGGGAACATTATCTAAAACCACTACAAGCGGGGTCGACTCTGGTGGCAGGTGGATCGTACACAAACTCTGGGTAAGGTTGCTAGGTTCCCCTAGAACCATCCCTCCCCGCCTTTCATCAGGAAAGCTGTTTGACCCGCCTGCTTCGGGGCCTTGAGTCTGATGATGCTCTCTATTCGAAAAAAAAACCACCATGCGGTTAACTGTCCGAACCAAAGCTTTTACTGCTGTAGCAGAGCAAACGTTAGACACTAGATGTCTCATTCGCTGCGTGACTAACTCCGGCGCAGACCTAGGACAAGGCCTGGGACTAGGCTGCGAACCATTCCCACAGGAACTATTAGTCATGACCCTTAGAGTTGGGGGACATGTGGGCGGTGTTATGTGGTCCCTTTGCAGTGAAGCAGTCAATTTGGTCAAGTTATTTTCAATCACAGATAAACAAAGTAAAATTGGGTCTAGTTTGGAATCCAACGCTGATAACAAAGCTACCTTAAACGTGTCGAGCAAAAGGGTCATGTCCGTACTGGGCTCTGCAAGGGACACTGAGGAATTTGGATGTGGACCAATGCTCTTCCGGCGCTTTGCATGGCCCCCCCATCAAGGGGCACTTCCTCTTTGCTCCCCCTGCTCCCTTCCTCACACCAGGGCCCACACCAAGGACTGTACACACTGCCCGAGGTGCTGATGACTGAGCACTATCCTGTGTGGGGGTATTGGCATAGACATGCAAGCAACCTTGGCCAGCTCTTGTGCCACGTCTGTCTGACTGGCACATATAACTTGTGCCGGTGCTGGTGACCCTGAATGTAAGGGAGCAAAAGAACTCTGTGAGGAGGGGGGAATAGGAGATTGAGACAGTCACCCAGTGGTCAGTTCAATGTCCTTGTCCAGAACCCCGACGGCTCACTGCAGTAAAGCGTCCATAGTGGTCACTGTATTCACGGGATCCCTTGCTCACTGTGCCACTGGATTCAAGCTAGCCTGGCTGAAGAAGGGTGACATACCCTGAAACCGGTCCCAGGATGCTTGTTTCCGGTCCAGGGAGGACCTGGCCTGGCAGTTCGGTCTGGACTGTTCCCATGGGGCACAGGGTCAAGACTGATTTGCATATGGCTGGGTCCAAACTGGGGTGGCGTAGTGGGCAAAAGAACGATGGATTTAACCCAGATCTTTTGACTGGGGGAGAATGTTTGCATTGTCAGCATTCCGTCCATCATTTGTTTGCTGTAACACTTTTCGCCCTAAGTGGGATGGGTATGCCCAGACGTGTGTCCCTTGCTCACTGTGCCACTGGATTCAAGCTAGCCTGGCTGAAGAAGGGTGTCATACCCTGAAACCGGTCCCAGGATGCTTGTTTCCGGTCCAGGGAGGACCTGGCCTGGCAGTTCGGTCTGGACTGTTCCCATGGGGTACAGGGTCAAGACTGATTTGCATATGGCTGGGTCCAAACTGGGTGGCGTAGTGGGCAAAAGAACGATGGATTTAACCCAGATCTTTTGACTGGGGGAGAATGTTTGCATTGTCAGCATTCCGTCCATCATTTGTTTGCTGTAACACTTTTCGCCCTAAGTGGGATGGGTATGCCCAGACGTGGGTCCCTTGCTCACTGTGCCACTGGATTCAAGCTAGCCTGGCTGAAGAAGGGTGACATACCCTGAAACCGGTCCCAGGATGCTTGTTTCCGGTCCAGGGAGGACCTGGCCTGGCAGTTCGGTCTGGACTGTTCCCATGGGGCACAGGGTCAAGACTGATTTGCATATGGCTGGGTCCAAACTGGGGTGGCGTAGTGGGCAAAAGAACGATGGATTTAACCCAGATATTTTGACTGGGGGAGAATGTTTGCATTGTCAGCATTCCGTCCATCATTTGTTTGCTGTAACACTTTTCGCCCTAAGTGGGATGGGTATGCCCAGACGTGGGTCCCTTGCTCACTGTGCCACTGGATTCAAGCTAGCCTGGCTGAAGAAGGGTGACATACCCTGAAACCAGTCCCAGGATGCTTGTTTCCGGTCCAGGCATGACCTGGCCTGGCAGTTCGGTCTGGACTGTTCCAATGGGGCACAGGGTCAAGACTGATTTGCATATGGCTGGGTCCAAACTGGGGTGGCGTAGTGGGCAAAAGAACGATGGATTTAACCCAGATCTTTTGACTGGGGGAGAATGTTTGCATTGTCAGCATTCCGTCCATCATTTGTTTGCTGTAACACGTCTGTCTGACTGGCACATATAACTTGTGCCGGTGCTGGTGACCCTGAATGTAAGGGAGCAAAAGAACTCTGTGAGGAGGGGGGAATAGGAGATTGAGACAGTCACCCAGTGGTCAGTTCAATGTCCTTGTCCAGAACCCCGACGGCTCACTGCAGTAAAGCGTCCATAGTGGTCACTGTATTCATGGGATCCTTTGGGGCGGGTCCCGCTGGCTTACATTTGCCCATTGTAACAACACACAACCCAGCAGCCCTACAGGGATGGCCCAACTAGATCCAGCAAGCACCCAGCAGTCCAGCTGACAAGCTGACAAACTGTCTAACTGAACATTTGGAAATCCCACAAAAGGAATGGGCTTTCCACTGCAAGAAAGGGCACAAAAGGGGATGTAGCCACCAAGTTAAACACAGAGCCCACACACAGGTAAGAGGAAAGATGGGGCTCTTACCTGCGCAGATCACCAAATACAAGCCCCAGTCTCCGGTCCTCTGGGTATTGATCCCGGCAGTCTTTGTAGGTCTGGATCCTGGCCCAAATACCAAGGCTCCAGGGGTAGAAAACAGAAAAACCATGGGGCATATTCACAAGGACTTATCTCTGATTTATCTCCACCTTAACTCACCAAAAGTGGAGATAGATCTAACACCCCATTTACAAGCGGGTGCAAACTGCAGACATCACCAGTATTCCCGAGAGAACTGCCGCAAAATTTATCTCCACAGTGGACACCACCAACTAACCCTAATGAGATGCAGAGTAGGCGTTCCCGTGCAAAAACACACGAAAAAACCACAACACCACTTTCACAACGAACTGCCAGATCTGCGATGTGAACCAAAAACAGGCGATAAGCTGCGGTAGCACCAGGGAATTAACACCTGCCTTTTGCTGGTGTTAAGCTGGACGACTACCTGCAGCATGAAAGGGAGCACAGCCAAGAGCCACATCTGAAGACCCACAGATGCCATGTAGACAATGACCATGCAGCCCGGAGACCCATGTGGGCCACAACACCCACCGCCACCACTCCCATGCCCCCTCCCCCGGCCCCCCCCCCGGGCAAACACATACCGTGCACGACACAAGAGCCACAAAAAGCGCATGATAACGCACAATGACACAAAGAAACACACATGTGTGGTCAGAAGAAGGAGAAACAGTCACTCATCATTGTAGTAACAACCAAAAACTTTATTGAATACAACACAAAACACCAATGCGGAAGACTCCTGTCCGGTCCGTCCGGGACAATCATGATGTCACAGCCTGGAAAATAAAGCACAAAATCAGAACGTGTGTCATGCGCACATCAAAGGAGCGAGACACAGAGAAACAGAGAAGGAAAGAAAGGCAGAGAGAGAAAGAGAGAGAAGGAAAGGAAGGGAGAGGGAGAGAGAGAGAGAAAGAAAGGAAGGGAGAGGGACAGAGGGACAGAAGGAGTGGGAAAGGAAGGGAGAGAGAGAGAGAGAGAGAGAGAAGGAAAGGAAGGGAGAGGGAGAGGGAGAGGGAGAGGGAGAGGGAGAGAGGGAGAGGGAAAGGAAGGGAGAGGGAGAGAGGGAGAGGGAAAGGAAGGGAGAGGGAGAGAGAGAAGGAGGGACACTGCCGCCCCGCGCACCCAGGCACCACTGCTCACCTGCTGCCACTGGTGTGTCTCCAACCATGTGCCGGCACACACTGCAAGCCACCAGGTCTGCAATCTGTAAACGAGGCCAGAGTCAATCATGGCAGAGTCCATCTCACTGCACACAGCAACAACGCCTGTCCGTCCTGCGCACACATGCAGCCACACCCCCTCCCGCCGCCCAGCGCTGTCTGCCCGCACTTGCGCACCCAGGCCCCACTGCTCACCTGCCGCCAACGGTGTGTCCACCAGTGGGCACACCCCGTGCCCGTGCAAGCTCCAGGCCCCGGTCCCGCCACCATGGCATGGTCCACATCATGCGGACCCGCACTGCAGCCCAGCAAGTCCCACACATGGCGCTGAGTCCTGAGGCATCAATGGCAGAGACCACATCAGTGCACACGTCATCATCGCAGGCTGCACACCCGCTCAGCAATTGCGGTGCCACTAACCCTGTGCAACCCGAGTCAGCGCCTGGTGGTGGTAGGCCCGTGACAGCCGCAAGGCTTCGGGTGCCACTAACCCTGTGCAACCCGAGTCAGCGCCATGTGGTGGTAGGCCCGTGACGGCCGCAAGACTTCGGGTGCCACTAACCCTGTGCGCAACAACTCATGGGCCCTTTATGATTGAGAACCGTGGAGCGTCCGTCATCCAGTCACCACCGGCAGAGGGGAATGTGACGTTGTCGACCCCTTATATTGGCAGGGTCACATGGCCTGTGACGCCTGCGCCGGATGGGTGTGGTGTGTGTGCAAACCTGCCCTCAGGGAGTGGCCGCGACATGCTGACAACTAGACCAGCGACCTGCAGACCACTAGCCTGTAGACCTGCAACATGTGGTGATGTGGCCCCCCTCGGAGCGTAAGCGGAGTGGTCCGTCATGGCGTACGCCGGACCAGCGCAGGGCTTGCAACAACGACTCGGGGGCTCTGGGTGTGGTGCAGTCCATGTCCGGACAAGGAAGTGACTAATGCGTGTGTCCCTGTTGTGGTGTCTACGGCACCTGCAACGCAATCAGCAACGTAGCACACTGTGACTGGAATACCACTAGATGAGCATCATTGACGTTAGGGGGAATCACTGACCCTACATTCATCCACACATTCATACTTGAATGATGAAAGACATGACACAGCAGTGCGTTCCTGAATGTTTATTGCACATCCAGTGGAGTTCAGCAGCTGGAGCAGTACAGGGCCATGCCAACCCCACTTCACAATATGGACCCGTGGAGGGCCAGCCAGAGTCCATCGGGGAATGACAAGGACAGAGGATGAGGAAGAGTACAGTCCGCAGTCTGGTCGCCGTGTCATTGGTCACCAAACAGGATATGGAAGTCCATGTTGTGGTCCAAGGTGAGTGCCGCAGAGTGTATCGGGGGTCAGTGGGAGGTCATGGGGCCATGTGCGGCACCAAGGAGCAACAGGCCAGGTGGCGGACATGAATGCTAGTACCTCCTTCTGAACTCAAGACCATCCACGTCCTTGTCCTCGGATGTGTGCTCTGCCCCACCTGTGGGTGGTGCAGTTCCGGCTGCGGCACTGTGTTCCACTGACACATCAGGGGCCGGAGGTGGATTGCCGGCCGCTCTGTGTGGCAGTGACACATCAGGTGCTGGAGGTGGAATGTCTGCCGCACTGTGGGGCACGGACACACCAGGGGGCGGAAATGTGGATGGTGTGGGGGCAGCAGCATTCATCATCGCCATGCCTTGTGGCAGCAATGCCATGATGAGGACATGCAGGGCCTGGTAGATCCCAGCTACATTCCGCTGATGTGCAGCGGTGGCTGCCATCCTTTCTGCCTCCATCCGCACCATGTCCTCCATGAGCCTCCGCATGCGTGCCATCTCCTGGCTGAGATCGCTGGAGCCACCCTGAGCGGACAGGTGCTCTTGTCTCCGAGTCATGACTCCAGCAATGTCAGCCAGGGCTCGTTGGAGACCATGGAGCGGTGTGTGGGTGTCTGTTAGGGACTGCAAGTGGTCCCTGATGGACTCAGACACCCATGGATGGCGTCGAGTTTGGTAGCCATTGGGTCGAACCCCACCAGCACCTGCTCAGCCATCTCCCTCTGGACCTCCAACACATGGCGCTGGAAGGCCATGTGTTGTTCGGGGGGTCTTGGGAGACAGCCGGGGTTGTGGGTGCCTCCTGCTGGGTGGTTTGTGGAGTGGGTGGGGTCTCCTCGATGCAGCTGGGCTGCCCTGGTACTGGAGGTGATTGGCGGATGAGCTCAATGATGTCTTGGAGGGCTTGGGTGTCGATGCTGGTGGTGTCCTCCTCGTCATCAGTGAAGAGTGGCTGGGACTGCTCTGCAGGTGGCGTTGACGGTGCCCCTGCAATGTGAAGGGGAGATGCTGTGTTACAATGTGTCCACATGTATGTGGCCGCATGGTACATGTTGACATTCAGACAGCGTGGCAATGTACATTGTGACAGTGTGTAGATCAGGGCCATGATCCAGAGTGATTGTGGGTGTGCACTGTGCTCTGCTTGATTGTGCATGTGTGCCATTGTGGCCATCTCCCCCCGTCCCCCCAGTACCTGGTGGTTACTCACCCTGTTGCGGTTGTGTTGTGTCCTGTCGAGCAGTGTCCGGTGCCCCGACTCCTGCCACGGTCTCCACACTGATGACTGTCGACACCAGCTCCTCCATGTCATCCAGCTCCAGCTGTGGCGCTGGGCTCCCACCTCCAGTCTGCGTTGCTGCCTTCTGGTTGGCTGCGAGTTTCTCCTTGGTCTTGCGCTTGATGTCATTCCATCGCCTCTTGACCTTGTCCATTGGCCTCTTGTGCTCTCCGACGGCGTTCACCTTGTCCACGATGGACCGCCATAATCCATTTTTGGTGCCCAATGACACATTGGAGGCGACGAACAGTTGTTGATGGTGTTCTATCACCTCCGTGACCAGGATCCGATTCTCCTGCGGACTGTACTTCGTCTTCCTCTTCTTCTTGTCCTTGCCCTTCCCTGTCACCGTGGTCCCGGGCTGATCGTCCGGGGTACTTGTGGGGTTGCGCTCGTCCTCTGCGCCTGCTCCGGCTGCCTCCATGGTGCTTCTGTGTTGGTCATTTTGTATTTGTGTGTTTTTTCTCCTTTTGTAGTGCTTTTCCCGCCTGACGTGTGTGTATGGCAGGCCTGGCGCTGCTTATCGCTGATTTCCTCATCGCGAATTGGCTCATTGCACGTTTTTTGGTGTTGAGGTTTGTGTTTTTATCGCCGTCGCGGTGGTTGTATCACGGACATTGTCCGCGGTTTCAGGTGACTATCGCATGGTACCGCCGTGTTGTGAATTCCACGTTAACACTGGGTTATTTTCCCGCGATCGGCTGCGATGTGTGAAGTTGCGTTAACATTTTTTGGTGATATTTAGCACTCGTTCTTGTGAATATCCCCCCAAGAGGGGGGCCCGACCCAGCCTCCTCCAGTCTCTACCAGGCGCGTATGGGCCCACCCTTGGCCCGGGCTTTGCCCAGGCATAGCCTGTGCGCATCCTGGGCCACGGGAGATGACCAGCACCTTTACGGTGCGCAGCGTGGGTCAGCTGGGAGCTGGTTCCTTCTCCCTCCACTCAGGTGATGTGTGTTGGGACACCAAGTCCCTGGCGTCCTTCTGGCAGCAGGCAAAGCGGGCAGAAAAACAAACGCGTCCCGCACCGTGGGAGATGACCAGCACCTTTACGGTGCGCTGCGCGGGTCAGCTGGGAGCTGGCTCCTTCTCCTTCCACTCGGGTGTTATGTGTTGGGACACCGAGTCCCTGGCGTCCTTCTGGCAGGAGGCAAAGCGGGCAGAAAAACAAACGCATCCTGCACCGTGGAAGATGACCTGCACCTCTATGTGTGCGGCACGGGTCAGCTGGGAGCTGGCTCCTCCTCCCTCCACTCGGGTAATATGTGTTGGGACACCGAGTCCCTGGCGTCCTTCTTGCAGAAGGCAAACAGGCACCAGGTACCTCCAGTGAGCCCCACACAGTGGGATTGCTGAGAGGTTGTCTGAGGCCATGCCCCTTTTTACACCACTCTGCAAACGCGCCTCTTGGCGCACTGCTGGTGGGGCAATGAGCTCCTCTTGTGTCCTGAGGACCTCAGGACTAAAGTGGACTTCATCCCCCAAGCAGCAGTGCACCAGGAGGTGTGTTTGCAGAGTATTGTAAAAAGGGGGCGTGGCCTCTGACCACTCTCAGCAATCCAGCTGTGTGGGGCTTACTAGAGATAACAGGAGGGCTAGTTGGCCCCCAGGGACCCTCAGGAGGCAAGGGGACTTCACCCCCCAACCAAGAGCGCGCCAGGAGGCGCGTTTGTAGACTGGTAGAGAAAGTGGGCGTGGCCTGTGTCTACCTCTCAGTAATCCCACTGTGTGGGGCTTACTGAAGGTAACAGGTAGGCTAGTTGGCTTCTAAGGACCCCCAGCAGCGAAGGGGACTCCATCCCCATCCAAGAGCACACCAGGGAGCGCATTTGCAGAGTTGTGGGAAAAGGTGGCGTGGCCTGCTATGAGAAATTAGCAATACTCCGGTGTGGGACTTACTGGAGGTAATAGGAGGGGTAGTTGGCCCCCAAAGATGTCCTTGGGGGACAACTACCCCTCTTGTTACCTCCAGTAAGTCCCACAGAGTGGGATTGCTAAGAGGTCTTCAGAGGCCACGCCCCCCTTTCTCCACCACTCTGCAAATGTGCCTCCTGGCACACTACTGGTTGGGGAATGAAGTCCACTTTACTGCTGAAGGACTTTGGGGGGCAAGAAGCCCTCCTGGTACCTCCTGTAAGTGCTATGCAGCAGAGTTCCTGGGTGCTGGTCGGAGGCCCAGCCCCCTTTCTCCACCACTCTGTAAACGCGACTACTAGTTAAAGAAGCATTTGCAATGTAATAGGTCTCGCATTTGCGAAAGTTAGGGCTATTGGCGTTGTAAATGTAAAAGTTTTTTACTAATGTTTTTTGGAGTGGAGTGGATGTACGTTGTGTGCAGTGAAATTATGTGGATAGAAAGTATGTGGTATTTAGTGTATAGGAATTATGTAGAGTGGGATTAAGTGTTATGGAAAGTAATTATGTGGTATGGTAGTCTGTGTTGTAGAGTGGTAACCTCAGGTTTAGTCTTCCTCGTTTCCATAGAAGCTAAACTATAAACTCAATGAGTCAAAAAAAGAGGGAACCACTGAGGAGCACTTCTGGACCTTGTCGGAGGTATGCGACTGTTGGGCTGCACCGATTTTCGCATAATTAGACATTTCCCGCATTTGCCACATAATCCATTATCTGCTGCATAATCTGTAGATTTGAACAAAAAAAACCTTGTTTCTAGCTCAAACGTTACCAAAAATGCAGCGACAAGTGTTACAGCATGGTGGAAGGCCCTTTGCAAACCTGGAATGGATACCTGTTACTTATTGCTAAATGTGGGTGTTAAATTAGTACTAATGGTGCCCAAACCACTCTTGCTTCTTTCTGTGCCTCTCTTGCCTCTTTCTGCATTTCTCTTGCTTCTTTGTGCACCTTTCATTCTTTTTCAGCACTTCTCTTGCCTCTTTCTGCACACCTCTTCCGCTTTTAGCACCTCCCTTCTTTCTGCACCTCTCTTGCTTCTTTCTTCTGCACCTCTCTTACCACTTTCTGCACCCTCTTCCCTCTTTCTGCACCTCTCTTGCCTCTTTCTCCTCCTCTCTTGTCTCTTTCTGCACTTCTCTTCCCTCTTTCTGCACCCCACTTGCTTCTTTCTACACTTCCCTTGCTTCTTTCTGCACCTCTCTTGCTTCTTTCTGCACTTCTCTTGCTTCTTTCTTCACCTCTCTTGTTTCTTTCTGCACTTCTCTTGCTTCTTTTTGCATCCCTCTTCCCTCTTTCTGCACCCTTCTTCCCTCTTTGTGCACCTCTCTTGCCTCTTTCTGCATCTCTCTTTCCTCTTTCTGCAGTTCTATTGCCTCTCTCTGCACATCTATTGCTTCTTTCTGCACTTCTGTTGCCTCTTTCTGCACCCCTCTTGCCTCTTTCTGCACCTCTGTTGGTTCTTTCTGCACTGCTCCTGCTTCTTTCTGCACCTCTCTTGCCTCATTCTGCACCCCTCTTGCCTCTTTCTGCACCGGTTTTCCCTCTTTCTGCACCTCTCTTGCCTCTGTCTGCACCCCTGTTCTCTCTTTCTGCACCTGTTTTGCCTGTTTCTGCAATCCTCTTGCCTCTTTCTGCAGTTCTCTTGCCTCCTTCTGCACCTCTGTTGCTTTTGTCTGCACTTCTCTTGCCTCTTTCTGCACCCCTCTTCCCTCTTTCTGCACCTCTGTTGCTTCTTTCAGTACTTCTCTTGCTTCTGTCTGCACCTCTCTTGCTTCTTTCTGCACCCCTCTTGCCTCTTTCTGCATCCTTCTTCCCTCTTTGTGAACCTCTCTTCCCTCTTTGTGCACATCTCTTTCCTCTTTCTGCGGTTCTCTTGCCTCTTTCTGTACCTCTTTTGCTTCTTTCTGCACTTCTGTTGCCTCTTTCTGCACCCCTCTTCCCTCTTTCTGCACCTCTGCTGGTTCTTTCTGCACTGCTCTTTCTCCTTTCTGCACCTCTCATGCAAATTTCTGCACCCCTCTTGCCTCTTTCTGCACCCTTCTTCCCTCCTTCTGCACCTCTCTTGCCTCTGTCTACACCCCTGTTCTCTCTTTCTGCACCTCTTCTGCCTGTTTCTCCAACTCTCTTGCCTCTTTCTGCAGTTCTCTTGCCTCTTTCTGCACCTCTGTTGCTTCTTTCTGCACTTCTCCTGCCTCTTTCTGCACCCCTCTTCCCTCTTTCTGCACCTCTGATGGTTCTTTATGCACTGCTCTTTCTTCTTTCTGCACCTCTCATGCAAATTTCTGCACCCCTCTTGCCTCTTTCTGCACCCTTCTTCCCTCCTTCTGCACCTCTCTTGCCTCTGTCTACACCCCTGTTCTCTCTTTCTGCACCTCTTCTGCCTGTTTCTCCAACTCTCTTGCCTCTTTCTGCAGTTCTCTTGCCTCTTTCTGCACCTCTGTTGCTTCTTTCTGCACTTCTCCTGCCTCTTTCTGCACCCCTCTTGTCTTTATCTGCACCTCTGTTGGTTCTTTCTACACCCCTCTTGCCTCTTTCTTCACCCCTCTTTCTTCTTTCTGCACCTCTCTTACCTTTTTCTGCAACTCTCTTGCTTCTTTCTGTACCCCTCTTGCCTCTTTCTGCACCCCTCTTTCTTCTTTCTGCAACTCGCTTGCCTGTTTCCGCAACTCTCTTGCCTCTTTCTGCAGTTCTCATGCCTCCTTCTGCACCTCTGTTGCTTCTTTCTTCACTTCTCTTGCCTCTTTTTGCACCCCTCTTGCCTCTATCTGCACCTCTGTTGGTTCTTTCTGCACATCTGCTTTTTTCTGCATCTCTCTTGCTTCTTTCTGCACCCCTCTTGCCTCTTTCTGTACCCCTCTTTCTTTCTGCACCTCTCTTACCTGTTTCTGTATCTCTCTTGCTTCTTTCTGTACCTCTCTTGTTTTTTTCTGTACCCCTTTTGCCTCTTTCAGCACCTCTGTTGCTTCTTTCTGCACTTCTCTTGCTTCTTTCTGCACCTCTCTTCCCTCTTTCTGCACCGGTTTTCCCTCTTTCTGCACCTCTCTTGCCTCTGTCTGCACCCCTGTTCTCTCTTTCTGCACCTGTTTTGCCTGTTTCTGCAATCCTCTTGCCTCTTTCTGCAGTTCTCTTGCCTCCTTCTGCACCTCTGTTGCTTCTTTCTGCACTTCTCTTGCTTCTTTCTCCACTTCTCTTGCTTCTTTATGCACCTCTATTGCTTCTTTCTGCACTTCTGTTGCCTCTTTCTGCACCCCTCTTGCCTCTTTCTGCACCTCTGTTAGTTCTTTCGGCACTGCTCTTGCTTCTTTCTGTACCTCTCTTGCAAATTTCAGCACCCATCTCGCCTCTTTCTGCACCCTTCTCCCCTCTTTCTGCACCTCTTTTGCCTGTTTCTGCAACTCTCTTGCATCTTTCTTCAGTTCCTCTCCTCTTTCTGCACCTCTGTTGCTTCTTTCTGCATCTCTCTTGCTTCTTTCTGCACCCCTCTTGCCTCTTTCTGCACCCCTCTTTCTTCTTTCTCCACCTCTCTTGCATGTTTCTGCAACTCTCTTGCCTCTTTCTGCAGTTCTTCTGCCTCCTTCTGTACCTCTGTTGCATCTTTCTGCTCTTGTCTTGCCTCTTTCTACACCTCTCTTGCCTCTATCTGCACCTCTGTTGGTTCTTTCTGCACTTCTGCTTTTTGCTGCATCTCTCTTGCTTCTTTCTGCACCCCTCTTGCTTCTTTCTGCACCCCTCTTTCTTCTTTCTGCACCTCTCTTACCTGTTTCTGCATCTCTCTTGCTTCTTTTCGCACCCCTCTTGCCTCTTTCTGCACCCCTCTTTCTTTTTTCTTCACCTCTCTTGTTTCTTTCTGCAACTCTCTTGTCTCTTTCATCACTCCTCTTGCTTCTTTCTACACCTCTGTTGCTTCTTTCAGCACTTCTCTTGCCTCTTTCTGCACTTCTCTTGCCTCTTTCTGCACCTCACTTGCCTCTTTCTGCACCACTGTTGCCTTTTTCTGCACCTCACTTGCTTCTTTTTTCTGCACCTCTCTTACCTCTTTCTGTACCCCTCTTCCCTCTTTCTGTATCTCTCTTGCCTCTTTCTGCACCCCTCTTCCTGTATCTCTCTTGCCTCTTTCTGCACACCTGTTCTCTCTTTCTGCACCTCTGTTGGTTCTTTCTGCACTGCTCTTTCTTCTTTTTGTACCTCTCTTGAAAACTTCTGTACCCCTCTTGCCTCTTTCTGCACCCTTCTTCCCTCGTTCTGCACCTCTCTTGCCTCTGTCTGCACCCCTGTTCTCTCTTTCTGCACCTCTTCTGCCTGTTTCTCAACTCTCTTGCCTCTTTCTGCACCACTGTGGGTTCTTTCTGCACTTCTCTTGCTTTTTTCTGCATCTCTCTTGCTTCTTTCTGCACCCCTCTTGCCTCTTTCTGCTCCGCTTTTTCTTCTTTCTGCACCTCTCTCACCTGTTTCTGCAACTCTCTTGTCTCTTTATGCAGTTCTCGTGCCTCCTTCTGCACCCCTCAAATCACTTCAAGAGAAGAATACTCGCCTCTGTGCAAGAATTAACTCTAAGGCCTCACAAGGGAGTCCTATAATAATAAGTAAACAACCAAGGCTCTCAAGAGTATATATTGAGAAGAACCAGGAAAAACAAAGAATTTTATTAGCAAGGTATCAAAAAATATATATTTTTGATACCTTGCTAATAAAAAGAAAAAAACAAATTCTTTGTTTTTCCTGGTTCTTCTCAATATATACTCTTGAGAGCCTTGGTTGTTTACTTACTATTATAGGACTCCCTTGTGGCCTTAGAATTAATTCTTGCACAGGGGCGGTATTCTTCTCTTGATGCGATTTGTCTGTTTTGATCCCCTGTTTTACCCGCCCCCATTCGTTTTCAGGGGTCCCTACTTGTTATTGGTCCTTCTGCACCCCTGTTGCATTTTTCTGCATTTCTCTTGCCTCTTTCTGAACCCCTTTTGCTTGTTTCTGCACCTTACTTGCCTCTTTTCTGCACTTCTCTTGCTTTTTTCTGCACCTCTCTTGTTTCTTTCTACAACTCTCTTGTCTCTTTCATCACTTCTCTTGCTTCTTTGTACACCCCTGTTGCTTCTTTCAGCACTTCTCTTGCCTCTTTCTGCACTTCTCTTGCCTGTTTTTGCACCTGTCTTGCCTCTTTCTGCACCTGTCTTGCCTTTTTCTGCACCTCACTTGCTTCTTTCTGTACCCCTCTTGCGTCTTTCTGCACCCTCTTCCCTCTTTCTGTATCTCTCTTGCCTCTTTCTGTACCCCTGTTCTCTCTCTCTGCACGTGTTCTGCCTGTTTCTGCACCTCTCCTGCCTCTCTGCACCTCTGTTGTTTCTATCTGCACTTTCTTGCCTCTTTCTGCACCCTCTTCCCTCTTTTTATACCTCTATTGCCTCTTTCAGTACTTCTGCTGCTTCTTTCTGCACCTCTCTTTGCTCTTTCTGCACCCCTCTTGCCTCTTTCTAAACCCTTCTTCCCTCTTTGTGAAACTCGCTTGCATCTTTGTGCACCTCGTTTTCCTCTTTCTGCAGTTCTCTTGCCTCTTTCTGCACCTCTTTGCTTCTTTCTGTACTTTTGTTGCCTCTTTCTGCACCCTCTTGCCTCTTTCTGCACCTCTGTTGGTGCTTTCTGCACTGCTCTTTCTTCTTTTTCTACCTCTCTTATAGATTTCTGCACCCCTCTTGTCTCTTTCTGCACCCTTCTTCCCTCTTTCTGCACCTCTCTTGCCTCTGTCTTCACCCCTGTTCTCTCTTTCTGCACCTCTTTTGCCTGTTTCTGCAACTCTCTTGCCTCTTTCTGAAGTTCTCATGCCTCCTTCTGTACCTCTGTTGCTTCTTTCTGCACTTGTCTTGCCTCTTTCTACACCTCTCTTGCCTCTATCTGCACCTCTGTTGGTTCTTTCTGCACTTCTGCTTTTTGCTGCATCTCTCTTGCTTCTTTCTGCACCCCTCTTGCTTCTTTCTGCACCCCTCTTTCTTCTTTCTACACCTCTCTTACCTGTTTCTGCATCTCTCTTGCTTCTTTTCGCACCCCTCTTGCCTCTTTCTGCATCCCTCTTTCTTCTTTCTGCACCTCTCTTGCCTGTTTCTGCAACTCTCTTGCCTCTTTCTGCAGATCTCATGCCTCCTTCTGCACCTCTGTTGCGTCTTTCTGCACTTCTCTTGCCTCTTTATGCACCCCTTTTGCTTGTTTCTGCACCACACTTGCCTCTTTCTGCACCTCTCTTGCCTCTTTCTGTACTTCTTTTGCCTCTTTCTGCACCTCACTTGCCTCTTTTTGCACTTCTCTTGCTTTTTTCTGCACCTCTCTTCTTTCTTTCTGCAACTCTCTTGTCTCTTTCATCACTTCTCTTGCTTCTTGCTACACCTCTGTTGCTTCTTTCAGCACCTCTCTTGCCTCTTTCTTCACTTCTCTTGCCTGTTTCTGCACCTGTCTTGCCTCATTCTGCACCACTGTTGCCTTTGTCTGCACCTCGCTTGCTCCTTTGTGCACCCATATTGCCTCTTTCTGCACCCCTCTTCCCTCTTTCTGTATCTCTCTTGCCTCTTTCTGCACCCCTGTTCTCTCTCTCTGCACCTGTTTTGCCTGTTTCTGCACCTTTGCTGCATCTTTTGCACCTCGGTTGCTTCTGCCTGCACTTCCCTTGTCTCTTTATGCACCCCTCTTCCCTCTTTCTGTACCTCTGTTGCTTCTTGCAGTACTTCTCTTGCTTCTTTCTGTACCTCTCTTGCTGCTTTCTGCACCCCTCTTGCCTCATTCTGTACCCTTCTTCCCTCTTTGTGAACCTCTCTTGCCTCTTTGTGCACCTCTCTCCTTTTCTGCAAGTTCTCTTGCCTCTTTCTGCACCTCTTTTGCTTCTTTCTGCAGTTCTCTTGCCTCTTTCTGCAACTCTGTTGCTTCTTTCTGCACCCCTCTTGCCTCTTTCTGCACCTCTGTTGGTTCTTTTTGCACTGCTCTTTCTTCTTTTTGTACTCTTTCTGCAACCCTCTTGCCTCTTTCTAAACCCTTCTTCCCTCTTTGTGAAACTCTCTTGCATCTTTGTACACCTCGTTTTCCTCTTTCTGCAGTTCTCTTGCCTCTTTCTGCACCTCTTTTGCTTCTTTCTGTACTTTTGTTGCCTCTTTCTGCACCCCTCTTGCCTCTTTCTGCACCTCTGTTAGTGCTTTCTGCACTGCTCTTTCTTCTTTTGTACCTCTCTTATAGATTTCTGCACCCCTCTTGTCTCTTTCTGTACCCTTCTTCCCTCTTTCTGCACCTCTCTTGCCTCTGTCTTCACCCCTGTTCTCTCTTTCTGCACCTCTTTTGCCTGTTTCTGCAACTCTCTTGCCTCTTTCTGCAGTTCTCTTGCTCTCTTTCTGCAACTCTGTTGCTTCTTTCTGCACTTCTCTTTCCTCTTTCTGCACCCCTCTTGCCTCTATCTGCACCTCTGTTGGTTTTTCCTCCACTTCTGTTTTTTCTGCATCTCTCTTGCTTCTTTATGCACACTTCTTTCTTCTTTCTGCACCTCTCTTGCCTCTTTCTGCTCCGCTTTTTCTTCTTTCTGCACCTCTCTCACCTGTTTCTGCAACTCTCTTGCCTCTTTATGCAGTTCTCGTGCCTCCTTCTGCACCCCTCAAATCACATCAAGAGAAGAATACCCGCCCCTGTGCAAGAATTAATTCTAAGGCCCACAAGGGAGTCCTATAATAATAAGTAAACAACCAAGGCTCTCAAGAGTATATATTGAGAAGAACCAGGAAAAACAAAGAATTTTATTAGCAAGGTATCAAAAAATATATATTTTTGATACCTTGCTAATAAAAAGAAAAAAACAAATTCTTTGTTTTTCCTGGTTCTTCTCAATATATACTCTTGAGAGCCTTGGTTGTTTACTTATTATTATAGGACTCCCTTGTGGGCCTTAGAATTAATTCTTGCACAGGGGCGGGTATTCTTCTCTTGATGCGATTTGTCTGTTTTGATCCCCTGTTTTACCCGCCCCCATTCGTTTTCAGGGGTCCCTACTTGTTATTGGTCCTTCTGCACCCCTGTTGCATTTTTCTGCATTTCTCTTGCCTCTTTCTGAACCCCTTTTGCTTGTTTCTGCACCTTACTTGCCTCTTTCTGCACTTCTCTTGCTTTTTTCTGCACCTCTCTTGTTTCTTTCTACAACTCTCTTGTCTCTTTCATCACTTCTCTTGCTTCTTTGTACACCCCTGTTGCTTCTTTCAGCACTTCTCTTGCCTCTTTCTGCACTTCTCTTGCCTGTTTTTGCACCTGTCTTGCCTCTTTCTGCACCTGTCTTGCCTTTTTCTGCACCTCACTTGCTTCTTTCTGTACCCCTCTTGCGTCTTTCTGCACCCCTCTTCCCTCTTTCTGTATCTCTCTTGCCTCTTTCTGTACCCCTGTTCTCTCTCTCTGCACGTGTTCTGCCTGTTTCTGCACCTCTCCTGCCTCTCTGCACCTCTGTTGTTTCTATCTGCACTTCTCTTGCCTCTTTCTGCACCCCTCTTCCCTCTTTTTATACCTCTATTGCCTCTTTCAGTACTTCTGCTGCTTCTTTCTGCACCTCTCTTTGCTCTTTCTGCACCCCTCTTGCCTCTTTCTAAACCCTTCTTCCCTCTTTGTGAAGCTCGCTTGCATCTTTGTGCACCTCGTTTTCCTCTTTCTGCAGTTCTCTTGCCTCTTTCTGCACCTCTTTTGCTTCTTTCTGTACTTTTGTTGCCTCTTTCTGCACCCCTCTTGCCTCTTTCTGCACCTCTGTTGGTGCTTTCCGCACTGCTCTTTCTTCTTTTTCTACCTCTCTTATAGATTTCTGCACCCCTCTTGTCTCTTTCTGCACCCTTCTTCCCTCTTTCTGCATCTCTCTTGCCTCTGTCTTCATCCCTGTTCTCTCTTTCTGCACCTCTTTTGCCTGTTTCTGCAGTTCTCTTGCCTCTTTCTGCACCTCTTTTGCTTCTTTCTGTACTTTTGTTGCCTCTTTCTGCACCCCTCTTGCCTCTTTCTGCACCTCTGTTGGTGCTTTCTGCACTGCTCTTTCTTCTTTTTGTACCTCTCTTATAGATTTCTGCACCCCTCTTGTCTCTTTCTGCACCCTTCTTCCCTCTTTCTGCACCTCTCTTGCCTCTGTCTTTACCCCTGTTCTCTCTTTCTGCACCTCTTTTGCCTGTTTCTGCAACTCTCTTGCCTCTTTCTGAAGTTCTCATGCCTCCTTCTGTACCTCTGTTGCTTCTTTCTGCACTTGTCTTGCCTCTTTCTACACCTCTCTTGCCTCTATCTGCACCTCTGTTGGTTCTTTCTGCACTTCTGCTTTTTGCTGCATCTCTCTTGCTTCTTTCTGCACCCCTCTTGCTTCTTTCTGCACCCCTCTTTCTTCTTTCTACACCTCTCTTACCTGTTTCTGCATCTCTCTTGCTTCTTTTCGCACCCCTCTTGCCTCTTTCTGCACCCCTCTTTCTTCTTTCTGCACCTCTCTTGCCTGTTTCTGCAACTCTCTTGCCTCTTTTGCAGATCTCATGCCTCCTTCTGCACCTCTGTTGCGTCTTTCTGCACTTCTCTTGCCTCTTTATGCACCCCTTTTGCTTGTTTCTGCACCACACTTGCCTCTTTCTGCACCTCTCTTGCCTCTTTCTGTACTTCTTTTGCCTCTTTCTGCACCTCACTTGCCTCTTTTTGCACTTCTCTTGCTTTTTCTGCACCTCTCTTCTTTCTTTCTGCAACTCTCTTGTCTCTTTCATCACTTCTCTTGCTTCTTTGCTACACCTCTGTTGCTTCTTTCAGCACCTCTCTTGCCTCTTTCTTCACTTCTCTTGCCTGTTTCTGCACCTGTCTTGCCTCATTCTGCACCACTGTTGCCTTTGTCTGCACCTCGCTTGCTCCTTTGTGCACCCATATTGCCTCTTTCTGCACCCTCTCTTCCCTCTTTCTGTATCTCTCTTGCCTCTTTCTGCACCCCTGTTCTCTCTCTCTGCACCTGTTTTGCCTGTTTCTGCACCTTTGCTGCATCTTTTTGCACCTCGGTTGCTTCTGCCTGCACTTCCCTTGTCTCTTTATGCACCCCTCTTCCCTCTTTCTGTACCTCTGTTGCTTCTTGCAGTACTTCTCTTGCTTCTTTCTGTACCTCTCTTGCTGCTTTCTGCACCCCTCTTGCCTCATTCTGTACCCTTCTTCCTCTTTGTGAACTCTCTTGCCTCTTTGTGCACCTCTCTCCTTTTCTGCAAGTTCTCTTGCCTCTTTCTGCACCTCTTTTGCTTCTTTCTGCACTTCTTTTGCCTCTTTCTGCACCCCTCTTGCCTCTTTCTGCACCTCTGTTGGTTCTTTTTGCACTGCTCTTTCTTCTTTTTGTACTCTTTCTGCAACCCTCTTGCCTCTTTCTAAACCCTTCTTCCCTCTTTGTGAAACTCTCTTGCATCTTTGTACACCTCGTTTTCCTCTTTCTGCAGTTCTCTTGCCTCTTTCTGCACCTCTTTTGCTTCTTTCTGTACTTTTGTTGCCTCTTTCTGCACCCCTCTTGCCTCTTTCTGCACCTCTGTTAGTGCTTTCTGCACTGCTCTTTCTTCTTTTTGTACCTCTCTTATAGATTTCTGCACCCCTCTTGTCTCTTTCTGTACCCTTCTTCCCTCTTTCTGCACCTCTCTTGCCTCTGTCTTCACCCCTGTTCTCTCTTTCTGCACCTCTTTTGCCTGTTTCTGCAACTCTCTTGCCTCTTTCTGCAGTTCTCTTGCCTCTTTCTGCAACTCTGTTGCTTCTTTCTGCACTTCTCTTTCCTCTTTCTGCACCCCTCTTGCCTCTATCTGCACCTCTGTTGGTTTTTCCTCCACTTCTGTTTTTTCTGCATCTCTCTTGCTTCTTTATGCACACTTCTTTCTTCTTTCTGCACCTCTCTTGCCTCTTTCTGCTCCGCTTTTTCTTCTTTCTGCACCTCTCTCACCTGTTTATGCAACTCTCTTGCCTCTTTATGCAGTTCTCGTGCCTCCTTCTGCACCCCTCAAATCACATCAAGAGAAGAATACCCGCCCCTGTGCAAGAATTAATTCTAAGGCCCACAAGGGAGTCCTATAATAATAAGTAAACAACCAAGGCTCTCAAGAGTATATATTGAGAAGAACCAGGAAAAACAAAGAATTTTATTAGCAAGGTATCAAAAAATATATATTTTTGATACCTTGCTAATAAAAAGAAAAAAACAAATTCTTTGTTTTTCCTGGTTCTTCTCAATATATACTCTTGAGAGCCTTGGTTGTTTACTTATTATTATAGGACTCCCTTGTGGGCCTTAGAATTAATTCTTGCACAGGTGCGGGTATTCTTCTCTTGATGCGATTTGTCTGTTTTGATCCCCTGTTTTACCCGCCCCCATTCGTTTTCAGGGGTCCCTACTTGTTATTGGTCCTTCTGCACCCCTGTTGCATTTTTCTGCATTTCTCTTGCCTCTTTCTGAACCCCTTTTGCTTGTTTCTGCACCTTACTTGCCTCTTTCTGCACTTCTCTTGCTTTTTTCTGCACCTCTCTTGTTTCTTTCTACAACTCTCTTGTCTCTTTCATCACTTCTCTTGCTTCTTTGTACACCCCTGTTGCTTCTTTCAGCACTTCTCTTGCCTCTTTCTGCACTTCTCTTGCCTGTTTTTGCACCTGTCTTGCCTCTTTCTGCACCTGTCTTGCCTTTTTCTGCACCTCACTTGCTTCTTTCTGTACCCCTCTTGCGTCTTTCTGCACCCTCTTCCCTCTTTCTGTATCTCTCTTGCCTCTTTCTGTACCCCTGTTCTCTCTCTCTGCACGTGTTCTGCCTGTTTCTGCACCTCTCCTGCCTCTCTGCACCTCTGTTGTTTCTATCTGCACTTCTCTTGCCTCTTTCTGCACCCCTCTTCCCTCTTTTTATACCTCTATTGCCTCTTTCAGTACTTCTGCTGCTTCTTTCTGCACCTCTCTTTGCTCTTTCTGCACCCCTCTTGCCTCTTTCTAAACCCTTCTTCCCTCTTTGTGAAACTCGCTTGCATCTTTGTGCACCTCGTTTTCCTCTTTCTGCAGTTCTCTTGCCTCTTTCTGCACCTCTTTTGCTTCTTTCTGTACTTTTGTTGCCTCTTTCTGCACCCCTCTTGCCTCTTTCTGCACCTCTGTTGGTGCTTTCTGCACTGCTCTTTCTTCTTTTTCTACCTCTCTTATAGATTTTTGCACCCCTCTTGTCTCTTTCTGCACCCTTCTTCCCTCTTTCTGCACCTCTCTTGCCTCTGTCTTCACCCCTGTTCTCTCTTTCTGCACCTCTTTTGCCTGTTTCTGCAGTTCTCTTGCCTCTTTCTGCACCTCTTTTGCTTCTTTCTGTACTTTTGTTGCCTCTTTCTGCACCCCTCTTGCCTCTTTCTGCACCTCTGTTGGTGCTTTCTGCACTGCTCTTTCTTCTTTTTGTACCTCTCTTATAGATTTCTGCACCCCTCTTGTCTCTTTCTGCACCCTTCTTCCCTCTTTCTGCACCTCTCTTGCCTCTGTCTTCACCCCTGTTCTCTCTTTCTGCACCTCTTTTGCCTGTTTCTGCAACTCTCTTGCCTCTTTCTGAAGTTCTCATGCCTCCTTCTGTACCTCTGTTGCTTCTTTCTGCACTTGTCTTGCCTCTTTCTACACCTCTCTTGCCTCTATCTGCACCTCTGTTGGTTCTTTCTGCACTTCTGCTTTTTGCTGCATCTCTCTTGCTTCTTTCTGCACCCCTCTTGCTTCTTTCTGCACCCCTCTTTCTTCTTTCTACACCTCTCTTACCTGTTTCTGCATCTCTCTTGCTTCTTTGCGCACCCCTCTTGCCTCTTTCTGCACCCCTCTTTCTTCTTTCTGCACCTCTCTTGCCTGTTTCTGCAACTCTCTTGCCTCTTTCTGCAGATCTCATGCCTCCTTCTGCACCTCTGTTGCGTCTTTCTGCACTTCTCTTGCCTCTTTATGCACCCCTTTTGCTTGTTTCTGCACCACACTTGCCTCTTTCTGCACCTCTCTTGCCTCTTTCTGTACTTCTTTTGCCTCTTTCTGCACCTCACTTGCCTCTTTTTGCACTTCTCTTGCTTTTTTCTGCACCTCTCTTCTTTCTTTCTGCAACTCTCTTGTCTCTTTCATCACTTCTCTTGCTTCTTGCTACACCTCTGTTGCTTCTTTCAGCACCTCTCTTGCCTCTTTCTTCACTTCTCTTGCCTGTTTCTGCACCTGTCTTGCCTCATTCTGCACCACTGTTGCCTTTGTCTGCACCTCGCTTGCTCCTTTGTGCACCCATATTGCCTCTTTCTGCAGCCCTCTTCCCTCTTTCTGTATCTCTCTTGCCTCTTTCTGCACCCCTGTTCTCTCTCTCTGCACCTGTTTTGCCTGTTTCTGCACCTTTGCTGCATCTTTTTGCACCTCGGTTGCTTCTGCCTGCACTTCCCTTGTCTCTTTATGCACCCCTCTTCCCTCTTTCTGTACCTCTGTTGCTTCTTGCAGTACTTCTCTTGCTTCTTTCTGTACCTCTCTTGCTGCTTTCTGCACCCCTCTTGCCTCATTCTGTACCCTTCTTCCCTCTTTGTGAACCTCTCTTGCCTCTTTGTGCACCTCTCTCCTTTTCTGCAAGTTCTCTTGCCTCTTTCTGCACCTCTTTTGCTTCTTTCTGCACTTCTTTTGCCTCTTTCTGCACCCCTCTTGCCTCTTTCTGCACCTCTGTTGGTTCTTCTGCACTGCTCCTTCTTCTTTTTGTACTCTTTCTGCAACCCTCTTGCCTCTTTCTAAACCCTTCTTCCCTCTTTGTGAAACTCTCTTGCATCTTTGTACACCGCGTTTTCCTCTTTCTGCAGTTCTCTTGCCTCTTTCTGCACCTCTTTTGCTTCTTTCTGTACTTTTGTTGCCTCTTTCTGCACCCCTCTTGCCTCTTTCTGCACCTCTGTTAGTGCTTTCTGCACTGCTCTTTCTTCTTTTTGTACCTCTCTTATAGATTTCTGCACCCCTCTTGTCTCTTTCTGTACCCTTCTTCCCTCTTTCTGCACCTCTCTTGCCTCTGTCTTCACCCCTGTTCTCTCTTTCTGCACCTCTTTTGCCTGTTTCTGCAACTCTCTTGCCTCTTTCTGCAGTTCTCTTGCCTCTTTCTGCAACTCTGTTGCTTCTTTCTGCACTTCTCTTTCCTCTTTCTGCACCCCTCTTGCCTCTATCTGCACCTCTGTTGGTTTTTCCTCCACTTCTGCTTTTTCTGCATCTCTCTTGCTTCTTTATGCACACTTCTTTCTTCTTTCTGCACCTCTCTTACCTGTTTCTGCAACTCTCTTGCTTCTTTCTGCAGTTCTCGTGCCTCCTTCTGCACCTCTGTTGCTTATTTCTGCACTTCTCGTGCCTCTTTCTGCACCCCTCTTGCTTCTTTCTGCACCTCACTTGCTTCTTTCTGCACATCTCTTGCCTCTTTCTGCACTTCTCTTGCTTTTTTCTTCACCTCTCTTGTTTCTTTCTGCAACTCTCTTGTCTCTTTCATCACTCCTCTTGCTTCTTTCTACACCTCTGTTGCTTCTTTCACCACTTCTCTTGCCCCTTTCTGCACTTATCTTGCCTGTTTCTGCACCTGTCTTGCCTCTTTCTGCACCACTGTTGCCTTTTTCTGCACCTCACTTGCTTCTTTCTGCACCCCTCTTGCCTCTTTCTGCACCCCTCTTCCCTCTTTCTGTATCTCTCTTGCCTCTTTCTGCACCCCTCTTCCTGTATCTCTCTTGCCTCTTTCTGCACACCTGTTCTCTCTTTCTGCACCTGTTTTGCCTCTTTCTGCACCTCTCCTGCCTCTTTCTGCACCTCTGTTTATTCTCTCTGCACTTCTCTTACCTCTTTCTGCACCCCTCTTCCCTCTTTCTGCACATTTGTTGCTTATTTCAGTACTTTTTGGCTTCTTTTTGCACCTCTCTTGCCTCTTTGTGTACCTCTCTTTCCTCATTCTGCAGTTCTCTTGCCTCTTGCTGCACCTCTGTTGCTTCTTTCTGCACTTCTCTTGCCTCTTTCTGCACCTGTCTTGCCTCTTTCTGCGCCTCCGTTGGTTCTTTCTACACTTCTCTTACCTCTTTCTGCACATCTCTTCTGCTTTTTGCACCTCCCTTCTTTCTGCACCTTTCTTGGTTCTTTCTGCACCTCTCTTGCTTCTTTCTTATGCACCTATCTTACTGCTTTCTGCACCCTCTTTCGTCTTTCTGCACCTCTGTTGCCTCTTTCTGCTCCTCCCTTGCCTCTTTTTGCACTTCTCTTGCTTTTTTCTGCACCTCTCTTGTTTCTTTCTGCAACTCTCTTGTCTCTTTCATCACTTCTGTTGCTTCTTGCTAAACCTCTGTTGCTTCTTTCAGCACCTCTCTTGCCTCTTTCTTCACTTCTCTTGCCTGTTTCTGCACCTGTCTTGCCTCATTCTGCACCACTACCTTTTTCTGCACCTCGCTTGCTTCTTTCTGCACCCCTCTTGCCTCTTTCTGCACCCCCTTCCCTCTTTCTGTACCTCTCTTGCCTCTTTCTGCACCCCTGTTCTCTCTCTCTGCACCTGTTTTGCCTGTTTCTGCACCTTTCCTGCATCTTTTTGCATCTCGGTTGCTTCTGTCTACACTACTCTTGTCTCTTTCTGCACCCCTCTTCCCTCTTTCTGTACCTCTGTTGCTTCTTTCAGTACTTCTCTTGCTTCTTTCTGCACCTCTCTTGCTACTTTCTGCACCCCTCTTGCCTCTTTCTGCACCCTTCTTCCCTCTTTGTGAACCTCTCTTGCCTCTTTGTGCACCTCTCTTTCCTCTTTCTGCAAGTTCTCTTGCCTCTTTCTGCACCTCTTTTGCTTCTTTCTGCACTTCTTTTGCCTCTTTCTGCACCCCTCCTGCCTCTTTCTGCACCTCTGTTGGTTCTTTCTGCACTGCTCTTTCTTCTTTTTGCACCTCTCTTGTAAATTACTGCACCCCTCTTGCCTCTTTCTGCACCCTTCTTCCCTCTTTCTGCACCTCTCTTGCCTCTGTGTGCACCCCTGTTCTCTCTTTCTGCACCTCTTTTGCTTCTTTATGCACTTCTGCTGCCTCTTTCTGCACCCCTCTTGCCTCTTTCTACACCTCTGTTGGTTCTTTCTGCAACTCTCTTGTCTCTTTCTGCAGTTCTCTTGCCTCTTTCTGAACCTCTGTTGCTTCTTTCTGCACTTCTCTTGCCTCTTTCTGCACCCCTGTTCTCTCTTTCTGCACCTGTTGTGCCTGTTTCTGCAACTCTCTAGCCTCTTTCTGCAGTTCTCTTGCCTCCTTCAAAACCTCTGTTGCTTCTTTATGCACCTCTATTGCTTCTTTCTGCACTTCTGTTGCCTCTTTCTGCAACCATCTTGCCTCTTTCTGCACCTCTGTTGGTTCTTTCTGCACTGCTCTTGCTTCTTTCTGCACCTCTCTTGCAAATTTCTGTACGCCTCTTCCCTCTTTCTGCATCTCTCTTGCCTCTGTGTGCACCCCTGTTCTCTCTTTCTGCACCTTTTTTGCTTCTTTCTGCACTTCTGCTGCCTCTTTCTGCACCCCTCTCGCCTCCTTCTGCACCTCTGTTGCGTCTTTCTGCACTTCTCTTGCCTCTTTATGCACCCCTTTTGCTTGTTTCTGCACCTCACTTGCCTCTTTCTGCACCTCTCGTGCCTCTTTCTGTACTTCTTTTGCCTCTTTCTGCACCTCACTTGCCTCTTTCTGCACTTCTCTTGCTTTTTTCTGCACCTCTCTTGTTTCTTTCTGCAACTCTCTTGTCTCTTTCATCGTTTCTCTTGCTTCTTTCTACACCTCTGTTGCTTCTTTCAGCACCTCTCTTGCCTCTTTCTTCACTTCTCTAGCCTGTTTCTGCACCTGTCTTGCCTCATTCTGTACCACTGTTGCCTTTTTCTGTACCTCGCTTGCTTCTTTCTGTACCCCTCTTGTCTCTTTCTGTACCCCTCTTCCCTCTTTCTGTATCTCTCTTGCCTCTTTCTGCACCCCTGTTCTCTCTCTCTGCACCTGTTTTGACTGTTTCTGCACCTCTCCTGCCTCTTTTTGCACCTCTGTTGCTTCTGTCTGCACTTCTCTTGCATCTTTCTGCACCCCTCTTCCCTCTTTCTGCACCTCTGTTGCTTCTTGCAGTACTTCTCTTGCTTCTTTCTGCACCTCTCTTGCTGCTTTCTGTACCCCTCTTGCCTCTTTCTGCACCATTCTTCCCTCTTTTTGAACCTCTCTTGCCTCTTTGTGCACCTCTCTTTCCTCTTTCTGCAAGTTCTCTTGCCTCTTTCTGTACCTCTTTTGCTTCTTTCTGCACTTCTGTTGCCTCTTTCTGCACCCCTCTTGCCTCTTTCTGCACCTCTGATGGTTCTTTCTGCACTGCTCTTTCTTCTTTCTGCACCTCTCATGCAAATTTCTGCACCCCTCTAGCCTCTTTCTGCACCCTTCTTCCCTCTTTCTGCACCTCTCTTGCCTCTGTCTACACCCCTGTTCTCTCTTTCTGCACCTCTTCTGCCTGTTTCTCCACTCTCTTGCCTCTTTCTGCAGTTCTCATGCCTCCTTCTGCACCTCTGTTGCTTCTTTCTTCACTTCACTTGCCTCTTTCTGCACCCCTCTTGCCTCTATCTGCACCTCTGTTGGTTCTTTTTGCACTTCTGCATCTCTCTTGCTTCTTTCTATACCCCTCTTGCCTCTTTCTGCACCCTCTTTCTTCTTTCTGCACCTCTTACCTGTTTCTGTATCTCTCTTGCTTCTTTCTGCACCTCTCTTGTTTTTTTCTGTACCCCTTTTGCCTCTTTCAGCACCTCTGTTGTTTCTTTCTGCACTTCTCTTGCTTCTTTCTTCACCTCTCTTCCCTCTTTCTGCACCCTTCTTCCCTCTTTGTGCACCTCTCCTGCCTCTTTCTGCATCTCTTGTTCCTCTTTCTGCAGTTCTCTTGCCTCTTTCTGCACCTCTATTGCTTCTTTATGCACTTCTGTTGCCTCTTTCTGCACCCCTCTTGCCTCTTTCTGCACCTCTGTTGGTTCTTTCTGCACTGCTCTTTCTTCTTTCTGCACCTCTCTTGTAAATTTCCGCACCCCTCTTGCCTCTTTCTGCACCCTTCTTCCCTCTTTCTGTACCTCTCTTGCCTCTGTATGCACCCCTGTTCTCTCTTCCTGCACCTCTTCTGCCTGTTTCTCAACTCTCTTGCCTCTTTCTGTAGTTTTCTTGCCTCTTTCTGCACCTCTGTCCTTTCTTTCTGCACTTATCTTGCTTTTTTCTGCATCTCTCTTGCTTCTTTCTGCACCCCTCTTGCCTCTTTCTGCACCACTCTTTCTTCTTTCTGCACCTCTCTTACCTGTTTCTGCACTTCTCTTGCCTCTTTCTGCACTTCTGTTGCCTCTTTCTGCACCCCTCTTGCCTCTTTATGCACCTCTGTTGGTTCTTTCTGCACTGCTCTTTCTTCTTTCTGCACCTCTCTTGTAAATTTCTGCACCCCGCTTGCCTCTTTATGCACCCTTCTTCCCTCTTTCTGCACCTCTCTTGCCTCTGTCTGCAGCCTTGTTCTCTCTATCTGTGCCTCTTCTGCCTGTGTTCTGCAACTCCCTTGCCTCTTTCTGCAGTTCTCTTGCCTCTTTCTGCACCTCTGTTGCTTCTTTCTGCACTTCTCTTGCCTCTTTCTGCACCCCTTGTGCCTCTATCTGCACCTCTGTTGTTTCTTTCTGCACTTCTCTTGCTTTTTTCTGCATCTTTCTTGCTTCTTTCTGCACCCCTCTTGCCTCTTTCTGCACCCCTCTTTCTTCTTTCTGTACCGCTCTTATCTATTTCAGCAAATCTCTTGCTTCTTTCTGCAGTTCTTGTGCCTTCTTCTGCACCTCTGTTGCTTCTTTCTGCACTTCTCTTGCCTCTTTCTGCACCCCTCTTGCTTGTTTCTGCACCTCACTTGCCTCTTTCTGCACTTCTCTTGCCTGTTTCTGCACCTGTCTTGCCTTTTTCTGCACCTCACTTGCTTCTTTCTGCACCCCTCTTGCCTCTTTCTGCACCCCTCTTCCCTCTTTCTGTATCTCTCTTGCCTCTTTCTGCACCCCTGTTCTTTCTCTCTGCACCTGTTTTGCCTGCTTCTGCACCTCTCCTGCCTCTTTCTGCACCTCTGTTGCTTCTGTCTGCACTTCTCTTGCATCTTTCTGCACCCCTCTTCCCTCTTTCTACACCTCTGCTGCTTCTTTCAGTACTTCTCTTGCTTCTTTCTGCACCTCTCTTGGTTCTTTCTGCACCCCTCTTGCCTCTTTCTAAACGCTTCTTCCCTCTTTGTGAACCTCTCTTGCCTCTTTGTGCACCTCTCTTTCCTCTTTCTGCAGTTCTCTTGCCTCTTTCTGCACCTCTTTTGCCTCTTTCTGCACCTCTGTTGGTTCATTCTGCACTACTCTTTCTTCTTTCTGCACCTCTCTTGTAAATTTCTGCACCCCTCTTGCCTCTTTCTGCACCCCTCTTGCCTCTTTCTGCACCCTTCTTCCCTCTTTCTGCACCTCTCTTGTCTCTGTCTTCACCCCTGTTCTCTCTTTCTGCACCTCTTTTGCCTGTTTCTGCAACTCTCTTGCCTCTTTCTGCAGTAGTTCTCTTGCCTCTTTCTGCACCCCTCTTGCCTCTATCTACACCTCTGTTGGTTCTTTCCGCACTTCTGCTTTTTTCTGCCTCTCTCTTGCTTCTTTCTGCACCCCTCTTGCCTCTTTCTGCACCCCTCTTTCTTCTTTCTGCACCTCTCTTACCTGTTTCTGCAACTCTTTTGCTTCTTTCTACAGTTCTAGTGCCTTCTTCTGCACCTCTGTTGCTTCTTTCTGCACTTCTCTTGCCTCCTTCTGCACCCCTCTTGCTTTTTTCTGCACCTCTCTTGTTTCTTTCTGCAACTCTCTTGTCTCTTTCATCACTTCTCTTGCTTCTTTCTACACCTCTGTTGCTTCTTTCAGTACCTCTCTTGCCTCTTTCTGCACTTATATTGGCTGTTTCTGCACCTGTCTTGCCTCTTTCTACACCACTGTTGCTTTTTTCTGCACCTCACTTGCTTCTATCTGAACCCCTCTTGTCTCTTTCTACACCCCTCTTCCCTCTTTCTGTATCTCTCTTGCCTCTTTCTGCACCCCTGTTCTCTCTTTCTGCACCTCTCCTGCCTCTTTCTGCACCTCTGTTGCTTCTCTCTGTACTTCTCTTGCCTCTTTCTGCACCTTTATTGCTTCTTTCAGCACTTTTGCTTCTTTCTGCACCTCTCTTGCTTCTTTCTGCACTCCTCTTGCCTCTTTCTGCACCCTTCTTCACTCTTTGTGAACCTCTCTTGCCTCTTTGTGCACCTCTTTCCTCTTTCTGTAGTTCTCTTGCCTCTTTCTGCACATCTGTTGCTTCTTTCTGCACTTCTCTTGCCTCTTTCTGCACCTCTCTTGCCTCTTTCTGCACCCCCGTTGGTTCTTTCTGCACTTCTCTTGCTTTTTTCCACATCACTCTTGCTTCTGTCTGCACCCCCTTGCCTCTTTCTGCACACCTCTTTCTTCTTTCTGCATCTCTCTTGCCTGTTAATGCAACTCTCTTGTCTCTTTCATCACTTCTCTTGCTTCTTTCTACCCCTCTGTTGCTTCTTTCAGCACTTCTCTTGCCTCTTTCTGCACTTTTCTTGCCTGTTTCTGCACCTCTCTTGCCTCTTTCTGCACCCCTCTTCCCTCTTTCTGTACCTCTCTTGCCTCTTTTTGCATCCCTGTTCCCTCTTTCTGCACCTCTCCTACCTGTTGCTGTACCTCTGTTGCCTCTTTCTGCACTTCTCTTGCCTCCTTCTGCACCTCTGTTGCTTTTTTCTGCACTTCTCTTGCCTCTTTCTGTACCCCTCTTGCCTCTTTCTGCACCTCAGTTTGTTCTTTCTACACTTCTCTTACCTCTTTCTGCACATTGCTTCCTCTTTTTGCACCTCCCTTCTTTCTGCACCTCTCTTGGTTCTTTCTGCACCTCTCTTGCTTCTTTCTTATGCATCTATCGTTACTGCTTTCTGCACCCTCTTTCCTCTTTTTGCACTTCTCTTGCCTCTTTCTGCAGCACACTTGCTTCTTTCTGCACTTTCCTTGCTTCTTTTTGTACCTCTCTTGCTTTTTTCTGCACCCCTATTGCCTCTTTCAGCACCTCTGTTGCTTCTTTCTGCACTTCTCTTGCTTCTTTCTTTACCTCTCTTCCCTCTTTTTGCACCCTTCTTCCCTCTTTGTGCACTTCTCTTGCCTCTTTCTGCATCTCTCTTTCCTCTTTCTGCAGTTCTCTTTCCTCTTTCTGTACCTCTCTTCCCTCCTCTTTCTACACCTCTGTTGCTTCTTTCTGCACTTCTCTTGCCTCTTTCTGCACCCCTCTTGCTTCTTTCTGCGCCTCCGTTGTTTTTTTCTGCACTTCTCTTGCTTTTTTCCGCATGTCTCTTGCTTCTTTCTGCACCTCTCTTGCCTCTTTCTGCACCCCTCTTCTTTCTGCACCTCTCTTGCCTGTTTCACCAACTCTCTTGCCTCTTTCTGCAGTCCTCTTGCCTCTTTCTGCATCTCTGTTGCTTCTTTCTGCACTTCTCTTGCCTCTTTCTGCACCCCTCTTGCCTGTTTTTGCACCTCACTTGCCTCGTTCTGCACTTTTCTTGCTTTTTTCTGCACCTCTTGTTTCTCTCTGCAACTCTCTTGTCTCTTTCATCACTTCTCTTGCTTCTTTCTAACCCTCTGTTGCTTCTTTCAGCACTTCTCTTGCCTCTTTCTGCACTTTTCTTGCCTGTTTCTGCACCTGTCTTGCCTCTTTCTGCACCACAGTTGCCTTTTTCTATACCTCACTTGCTTCTTTATATACCCCTCTTGCCTCTCTCTGCACCCCTTTTCCCTCTTTCTGTACCTCGTTTGCCTCTCTCTGCACCCGTTCCCTCTTTCTGCACCTCTACTGCCTGTTTCTGCACCTCTGTTGCCTCTTTCTGCACTTCTCTTGCCTCTTTCTGCAGCTCTGTTGCTTTTTTCTGCACTTCTCTTGCCTCCTTCTGCACCCCTCTTCCCTCCTCTTTCTGCACCTCTGTTGCTTCTTTCTGCACTTCTCTTGCCTCTTTCTGCACCCCTCTTGCCTCTTTCTGCACCTCAGTTGGTTCTTTCTGCACTTCTCTTGCTTTTTTCCGCATCTCTCTTGCTTCTTTCTGTACCCCTCTTGCCTCTTTCTGCACTTCTCTTGCCTCTTTCTGCCCCCCTCTTCCTTCCTCTTTCTGCACTTCTGTTGCTTCTTTCTGCACTTCTCTTGCCTCTTTCTGCACCCCTCTTGCCTCTTTGTACACCTCCGTTGGTTCTTTCTGCACTTCTCTTGCTTTTTTCTGCATCTCTCTTGCTTCTTTCTGCATCCCTCTTGCCTCTTTCTGCATCCCTCTTTCCTGTTTCTGCACCCCTCTTTCTTCTTTCTGCATCTCTCTTGCCTGTTTCTGCAACTCTCTTGCCTCTTTCTGCAGTTCTCTTGCCTCCTTCTATACCTCTGTTGCTTCTTTCTGCACTTCTCTTGCTGCTTTCTGCACCCCTCTTGCCTGTTTCTGCACCTCACTTGCCTCTTTCTGCACCTCTCTTGCCTCTTTCTGCACTTCACTTGCCTCTTTCTGTACCTCACTTGCCTCTTTCTGCACTTCTCTTGCTTTTTTCTGCACCTCTCTTGTTTCTCTCTGCAACTCTCTTGTCTCTTTTGTCACTTCTCTTGCTTCTTTATATCCCTCTGTTGCTTCTTTCAGCACTTCTCTTGCCTCTTTCTGCACTTCTCTTGCCTGTTTCTGCAACTCTCTTGCCTCTTTTGCAGTTCTCTTGCCTCCTACTGCACTTATGTTGCTTCTTTCTGTACCTCACTTGCCTCTTTCTATACCACTGTTGCCTTTTCTGCACCTCACTTGCTTCTTTCTGTACCCTCTTGCCTCTTTCTGCACCCCTCTTCCCTCTTTCCATACCTCTCTTGCTTCTTTCTGCACCCCTGTTCCCTCTTTCTGTACCTCTCCTGCCTGTTCCTGCACATCTGTTGCCTCTTTCTGCACTTCTCTTTCCTCTTTCTGCACCTCTGTTGCTTTTTCTGCACTTCTCTTCCCTCTTTCTGCACCTCTGTTGCTTCTTTCTGCACTTCTCTTGCTTCTTTCCGCACCTCTCTTACTTATTTCTGCACCCCTCTTGCCTCTTTCTGCACCCCTCTTCCCTCTTTCTACACCTCTCTTGCCTCTGTCTGCACCCCTGTTCTCTCATTCTACACCTCTTTTGCCTGTTTCTGCAACTCTCTTACCTCTTTCTACAGTTCTCTTGCCTCTTTCTGCAGTTCTCTTGCCTCTTTCTGCACCTCTGTTGCTTCTTTCTGCACTTCTCTTGCTTCTTTCTGTACTTCTCTTGCCTGTTTCTGTATTCAAATGGGAAGTGCAAGCTGTCAAGTTTAAAGGTCTGCATGCTCTCATGACTGAGGTATATGTCTACTTGTACATGTCTTCTCACGTGTTGTGAATCTGAAGATGGTAGTTCAAAAAGCGGGTAGCTTCTCTTATAGGTGGTCAAATCTTTTTAGTTCTGCTCTGTCATTCGGTTCGACAGGCAGACATGTTTTATGTATATAGGTGTTATAGAGCCCCTTAAATATACTATTGAATTCCCATGTGCCCTGTATTATGAGCAGAAAGAAATACATACTCCTTTTTGTACACAAATTTACAGAGTATGCTGTTTGAAATACAGGAATTCAAGTATCTGAATGTTTATTTTTTTGTAACATGTCACTAGGTAAAAGCACAGACACATGCATTCATACCTTCACAAACTTGGTGAGACTTACAACAGTGATATGGTTAGGATTGCTGTTTTACATTTGGTACGCTTAACATTCTGAGCAGTAGATGAATAGTGAACCTTCAAGAGAAAAGTGAGGTTTAAGACATCTTGGGAAAAGGATTAGTGATTAGGTTACTTTGTTTGTGTCAGGCTCCTCAGTTCTGAATCCTCGGGGTCGTGCTGATGCTCAAAGGGGGCCCACCTCTGAACCGCCCCAAGTCTGGAATGTAAATGTACACAGACTATTGGGGCAATTGAGCGGGGGAAGGAAAGGATGGGAAATGCTGGGAGGGAGATCTGCGAAAGATACAATAAAACAACATGAAATCTATATTGTATATTCTCCCTTATAACTGTAACATATATCAACACATGTCGCGCCTCTATACATCAACCCCTACCTGAAATATATAAAGGTGAAAAGGAGGTATCAGAAGAGAGGAGAGGGCAGTGGCACTGTCCGAACAACACTCTATCGAGAAATACAAAACGAGAAAGAACATATGAGGGAAGATTTCTTGTTGCTCCTAACCCTCACTAAATACTCAATATGTTATTCGGAAACACCTACCAAGGTTATATGTCATTACACCGTGCTGTGCCAGGCTGTACCTTAAGTACCCTCTCTAAGCGACCTCTCTCCTGTGATTAAAGAAAATAGAAGAAAAACGTGTAAGAGAGTTTCCTTTGTACCCTGGAATAAGGCAAGTTTTTTTCCTGAAGCTTAAGAGGGAATAGCCAGGAATTGTTATACATCACAATGACCCCAGCATCCTCTAAACTTATAGCTCAAGTCTCGGTATCGAATTATGTCTCATTCAACATAGCCCGGTCTTGGCACGTCGATAGTTTTCGTAATTTCCCCCAAAGAACACACAGAAGCAAAGTATCTCTCAAGATATTCCAGAGGTATTACTAAATGAAACCAAAATCTTTTGCGGGTGCTTTACTTCTCCCTGCATGAAACCGGAAAAGTGTTCTTCGGTTTCCCCAACAGAGAGAGAGCAATCCCAAGCGCCCCAACGGGCACCTAAGCTCCTCTGCAAAGAGACCGTAGTTATTACGCGTCTCGTCCAACAGAGGAGTCTCGAGGAGTCGGTGAACCCGTCACCGTTTATTAGCAGGAATGGCGGTACGGAAGGGTTGTGCTTACGCACTCTTATCGCCCAAAGCTAGTAGGTTGCCAGAGAAGTCCGACTTCAGCAACGCAGGTCGAATAATCGGCGGTGTTCTCCAGCTTCCGTCGCCCTTATCTCCGGCTCCGGCTTCACGTCCAGGTCACGTGCTGCGTGACTCGCTATGCACGCCGGTATGTGTAGTTCTGGCATGGTCTCTTGTAAGCTGGGTTCGTGCAAGGAGGGCAGATAGTGTACAACCGGCATACCGATCCTGACAGTTTGAGTCTGTGGAATGGTACAGTTAAAGTAGGCCTCTTTCTGCACCTCTGTTGCTTCATTCTGCACTTCTCTTGCATCCTTCTCCACCTTTCTTCCTCTTTCTGGACTTCTGTTGCCTCTTTCTGCATTTTTCTTGCTTCTTTCTGCACCTTTCTTCCTCTTTCTGCACCTCTCTTCCCTCTTTCTGCACTTCTCTTGCTTCTTTCTGCGCCTTTCTTCCTCTTTCTGTACATGTTCTACCTATGTAGGCATAGTTAGAAATTAGCATATATATATATATATATATATATATATATATATATATATATATATATATATCACTGAAAAAACCATAGGTTTCAGGCACGTTATAGTTAGAAATTAGCATTTAAAAAACCTTAGAAATTCACTGAAAAAACCATAGGTTTTAGGGAAAGTTATAGTTAGTTGGACATTGCACTCGTACAAAACCCGTGAAATTCCCCCGTTATAGTTAGTTCAGCTAACTATAACTCGCGCCCCCCCAATGCACTGCTGATGACGTCACATATTACATCACTCATGACATGGTCAGTGACATCACTGATGACATCACTGATGACATCTCAAATGACATCACTGATGACATCATCCAGTGACTGTGTGTTTCTGTAAAGTTTAAATATGTTTAATATATATAGGTAAAGGCGTATTGAAGAATGAGTGGGTGTATAAGTGTCTGAATGGATGTTTTACTAGGTGCGTGACTGACTCTATAAGTGAGTGGTTAAACATATGTTAGTGAATGCATGGGTTAGTGACTAAACTGTGTGAATCTCTGTATCCGTCTGTCTGTTGGTGTGTAAGTGACTGCATGGGTTTGTGAATAACTACATAAGTGTCTATATGAGTTATTGATTGGTTGTCTGAGTATCTGTATGGGTGCCTGAGTGTTTGTGTGGGTGGGGTGTGTGTGACTCTGTGCATAGATGTGTGAGTGGGTGATTCACTGGGTGCATAGTTTGAAGTGTGCATCAGTGATGGACTGTATGGGTGGGTGAGTGTGTGTATGGTTGTGTTAGTGAGTGAGTGTATATCTTATTTGTACATGTGTAAGTAACTACATATATAAAAGGCAGTATATATGTGTGTTAGAGTATATAAATGTCTATAAGTGAGAGTGTGTGATTGTGAGAGTGGCTGCATGGATGAGTGTTTGCTTGTATCAGTGATTGTATAAGAACGTAAGAATGTGCTAGTATTTGTATGACTAAGTGAGCTGGTGTGTGTATAACTGTATAGGTGAGTAAAGGGTAGTTTGAATAATTATTTCTATGACTGACTAGGTGTGTGAGTACCTCTATGGATGAGTGGCGGTGTGTGAGTGTCTATATAGGTGTATGAGTGCATATGATAGTCCTGTACTGAGTGACCATAAGTATGAGTGACTGTACGGGTGAGTGAGTGGATGTGTGTGTAGACCTAAGAATCAGTGAGTGGGTATGTAGTTATTGGTGTTGGAGTGTCTATGGTTTTGAGAATGGCAGTCTGTAATTTAGAGTGGGTGTATCTAAAGTTATGTTAGGGTGTGAGAAGATGCATGAAATTATCACATGGATGATGTCATCAGTGATGTCATTTGAGATGTCATCAGTGATGTCATCAGTGATGTCACTGACCATGTCATGAGTGATGTAATATGTGACGTCATCAGCAGTGCATTGCGGGGCGCGAGTTATAGTTAGCTGAACCAACTATAACGGGGGAATTTCACGGGTTTTGTACGAGTGCAATGTCCAACTAACTATAACTTTCCCTAAAACCTATGGTTTTTTCAGTGAATTTCTAAGGTTTTTTAAATGCTAATTTCTAACTATAACGTGCCTGAAACCTATGGTTTTTTCAGTGAATTTCAAAGGTTTTTTAAATGCTAATTTCTAACTATAACGTGCCTGAAACCTATGGTTTTTTCAGTGAATTTCAAAGGTTTTTCAAATGCTAGTTTGTAACTATGCCTACAGAAGTAGGACATGTGAAGAAAGAAGAAAAACGCACAGAAAGAAGCAAAAGAAATGTAGAAAGAAACAGAAGTCCACAAAGACGAAGAAAAATGCAGGAAGAAGCAAGACATGTGCAGAAAGAACCAACAGAGGAGCAGAAAGAGGCCTTGTTGCAAAATCATCCTGTGCCCACACCTTTTCCAGACGGGTACTGGTGGTAACTGACTCTTACTAACCAGGCCTAGAGCTAGTGCTATGGTAAAAGACACTTAGAATACAGTTAAAACACCTACATAGACTAGGGAACACTATGCGTTGGGGTACCCCTGTGATTAACATGACCTCCTCTGTAACTCCCTAGTACATAATAGGGCAGGGGGATTAAAACTACCTCTTAAAACGCGCCATGGGGCGCATTTTCACACTGGTGTAGGGAGGGGGTCTGAGGTTACATGTGTGCAAACACGCCCTCTGGCCGTTTTAAGTTGGGGGGTAAAGTCCCCTTGAATCCTAAGGGTCCCTGGGGTCCAACTAGCCCAGCAGGTACCTCCAGTAAGCGCCACAGAGTTGCGTTGCAGAGAGGTGTAAAAAGGGGCATGGCCTGGACCACCTCTCTGCAACGCAGCTCAGTGGCGCTTACTGGAAGCACCTGGTGGGCTAGTTGGCCCCCAGGGGCCCTCATGATTGAAGGGGAATTAATTCCTCAACTTAAAACGCGCCACAGGGCGTGTTTGCACACGTCACCTCAGGCCCCGTCCCCTCCCTTCACCACTGTGTAAACACGCCCTGTGGCCGTTTTAAGTTGGCAAATTAAGTCCCCTTGAATCCTGAGGGTCCCAGGGGTCCAACTAGCCCACTAAGTACCTCCAGTAAGCGCCACAGAGCTGCGTTGCACAGAGGTGTAAAAGGGCATGGCCTGGACCACCTCTCTGCAATGCAGGCCTGTGGTGCTTCCTGGAGGTACCTAGGGGCCTAGTTGGCCCCAGGGGCCCTCAGGATTAAAGGGGACTTATTACCCAACTTAAAACGCGCCACAGGGCGTGTTTGCACACATGTCACCTCAGGCCCCGCCCTCCCTTCACCACTGTGTAAAGGCACCCCGTGGCACGTTTTAAGTTGAGGGATTAAGTCCCTTGAATCCTGAAAGTCCCTGGGTCCAACTAGCCCTCCATGTACCTCCAGTAAGCACCACAGAGCTGCGTTGCAGAGAGGTGGTCCGAGGCCATGCCCCATTTTACACCTCTCTGCAATGCAACTCTGTGGCACTTACTGGACATACCTGGTGGGGTAGTTGGCCCCCAGGGACCTTCAGGATTCAAGGGGACTTAATTCCCCAACTTAAAACGCGCCACAGGGCGCGTTTCCACACTTGTGACATCAGGCCACGCCCCCTCCCTGCACCACTGCGCAAACCCACCCCCTGGTGCGTTGCAAATTGGGGGATTAAGTCCCCTTGAGTCCTGAGGGTCCCCGGGGGCCAACTAGCCCACCACTTACCTCCAGTAAGCGCCACAGAGCTGCGTTGCAGAGTGGTGTAAAAAGGGGCATGGCCTGGGCCACCTCTCTGCAACGCAGCGCAGTGGCGCTTACTGGAGGTAAGTGGTGGGCTAGTTGGCCCCAGGGACCCTCCGGATTGAAGAGGAATTAATTCCCCAACTTAAAACGCTCCACAGGGCGTGTTTGCACACATGTCACCTCAGGCCCCGCCCCCTCCCTTCACCACTGTGCAAACGCGCCCCATGGTGCGTTTTAAGTTGGGGAATTAATTCCTCTTCAATCCTGAGGGTCCGTGGGGGCCAACTAGCCCACCAGGTACCTCCAGTCTGCGCCAGGGAGCTGCCTTGCAGAGAGGTGTTCAGAGGCCACACCCCTTTTTACACCACTCTGCAACGCAGCTCTGTGGTGCTTACTGGAGGTACCTGGTGGGCTAGTTGGCCCCCAGGGACCCTCCGGATTGAAGAGGAATTAATTGCCCAACTTAAAACGCTCCACAGGGCTCGTTTGCACACATGTCACCTCAGGCCCCGCCCACTCCCTTCACCGCTGTGCAAACGCGCCCCGTGGTGCATTTTAAGTTGGGTGATTAAGTCTCCTTGAATCCTGAGGGTCCCTGGGGTCCAACTAGCCCACCAGGTACCTCCAGTAAGCGCCACAGAGCTGCGTTGCAGAGAGGTGTAAAAAGGGGCGTGGCCTCTGAACACCTCTCTGCAACGCAGCTCCCTGGCGCATACTGGAGATTCCTGGTGGGCTAGTTGGCCCCCAGGGACCCCCAGTATTCAAGGGGAATTAGTTCCCCATCTTACAACGCGCCAGGGGGCGCATTTGCAGAGTGCTGCAGGGAGGGGGCGGGGCCTCTGGCGCGATGCCGGTCTTTTTTTAAAATTTATTTTTTTAGAAGGGGGGCTGTGTGGCCCCCCTTCTTTTCCTATTTTTGGGCCCCGGGGACCCCATCCCCCGGGGCATGGCCATTGTTTTTTGGTTTTTTTAAATAATTGGAGGGGGGCTGCGTGCCCCCCCTCCTCAGGCCATTTATGGCCCCGGGGACCCCATCCCCCGGGGCCGGCCTTTGCGTTTTTTTTTGTTTTATTTTATTATGGGGGAGGAGGGCCGCGTGGCCCCCCTCCCGGGCCACTCATGGCCCCGGGGACCCCATCCCCCGGGGCCTGGCCTCTCGTTGGGGACCATGGGGGGGTCCCCAATCCCCCAGGGTCCCGCCGGCTTCCCGCGTCCTGTGGGAGCCGGCATTGCTTTTCCACAAGGGGAGCTGCTGACATGCAGCTTCCCGTGTGGAAAAGCAATCTGCTTTGCTTCATTGAAGCAAGAGCAGGTTTCCCTGCTCTCGCTTCAATGAAGCAAAGCAGTTTGCAATGACAGGGCGGGAGCCGCGAGGCTCCCACCCTGTCATTGCAAACAGCGGTGTCCCGGGGGTGGGCACCCCGGGACACTGCAGGAGCTGGCCCTGGGGGGTGGCGGTCCCCAGGGCCATCTAGGGCTCCAGGAGGGGGGCCGCGCGGCCCCCCTCCCAACATCTGCACATCCCCAGGGAGGTGGTGGTCCCCCAAACTTTAAAAAAACAAGCCCCGGGGGGTGGCAGTCCCTGGGGCTGCGGGGGGCTGTGTGCCCCCCACAACTCATCATTCAAGCCCCGGGGAGGTGGCAGTCCCCGGGGCAGTGTGGGGGGATTGGGGCCCCCCACATTTTTTTCACTGCCCCGGGACTTGGCCCACCCGGGGGCTAATTAGTAACGAGCGCGGGAGACCGCGCTTCGTTTTTTGTTTTTTTTTTGCGGCCGGATCCACGGATCCGGCGCGCATTTTGCCGAATTTTTTATTTTTTTTTAATGCTTTTTTGGGCCCTAAGCAGGCCTAGGGGGTCAGGGTGTTTCTACCCTGCCCCCTTTCCTTTTTTTTCACGTTTGTTTTACTCTTTTCTTGTGACTCGGTTCTACCGAGTCACAAGATGGCTGCCAACACTTCCTGGTTTGGAGTGTTGACAGCCAATTAGCATGCAGCTCGTGGTCGGGAGGGTGCGCGGATCCACCGCGGCCATAAATATCGAAGCTTTTATTTTTGATTTTCTCAGCAACTACTGAATGGATTTACACCATTTTTAAAAAGGGTGCTTTCTGAACCAAGCACTACCTTTTTCCAAATTTGGTGTAATTCCGTTCAGCAGTTTTTGCTGTAGCCTTGCATAAAGTTTCCTATGGGAAATCGATTTTTGACTCTTATTTTTTTAATTTCTCCGCAACTACTGAACGGATTTACACCATTTAAAAAAGGTCGCTTTCTGAACCAAGCGCTACCTTTTGCCAAATTTGGTGTAATTCCGTTCAGCAGTTCGAGCTGTAGCCGTGTCTAAAATTTCCTATGGGAATTAACATGGAGAAAACACGTTTTGGGACCCCCCTTTTTTCTCGGCCCCTGCTTGATGAATCACCCCGAAACTTTCAAGATAGGAGCGGACCGGAGCGGGCCATTAGTTTTGAAAATTTCGCGAAGATTCGTCAACCAGCGCCAAAGTTATTTGGAAAAGAATGTTACGAATTTCCTATGGATAATAGGTCCTAACTATAACTACCTACTGGCGACCGCCAGTAAGTAATATATATATAAAAAACATAGGTTACAGCAATATTATAATAAGGCCCTCATTTCACCCTTACAAAACCAGTGAAATTCAGCAGTTATAGTTACCTGAGCTAATTATAATTTACTCCCCCGTAATGCAATGCTTACGTGATTATAACCTCACATATTACATCACTCAAGACATGGTCAATCACATCACTGATGGCATCAGTGATGACATCTCAAATGACATCACTGATGACATCATATCCACCCACACACCCACTCACACCACCATACAACCTCTCATATGCCCACTCACATACCCACACAACTACTCATATACCAATTCACAGAGCCATACAAGTACTTACACAATCACTCACTTATCCATAGAGCCACTCACATACCCATTAAACCACTCATCGAGCCTGATCATACAACCAGACACTCACCCATACAGTCACTCACACAGCCACACACTCACCCATACAGCTACTGACACACACACCCAGTTATTCACCTATACAGCCACCCACACACCCACTCACTCATCAATACAGCCTCTCAACAGAGCCACTCACTTACCCATACAACCACTCACACACTCACTCACACACCCACACAATCACTAACATACCCATTCACACATCCATACAACCACTCACATAGCCACTCACTCAGCCAATCTCACAAACACTCACTCTTCCATACAGCCACACACACACCAACTCACTTAACCAAACACTAACTCAATCAGCCACTCACTCAACCATACAGCCACGCACACAGCCAGCCACTCACCCATACAGCCATTCCGACACCCAATTACTCACTCATACAGTCAGTGACACACCCACTCACATACCCATATAGCCACTCACACAGCCACGCACTCACCCATCCATACAGCCACTGACACACCCACTCACCCTCCAAAACAGCCACTCACAAAGCCACTAAGTCACCCACACAGAGACTCAGACACTCACTTATACACCCATACAGCCACTCATACACCCACTCACACACCTGTACAGTCACTCAGACACCCACTCACACACAGATACACATAGTCCTCTTCCTCCATTGAATGCCACTGCACCATTGCGCCGAGCAGTGTGTATGTCCATGCTCGTGCCCGCCTGCTGGCCGTGCTCCATCTCGCCCTGCTCTACCCTGCAAGCTCCACGACTCGACGTGGACGCTCTGTACCTTATCATACTCTCCCGGCGATGACTGGTGCTGCAGAGGCCCTGCGTGTTGCAGCTCTGGGCTTGATCCCTCGACATTGGCCTCCCCTCACTATATGACCTGAGGGCATCTAGCAGGTAGGGACGCCGGCCAACATAGTGAGGGTACTGACAGGGCCATTAGGTGTGTCTCGCAGTGCTTGATAGCACCCTGCAGCACCTGCAATGCCTGTTTGGTTTTAACCCAGCCCAGCACTGCAAAGGTTGGAGCAGGCAAAGGTGGAAGCAACAAAAGTGAGAAGCGGGAGAGCTGACAAGGGCATATTCTTGGGGCAGTGGATTGCCGGGATGTGTTGTTAAAGGGTGGTGGTGGCGGCGGCACTGCAGCTCGGTCATCGATATTGTGTGCAGGAGGAGGTAAGTGAACCTTAGTATTTGTGCCCCAACTGAGCCCTCCCCTTCTTATTTGTTTTGCTTTAAATTTCATATAACCCAGATAAGATCGTCTGGGGATGCCTCCACCAAGGAAAAAAGGCCCCAAACACCTGCAATCCCAAAAAATGAAAAACAATTCAGTGGAATTGTAAATGCATCAGAAATTGGATCCAACCCTGTGCCTGAATGCCTTGCAATCCCTGGTTTGGATGGGGCCTGTCCTGGTACCTTAAACAGTTCTCTCTAACACGGGAATGTCTAATCTTCAGTCAAATCGTTGGCAGCATCGATAAAGAACTTTGTAGGGAAGCACTTTAGGTCTACAACAGCTTACAGATCTGTAAGGCTGGAACAGGTGGTATCTCTGTCAGGGGCATCTCAGGAATTCTTGGAGCTCAAAGAAAAGGAAGCCTTGAAACTAATAGAAAATCCTGGGATGTTGCACCCCTGCCTTTTCTCATCTCCTTGTCTATTCTGCATAATTGAACTCAGCTTTGCAAGTTCGGAAGAGGAGTCGGGGGTACTGGGGGGCTCCACCGAGAATAACTGCAGCAGGAATAAATCAGAAAAAGGTTGACTACGGGGTACAGCGGTCGCTATGTCTGGCATGTCTCTTCACGGGAGTTTTCTAGGGTCCTTAGCAACTTTTGCCGCAAATATGTAGCCCTTATTGACTGGTTCATCACCGATGCTGGCTGTTCTTCTACTAATGCAGAAAACTTTGCATGGACTCCTTGAATCATTTATTGTTACTAATAAGGCCTCGAGAGTGAAAGCGGGTTTACATAGGGAGAGTAATGGTGAATTAAAGTCAATTAATTATTGTATGCCCACTCTTGTAAGGCTGGTAGCCTCCCAGCTGCCAGAAGCAGACGTGTTGGCTACTGTGCAAGTGGGGACCAGGGAACAGTATATGTATCAAGAAGATCTATGTTGGTGAGAAGGGAGTATCAAGGGTGGGCTGGAACTTGTCGCTTGTGCCACCATAATGGTAGGAAAGGTATTAAGCCAGGTAAAAACCAAATAAATGCTAGACACAGCCCCGAGAAAGTAAGACTAACTGGTGGTGCAAAGACAATAAGTCAACTTGGAAAAAATCTAAGGGGGAAAAGGGTGTCGGGACCAAGAGGTATGGTAAAGGGGGCCCATCTTATCCCCAAGACCGAAAGTAGAGGCAATGATAATCCTGACAAGGAGAGATATAAGGGCAACACAGGACTAGGGAATGTGGCTCAGGGCTCGGAGAGAAAGGCTATCCTGCATAGAGGTATGAGCGCTAAGCCCAAGAAGTTCCTAGATACTAATATACACAGGCTACCCGTGGTAGAATGGAATCCAGACCATAAACAGCGACTCAGTAGGTGTCCCAGAGCAAAATATCTATACTAAGAAGTGGCACAAAAGAGAACGAGAGTGAATAAATGGAAACTGCTAAACAGATCATGCCTGTTAAAAGCATTCACAGCCAGTAAGACTCTGGAGGTGGTCGCAATGTGGGACGTAGAGCAAGTAGCCTTCAGAGAATCCTTGGTAGGGAGAGAAGTAACAAAGGTTAGTTTTAGTTCACCAGTTTTTGTGGGCTTGGTATTGGAGGCCAGAGATGAGCTTAACAAATTAGGTTTAAGAATCGTGCCTGTAGCTGAAGTAGAGATACATCGACCAGAGAGGCCCCTTTTGGCAAATCACACAGGCCTCAATCAGGAACAACTGCAGTTGGTAATAGGTCCAGAAGCAAAGCAACCCCAGACTCATGCGGTGGGCTATAAGTGTGGTACCCTAGAGGTAACCATTCCTGCCCACTCATGTGATGGAGTAGTAGATTCAATGCCCCTGCGCAATTGATTTGTGCTTCTAAGCGTGGATAGGCAGAGTGTCTCCTCTTGGGGAGGGCAGGTAGATTAAGTAGTAGCCGCACCTGCCAACCTGGGAGTCTTGTTGTGGAATGTACATGGGCTGGAAAACCTCTATAGAAAAATAGATCTTACAAAGGCATGAGAGGAACATGAGGTAATCTGTCTTCAGGGGACCTGGTTGGTGGTTGCATTATCCCAGCTCAGTGCATTTTTGCAATTTGTAAAAAGAGAAACAAAAGTGGGACCGGGGCACTTAAGAGGCAGGCTGATGACCTTGGTATCTACTAAATGTATTACAGGAGCAAGAGTGATTCAGACAAGCAGTTACTGGCTCCTTGCTTGCCTCCTGGACCTGTGTGAGGGTTGCCACGGTAACAGCCTCTTAATTATTAATGTCTTTGTAAACCAACATGAGCCTCGGAAGGAGATATGGGAGGGCTTCAAGTGGGAGTTGATGGCTTTGATAGAGTTCTCGGGGGCCCCTCCGTTCCTCTTATTAGGGGATTTTAACCATAGGTTAGCCCCCGCTCAGGTGGAGGTCGGTGGCAGCAACATGCTAGATAGTTATGGAATTCAAAGAGGAATTTTCCCGGAATGCACTCAAAGAAAGTATGACTGGCAACTAACAACATTTTTCTCTGAGTTAGGCTTTGTAACCTAAACGGGCGGTTCAGGAGGGATATCCCTGCAGTGCAAACGTTTGTGTATGGTAATCAATGCTGCCCGATTGACTATATATTCATACAGGCTTGGTTCTTCAACCTTTTCACAAGTTTTGAGGTTTAAAGAATAATGGGCAGCCACCATTGGGCCTTAAAAGCAATTCTGTGCGCTGCCCCAGCTCTAAGAGAGCGTTGATCCTGATGGAGGTATCCTTCCCTAGACAATTGACAACAAGAATAGATGAGAAATATATGACTATCTTGTTGCAATATCAAGAGAGCAATGATATGGGACTCACTGGGCAATTGGGTCCGAACGTACTGGACCAGTACTCTGAAATCATCACTGAGGTAGCCAAACAATTGATCCCCCAAGTTAGGTTGTGCAACTAAGGGGCCAAAAAGGAAAAAGCCAGTAGATTAAATCACGCCTGGTTTGATAACGAGTGCCTAACAGCTAGGAAGAGTTTGAGGAAAGCAGGAAAGGCTAAGAGACCTGCAGAGACGACTGGGAAAGAGGGCTATAAAAGTATAAGAAAGGAGTATGATGCACTGATTAGCGCTAAGAAGCAGGCCTATTATCAGACAAATTGGGATCTTATGATTCGCATGCTCCAGGATAAGGACATGAAAAACTTTTGGAAGCTAGTGCAGAGAGGGTACACTAGGTCGGATCCCTCGGTGAGGTGCATGGTACCAGAAAATACCTGGGTTATTCATCTCAGTCATATTTATAAAGCCTCTGAGGAAACCATGAGAGGAACCTGGCCCAGTCTAGGGGAGGGGAGAAGTTGTTGGAGTCATTCTCAGTACAAGCTTTAACAAAATTGATAGCCTCATTAAATTTAACAAAGGCAGCCGGACCGGATAATCTCCCGGCAATTATAATCAAGTCTAATCAGTGTTGGTGGGCATCCTTTTTCGCAAACGTTTTATAGCTATAACAAGGACAGGTACATTCCTGCCAAGTTGGAAAGGTGCAATTATTAAACCTATACACAAAAAAGGGGGGACAAATGATTCAAGTAATTTTCGCTTGATAAGCTTTTTGGATGTAGGGGCAAAATTATATTCAAAAGTAGTACTTACTTCCTTGAAGAACTGGATCGAGGGTAATGATATTGTACCTATAGAACAGGGATGCTTCAAGTAAGGGCATTCAATCCTTGATCATTCCTTTAGTCTGTGGGCTCTGGCGCAAAACGCTATGGAAACTACTGGGAATTTGTTTTGCTGCTTCGTTGATTTTAGCTCTGCTTTTGATTTAGTGGACCGTAGTATCCTGTGGGAGAAGCTGCATGAATGATCAATTTCCTCCTGCTTATTTGCTATACTACAGGAACTACATTCACAGAATTAGGCTCAAATGGAGCTTGATATAAACGGGCCCTCTCGGAAAAAATCCCATTAGAGAACGGGCTGAGACACTGCTGTGTCTTGACCCCAACGCTGTTTTCTGTGTTACTTGCAGATCTCTCTAGAATCCTGGCAGCCACTGACTACTTCTCGCCGAAGATGGGGGGTAGCCATATTCCATGCCTCCTTTATGCAGATGGTTTGGCCATTTTAGATTTAAACCAAGCTGGCATCCAAAGGAAATTGCATAGATTTAATATCTATTGTGAGGTAAACAAGCTTAATATAAACCTGAAAAAAACTAAAATCATTTGTCTTCGGGAAAAACAGCAAACTATATAAGTGATGCCTGGGAAGCAAGAAGGTCGAGGTGGTTACCTCTTAAAAGTACCTAGGAATGATATTTACTAAAAAACTGACCTGGGGTCTACATAAAGAAACAGTAGAGATGTGTGCAGCCTCTGAGGTCTGGTGCGATTTAAGAACTCTTTTGGTGGTCCTTCATGGGCTCCACTCCTAACAGCCTTTAATGCAATGGTCCCCTCTCAATACCTTTATGTGGCTGAACTGTTGTCTTTAAGCTCAGAGGCAAGTTGGGAGAAGGTTGAGGGTAAATGCTTGAAAAGATTTCTCGGTCTGCCTAAAAGTGCGATGGGCCCGGCTATAAGATTAGAAGTGGACTTGTAGGCTTGGAATTACCTGGCCCTCAAATCAAATCTGAGATTCTGGGATAAACTGTGGACAGCGGAGGCTCAAAAGGTATTGCTCCTCTGCGCAAAGGAAATTGTGAAGAGTGAACTAAACTAGGCAATGTAGGCCAGGACAAGATTAGGGAAAATTACAGCAGCTCTACAAATGGAAAGTTTTAAGCTGGTGGAAGCCTCGCATCCATCGAAAGGTGATTTGAAAAAGGCATGTAGAATGGAATCTAGATTGTCGGATTTAGGGTACCTAAAGAATAGATATTTGATTGTCTACATTTTTATAGGATTCGCTGTGTGATTTTAAAACCGCTTTTTATCAAATATAATATTGCTCATTTTACTGAAGGACTTGCACTTTTAATGAACATGGAATTTTTAGACGTTGCATGTACCCTCAATCAATCAATCAAGCATTTGTTAAGTGCGACTACTCACCCGTAAGGTTCTCGAGGCGCTGGGGGCGGGGGGGTTCACAGGTTCCAGCCCATTAAGGAGGGGGTCTGTCGAAGAGCCAGGTTTTGAGGTTTCTTGCGAAGATGGGGAGCGATGTTGTCTGTCTGAGGTGGAGCGGAAGGGCGTTCCAGGCTCTGGCCGCGAGGAAGGAGAAGGAGCGGCCTCCCGATCTGGTCTTTCTGGTGCGGGGGACCACGGCGTAGGAGAGCTGGGCTGATCATAGGGTCCTTTGGGGTGCGTGGAATTTGAGTCGGCTGTTCAGGTATGCTGGTCCAGTGTCGTGGAGGGCCTTGTGAGCGTGGGTGAGCATCTTGAAGGTGACTCTAGCTTCGATGGGGAGCCAGTGGAGTGTGCGCAGGTGCTGGGAGATGTGGCAGTTGTGAGAAGTTGGCCTGGCATATGCTGTCCACTAGTTTATAGTGGGCACCTGGCACCAGTCCAAACGACCCTTATTGATGATAGGTTTAAAGACATCCTTTATTGAAAGCTATCCTAGTGGTAGCTATGCAGAGCAGCCTTCAGGCTAAGTCTTGAAGGAGTGTAAAGCAGCTTGGTTTACCAGATTATAACCTCTTGAATGACCAAATGAAAGGAGAACCACACCAGGTATATATATAAAATATATGTATTTATTTCTAAACACTCACTACTAATCTCTTTATGAGATTAGAGTCCAAGATACACAATATCACAGTATTAAAATGACAGCAAATAGCACAATATACAATGGGCCCCAGGGGGGGACCAAACCATATATTAAGAAAGTGGTATAAGAACCACAACTTGACTAGACACAGTGCCTAGAGCACGTACAATCACTGGGACCCCAAAGAACCACCCAAGGTAGTGACACAGGAGACCCACGGGGGACGTGTGCAGTGTGAGAACACAGCCGCGAGCGCCGTAGGATTCTATGAGGAAAGTCGCGGTTGGAATTTTAAAGATAAAGGACACTTAGGAGAGGACTTTGAGCAAACCCCTTTAGACTTAAGGGGTTCTAGGGCAAACACCCACAGGAGCACCGGAGTACTCGAGTTACCTCACCCAGGGAAGCCGGGTGCATAGGTGTCAAAGGGTGTCGGGAATCGTTGTTGTTTTCAATGGCGATCTGCTGCAAAGTGCTGCTGCCGAGAAGAAGAAAAGTGTCCGGGATTATCCAAGCCTGGATCGAAGATGTGAATAACCTGAACACAGAGGGGACAGAGTCTGGGTCACTAGCCAGTGACCAGGAGCGGAGCAATCGAATGCCCACCGATGTTGGGTGCTTCAGGTGCGAAGAGGTGAAGCTTGACTCTGCAGCCACGGGGTCTAGAAGATGTCGAGGATGACCAGGAGCCGGATTCGAGCTGTCCCACAAAGGATGTCGAGTGCTGGGGTGTCGGTGCTCAGATTGAACACAACAAGCCTTGGCAACAGCAACCCAAGCAGGAAGAGTAAAGATGCTTCTGTGAGGACCAGCAAGGTCCTGGGGACTCCCCAAGCAATGGAGAGTCAGGGCACGTCTGGAGCAACCAGAGAAGTCCAATTAAAGTTAGAGTTGCCTTCTTGGGGACCCACAGGTCAACAGACCAGGGATCGCAAAGGGACCTTGACAGGAATCACAAAATGGTGGCCCACGCAACACTCATTGAGTATAGGCCAGCAATCTTCAGTGTAATAACTGCTCGGGGTCAGGGCTACAAGTAACCCAAAGCTCAGCCTCAGGGGTTGCCGGAAAGCTGATGTTTCTGCAAATGGATGCGGTGCCCAGGGGTTCGGGTTGCACGGTCATCACAAGGGATACGGGCCTCAGACTTGCTGTGGGCACAGATCGACCTCAGAGACCTTGGGAACCCACCTCCTGTGTGGCAATATTCTTCGGAGTCCTCAGGAGCTGCGGAGATGCCAACCGGTCAGTTGCGTTAAAGGTGCCTTCCTTGCAGGGGAGTAACTCCTTTACTCCAAGGGAGATTCTTCAGTCATCCAGCGTAGTGTAGATCATCGAAGTACTTGGTTTCTGTGTCAGAGTTTAGTCCACGTGTAATCTAAAGTCCTGTAGTCAGGGGTTCCTACTTTATACCCAAGGAAGGGGTGGAACAAACTCTGGGAACCCCCCTATGGGAGGGTCAGGAAAGAGGGGTGGCTACACCCATTTCCTTTGTCCAGTTTCGCGCCAGAGCAGGGGCTGGTAGCCCCTGCAACCGGTTTGAGCTGGACTATGCACAGGGACACTAAATGTGCCCCCAGTGCAGACTTCAAAGCACTCTTGGAGTGCACCCACCCAGCCCCAATACACTAAAGCCTGTCTGGGAGGTGGTCACACCTCCCTGTGACAGGAAACCTATTGTCCAGGCCTCCCCTGCCGGAGTTTCATCCAGCAGCAGGAGGGCAGACTCGTGTCTGTGGCTGCAGCATCCATTTTGTGATAGCAGGGTTCTGTTAAGCTGGTACCGGATGTACCGGTGGTGCCATGTTTCTCCCTCTAGTAGGGTGGGATCATACCTCCCACCCCAGTTACTGGGATGGAGGTATGATTCCAAGGTGTTTGACACCAAACACGACATGTTTCCATGCAGCCATTCTCAAGTTAGCTTTTACCGCGAGGTTATAATGCACTTAAGAGTATATGGTCTGGCTGCCTCACAAACAACCCCGGAATGAAGATTCCGAAAGCTGCAGAGGGGGCTCTGCTCATGCATGAGCACCCTCTCACATGAAACCCAGCACCCTGCCTTCAGGATTGTCAAGGCCTGCCATAGGGGTGACTGATAGGTTTACATGTGCAGTGATATGGAGAGATATAGGGAACCTATATCTCAGTAAGGGGTGCATATACCACCTTACACAGGCTGCTGTAGCAGACCTGTTGTGTCATTTTAAAAGGCTTCTCAGGGGTGGCACAATACATGCTGCAGCCCCTGGTAGGCCTCTGGGGTACCTGTGCCCTGGGTATATAGTATACCATATACTAGGGACTTATAAGGGTACCCCAGAATCCAATCTGGAGTGTACCTAAAGTACATACAATCAATTTAGAGTAGAAAGCAGATAGACTGGGGTCCTGATTAGCAGGGCCTCAGTCTGGCTAAGTCGAAAAACAGTGAAACATCAGCAAAAAGTGGGGGTAACTATAAGAAGCAGATCCTACTCTTCTACAGCAGTGTCTTGGCAGGTTGAGGACCAGTCTTGCGGCGGCGTTCTGGATGTTCTGTAGCTTGCGGGAGAGGTTTTTGTTTATTTCGGCATAGCGTGCGTTGCCGTAGTCGAGTCTGCTGGTGACCAGGGCGTGAGTGACGGTCTTTCTGTGTTTGAGGGGGATCCATTTGAAGGTCTTAGGTAGGAGGCGGAGGGTGTGGAAGCAGGAGGACGAGATGGAGTTGATCTGGCGGTCCATTTTGAGCTCGGAGTCCAGGGTGATTCCCAGGTTGTGTGCGTGGTCCGTGGGGGTGGGCGGGCTTCCGAGGGCGGGGGGCCACCAGGTGTTGTTCCAGGCATCGGGGTTTGGGCCCATGATGAGTACTTCTGTTTTGTTGGTGTTTAGTTGTAGGCAGCTGTTTTTCATCCATTTGGCGACGGCTTCCATGCCTTCTCGACAGTTGTGTCTGGGGGTGTTGGGTTCGTTGGATAGGGAGAGGATGAGTTGGGTGTCGTCTGCGTATGACACAATGTTGAGTCCGTAGGTTCTGACGATGGGGGTGAGCAGAGCCATGTAGACGTTGAAGAGCATAGGGCTGACGGAGGACCCCTGGGGGACTCCGCAGGTGGTTGGTGTAGGGTCCGAGAGGAAAGGGGGGAGTCTGACCCGCTGCGTTCTGCCGGAGAGGAAGGAGCGGATCCAGTCGAGGGCCTTGTCTTGGATCCCTGCGTCGTGGAGTCTGCGTATTAGGGTGCAGTGAGAGACTGTGTCGAACGCCGCTGAGAGGTCGAGGAGGATGAGGGCTGCTTTTTCTCCTTTGTCCAGTAGGGTGCGGATGTCGTCTGTTGCGGCGAGGAGGGCTGTTTCCATACTGTGGTTTTTTCTGAAGCCGGATTGGGAGGAGTCCAGGATGTTGTGCTCTTCGATGAATGTGGCGAGTTGGCTGTTGATGGCTTTCTCAATTACTTTCGCTGGAAATGGGAGCAGGAAGATGGGTCTGTAGTTTTTGAGGTCGGTGGGGTCCGCCGAGGGTTTCTTCAGGAGGGGGTTGATCTCGGCGTGTTTCCAGTCGTCGGAGAACGAGGCGGTTGCCAGGGAGCGGTTGATGGTGTGTCAGAGCATGGGTGCGATGGTGTCGGCGGCTCTGTTGAAAATGTGGTGGGGGCAGGGGTCCGTGGTGAGGGCTCAGTGCTGGTTGTCTTCGTCGAAGTTGTCGTAGATGCTCTTGATTTTGAGGTGGAAAAAGGTGCTGAGTTTGTCGCAGAGGTCTTGTGAGGGTGGGATGTCGGTGGACTCGCTGGTGGGTTGGGCGAACTCCTTGATGATGTTGAAGAGTTCTTTGCTGTTGTGTGCGTGAGTGGAGATTCTGTCTTCAATCGCTTTTTTCCTCGTTTTTCTGTTGAGTTGGTTGTGGGCTTCTGTGGATTTGGTGTTCCTCCAGGCCTTTTCAAGTTATGTATGGACTAGAAAATGGTGCTCTCAAATTGTTGGACTTGAAGTTGTGGAAATTGGTTGACCGACAGAGGTACCATATGGAATCACATTGGAACTTAGAAGATTGATTTGAACGGCCATGATAGGGTTCTTTGGGCTGCTGGGGTTGGGAAGAGGGTCGAGGGAGTGGGGTCGGAGACTGTAACATTTTATCTATATATGTTTTATTGTTTTAAAGACTTTTGTCTAAACATAATTAAACTTGAACTTGTACACACAGTCACACAGCGATTCACATAAACTTTGTTAAAAAAGGGAAGCAAATATATTTTTTTCTGTTATTAAAGCAGAATGCACCATTGTCTGCTTGCAAAAAGAGGAGGCTGGAGGAAAGGGTAAATGAAAACTGAAAAACATGAAAAAATCAGAGTGTGGCTACATCTTGAAGCAATGCTGTCCGGCAGGGCGAACTCATTTGTTTCTCAGTTTCACAACCTCTCCCTCCCCCCATAAAACATAGCCCTGAAGCCTACTGCCAGCAGCGTTGACATTGTCTTCCACTTCTGTTAATGAAAGTATCAGGCTAGCAAAGCGATTGCAAATTTGATTTTCTCTTTTCATGTTTGACCCGAATGCCCCACCGTAATGAAATCCAGGACCCTTTGACCTGTCGCCGTGGTAACTGCATGAGCTGAACCACTCTTGGAAAATCAACGGTCTCTAATATAGGTGGGGTGACAAGTAAACGCGCCTCGAAAGAGGAATCCGTCTTCCTGCGAATGCATGCTGTCTGCCACTCGTGTTCACGTGAGATAAGAGCTTCTCATATGATTAAACATTTTACCTCCATCGATCCGTACTAACACGACAGGCGCCACTTCTCCGTACAGAAATACATTGCTAGACTGCTGGAGGGGGAAGAACACTATTACTAGACCTGTTTTCATTCATCTATCTATATGTAATATGTGGTAGACTACAGTCAACTTATGTCCGTACTGTTCAGCTGTAAAATTATAAAATATAAAACGATATCACAGCTTTAATATATTATCACAGTTGCAGTATCTGTACCTATACCTGCAGATTATGTGGAAGGTAGGTTATTGAGCACAATTCCAGCTGTCACCTAAACAAATAAAGGGCAAACTTGCGTTTCATGTATACTTATCCTGAAACATTTTTCTCTGGAAATCCCTTTACATTGGACTATAAGGACGCGTTTATGGTGTCATGTTAATATATAGCACCAATGTGGGTCACTAAAAACCATAAGCAATTTGTCGGCAGGTTTCCAAAACAATCGCAAATTTCAAACTACATACGGTTCTGAGGGGCATATGTATCAACAAACCGTTTTGCGACTCCTTAATAGCGACTTTTAGCGATTCGCTATTAAGGACTCGCAAAACGAAATGTATGTAGGTTTCGCAATAATAATTGCAATTCCTACATATTCCTTAATTGCGACTCGCAAATTGCGATTCGCAATTAAGGAATACCTTCCCATTCATTCCTATGGGCCTAGAGGCCCATAGGAATGAATGGGAAGACATTCGCAATTTGCGAGTACCTATTAGATACTCGCAAATTGCGAATGCAATTTCAAGGGTGCAAGGGTGTCAAAAGGACACCCTGTTGCACCCCTGAAATATGCATGTGTGCACATGTGGCGCACATACATGCCCTAAGGGCATGTATGTGCGCCACATGCCACTTTGAAAAATGCAAAATTGAGCATTTTTCTAAGGATTTGCAATTTACCACCAACTTGAAGTTGGTGGTAAATTGCGATTCCTTAAAGCAGGTTCGCAATTTAAGAAGCGCTTCCTGCATTGCATTTAGAGAATCGCAATTTGCGATTCTCTAAATGCATGCACAAAATAGGTAATCGCAAAATTGCGATTACCTATTTTGCACTTGCTTTTTGGGATGATACATCCCAAAAGGCTTTTCCCATTCGCAAACGGGCCGATTCTGAGAATCGGGCCGTTTGCGAACGGGAAAAGGGTTGATACATATGCCCCTGAAAGAAATATCATTTAAAACGCTAAACATATGCTTGCAAGTAACAAATTTAGAAATTGTGTTTTGTCAAGCTAATTTTCACAGATGGCATATTTATTATTCTACATACCTAGAATACCAGGGGAAAGTAAAAGCGACTACGAATTTACAGAGTTAAGACCAGAGTGGTGGTTTACGGGTGAGCATTTAGTAAGTATAAGGAATAAAATAGCCCTGCCATACATAAGAAGGATTTTGCCAATCACCTCGGAGTTCTGCAGTTTTATAATGGAACACTTTAATGACTTGCAATATTTCTTTAGCTTGTGTGAGAGGTAGTTTTGCCCAGACATAATCGTTCTTTTCATTCAGAGCTGGTAGTGGTCTCCCTGCAGTTGTTGGCACGCTCATGACCTTTCGTTTTAAGATATAATAGTGATGTGCATCTAGGACAGCATCGTGATCTCATTGTCTGTGCTGTCCAGGCCCAGGTGTTTCTTTCAGGGGTCATTTGCGCATAAATTAACTCAAAACATCTCGGAGTTAGTGTATGTTTTGCTGTCAGAAAAGGTCAAATACATATGGCGGTAATTGCCTCTGTGTGTTTCTTTGCTCTACTGTCAGCAAAATATGCACTCACTCGGAGATACTTCGGGGTAAATTTTCTAACGTTTTGCGCTTAACATCAGAAAAGTGATGCTAACCAGCACAAAATGTTTTTTTCCTAATTTACTTTCCAGTGCACAACTTTTTTGTGCGCTGGAAAGTACCCTGGAAGTAACACAAAGCCTTGCGAAGCACTGCTTTGCGTTCCTAGCGCCAAGTGGGAGTTACATCAGTGGTACATAGGCGTTCCCATCTTACCACCCATGCCTTTTGACGCAAAACCCTATTTACAAACAATAGAAGACAGTGTTTAGCGCCAAAAGTTACCACCATTTAAAAGGAGGTGATAAGAGGAGAAATGTTTTTATTTCTCTTTTCTTTTCCGACTTTGCATGCGTGCTGCAGTGTGCAGCACACATACAAAGTAGGAAAAGTTTAAAAGTGTGTCTACGTATAGTATTATGTACTGTAGCCTTCCAGTACAAAACCTATGGTAGACTCAGACACGCACCCCTAGCACTATGGCGCTAAGGTGGGTGCCTGGCGCATGGCAGCTGAAATCAGCGCTGGCGCTAGAGAGAGGGGAGGAGAGAGCCATATCCTTGTAGATATGTCGTTCTCCTTCTCTCTCCGTGTCACACAGCGCAGCATTTTTGGCTGCTGTGCTGTGTTACGTGACCTTTTTTGTAAATCTTGGCCTTTGAGTTAATGTGTGAGCTCAAGATGCCAAAAAGAAATGGACAGGCCACTTGTGCACTGGCGCAACACAGAAAACAGCGCCATCATACAGCCCGTGGTCCCAGATAAATCAAGGACGTGCATTGCACTTTCGTCACACAAGGCGACGCAAGGTAATGCAAGCACATAAGTCAGATTTGGTAAGCCACACAGAGTCCCCTTGTGTGATTCTGTGTGCTTAGGAAATCTGGAGTAATGCAAGGCAGCACAAGTCGCACCTTGCGTTAGTAAATATGGTGCATTCTTGCTCTCTCCATTTGACGCTGCGCAGCAAGTTGTCTTGCTGGGCCAAATGTTGATAAATCTGGGCCCTTGTGGTTTAATGTGTATGTACTTTATCTGATGCTGGACAGAGCTGGAATAGTGGTGCCTGGGTCTTCAGTGATATACAACACGTTATCAGGGCTGTATTTCTTAAATTTTTGAAATAATGCGCTAGCCAATATGCTGGAAGAATTCATATTTTATGGTCAATGCCTATTCTTGTGAAACTGCTTCCCACTGAGACTTACTGTGTCGTACTTGGGGAAGAATTAACCTATTAAAGTAATAAACCAAGCGCATTATAAAATGGACGAGCTGGAAGAGTTATATATTTCAGTGACTCCATTGTCTGTGTACCCATGGAATGCGCACCCCAGTCCAGAAATCAATGAGCTTTTCTCAAGTAAGCTTTCGCTTGTTTCTGTTCACCACGGTGTCTCTTGCTCCCTCATTTTCCTCGCCTCAGCTTCGTATGCTTTTTCATTGGATTTCTCTACCGAACTTTAACGTTGCCCTGCACTTTTTTCGATTATCACTTCTGCGTTCAAGGCACAAATGGAATGATAGCAGAAAATGTGTATGTTCTTTTCTTGAATACAGTCATCATACAGTACTTATCTCGATGTAAAAAATGACCCACTGATTTAAAACAAGTGAAAAAGGAAAGGTAAATAAATGGTTGCAGAACAGAATGACTTCTGAGGGTATGTGCATGTGTATGAGGATTTGTATAGTTCTCCACTACAAATAAAGGTATGGTATTCATGCAAGACACATGGGTTCAGATGTACGACCATTCTGTTTTGCGGATCGCAAATTGCGATTTTTCGCGACTTGCAAAACAGAATGTACTAATGTGTCTCACTTAGACTTATCTAGCGATTCCCAATGGGCTCGCGAATGGCCTGCCTTATCAATATTCATGAGGCAGGTTGCAATTTGCGGCTCATTGGGAATGGGCAAGAACACAGGAATGGTGGCCTGCTGGGGACAGCAGACCACTATGTCTGTGTTTGCTTTTTAAATAATGCAACTTTTTTTTTCGAATGCAGACAGTTTTCCTTAAGGGAAAAAGGGGTGCGTTTAAAAGAAAGTAAATGAAAATGCTTCCTTACATATTTTTAAGGGCAGGCAGTGGTTCGTGGGACCACAGCCTGCTCTTAAAAAATATTTTCACATACATTCACAAAGATCCCTTCCCGTTTGCGACTGGCTTACCACCTACTTAAAGTAGGTGGTAACTGCGATTGTTTTGCGACCACATTTGCAGTCGCAAAACAATCGTACATACCAGTGCGACTCACTATTAGGAAGGGACGCCCTTTATATGCCCCTTCATAATTGCGACTCGCAAATGCTATTTTGCGAATCGGTAATAGGTTACCGACTCGCAAAATAGAGTTTGTACATACTACAACCCTTTGTAGCGGTCGGAAACGGCCCGATTTTCCCTTTGCAACTACTAAAAAAGGTAGTACATCTGGCCCCTAGGGGCCTATTTGTGAGAGTCCAGCATCACTTTTGCACCACGTAAAGTGGTACATATGTGACACAGGACTCTCAATCCGATTTCTGAAGCCATGCAAAGCTTTGAGTGGCCTCATAAATCTTGAGTAAGGCGATGCAGCGCAAATTGCTGCATCCCCTTACTCTGTGCCCGGGAGGATTTCCATGGGCATTGCAGTTCGTTTTCCCACGCAACCCCAATGGAATTTGATGCTGCCCCAGATTTGCAAAGTGATGTAAACTTGGGGAAGCGTCAAATCCGTACACCTCCCGTAGTGAGGCATAACGAGGAGAAATATGTTTATTTCTCTGCGTTTTTTCTGCAGCACACCTAGAAAGAGGGAAACACCTCTTAGAATTGTTTTTGTGCAGGAATGCCTTCCAGCACAAAAACAATACTGCGTGCAACGGAGGTACCCTTGCACCATGTTGCAAGGGTGCCTACGTTGGTGCTAGGCTGCCGAAACGGCACCAGCGCAGGGAGAATGGACAGGAATGCACCGTACTGCATAAATACGGTGCTTTCCTGCCCTTTCACTTTGGCATAGGGCAGCGCAGGAAGGTGCCTTGCTGCGCGGCCCTACGCAAAATCTCATGAATGAGGGCCTTACTCTATAACAGTATTAGCAGGGGGAACCACCTACATGCTTTGAAGAGTACTCACTCTCACCCCTCACAATCCCTTTACCTATGCAATCCACAGCTCTGTCAGGCCAAATGCTGATTCACTTTCCCTGTAAACCTCATCCCAGCACCTTTTTCCTTCCCTTTTAACTCATCACCCTGGATGATATATGCCTGCTTTTCTCTTCTTTCCAACTTCTTCTGCATTACAACCACTGTACAGCGCTCTGTTGCTTTGTAATTCATTTTTTGCTATATAGTCATAAGCAAACTTACATGCACTAAGTTGGTGAACACTCAGTAGTGTCCCACGTGGAAAGGCATGCAAAGCAATTCACGTCAAGAGCAACAATAAGTGTGTTTCCACAGTGGGAATATCAACGGAACACCACAAAACTCCTTGGGTGTGTAGGAAAATATTTGCTTATAGAAGAAATTAAAAAAATTGTAAATGACTTTTGGAATTGGAATGTGACCTGCATGTACAGTTGTGCCCCCTGCCCTGCGTGCCTCAATTGTTTGCCTGTGATTCTGTTTTTTTAATGTAGGTCATGCCACATACTAATGTGTGCACATGGCCATAGGCCCGGTCTTTTGATAATGATAGGTTTTGGACTAGTCCTGAACCAGGTATGGTGCTCCAAGTGCACATCAGAGTGACAGGTTACTACTGTCCATGTTTCATCTGGTTTCATGCATGGTGTGAGGTAGTGGCAGGCTTTTGTGAGATATGAATGTGCACTTACATGCCTATTCATCTAACGTTCCGCTGCCCACAATTAACCCAGAATCCTGAATGCAACATCCTTTGTGTTGTGCGTGTGTGCTAGATGTGATAGTGTACTGTGCACAAGTGAAATAGGCCTGCAGATTCCATTGTGGAAGCCCACAGACTGGACCACAGTACAGGATGGAGGAGAAGTTGCTTTTTCAAGACAGCATATGTGTATTGGTGCCATCTCATAGATGAGAGGGTGGAGCACCACACGCTATGGGCCTGATTCACAGAACTAACTTAAGACAAAATCCTAAACTTACTACCATTTTGGTATTCACAGAAGGCACTTACTCATTTTGGTATTCACAGAAGGCACTTACTTGCTCATTTTGAGTAACTTACTCATTTTGTGTAACTTACTCATTTTGTGTAACTTACTCATTTTGGTATTCACAGAAGGCACTTACTCATAAATGAGTAAGTGCCTTCTGTGAATACCAAAATGAGTAACTTACTCATTTTGTGTAACTTACTCATTTTGGTATTCACAGAAGGCACTTACTCATAAATGAGTAAGTGCCTTCTGTGAATACCAAAATGAGTAAGCTACACAAAATGAGTAAGTTACACAAAATGAGTAAGTTACTCATTTGGTATTCACAGAAGGCACTTACTCATTTATGAGTAAGTGCCTTCTGTGAATACCAAAATGAGTAAGTTACACAAAATGAGTAAGTTACTCAAAATGAGTAAGTAAGTGCCTTCTGTGAATACCAAAATGAGTAAGTGCCTTCTGTGAATACCAAAATGGTAGTAAGTTTAGGATTTTGTCTTAAGTTAGTTCTGTGAATCAGGCCCAATGATGAGGAAAGAGGTGACAGGCTTTCATAAGAAGTGTCAGGATTCTACCAGATACTAGTGGCAGCTGGTGAACTTTGAAGGCGGTGAGGCGTAAGACCAAATCCCAAATAGGGCTGTATGACTGAGCCAGCTGCCCCAAGGCAGCTTTGAAGGGGATGAAAGGGGTTGCAAGATATACTGAGCAAATGTTCATATGACATACCTGGCTTTTTCCCTTGCCAACACGGACCACAGAAAGCATGACAGAGTTACCCAAAGTACAGTGCATCAAAGTGAGAACCCCCAGGATGACTGTGCCTGAGAAATACAGGGCTGCCTTCAAGTCATACTGGTAATTGTTTCTGAGACACTTGAAGAATTCCTACAAAGCCTCCGCCAAATACAGGTGCAAATGAGACACCCTGGGGACTGTGCCTGAAGCCAAGTGTCTGACTCCCAGAGAACTGTGACTCGGAGTGAGACATCCAGGAGACAAGTATGCCTGAGAAACCACTGGCACCTTTCAAGATACGCTGATGACAGCGTCTGAGACAACTAGAGGATTTAGAATTGGCCACCCAGAGGGACTGTGCCTGAGACACTAAAGGACTGTGTCTGTGGCAACGTGGTAATTGTGTCTTAGGCACCCAAGGGCTCAAACTAAGACACCACAGGACTGTGTCTGAAAAGTAGATTCCTGGAAGACTGCCTGGGAGTGAGATGTTTGGAGGATGACTGTGCATGAGGAATCCATTACTGTTTACAAGAAACACTGGTGATTGTGCATGAGGCATTCTGATAACTCGGACTGGGACACCCATAGAGACTGTCTTCCAGTCTGAAACACCCTCAGGGCTGTGTTTGAGAGAGACATCCAAAGAACTTTGCCTAGAAGCGAGACACCCAGCAGATGCCTGTGCTCTAAGACACCAAGTACCCTGGTGAGTGTGTGGGGTAAAATGCTCAGAATAGGACATCCTGAGATAAGGTCTCTAAAGCGCTCAGAATTGGACATCCTGAGAAAAGGTGCCAAAGATACAAGGAAGACAGTGCTGGAGAGTGAGACACGATGAGAGCGAGTAGCCAGCTGAGAGTGAGCCATCTTCTGGATATCTCACATCCAGGCCCAGACCTCCAGATGACTTTGCTTCAAGCACTCAGGACTGTTTCTGAAATACCCTGGTGACTATGCCCTCCCTGAGTACTCTGACTGAGGCTCAAAGAGAGGCACTGTGCCAGTCTGACACATGCAGAGTCTAGGCTGAGCATGCCAAGGGAGTAAGTACATTGGTAACAAGCTAAAACATATCTTTTTCCACAAATTGTTAATGTGTTATAGGTCGGGTCAGAAGAAAACAATAGGGATGAACTTCTAACAAATCCATTTTTATTTCACACATCAGATTTTAAAAGAGCAAATGCATGGACCTTACAGTGACTGAAGCTGGCTTACTTCAGGAAGGCAAAACTCTTATGTTTCCTGGTTCCATGCGTGAGTAGCTCACCCAGTCCGGCATTCCCTTTTGCCTTCTGGGATTTGTAGTCCTGCTGATAAACGTATAAAATTGGGACTACAGCTCAGAGAATGCAAAAGGGTAAAATTGGAAGTCGAGTTGGGAAACTTGGGAGGTCTTGCCTCTAAGCTAGGGATTTAAGTGGAATGAAAAAGGTGGCAAGACTCTCAAAGGGTCCTGGCAAAACAGGAGGAACCAAAATTCTTTTACAAATGGTGCGGCATATGTAACGAAACAATCATGTTAACTACAATTTTGGGGCATATTTACAAGCCCCTATCGCCACCACAACGTCACTTTTTTGGACGTTGTGGTGGCGATAGGGGCCTCACCTTGTTTACAAGGCAGCGTTATGCCACTTAATGTGGCTTAACACTGCCTTGTAAATAAGGCACCCTTTCACGCTATACTTACCATGAAAGGGGAGGGCAATGGGTGTTGCGGTTGGCGTTTCACAGCAACACCCACTGATTTTGACGCTGCCCCATATTTACAAGGGTGGCGTAAATATGAGAAGCACCAAAATTAAGACCAGGGTGGGCAGTTCCTGTGGGAGGGGGAGCTGTGCATGTAGCGCTGCGCACATGCTTTCTTTCCACCTACTGCGGAGGACTGGCGACCTCGGATATTCTTTCATACTACCAGGCCTCGCACCTATTGGTCCTCAATGAGTGGTGGTATGGCGACAGGGAGGACCCGGCATATGCGCTGGAGCGTTATCTTATGGGGTCCCACACACTACACACTATTCTTTACTCGGCGTCGCTACGGGGCGCGCTGCCACTGGCCACACGGGTGGTGTTCCAAATATGGAGGCAGGCACTGCGTAGCATGGGGTGGTGGAATACCCTGACCCGAGAAACCCCCCTGTGGCATAATGGGCGACTGCCCGACATCGCGGCCCTACAGGGCTTCCGGGGATGGGATGCTATAGGCATCTCGACCCTGTGGGATGTTATGAGGGGCACGACGCTCAAGTCCTTTCAAGATCTACAAGCGGAATTTGGCATGCCCCGGTCCCAGTTCTAAAGATACCTCCAATTCCGCCATGCACTGTCCCCTAGCCTAAGGGGTCTGGAATCTCTCCCGGAGTTTAGCCCCTTGGAGGCAAAAGTGTTCATGGGGGACCTGGAGATAAAAAAGATATCCCGGATTTATCAATCCCTGGTTACCCATTGCTCTCCTACGCTACAGAGGCTCCGGGGGGGTATGGGAAGAAGATGTGGGCACACTAGAAGAGGAGGACTGGCGGGAGGCTCTGGCCGCCTCGGGGCGCGGCTATAGCGATGCGTCTCCGCCTCATTCAATTTAAATACTTACACAGGGTCTACTTCACCCGGGTTCGACTGTGGCGGACGGGACTGATTGCCTCCCCGGAGTGTCTTCGGTGTGGCCGGGAGGAGGGCACGTTTCTACATACCGTCTGGCACTGCATGTCTCTGGACCGGTTTTAGAGGGGGGTCTTTGCCTGTTTGTCGGAGGTGTTGGGGTGGGGGCTCCCACGCACGCCACAATTCGCCCTGCTGCACGTTATGGAGGGGGTAGGGGGCAATGTATATAAAAGACATCTTATGCACCTTGGCCTCACATTGGCGAAACGAGATATAGCTAAGGCGTGGAAGGACCCACGGGCCCCGTCTGTGGCAGCATGGAAAAATGGTCTGGACTTTTATATGGGGTTGGAACAGCCAATCTTTGTTGCTAGGGGATGCCCACGTAAGCACTATAAAATATGGAAGCGTTGGGCGGAATACCGGGGCCTGTGGCTTGAGCCTCCGGTTGTGGCAGTGGACCCTCCGGGAGAGTAAATGATGGTGACGCATGGGCTTGTTGTGGTGCAGGGCGAGGGGGGGCTTGGGGGGTGTGTGTACATAGGCTAATATTCTTCTTTTTATAGGTCGATCGTGGACTGGACTCCGTGGACATTGTGCGACTCTGGGGGGGGGCGGGTGAGGGAGGGGGGGAGTTGGAGGGTGGGGGTCCTCTTGGGAAAATTCAGTTTTTATGCATAGCCATGTGTTGTTCTTTGTTTTCTTTAAAAGGAAAAGTCGATTGCTTCCCGGCTGATGTAAGGTTTGTTATTGCAGTTGTCTCTGGAGTGCAGAGCTCTGCAACATATGTGCAATTTGACAATAAAATACGTTTTCAAAAAAAAAAAATTACGACCAGGGAAAACCTGGTCTTACCCTGGTCTTACCCTGGCGAAACCAGGAGAAATGTTTAATTTCTCCTCGTTTTTGCTGTTTCCATGTGTGCTACGTTGTGCAGCACACATAGAAACAGCAAAACGCCATTGATTGTTTATGTGCAAGAAGGTGTCCCTTCTTGCAGATAAATAAATCATTACAAAAAAATGACATTTGTATTTTTTCAGCGAATGCTGCACACGGGGGCAGATAAATAACCATAACTTACGTTGCTATGCTTCGAAAGATGGTGGGTGATTAAGTTTATCAATGGCTATGCACCTCCAGCCCACACAGACTGGCCTGGTTATCTCCACACATTTTTGCTAGCGTGTGGTGATTGTGAAAGTGATTTAACACACACAATAAAAGGCTTAAGTACCAAGGCCACGCAGTAGCATCGCTATGTATGAAAGACTAGAAGCATTTTTTGTTGAAGTGCCGACCTCTGATTAAGTTAGATGCAGACAGGGAGCTTGAAATCGCTAATACTGACCATTTATATCCTGCACACCAACACCCTATGTTTCTCTTCCTAGGCCTGGAATAGTTCCCAGGGGCGCAGGGCCTGGGGCTTTATAGGAAGACATTATGTTGTTATTGTCACCTGGATGCGTTAAGCCCAGGGCCTGGGAAAATGATATGAAGTGTGTATATCTGCGGCTAATGAGGGGTGCTTTTGGCTGCACTATTGGAAGGATCAGAGGCGCAACTAGAGCCAAATTTCGGGGGGCTAAGAAAAATTTCGGGGGGGCTAATTCTTCCAGCAATAGGCAGAGTGGAGATGCAGGGGCTCTAAGGAGGGGTGAAAAAACAACAAAGCCTCATTAACAAGCAAATGGTCTTTTAAAGACCTGTGAAGTACTCGGGTGCGGCTGTGTGTGTGCCCGGGAAGCTGTCTCAGCCCGGGCTGCCACACACGACGGGGGGGCTGAAGCCCTTTGAGCCCAATGGGCGTTGCGCGCCTGGGATGGATTGTAAATAATCTCCTGGCAGACCCAAACGTCTTACACGAAACTTGACCTGTGTACATGAGCAACTACAGTGAGTGCAATAATTTGTCCCAGAGCTGCTGGGAGGGCACAGTCCGTTAGGCCAAAGATCACACAATGGGACGAGTGCAGTGTGGAGTTGAGACCTCATGCACGAGCCCCAGCACTGGCCCTCACCTTCCTTTGCAGCAGGTACTCTAGCAGTGACTGCAGCTTGGTTTGAAGGATGCCACGTGCTCACCAGGGCAGCGTTTTATTTTCAGGAAGTGGGCCTTTGAGCGATACGGCATTCAGTGGTTTGTTGATCTAAGTCCCTATTGGCCTTTGGCATCGGCTTAGATGTGGTAGTTTTATAGAACGCCCAGTGATGGCAGCGGGGAGCCGTCCGCCACGTTTAAGAAATAAAGCATTTACCAAATTGAAATTGCTTCACGTCAAATCACAGTTTTTGGTGCATTTACTAAATAAAAAAGAACATTTTGTCACGAAAACATCTCAAATTAATCTTTGTGCATGGGATGGGATTCAGGCACAGCACAAGAGTTCTAATTTTCATAGCAGGGAGACTGCTTGCAGAATCATGTGGGAACTCCAAATAATGTCTGACTGGCTGTGACTACCTGCAAAGTGCTGCCAGAGATTGCACGCTCATATGTTCAAGATCAAGCCGAATAAAAGGTGCGCGCTTCATATTCCCAATGTGGGCATGCATACATATGTCACCTCTGCAGGGCGTTTCGAGAGTTCGGGCATACACTTGATTAAGAAGTGCCTCCGTTCATTTTAATTTCAGTCAGTTCAGCCATAAAGAAAATGCTCAAAGCTGTCTTTTTCAGGGGTGCAGCATTATGCTGCAAGACGGTAACGGAGTGTTCAGCCTCTCTCTTTCGTGAAGAGCTTGTATGCCCGTCAAAAAGAAAATGAATTCTACCTGTCACCTTCGCTATAATCTCGTTATTCAGGACAAAATGCTATCCTTTGATGTCAGAAAAACATGCCCAGTTGGTGGCTAAATTGCAGTGAAAATCGTAACCTGGGATCACTGCCAGCTTCCCCGCCTAGCCAATTTGTGTGATCCTACGCTGATATTTTCTTCATTAACGCTCCCTTTTATTCATTGGTGTAAACAAGGAGAGAGCTGAAGCTGAGGACGTCTATTTCCCCGAGATAGTCCCAGATGTTTGTCTCATTCATACCTCTTCACACCTCTCCCAGGCATAAATGAAGGTGCAATATGAACTTATTGTTGGTTAGCCGCAACAAGTCCATCCAGAGTAGCAGATTACAGCTTTTGCTTTTCTTTCTTCTGCTCTATTTTAATAGTTTTCAATAACAAGCAGAGAGAATCTGTATATTTTTTGCACTCCATAGATAGAGAAAAGTTAGAATCTCTTTCTGCATGTTTCCGCTTTCTACACGTTCCAAGCTACTGCAGCTTTCTTTTTTATCTGACTTGTATTGGAGTGTTTCTAATATCTGTTTGCAACACATATCCAGCAGGTTTTTGATGTGTATATTTTGCAGCACTAGAGATTTTATTTTTATTCTTCATGTTTGCAAAAATGCTCGCTCTATCATATGAAAGAGCTACGCACCAAGGTTTTAAGTGGTTTGTGGGAAAGGTGAGAGGTACACCCTGGCGTACATGTTCAACCATGTTCCCTTTTCAATGCATTAACCATTTTAGCCAATTTATTCCAAAAGTGTACTTTAAATGCACTTTTGATTTAATTTGTTTTTTTTCTCGCCGGGGAACCTCCTATCAAAACCTTACTTGAGGAAGGCTCCCTTGCAGAAATTCAGATCGGGTATTACATCTGGCTTTCAGCGATGCCAGTTGAAGATGTGGGTGGAGCCAATAGAGTAAGTGGGTGGAGCCAGTGCAGGATGTGGGTGGAGCCAGGGAAAGTGGGTGTGGCCTCCTACAAACATTTGAGCACCTGGACTTAATATTTTACAAATTAAGCACTGCCCAAGTTGCACCTACCGAACATACTTCAGCTTAAAATAAACGTGAGAATGGAGAGGTGCAAGAATTCTCAGATCAGATCCTCCTTACCCACAGGGAAAATTTGTAGATATACACTCTGCGCTAGGGGGGCACAAATCACTGCTCTACCTGGACTAGCAGCACTGACTCCATCCCCTCCTGTGAACGATACTAGTAACATGACCAAGGGCCTGCTCAAATCACCTGAACATCCCAGGAAGGAAAAAGGACTAGGTGGGAAGGGGGAGAAAGCGGCACCTACAGCGGCCGGTCAGAGCCCAGGAGCAGGGGCAGGGGGAAGAAGGCCATTCACTCGAAAGTGAAGGTAACCCCAACTTTAAAATCATTTCATAAGGTCCTTGCATCTCCGGCCCCTGTTCCCGCTCAAGAAGGCGTTCTTAGTAACTACAATTCTATCAGGATGGAGCAAAGCGTAGGTCCAATTCAAGGGACTAATACAACTCTCCCTCACTCCCCCCCTCCGTGTCTTAGACCCCAAGATTAGTCAACGGAAGGAGCCCCCGAGTGATCACCCAAATGCCTATTTTAACAGCAAATAGGTTTAAGGCCATGGAGGTATGCAATGAGGATAACCAGGTTGAGCAGTAGAAGTCCCCAAGGTCAGACCCAGGTACCAGTCACTCACCTCAGGCGGTTTCAGAGTCTCTGGCCGACATCCTTCTGGCCCTCAAGGAGGAGATGAAGAGTAGGTTCACAGTTTCCAAACAAAATCAGGTTGTAATACAGGCTTAGCGCAAGCCTTAGCTCAGAAACTGGAAGAAGTATCCACAAGAACTGATATCCTGGAGCATGAAATCCCTAAAGTGAAGCAGGCCATAGATACGACTTCTGCAGAGGTGAGTCGGTTAGTCCGGCAAAATAAGGAGATGAAAGATGATCTAGAACGCCTTGAGAACCATTTGCGAAGGAATAATCTTAGACTTATCAATATCCCTGAGGCGGTAGAAGGCTCGGACATCAAGGATTTTGTGATTTCGTTGTTTCAGGACACGGCCCTAAGGAATCGGTCGGATATTGATCTCTCCTCCGAGATTCAGCGGGTACATCGGGATCCTTTTAAGAGGAACCCTGCGAGGCAGAAGCTGACGAGGTGGGGAGCAGTGGGAAAAAATCAAAACAAATTTCCTCTATCATATCAAAAGGTTTTTTGTCGCACCATTGTTTTGGTTCACGACAGCACTGAGTCAAAATTTCTATGATGAGGGGAGTTAATGAGCTAGTATTTCTTTTGTGGAATGTTAACGGGCTTAGGTGTAAACGTAGGCAGAGGTTGGTGATGAAATACTTGGAGGAAAGTAGAGCGTATATATGTCTGATTCAGGAAACACACTTAGACACCTTCGAAGGTCGAGCTGCTTTCTCAGGATACCGCTGGATAGAGTACTTTCTAGTCTCAGAGCAGGCAGTGCACTGCAAGCGTGTTGCTATCTTAAATAAACGGGGGTGGGCTGTGTTATTAAATCCTCCAAACTCGATAAAACAGGGAGATGGATAATTTCTACCCTAGATTGTGGAGGGGCAGAGCTAGTTTGTGCTGTTTTCTATGGGCCCACTATTGACGACCCCTCCTATTTATCTAACCTTGAATGGAATTTAATGAAAGCTACAGCTCCTATTATAGTTGGGGGGGATTTTAACGTTTTATTAGACCCCGTACATGATAGGTCTAATAGAAGTTGTCATGATAATGCCCCTTGGGTCCGTCTGTCAGGGTTCACAGGCGGTTTCCTCCTCGTGACCCTACCGTAGCCATTGTTTGCGCCCCTCAATCTCACCGGCAAGACTTGAGCTCCCGCTGCAACCTCAGTTGGCGGGCATGCTGGCGGCGCTGGATTTCCAACATGGCCGCCAGCATGCCTGATGTTCAGCAGTCTAGTCTTTATTAGAATTCCCCAGTCTGGTGAAGCGCGCACCAACATTCCATGGCGCACTTCACCAGAGATTCAACCCGAGTGACAGCTTACCTGCTCATCTCCGTTGAGTCAGTCAGTTAGGGTAGTTGCGACGGCTCCGCGCTTTAGCTTCGGCATTTCCTATGTCAACCCCAACTCCAAGGTTAGTGTATTTAAGTTGCACATGCCCGAAAGCAGATTTAGTTATTTCGGTGCATGTCGCAGGTGATAAGTGTTCCTGTCAGAGAGTATTGTCTCAGCCTTGGCAGTCTGGGCGAGTAGTGTTTATAGTTGCACATTCCCGGAAAACTCATTTTGGGTTTCATCTGCGCATGACAAATAAGAAGTAGTTTCTAATCAAAGAGTTGTCAGCAAATTGATGCAGGCGTGTATTGCTTCCCACGTCGCATTAAACCGCAGACACAATGCAATTCCAGTCTTGTTAAAGAAGGTTAGTTATTAGGTTGCTAATAAGAATCCTAAGTCTACAACTAATTGTTCTTGGTAAATCTCTGGTAAAAGTTTTAGTTCAAAGAGGTTATTAATTGAATACAATACTCAGTGTGTTATCCAAGGTCCCAGGAGAACGAATTCAAGTGAGTTAAAGCAACACACAAGGGGGAAGCCCAATAACCACAAGTCCTTAGAAATTCAATTCCACACTTACCTTGTCTTTCTCTGTGTTAAGAGTACGGCATTGGAGGTGACCAGTCTCATCCTGCAAGAGAGAAAGAATCAAGTTAATAACATCTCCTGTTGTCAACACTTTCAACTTACATAGAGAAGAATAAAGAAGAGAGGCTTAGTTCCTAGGTATTCCTGGTAAGATAAGTTATCTTATGTTAACTGCATAATAAAGGTTATAATATGATATTTAGAACTGTAATTTGTTTTTAGCAAAAGAAAGAAGAAGATCGAGCAGAGCAGGCAGAATACCAGTTGGACTGTCTCTTCTCTTTTCTATTCCCAATCCCCTTTCCCCCCTTGGTACTTACCTGCGAATGATTACTAAACCTAGCAGGGACGTTCTGAGAGGGGCACTGGGAACTAAGCGTCGTTCTGCTCCTGTGTTATCAAGAGTCCTAGAGACCAGGGTCTTGACAGAGTGAAGTGCCCACGTTGGTACTAACACCCGAGCAGAATGGCTGAGGGTTTAGATTTAACAAAATTAGGTGACATCTTGGGAAACATTCAAAGGGACCTAGAGGCAGTTAGAGAAGAAAATAAAATTCTGAGACAGGAAATAATCAGCTGCAAAATGGTAGAGTCCGTTTCAGGGACTAGTCAAAAAACCTCAACCTTCGAGACCCAAAGATCAAACACTAGTCCTTTATCCTTTGCTCCAACACAGGTTATCCACTCATTGTCCCCCGTAATACCCCTTGCTCCCCCAGAGCGATTTAACGGAGACCCACAAAAAGCACAAATCTTTCTGACCCAATGCTCCCTTCATTTTATGTGCTGCCCGACGATTTTCCCCGATGCTCAGTCTCGTGTTGCGTTCATCCTGTCCTACCTTAGTGGGGACGCTGCCTCTTGGTCAATGCCGTTGGTGACTAAGGATGACCCCATCCTGTACAACTTTGAAGAGTTCAAAAAAGAGTTCCTCCGGATTTTTGACAGGAGAAGAGTGTCGCAGGCTACAGACGCCGAACTTCTAGAGTTAAGGCAAGGTAACCGAGAACTGGTAGCCTATTTAGCCCAGTTCAATAAGCTGGTGGTGGAGACAGATTGGCCTGAAAATAAGAGAGGCGCAGTGTTCTACAGAGGGCTAAGAGAAGAACTAAAAGATGCTCTATCGCAGATCCCTAACCGTCCAACCGAAATCTTGGCGCTGATAGATCTGGTCCTAGAAAGTGATTTCCGACAGAACGAACGGAAGGGAGAAAGAAAAAGAGAGTTTAGATCGAGATTTCCTCGTTTTGACCGAATCAAGTCAGAGACTACACGAGTTGCAGAGAATTCCGTGGGAGCGGAACCAATGCAAATTGGCGCCATCTGAGGTCCTTTGTCTAAAGAGGAAAAAGAGAAAAGACGTCAGAATAAGCTATGTATGTACTGCGGAGGTAGTGGACATTTCGTGAAGGCTTGTCAGAAAAGACCCAAGACTCCAACAAAGGAAAAGGAAAACTTGCAGCACCACCAGTAATTGGAGTTGGACTGGTGGATGCAAACGGAGAAGCAACTCCAGCGAACCATCAATTAGCAAATACTTTGCAAGTTTCTTCACCCCATTTGATTTTGTCCTTGACTTTGAAATTCGAAACGTAGTTCTAAAAGAAATCACTGTCATGATTGATTCTGGGGCAACCGGCAACTTCTGTGATCAGAAATTTGCAACTCACATCGGTCTGCAGGCTATCAAGAAGGAAAGAAGTGAGATGGTTAGAGCTGTGGATGGTACCAACTTGACGTCCGGACCCATAACCAGCCATACAGAGCCAGTGCAAATGATTGCTGATGAATGTCATCAAGAGGTGCTACAATTCAATCTGATTGATGCCCCCCAATTCCAACTAATCTTAGGACTTCCCTGGCTAACGGAACACAATCCGTCTATCAATTGGGGAGCTCGAACCATTAAGTTGGATTTCAAATATTGTGCAAAACATTGTTTTGTGGAAAAAGAAGACCAGTCTGAGCCTAGTGTGGTCTCTCAGCTTTGTGAGAACGGAGTGTCGGTGTGCGTTATACAAACAACCAAAATTCCAGAAGAATTTCAAGATTTTGCGGATGTATTCGATGAGGTCAAGGCGGAGGAGTTACCACCACACCGGTCGTATGACTGTAAGATAGACCTGGAGCCAGGGGCAAACCTGCCTTGTAGTCGAGTCTACGCCTTGACAGAGAAAGAGAACATACATTTAAAGGAATACTTAAAGAAGAATCTTGAGAATGGTTTCATCAGACCATCACAGTCTCCAGTCTCTTCCCCCTCTTCTTCGTGCCTAAGAACGGAGGAGATCTCAGAACTTGTATTGACTACAGGGCAATCAACAGAATAACAGTAAAAAACCGTTACCCATTACCCCTCATTTCGGTGCTAATTGACCAAGTTAAGGAGGCGAAAATCTATACCCGATTAGACCTGCGAGGGGCCTATCACTTGATCTGACTCCAGGAAGGCGACGAGTGGAAAACGGCTTTCAGGAAAAAATACGGCCTCTACGAATACCTTGTAATGCTGTATGGACTGTGTAATGCGCCGGCGGCGTTCCAATATTTCATCAATGACGTCTTGAGTGATTTTATCGATCAATGCGCAATAGTCTATATAGACGACATTCTGATCTATTCAAATTCGGAAGAAGAACATCGAATGCAAGTCTGAGCCGTGTTACAACGCTCAAGGGAGAACTCTTTGTTTGTAAAACTGGAGAAGTGTTTGTTCAACACCAATACAGTAGAGTTCTTAGGATTCGTGTTGTCGCCCTCAGGGATCACCATGGATGAACAGAAGGTGAGAGCAGTGATGGAGTGGAAATCTCCCACAACCATCAAGGAAGTTCAGAGTTTAATCGGGTTCGCGAACTTCTATAGGAGATTTATTCACGAATTCTCCCAGAAAATTCTGCCTTTGACACGACTACTAAAGAAAGGAGTACCTTTCAAATGGTCTGAGGAAGCTGAGAGAGCCTTCAATTTGTTAAAAGAAAGTTTCGCCACAGCGCCAATCTTACTTCATGCAGACCCTTCCGAACCCTTTTACCTGGAGACAGACGCTTCTGAACTGGCCATTGGGGGCATACTCTCACAGAGGCATAAAGAAACCAGGCAGCTGCATCCAGTAGCTTACCGTTCCCGTAAGCTTAATCCAGCAGAATGTAATTATACCATCACGGAGAAGGAGCTTCTGGCCATAAAGGATGCTTTTAAGGACTGGAGGCACTATTTGATGGGTGCTAAGCACACAGTAACGGTGTGTACCGAACATAGGAACCTGAAGTTTCTAAGATCAGCCCGAACCCTTACACCCCGTCAACTCCGATGGTCGCTCTACTTTGCAGATTTTGACTTTGTCATTACCTACCGGCCAGGTTCAAAGAATGGAAAGGCAGACGCGCTGTCTAGACTAGATACGGAACACCAGAAAACAATCGTTGAAAACCAACAGATAATTCCAGAAGAAAAAATCATTGGAACCATTTCCTTAATACCTTTTGAAGAACAAGTCCGAGATTTAATGACTGGATTAAAAATGGACGATTGGGTAGCGGAAGACCCCCAGAGAGTCATCCAAGATCGATTGCCTTATCAAGGAAACACATTGTTCTTGCCCACCAAAGATCTACAAATGAAGGCCCTGCAAGAATGTCATGACAACCCGTTGGCAGGGCACAAAGGCGTGCTGAAAACAGAAGACTTGGTCAAGCGAAAGTTCTGGTGGCCACACATGAGTCGAGATATCCGCCAGTATGTGTTGGGATGTGAGATTTGTGCTTGAGGAAAATCGGACAGGCAGGCTCCAAAAGGACTATTGCAGCCACTGCCCACTACCCCCTACCCTTGGCACACAGTTTCCCTAGACCTAATCGTAGATTTACCATATTCCCAAGGTTTCGATACTACCCTTGTTTGTGTAGACACCTTCAGTAAGATGACACATTTTGTACCATTTAAGGGAACACCCACAGCGAAACAACTGTCCCAACTTTTCAATCAAAATATAATCCGTCTTCATGGCATTCCTAAAGTGTTAATTACTGATAGAGGTTCTCAGTTTTTGTCCCGATTTTGGAAGGCTTACACCAAGGGGTTATGTATAGACCATCGATACTCCACCAGCTTCCACCCAGAAACTGACGGGCAAACTGAGCAGACTAACCAGGAGTTAGAACAATATCTCAGACTCTACTTATTAGATGAGGAAGGTGATTGGCCGGATCACCTATGGACAGCAGAGTATGCCCACAATAACACCCAAAATGTATCCACTGGTTATTCACCCTTTTTCATGAATTCGGGCAGACACCCCAATTCCAAAACAGAATTTAAAGATATAGCAGTTCCACCAGTTCAGGACCTTGCCCAGCATGTAGCTAGAATTCACCAAGTAGCAACTCAGAATTTGACTCTAGCCAAAAAACATTACAAAAGTTTTGCAGACCAAAAAAGAAGAAAAGAACCCAATCTCCAAATAGGGGATCAAGTTTGGTTGTGCACAAAAAACCTAAGGTTGAAGGGTACCCGTAAATTTCAGCCACGTTTCGTAGGACCATACCCTATCGAAAAAATCATTAACCCAGTAACTTACCATTTAACACTGCCTGAGACTACCAAAATTCACCCAGTATTTCACATTTCTTTGCTCAAGAAGGTTCAACCAGTCTTACGAAAAACAACTCCTCCTGTTCCTCTAGTTATTGACGGTGAAACCAAATACGAGGTTAAAAGAATCTTAGATTCAAAAAAAGTTCATGATGATCTCTTTTACCTTATCGACTGGAAGGGTTATGGACCTGATGAGCGTTCCTGGGAGAGAAGCTCTGATGTTCACGCTCCCAGATTGGTCAGGGCGTTCCACACTAAGTTTCCCACTAAACCACGGCCGGAGGAAACCCCGTTGAGAGGGGGTACTGTCAGGGTTCACAGGAGGTTTCCTCCTCGTGACCCTACCGTAGCCATTGTTTGCGCCCCTCAATCTCACCGGCAAGACTTGAGCTCCCGCTGCAACCTCAATTGGCGTGCATGCTGGCGGCGCTGGATTTGGAACATGGCCGCCAGCATGCCTGATGTTCAGCGGTCTAGTCTTTATTAGAATTCCCCAGTCTGGTGAAGCGCGCACCAACATTCCATGGCGCACTTCACCAGAGATTCAACCCGAGTGACAGCTTACCTGCTCATCTCCGTTGAGTCAGTCAGTTAGGTTAGTTGCGATGGCTCCGAGCTTTAGCTTCGGCGGTTCCCGTGTCAACCCCAACTCCAAGGTTAGTGTATTTAAGTTGCGCATGCCCGAAAGCAGATTTAGTTATTTCGGCGCATGTCGCAGGTGATAAGTGTTCCTGTCAGAGAGTATTGTCTCAGCCTTGGCAGTCTGGGCGAGTAGTGTTTATAGTTGCGCATTCCCGGAAAACTCGTTTTGGGTTTCATCTGCGCATGACAAATAAGAAGTAGTTTCTAATTAAAGAGTTGTCAGCAAATTGATGCGGGCGTGTATTGCTTCTCACGTCGCATTAAACCACAGACACAATGCAATTCCAGTCTTGTTAAAGAAGGTTAGTTATTAGGTTGCTAATAAGAATCCTAAGTCTACAACTAATTGTTCTTAGTAAATCTCTGGTAAAAGTTTTAGTTCAAAGAGGTTATTAATTGAATACAATACTCAGTGTGTTATCCAAGGTCCCAAGAGAACGAATTCAAGTGAGTTAAAGCAACACACAAGGGGGAAGCCCAATAACCACAAGTCCTTAGAAATACAATTCCACACTTACCTTGTCTTTCTCTGTGTTAAGAGTACGGCATTGGAGGCGACCAGTCTCATCCTGCAAGAGAGAAAGAATCAAGTTAATAACATCTCCTGTTGTCAACACTTTCAACTCACATAGAGAAGAATTAAGAAGAGAGCTTAGTTCCTAGGTATTCCTGGTAAGATAAGTTATCTTATGTTAACTGCATAATAAAGGTTATAATATGATATTTAGAACTGTAATTTGTTTTTAGCAAAAGAAAGAAGAAGATCGAGCAGAGCAGGCAGAATACCAGTTGGACTGTCTCTTCTCTTTTCTATTCCCAATCCCTTTCCCCCCTTGGTACTTACCTGCGAAGGATTACTAAACCTAGCAGGGACGTTCTGAGAGGGGCATTGGGAACTAAGCGTCGTTCTGCTCCTGTGTTATCAAGAGTCCTAGAGACCAGGGTCTTGACACCGTCAGACATTAAACAACATGTTGCATGAGTTAGTTCTGTTAGATGTGTGGAGGTATAAGAGGGGAGACAGCCTAGGCTTTACCTTTCATAGTACAAAGTATGGCCACTTATCAAGGTTAGATAACCTCTTCGCAGACAGAGCCATCATAGAAGCTATAACTACTGTTAATATCCTCCCAGGTCATATTTCGGACCGTGCTGCGATCAGCTTTCCCTTAGTCAGTTATAGCCGGCCTCCCACGCCAAGATGGACACTAAAGAGGGCTATTCTTACAGATTCTGAGACGGGAGAGGCATTAAAGCGGGCATGTGTGGACTACTTCGAGGATAATATTTGATCCACCTCCCTAGATGTTGTATGGGATGCCTTTAAGGCATACATCAGAGGGGTGTTACAAAATCTGTCCTATGTCAAAAAATAAGGCTGAACGTTTAAGTTTAAAAGATATGGAGGATAAAGTAGGCTCATTGGAGGCTGATCTTCTCTGGCTTGTTCGGGGCCTGTCACTGTAAGGGTGCGGATCCAGAGACTTCTAGAAGATGCGAGGCAAGACTATAGGGTTAAACTTGATCAAAAGTGTAGAGCGCAGTGGTATGCCAGGTGTATGCAGAACTTTGAGTATGGGGAAAAAGCTGTTGCATTGCTGGCCTGGAAAGCTAGGGCAGATAGATCTAGGAATCACATTAGCCAATTAGTTGTGAATGACAGTGGAGACATCTCCGATAAAATGGAGGACATGCAAGCCTGCCTAGTCTCTTTATTTTCCACGCTATATAAGGAAGAGATTTCTCCTAGCTCTGAAGCTCTTAAGGCCTGGCTGAGTAAGATACAATTACCTAGCTTAACAACGATCAGCCGTGAGTTACTTGAGGCTCCCATAACTAAGGAGGAGATTTGTTTAAGTCTCACTAAAAGCAAGAATGGTAAAGCCGCAGGCACTGACGCCCTTCCCAACGAAGTATATAATCTCTTAATAGAGGAGCTGGTACCGATTTTGGAAACCCTGTTCAATTCGATATATAGACAGGGCGGACATGTCCCTAGATCTTGGAAAGAGGCTACAATTGTTCTCATTCTGAAACCCTCTAAAGACCCCTCTAGGGCTGATTCTTATAGGCCAATCTCCCTACTAAATACGGATTATAAGATCTTCATGAGTATTTTAGTGGGGAGATTGGCTAAATTTGCTCCACAGCTAATACATTCAGACTAGAAGGGCTTTATCCCGTAGAGGTATATACAGGACCAGACTCAACAGCTCATTGGCACAATAGATCTTGCCATTGAACGTTTAGCCCCTTTGGCCATAGTCGCCTTGGATACTGCTAAAGCATTTGATAGAGTGTGTTGGGTGTTCCTTTGGGAGGTCATGAGAGCAATGGGATTCGGACCTAACTTTTTATATACACTCAAGGTGGCCTATGAGGGTGTGTCAGCCAGGATCCTTTTTAATGGCGCTCTGACCCCCAGCTTCAGTATATTAAGAGGGACACAGCAGGGTTGCCCTCTTTCACCTTTATTATTTGACATATATGTAGAGCCTCTCGCTCAAGTGCTGAGATCTGATGCATCTGTAGTCCCTTTCAGTTCTCTGTCCTATAGCAGTAAGGTTGCGCTCTATGCCGACGACTTATTAATATACACAGCTGATACTGCTATATCCATTCCGAGGGTGGAACATTTATTGTCAGAATTTGGCTCCCTTTCTGGATATTCAGTCAACACTTCTAAAACTGAGGTAATATGCTGGAACGTTAAGGACTGGGACGGGAAAGTGAGCCTAATTTTAGATATCTGGGAATCACAATAGTGGATTAGATAGATAAAATTCTGCAGCTTAATCTGCAAAGGGTCACTAGAGAAGTAGACCGCCTATTAGCTAGATGGAAAAACCTTCCGTTAACTATTTTCGGACGTGTCAATTTAATAAAAATGGTCATCTTCCCCAAATTGACTTACCTCTTCAAAGCTATCCCCCTTGGGTTTCCTAAATCAGGCATTGATAAAATTCAGGGGAAGGCCGTGAGTGTTATATGGGCCCATAAGGACGCTAGGCTGTCCTGGAAAAAACTTCGACATAGGCTCGTCAAAAGAGGATTGGCCCTGCCCGATTTTATTTGCTACTGCGCAGCTTTCCAATTTAAAAACATTTGGATGCTGCTGGTGCAGGCCAATGATTCTACTCGGGGGAAGCTCCTTGGCAAGATGGTGAGGCAGTGGAGTGTGGAGGGGTTCCTTTATAAGTTTGGCACACCCAGATACTTAAAGAAAGTTCGATTAAAAATATTAAGGTCAGCTTTGAACAATTAGGAGAAGGTGGGACCTGGGTTACTATTCAGACTTGGCTCTAGTTTGGGATTCCCCCGGCACCCCGCTATGTTTAAAAGATGGCCTAAGTTTACCACTCAGGAGGCCGGGCATTACAACATGGATAGATCTGATGACATCAGAAGGAGTGTATCTATGGGTAGTCTTAAAAGCAAAGACTGGAAATGATCTGTCTAGATTTCAGTTTATTCAACTCTCCTCCAGGTTTACGGCCTCCAAAAAGAAAATGCAGGGTGACTGGGAGCTGGAGCTTTTTCTCCAAGACACAAGACCCAAGAATAAGGAGGTTGCAAGGTGATATGAGAAACTTTTTGAGGCAGAGGAAAAGAAGCTAGCACCTCCCTACTCAGTCTGGAGTGGAACCTTTCATGAGGGAGATATTAAAACGGTCTGGAATTACTCTCTAAGGCTCCTGTACTGTATTGTTAAACCAGCCAACCTGAAGAGGAACCACCTTTTCACCATTAACCGTCTGTACTGGACTCCAGCTAAAATCGCTAAGTTTGCTCCTCATCCTCCCCCCAAGTGTGTAAGGTGCGGTTGTTTAGAAGCCAAGGATGTCCATATCTTCTTTGAATGCGACAGGTTGAGGGATTACAGGGGAGGAATCGAATTTGCTCTAAAAGGTATCTTTGGCAGAGAGATCAATTTGAATATAATGCTTGTTCTTTTCAGAGGGGATGATAAAATCAGTAAGCTGTTGTGGCGGCCACATAGAGGGTTGCTCTTTTATCTGATCTTAATTGCCAGAAGAGGAACTTGTATGAAATGGAGGGACCCTTTATCCCCGAAAGTGGAAGACTGGTGATGCAGCGCGTACAATAAAAACTATTCTCCTCCTAGGTCACTTATAGGTCATCCAGGGGCAAACTATATTTTCTCACATCCACATGACGATGTGGCCCATAAACATCGCCTAACACACACGCACACACCTGGATTTCCTTTACACCTTTATGAAATTCTGTACTCCTAGGAGAAGCATGAGAACTAAATGGAAAACACCATTTATGTACCGCTGGAAGGAGCCGGGATATCTTATTACCTTAACTTATCGCTTTCTTTTAGTTATTTCTTAAGATATTCCTGCTCATTGTTTTGTCGATGAATCATTCATGTAAGAAATTAGTTCATAGTGATTAAGACCAGCTGAATCACAATAACCAATTACTTATGTCACAATCTTTTAGGAAAATAACCACTGAGTCATTTGGTTTAAAGAATCTTAATTTTTATATAATTTTAAAAGCATGAGAAAGAATTTTAAACCTTTATTCAATTATTCATTCATTATTAATTCAAATATTTATTAAGCATAATCAATTTATTGCAGAAAGGAAATTTTTGTCATGAAGCAAAACCCTAATTACCTGCCTACCTTCCTAATTTAGCCTAATGATTTCTAACCTAAGTTTAAGAATTAGAAATAACCTGATTCTCATACTCAACTGGAAAATTAAGACAGCAACAGAAACTTCAGCTCGTCAGCATCAGCTACCTGCAACCCGTCTCATCTAACAGTCTTTCAGCATCTCCCGCTCAGTAAGGGATCGATCAGGACCACCCAGCACTGGAAGCCACCAACACCAACACGACTCTCCAACTCCGCTCCTGACTGTGACTGCGACTGACATGAACCCCTCCCACTAAGAGTAGGCCCTCTTATACCCTAATTCTAACTTTGCTAACTAATTGTTGCAACATTAATAACACACTTTTCTTTCATTGGTCCATGCATGTCATCTTATTCATTCTTTTAATCAAGTTCTCTTGGATCCAATGGTCCTTGGATCATTTCCTTTCTCACAGTTTAAGACATGTTTCCATCCGCTTCGATCAGTACATTTGTAACTTCTTTTGATACATTCGAGAACTCTGCAGACATTGTCCTTTCTCTTAAACTGCTTTCCCACGGGGCTCTGCTGATCACCACGACACACTATCAGTTCAATTAGGTCACATCAGCCTTGACCATTTCTCGCATCCTAGCCTCTCAGCAACATCACGAGGTTTGTTTTTCTCCGACTTCTCTCCTGTGTCACATGTCTCCCTTGCGCCTGCACACATCACCCACTGGCAGCCATCTTATATCGCCACTCGGTTATATTTTAGAAGCACTAATTTGAAATAAACAAAACATAATTAAAATAGAGAAAAATAGCCTTTTCGTTTCCCTCCCGTCATCTACGTACCCCAATTAGTTATTACCTAGCAGAAAGCAACATTTAAGCTGTTTCTTACTTACCGTCACTATTGTTTTTGCAACGACACGTTTTATTTCTATGAAGCACACAAACATGCATTTATTTTAAATTAGTACGCATTTACTTTTACGTTATAATTAGACACACGGACATCTATTAATAGATTATTTAGCACACACATTTGCATATTACCCTTCCCACACGTACAGTGTTGATTAATACATTTAAACGAACATTTTATTAATTATTTATAAAATTTGTTAGGGGTTAAAAAAATTATTTTCTCTGCTCCATCAACTCCCCCTTTGGTGATTTTTAAATCACCACATAAAACCCAAGTTATACTTCTTTTTCAGGCAGTATGTCTTTTATCCTTTGCTTTTTGTTAGTTACACATCTGTTTCCCTTTCATCTTGTCTCCTTGTCTCCTTATACATGCTTTCTTTCATTTTCTCTAACTCAATCTCACCCATTTCTCTCTCTCTCTCTTTCATTATTCTGTTATTTCTTTTTATCTTATTTTGTCTTACTTTTCTTTTTATACATGTTATTACTATTTTCAACACCATGGCTAACAGTATTACTACAGTTGCTATTATTATAACTTTCCCTATCATTAGTCTACTCATTCTGGTCAACCAATTTGCTACTGAAGAAAACCCTCTACCAAGTTTTCCCAAAACACTTTCAACCTCCAGTGGAACTAGCTCTTTGTGCAAATTTGTAATATTTGTAATATACTTCTGTATATTTTCACTTTTATCGGGAATGTAAGTACAACAATGTTGGACTTTCAACATTCCACAGACTCCACCCTCTTTTGCCAAAAGAATATCAAGGGCAAGCCGATTTTGCATCACCATAGCTCTCATGGCAACCATTTCGGTATTTACCATTAAGAACCCTCCCGCAGTATCTGTAGACAAACGATCTACTACTGTGGATAACTTCCGAATTTTAAATGCATTCAAAAATATTCCCACTGCTGGTATTAATGCTCCAAAAATATCACCTACAATTTCTGAAAAACTTTCCCTCTTTCTACGTGTAAAGCTATTAATCATTTTGTATGTTCCTTTTTCTTCTCTGTCCATATGAAAGATTTTTGGAAAGACCAGGCCTACATAGCAAGTTCCATACCAATGGTCCGGTAACCTGTAATAAGCTCTATTCCCACAAATATAATAGATACCTGGAAATATTGGATCTTTTCCACCTTTGAATCCCCAACCTCCCAGAATTTGATAATTGTCATGGCAGATACTGGAACCTACAAAGTAATTGTCATAGACTGTCTTATTTCTCCTAATACACAACTTTCCTGTTTGCGGCCAATCTAATGTCATTGCTGCATTTATCTTTTTCCCTTCATGATTTCCTTCCTCAAACGTCCATAGATGTGTTCCTTCCTCTTTTATTGCTTCTTTTTGAAATGTCATTCTTCTTTCTTCAACCATTTCTAAAAATACTTTTTCTTCTTTCTTTAACTCACAGGTAAGGTTGTTACTAACTATTTCTTCTAACGTTAATTTTCTATGTTCTAAAAAGAATTCTCCTAAAACTTTCGCTGGTTTTACTTTGTTAAGTTCTGGTACTACTGGAATGTTTGCAAAAATCTTATCTATGTCAGTATAATAAGATTCTAATCTACCTGTTTTATAAAATAAACTTGCTATTACACTACATGTTATTCCATAAGTTAGAGGTAGGTGATGATAAGTCACACCTTCTGACACTGATGCAGGCAACTGCATACAAACATAACAATCTCTCACATCCATTGTCTCTACATATTCGTACAACAATTTTGTAAAAACATTTTTAGAAAAGTCTGTTACTGACTTATCCTTATGTAACTCTGCACTACTTCTTAAAATAACTGGTTCTTTAATATTAGTTTCTTTTTCTGGTTTAGTATCATTCTTTGCTTCTATTACAGCTAAACTAATAGGAATTGTGATTGCTAAAACTATCCATATGGTCATTAATAACCCTGTACAAAAGCAGCACATTTTGCACCATCTTTTTATAAACTCACATTTATCTCTTCTATCCCTAGTATTTTCCATTTTCCTTTTTCTATTTGTTAAGTTTCAGAAAATTGTGTCACTACACCTCAGAAATGACTTAGATGCCACTCTGCTTTCAAAAAGTCTTTGCTTGGTACTTTCTTTTAATTCTCTCCAGAATTCTTTCGTTGTCACATCCGGTGATTTGTCACATCCAGTAAAATTGTCATGTCCGGCAGAAGCACTATAAGTCTTCACTTCAGGTTTGTTGCATCTCACCTTTTCCCATTCGACTTCTTAGTCTCTGGTTCTCGTGAGTGTTTTCTTCTTCTTTGTAATCTGTCAGTGCAATATACAGCCACTCAGGTGACTTATACTTTGCATTCACTTTCTTTGTTCTTTTGGACTTTTGTAATCTTTTTCCACTGGGTTTTTCTTGTCCCTTTTGACTTGTTATTTCATTCACTTGTTCAGCACTTTCGTCTCCTGCTCTTATTATTCTATATCTCAATTTTCTTATATAGCTGTTGGGCCAATTATCTCCTTTTCTTGGCCTTTTGGCTTCACCTTCTTTTTCTTCTCTTTCTGATTTCCAATTTCTTTTTCTTGATTCAGTGTTTGCCTTCTCCTCTTCTCCACTCTCTTCAGTTTCTGTTTCAACTGTTTCACTATTGTCTCTTATTTTGAAACTTATGATCTCGTCATCTCCTACTGGTGGATCTGTCTTCTCCTTCTTGTGTTCCCTTATTACTGTCCCTCCTCGGTGTTCTTCCGATTTGGTGTTTTCCTCCCTTTCTACTTCTAAATTTCCCTGTTCTTCTGTTTCTCTATCTGTCCCTATTGCTCCTCGGGGTTCTTCTCGATTCTCTAACTTTTTGTGTACTTCTTTCCCTACTTCATCTATTAATATTATTTCTGAAGGATTTCCACCATAACTTGTACTTGGTTGTTCATCTAGATCATTTTCTTGCTCATTTTCTTCTCTAATTGGTTTATAACCCCAAGTTCTTCTTCGGAATTCTTCACAGTTTGCAACTGAATCATCAGATCCTGAACTTGTGTCAGATGTTTCCAGATGTCGACTTACAGGTCGATCTTCAGGTTCTGGAACTTCTGAATTTCTTTCTTCTTCTTTTTCCTCTTCTTCTCTAGAGGTGTTTGCAGTTGGGGTTTCCAGATGTCGACTTTCAGGTCGATCTTCAAGTTCTGGCACCCTTTCTCTTATCCTTGTTGTCCCAGCCGTCAAACTTTTATCCCACACTTCCAGACGTCGACTCACATGTCGATCAGTAGGTTCTTGAACTCTGATTGTGTGGCTGGCATGGACCCAGTTCTTCACTCCTGCACACTTGACTGCAGTCGTTGTCACTAGGATTACCTGTCGTGGTTCGTCCCAGCGAGGAACTAGACAGTTTCTTCTCCTGTGGATTTTTATACGGACCCAGTCTCCTGGATTCAAGTCGTGGGCTGGTTTTCTTTCAAGAGTGGTCGCATCCGGTCCAACCTGATGAAACACAGAACGCACCACATCAGCCAGTCCTTTGCAATAATCCAGTACTAGCTCATCAGTTATAGTCAATAACTTGTTGACAGGTACTTGTGCTTGTCTCATTGCTCGTCCCATGATCATCTCATGAGGACTGAGTCCAGTTTTCTTTTCAGGGATGCTTCTGATGGTCATCAGAACAAGAGGCAGTGCATCTGGCCATTTGAGTCCTGTAGCTTGACACATTTTTCCTAATCTGTTTTTAATTGTTCCATTAATCTGCTCCACTACCCCAGAAGCCTCTGGTCTGTAAGCACAATGTAGTTTTTGTTTAATACTCAATGCTTCGCAAATCAATTGGATCAACTCATTTTGAAAATGTGTTCCTCTATCTGTTTCAACCGTGACTGGAAAACCATACCTTGGAATGAACTCTCGCAGCATAAGTTTTGCCACTGTTGTTCCATCATTCCTTCTAGTGGGGTATGCCTCCACCCAACGAGAAAACAAACAGACGACCACTAGAACATATTTTAGTCTGTTACTAGGGGGCATTTCTATAAAGTCCAACTGCATTCTAGTGAATGGACCTCCTTCTCGTCCTATTGTTCCCAGACTTACTACTGTTTTCCTTCCTGGGTTAAACTGCTGACAAATAAGACATCTTTGACAAAGACTTTCAGCAATGGCTCTGAATTTTGGGTTATACCAGGTTTGTCTAAAAAGTCTGATCATTGCATCTCTCCCAATATGAGCTTGTCCATGGTACATCCGTGCCATGTCTGCAATCATGCTATCAGGCATAACTGGTCTTTCGTCTCTGTATACCCACACACCATTATTTTCCTGTCTTCTACATCCTGCTTTTATCCAGTAATCTTTTTCCTCATCACTTGCAGTTTCTTGTAACTGTCTTACTTCATCCCATGTCTCGACAGTATTAGTAAAAAGCAAAGGAGAAGAGATATGCTCCCTTTCTCTATTTTTGTTCATGGACACCATGTTCTCTGCACAATATTTGGCTATCTCATCGGCATAATTATTGCCGACGGCTATGTAATCTTCGTTTTTCTTATGCGCCTTGCACTTCACTACAGCGATTTGTTTAGGCAACTGTATCGCCTCAAGCAGCTTTTTAACAAAATCTCCATTTCTGATAGGTGTTCCTGCAGATGTCAAGAAACCTCTTTGTGACCAAATCTGACCAAAGTCATGTACGATGCCGAAACCATATTGGCTATCGGTCACAATCGTGACTCGTACATTTCTTCCTAATTTACATGCTTGAATCAAAGCAATCAGTTCCGCAACTTGTGCAGACCTTATTCCTTTCAGACAAGACGCTTCCATCACAGTTGCCACTGTGCACACTGCGTAAGCTGCGCTTAAAACTCCTTCTTTCGTCCTCAAACATGAGCCATCCACAAACATGACATAATCAGATTCCTTTAACGGTTCATCTTTTATGTCAGCTCTTGGTTTTGTGCAATATTCCAGCACGTTCAGACAATCATGATCTACTTCATCTTGTTCAATTATACTCTCCTCATCTGGCAATGATGTTGAAGGATTCACATTCATGCATCTATCTATGGTCACATTTTCAGCACTTAAGATGACTTTTTCGTACTTAGTCAGCCGACTATGTGTCATGTACTGTGTTTTTGTTCTTGTCAAAAGAATTTCTACTGAATGGGGGACATATACTCTCAGTGGATACCCCATCACTATACCTTCACTTTGTTCCAGACTTACACAAGTAGCAGCAACTGCTTTCAGACATCCGGGCAATGCTTTTGCTATAGGATCTAAAACAGCTGAAAAATAAGCAATTGGTCTTTTCATTGTTCCATGTTTTTGTACCAGTACTGAAAACGCACATCCATCTCTTTCACTGCAGTACAACTCAAAATCCTTCTCATAATCAGGCATGCCTAATGCAGGTGCCTCACACAATTTCTTTTTCAATTCTTTGAAAGATTTTATTTCTTCATTGTTTAACTCAAAAGGGTCTTTTACATCTTTCTTGGTCAATTTTTGTAATGGTTTTGCAATCAAAGAGAAACCACTTATCCATTGTCGACAATATCCAACCATTCCCAGAAACATTCTTACCTCTCTTTGCGTCATTGGTGCTCTCATTCCTTGAATCATTCTTACTCTTTCTGTCGCTATCTTTCGCACTTCTTTCTCAATTTTATGCCCTAAATACTGGACTTCTTTCTGACAAAACTGCAGTTTTGAAGGAGACACTTTATGTCCTCTTTTCTCTAGATGGTTCAGTAAAGCAATTGTATCACTTACACATGCTTCTTTTGTTTTCGATGCCACCAACAGGTCATCGATATACTGCACCATCACTGACTTTTCTGGCATTTTCAAATCTTCCAGAGATTTCTTTAGAATCTGATTAAAGATTGAGGGGCTTTCTGTATACCCCTGAGGAATTCGGCACCATGCCAAAATACGCTCTCCGAACCGGAACGCAAATAATGGCTGGCTATCTGGATGCAAAGGAATAGAGAAAAATGCGTGACACAAATCTATCACAGTGTACCACTCAGCTTCATGTGGAATTTGATATAGAATTACTGCAGGGTTTGGCACTATTGGACAACAGGGCACAACTATTTTGTTGATCTTTCTCAAATCCTGTACTATTCTATATGTTCCATTTGGCTTTTTCAGTCCCATAATAGGTGAATTACATGGACTGCTCATTATTTCTTTTAGAATTCCCTGTTCAATCATTTTATTTATTACTGGAGTTATTCCTTCAATTATTTCTGGAGTTAATTTGTACTGTGGCGTATTCGGGTAAGTTGTTCCTTCTTTTACTGTTACTTTTACGGGATCAACATCTTTCATTAATCCAATGTCTTCTCCTGTAAAATCCCACACACTTTCTTTCACTGCACTTTTTAGTTCTTCTGGAAGTTTTTCTGCATCAAATGCAGGAAACAAACCATTCATTTCAGGTTCCTGATTCATCAAAGTTACTTTATACAAGACATCTTCATCTGAGGTCTGAAATCCAATTCCATCTGGCGTACAATAAATTGTGCAATTCATCTTGCACAAGAGGTCACGACCTAAAAGATTTACAGGACTACAATCGCACACTACAAATTTATGCATTTTGCTAAAAGAACCAATTTTTACTTCCACCAATTCAGTAAGTGGGGTTTTAATCTGCTGATTGGCTACTCCTACTACTTGGATGTATTCACCTGAGAGAGGAAGGTTTGGAATTTCCACTGATCTAACAGTAGAACGGGTAGCTCCAGTATCGACAAGGAATGTTACATTTGCACCATTCACTTCTCCATCCACAAAGGGACCAGACTGATCTACCTCTAGAGTTGCACCAAGTACGCACTCTTTCCCTCTCCTGGGCACCGTCAGAATCTTTCATCCGGGTCATCCTCACTCTGACGCAACCAATACTGAGAAATGTTAGCTGCTCGCGGCAACTGTGTTACCTGCTCTCCTCCGTAGAATCCTGTTTCTGTACTGTATCTTTGCTGGTTAACAGTGTTGGGAAGTGGTGGTTGCGGCACCTGACTTTGTTGAACAACTACCTCATTCTGCACCTGTGGAGTTAATGATTGATTTTCCGGATTAGGTTTAGGTGGGAACTTACACTCGTTTCTCCAATGCCCTAATTTTCCGCAATTATGACATGGCCATTTCTTCTTTGCCTCTTCTAGACTCACTTGACCTTTTCCTTTACCTATGTTAGGTCGCATTTTATTCTGTCCTGTTTCATTTCCACTATTATTGTCCAATTGAGCTTCTTGTTTTTCTGCCACCTTCACCTGTGCCCACATTGCCTTCTCTTTCAATTTACGCTGTCTACTCTCAATATCATCACTGCAATACTTAGCATACCTCAGCACGTCATCGACTGTGCCATTCTGCCAATTAATCATATGCTGTTTAATCATTTCACTAATCTCTGGTTTCAATCCAAACACAAATCTGTATACAAAATGACTCATATCCTTTTCACTTAATTCCTCGTATCCACTATACTGCTTGAAAACCAACAACAACCTTTCATAATAGGCATGTACAGACTCCTTACTTTCTTGTGTAGTTCTATCGATTTTTACCCAGTCTGTCTCTTTAGGAGGAATCTTATTCTTCAAAAAGGTAATTACCTTATCATACTTCTTCATCACATCAGGACCTGGAGCTCCTGTCTTAGGATCTCTTGGATATTCTGTAGTTGGCCAGTCAACTGTAATCTTACATTCTGACCACAAATCTGTTGGTACCACTATGTCAAATAATCCATCTAAATCTATCCACAACACTTTTGAGACCTTTACAAACCTCTCTACTTGTCGGTACCACTCAACTGGCTTCTCTCTTAGCTTTGGAAAGTCATTGGTAAATGACAGTATGTCCTGCCTAGTCCAGGGAACATGCACGTAACTACCACCTGGAGTTTCTCTCATAGGGTATTCTTTAACAACAGATTCTTTTTCAGTTATCATAAAAGCCAATGAACCTTTGTCTGTAGTTTTCTCATTCTTCTTCGTCCATCTAACCTTCCATCTGTCCACATCACCCCATTTTCTCAACAACACAATTAACTCTTTTATCTGTGTCAACCTTCCTGCCGTGTTCAAATTTTCAATATCCTTTTCACAAAAGTCTACTCTATATGGTTTCTGCAACGTTTTCACTTTTGCAAAGTCTATTCCGATTTCACTGGCTACTTCTTCTAATTTGTCATGTAAATTCTTTGCTCTCCATGTAATACTTTTGCACAAAAACATTATTTCATCATCCTGATAATTTTTTATCTTTTCTGTACCAATCGTTCCTAGAATTAATTCTTCCATGTCAATTTTTAATCTAATTACATCTAATGGTTTTTCTTCTGGTTCTTTTATTTTAAATGCCTTCATCCACTCATTTAACTCATCCGGAGTTGGACCTATGGGTGTATTATTCAGTTCTACCCAATTACCACTCTTTTCAGGGGTTTCTGTTGCAGATTCTGTTACCATATGCATTTTCCTACCATTACACTCATTTACCGTCAAATTTGTAGGTGGACTTGGTCTGTAAGTACTAGCCAAATTACTTGTACTTGCACTTTGTTCCATTCTTTCTTTTTCTCTCTGAAATTGTGAACTCATGGGAATCACCAAAGATCTTTCATCAATTTTCTGATTCTCAAAAACTGGCATCACTGGACCTATTGTTACAGGCACAGTAACTGCTTCCATATTCTTCGTTAACTCTCTAATCTTTTCAGTTAGTTCTTTGGTTGTCCTTGCTAATTCACTGGCATTGTCACTTTCTATTCCTTCATTTTGTGAAGTTCTCATTTGTTCTTGTGACCTATTTATTTCAAATCTCTTTTCCGGACTTTTATTTCGCATAGTCTCTATTAGCGGTGCATTTGGTGTCACCACTGTAGAACTCTGCTGATACGGAGGTGGATTTCTATTTAGAATATCTTCCAGCAATTCATCATCCGTTTCGCTCTCATGCATATATTATTCCCTCTCCATATGTTTCTTTTTCTCAGTCCGTTTTTTCTTAGTCCCTTCCTCAACTGTAAAAGCTGGAAACAAACCTCCTGTCATGTTAGCACATCTCCATCGTTTTATTCTGTCTTCATGATTTATTCCCCACATCCTTCCAGGCATAAACTCATGATCCCTAAAACCTCTGAATCTCTCTCGCTCATACATTTCATCCTCCCATTCCGTTAATGCTTCAAACTGTGTCGGTCTAGGTCTAGGTTCTAGATTTGTCATCTTTTCTCGCAAATTTCGCAAAACCGCTACACTAAATGAACCATTCTCAGGAAAAGCTAAAGCACCATCATTCTTCGTATACTTTGCCCAATTTTCCAACCATATGCACGTATGATATCCATATTTCAGCATCATATGTGAAGCTGCTGATTTCGGCGGAGGAATTACTTGTCCCTCTCTAGTCACGACCTTTTTGTCTTTCTTAAAGAAATTCTTTAATTTTGTCGTCCATGACGTTCTCTCCCTTTCATACTCGTAATACGGCATATTTTCTATTTGTTTTTCTCTTTACGCTAACGCTGTTCTGTGTACGGAACTTCAACCAATTACAGCGCGACTCACACTAACGTACCAATCAGAACAATTCCCTTCGTCCGCGAACCAACCAATCTTAGCGCGGCACTTTTCTACGTCACTCCTGCTCCGTGTTCACGTGACTAGTGCACTATCCAATCCTAGCGCGGCACTGTTCTACGTCACTCCTGCTCCGTGTTCACGTGACTAGTGCACTATCCAATCCTAGCGCGGCACTGTTCTACGTCACTCCTGCTCCGTGTTCACGTGACTAGTGCACTATCCAATCCTAGCGCGGCACTGTTCTACGTCACTCCTGCTCTTTTACCCCTCCTTTACAAAATTTATCGGTAATTCTCTTCTCACTGTTTTCTCCGTTAGTTACAACAATTAAAACAATTCCATAGTCTGATTCTCTAAACAAAAGTGACAGCTTTGTCCTTTTACACAAGAATCCTGTATTTCCAGTAGGCAGCGCTTACCTCTACCCTACCACAGAATTATTTACTCTCGCCGATAAAGTAGCACTTCCCTCTACCTTACCCTTCTTTCAAGCAAACAATTTACTTGTTTCTCTGGGGATAAGACACATGTGGAGACTAGGCTCCTGAGAATTAAGGCCAAAGTTTCACAAGTAAACGTGATTTGCTATCTCAGTTATACACTTTTCGTACAGAAAATCCCTAACATAACACAACCTGTGTTATTACCAAAATGAATTCAGACCATGTACCAAATTCCATGTGACTTCTCTTGCCACACGTGTTCCACTTCCTACATCCCAGAAGCGTGAAAACTCACATATAACATAACACGACTCAACATATAGTGTTAGCCATCAAAAATAATCAATAATCAATAAACAATAATCACTAAACTAATCTATAGAAAACCATAACTCTGCTACCAAGAAATCTGATGCAGCGCGTACAATAAAAACTATTCTCCTCCTAGGTCACTTATAGGTCATCCAGGGGCAAACTATATTTTCTCACATCCACATGACGATGTGGCCCATAAACATCGCCTAACACACACGCACACACCTGGATTTCCTTTACACCTTTATGAAATTCTGTACTCCTAGGAGAAGCATGAGAACTAAATGGAAAACACCATTTATGTACCGCTGGAAGGAGCCGGGATATCTTATTACCTTAACTTATCGCTTTCTTTTAGTTATTTCTTAAGATATTCCTGCTCATTGTTTTGTCGATGAATTATTCATGTAAGAAATTAGTTCATAGTGATTAAGACCAGCTGAATCACAATAACCAATTACTGATGTCACAATCTTTTAGGAAAATAACCACTGAGTCATTTGGTTTAAAGAATCTTAATTTTTATATAATTTTAAAAGCATGTGAAAGAATTTTAAACCTTTATTCAATTATTCATTCATTATTAATTCAAATATTTATTAAGCATAATCAATTTATTGTAGAAAGGAAATTTTTGTCATGAAGCAAAACCCTAATTACCTGCCTACCTTCCTAATTTAGCCTAATGATTTCTAACCTAAGTTTAAGAATTAGAAATAACCTGATTCTCATACTCAACTGGAAAATTAAGACAGCAACAGAAACTTCAGCTCGTCAGCATCAGCTACCTGCAACCCGTCTCATCTAACAGTCTTTCAGCATCTCCCGCTCAGTAAGGGATCGATCAGGACCACCCAGCACTGGAAGCCACCAACACCAACACGATTCTCCAACTCCGCTCCTGACTGTGACTGCGACTGACATGAACCCCTCCCACTAAGAGTAGGCCCTCTTATACCCTAATTCTAACTTTGCTAACTAATTGTTGCAACATTAATAACACGCTTTTCTTTCATTGGTCCATGCATGTCATCTTATTCATTCTTTTAATCAAGTTCTCTTGGATCCAATGGTCCTTGGATCATTTCCTTTCTCACAGTTTAAGACATGTTTCCATCCGCTTCGATCAGTACATTTGTAACTTCTTTTGATACATTTGAGAACTCTGCAGACATTGTCCTTTCTCTTAAACTGCTTTCCCACGGGGCTCTGCTGATCACCACGACACACTATCAGTTCAATTAGGTCACATCAGCCTTGACCATTTCTCGCATCCTAGCCTCTCAGCAACATCACGAGGTTAGTTTTTCTCCGACTTCTCTCCCGTGTCACATGTCTCCCTTGCGCCTGCGCACATCACCCACTGGCAGCCATCTTATATCGCCACTCGGTTATATTTTAGAAGCACTAATTTGAAATAAACAAAACATAATTAAAATAGAGAAAAATAGCCTTTTCGTTTCCCTCCCGTCATCTATGTACCCCAATTAGTTATTACCTAGCAGAAAGCAACATTTAAGCTGTTTATTACTTACCATCACTATTGTTTTTGCCTCGACACGTTTTATTTCTATGAAGCACACAAACATGCATTTATTTTAAATTAGTACGCATTTACTTTTACGTTATAATTAGACACACGGACATCCATTAATAGATTATTTAGCACACACATTTGCATATTACCCTTCCCACACGTACAGTGTTGATTAATACATTTAAACGAACATTTTATTAATTATTTATAAAATTTGTTAGGGGTTAAATTTTTTTATTTTCTCTGCTCCATCACTGGGTTCTGGCGACTCGATCAGGGCATAGAAAAGGGCCCTACCCCAGATATATGGACTGACTTTTAAATCTGGAGCAGCTCTTTGGGTATTGACTATTCACTCCGATGATTACACCAAGGCACCGACAAAGGTGATGGTCCGGTATGGTACCAGGACCTGGGCGAATGCAGTGGCCGCAGGGCGGACAGTTTGACGGTGCGGCTCATCGAGTATTGCAGACGCTTTCTGGTAATATGAGGATTTAAAAATTTTAAAAAAAATAAAAATAAACGTGAGCCCAGTCAAGGTGGCTGAATTAACACACAAAGGCCAGGTACACCAGGGATGAAAGTTCACCAAACAGAACATGCAAAACTTCTAATGATCTGAGGCCAGAAGAAACAGCATCCACCTTAGTTATTCAAAAGCGTGCATGAAAGAAGGCACATATTTTTTTTAAATTTGAAATACATTTTGAAAAACTAAACGCAAAAGTGCCGCTGCCAGCAAAAAAGGTCGAAAACGAACAAAAAGGTGACGCATCAGAAGCCTTTCATTGTCTGCTTATGCAGGTAAAAAAACACAGAAATTTGGCAGGGCAAGTTGGTGATATAGGTGCAGGAAGTAGGAGTGCGGTGGGTGCAGGAGCACCCCAAACTAACCATACTGGAGTTCAGAAGGTGAATGAGCGACACCGTTGCAGTGGAAAACTTATGGAGCTGAAAAGTTAGGAGCACTCGCAGTTCATAAAGCTCTAAACCTTGCAGCAAACAAAATGAATTAATGGCAGGCATTGGGTGAGTTTTAAAAAAATCTCCTACTTCGCTTTCTTCTCTTTAAGTGCATGTTGAGGAAGGTACTGGCACAAGTGAGCCAAACATTCCTTGTCATGTACTGCTTTATAACTGAGTGACATAGTTTGTTGTTTTTACATTCCTGAGATGATCATAAAAAATAAGCGCCTGGTAGGGGCATATTTCAAGGTCTTTGGGGGCATATTACTAAGGTCCGGCGATAATTATCGCTCAGCGCACTTAGCGCGAGGATAATTATCGCCTGACTAACGCTGAATTTTATCACTGAGATAGCGTGCTATCAGCAACGCTCATCTCAACAGTGATAAAATTGCAGCGCTTAACTTGCCAAATGTGCGATTATCGCTGGAAATCCAGCGATAATCACACAACTTTTGGCGATAGCTTGCTGATAGGGCAGGACAGACTCAGCCATGATATCCACCTTCCATTGGATATCATGGCTAAGTCATACTGAGAGCAGGCGTTAGAAAAGCAGCGCTAACCACGGTTAGCGCTACTTTTCTAATCGCTCTGCATGTTCGCCTGCAGTTTGATAATAGGAGAAATGTCGGTTAGCGACATTTCTCCTGTTATCCTGGGAAGGAACGCCCACTTTGCATCTCATTAGAGATGCAGAGCGAGGCGTGGGGAAAACGGGTGCTAACTTGCGTTAATGCATGTTAGCACCCGCCTTGGTAATAGGGTGGTAATATTATCTCCGCTTTTTTGGCTCTTAAAGCCAAAAAACGGAGATAATGGCCCTTGCTAATATGCCCCTTGTTTTTTTGTTTTGCTGGTGCTTAGCACCTCAATCATACAGCCCATTAAAAATCTGCTCTAGACCCCCTCCCTCCGTATCTCTGAGTGACCACACTTGCCTGGGACACTAACTTCCAGCCGTCCCCGGATCCGATCACATCTGCTGCTTGCTTTATCATGAGGCACATGTGCTGCAGATCAGGCCGTGGACAGCCAGCCTCATGTGCACCTCAAACCTTTTCCAACTCCTCCCAGAATGGGTTGGGGCCATGGAGGCTTGTTCCCACCCCACCCTGCGATTGGTTAGGAAATGGGTGGGTTGCAGTGGTACACAGTGCACCCTTGCTGATTCACAAACAGCCTTGGAAACCCAGGGCTTATGCTTAAAGAGCCCAGGCTTTTTTCAGTAAGCGAAGCTGCAGTGCGTCATCGGAGGCAGTGCCTTACAGTGCAGTAGGCCACGGGGCCAGGGCTAAAATCAGGTAAGCTCTATAAATCCTGCGATGGCCAGCACAGGCGCTCTAGCACATGTGCCTATGGAAAGTGCCTGGTTTTGCGACCCTCACGCAGAGCGAGGTTCACACTCTTTGAAGGTTTAGTGAATTAAACTTTCACAAATACAAATATGAGGTAGTGATTGAGGCAGAAATTGAAGTGGGGTGGAGGCCTGCCGCTCTAATCAAGTAACCGCCTCTGCCTGATACAATGGGCTCTAAATGACTCTGACTTCAGTTGCCACTAGGCAGATGGCAGGAAGTACAGGATGAGACCTGCAATATCTGTTGTTAGGGTGAGGCGACTCTTGTCTCTTTTCCTGATCTCTGTGATGAGGAGTCATTAAAGCTGGATGCAGCTTGCACTCATGTCTTTGTACATCTGTGGTGGGCACTCCATCTGGAGACCGTCCTGTTGTGCAGAGCATCCTTGCAGACTGAGGCCAGGCCTAGAAGGTGGCTTGGCCAGGACACATGAAAGCGTTGTTGTAAATACTATGGGGTTAGATGTGTTAAACTAGCAATGGTGTTATGTATTAAACCAGATGATATGTACATGGTCACCTCTGTAGTGTAATATTCATAGGTTACGTGCCTTACACTCTAGGTATATGTTTAAGTCGATAGGATCTGCAAACCTTGTTGCCTCTCATAATGGAACATGCTGCTAACTTTTGCATAAATTGCACAATTCTGTACCATATTTATGAACTGCACTTCTTCTCCCTAGGTGGGTTGGTAGATTGCTTACACCCGGAAAGAAAATAACTCCCAAATGTTCTTATGTTTTTTTTCTAACTGATAGTGATGCATACGTTTTTCTCTCATTTAGGATGGTGCCTCCGATGTTAATGTGCGCTTTGTGTTTCAATGCACTTACCGGCTATCCGGTAAAATTGGGTTATTGTATTTTGAATTTCAACATCATCCCTGGGCAGGTAAATGTGTAGGTGTATGTGGTGGATCATGGCGTCTAGAAAATTGCAAAAAAATGTAATAGCACACTCTGAGACACCCCTCTGGCCACTGCAATGACATTTTGGTAGGTGCCACTGGCCAATAGGTGAAGGGAGCACAACACTTGGAACATGGGTGGGGATTGCATTGCTGCACAGCGTACTGCTCTCAAGGTGTGGCTTTAAGGTGGCTATTAGCTCCAGGATCACATTGCTACTCAGCCTGTATTGCTCATAAATTTCTTCTTGTGTCTTTTCAAACACGGTCAGTCAGACCTCTCCTGTCTCCGCCTCCTCTGCTGAGCAGCCAATATCTGCATCCTCCTTGCTATCACGTACAGGGCAGCCATTGTTGAAAGTCCCTGATGCATTCTAGGCCTGTTTTTATAGGTTGGGCCCTGTTACCACCTGTTTTGAATTTGTGGTAAATTGCATGTGCAAACGGGCCTTTTTGCTGCTGCTTGCATGCTGTTTTGTGACTCGCAGATAGCGACTCGTTGAGACTCGCAAAATCCGGCTGCAATTTTTGGCGAGCCGGTAATCAGTCACATCCCTATTTCTGATTTGTAAATGCCTGTCGTACATTGCATACGGCCCATTTTGCATTCGCAACTCAGATTGTGACCTATTTGTGAGTCTCAAAACGGTCGTACATCTAACCCTAGTGACCAAGAGGTGCCCTGGGGGCAACATTTGAAAATTCAAGGTCGTCTGCTTGTGGAACTGTGCACCAACTGTGCCTGCCTTCCGCCACACAGAAGAATTGTCATTTGCAAGCATTTAGCCATTGGGCTAAAAAAGAAGCACCAACTACTCACCCGAGTATCAGAGCAAAGCACTGTACTGGACATTGATCTCATTGCGCTGGTGGTGGTGATGATGATTCTTGAGCCTGAGTAAACCCCTCACTAACCTCCCTGAGAGGCCTATGATTGCTTGCCCTTGTTAATTCTGAGAGTCAAGTGCAGAAAGGAATATACTTGGCCCAGTTTGCAGAGCCATAGTAGGGCAGGTCCTTTGACAGTAGTGGTAAAAGGCTGCAACCCGCTTGGTTGTGGCCCTGTAAGACCGGCTTCCCTTGTGTCTTCCTGTATGAGGTATGACAATGTGCAAATGCACATTACCATTCAATTAAAGCCACCAGAATTATATGTTAGGTACAGTGCCACATACCAAAAACTTACAGAGATAACCCATTACCACAGAGCAGTAAATGCCCCCTCCAAAGTTCTTGCTTACATACGTGCACACACACACATGCTTAAGCACATCCATTTAATCAAATGAGTAAAACAACTGTGAAAATTTCAACATGTATAATGAAGAAATGTACATTTTTCAGTCTGATGTTAACTAAGACCTTTTGATTTTACAAAAATTATATATATAATATACTTGCAGATCAGCCTGCCCGCTTCATGGATTGGTCTATTGTTTTGACATTCTCATTTTAAATGTGCTCACAGCAGCATATAACATGGGACAGTAGGACAATGGTTAATATTAAAAAAAGTCAATGTCAATGTGAATAATGATACATTCATGTATAAAAATGAAATCGCACCTTTATTGCCGAATTTGCTAATTGTGAATTCCACATCAACCCGACTCAGAAATACGTAGTTAGGCAGGCCCTGAGACCCAGGCCCGAGGTCACTGATTGACAGGTCACAGGTGGGTGGGACATAGCCGGCAGACAAACGCACAAACAGGAAGTCCCAGATTAATTTCACAGATAAGCACAGCGACACCACAATGGTCCAGGGAGAATTGCCCCAGTAAAGCACAGATGCCAGAAGGGTGCTTGCGTTCCAAAACCACCATAAAGTCACATGCAACATGAAGTTAGGAACACATAGCCAATCAGGACAGAGAACACACAGTACACGCAGTGATCACGTGCTCCCCATGCCGGACATCTGGACACGTTGGCAACTGGCCACATTGTGTCCACGCAGGGTCGAGGCCCACCAGGATTCCTCATCCAATATAATAATTTATGGCCCCAAAGACAGAGGTTCACAATCACATTCCTTACCAAAAAAGGATCACCAGAACTATTTTATTGCATCCAATGAACTGTATAAAGACCCATGTTAGACCGATTGTAAAGTGAGACAATCCTCAGACCCTATGGATGTGACTGTGCTTCCGGCTGCATTGTTTCATTATACGAACTGTTCCTGTTTTGCCAAAATGCCTCTTGTCTCTTGTTTTTTCAAGGCATTTCATGTTCAAGCAACATTTTGGTGAGTCAGATAGGAGCTGATTGGTACCTCGAACCCGCCTGCCACCAAAGGCAGAGGACCCCACCCGGATGGATTCACATTTATGCAATAAGGAAGATGAGCAGACACTGCAATTGATTGGAAGTTCTGCTGAATCCACAGGGCGGTGGTCCGTCCTGAAGCAGCCATCACAGAGGGTAACACCCTGCCCCTGACAGAAATCTGGCATATTATCTATTTTATATGTCCTAGCTGAGTAGTCACAAGGTGGCCTCAGAGGGGATCCCGCAGAATTCACCTTTTTAGGTCGAGCCTAGAAAGCGCATGCACTGTCTGGAAGACCTGCTGTAATCCGTATCGGGAGTCTAATCACACCTGCTGATTCCTATTGTTTAACTCCTCTGTTGCTCTAATTTCCTGGCTCCTAACTGGTTCCCCCAACCCATCCGTCAGTTCCCTTGAAGGCTGAGGAGCACTGGCCGAGTACAGTTTCACTACGTTTTTAGGGCTTACCTGTTATTTGGCAGAACTCTTTTTTTCTGCTGCTCTTCCTTACACTATAAGCCCAGCTCGTGTCTTCGGTGCCCTTGCTTTCGCTAACAGCTCATCACTGTTTACTTCTGGCTGGCGTCAGAGACCCGTCCCAGGTTCAGAGTCAGAGTACCGGGTGAGCTACTTCACTTTGGGTCGTTTTCGTCGACTGTGCAGAAGTTTACTCTCTTGCGGCACCGGGACTGTTTGCGGGTTTTCTGTCGGCGGCCGTGCGATGGGACGTGCAGCCTAGGAGGGGCGGCTCCTCATTTCTGGGATATTTTGCATGCTGATGATCTTGTTGGCGCTGGCGCCAGAGCATTCCCGGGGTGCAAAAGGGTCATGCTTGTGCCCCAATAGCACACATGCACCTCTTCCACCTCCTATACCACCCGCGGGGTGCATCTTCTGTGAAGCACATTGTAGCAATCTCAGTTTTTTTAAAGTAAAAAGTTTTGTCAGTTATCAAGTACATTGCACATTTCATTTCATAAATGAAAAGAATGCATGTTTTTTTAAAATAAATGAACGTGGTAGTTTCATTCCGTTATTGTATAAAACGACGCAGGTTACTTTTTTATTTACTGAACACACATTGTACATTTACTTAATTTTGCTTAAAAAGATCGTGCACGTTTCTATTTTCATAGCTGAGACAGTACACATTTTTTGCTGAGTATAATTCCACAGTCGTTTATATTGCGGATTGAAACCCTGCACTGTACTTACCCTTATGAGATCAAACAAACAGCATCTTTTCCCTTTGTGGAGTAAACACTGCACCTTATATTGCTGAAGAAATCCATGTACGTTTCCTCGCTGAATTAAATGGCACAATATTGTTTCATGACAGACCTTACTAAACTGAAAACACCACTTTTAAAATATGTACGCAGTAGTTATAATATATCCCACATTATTGTGTTCAGTCCATTCCCTCTGTTGCATGGTATCCTAGAACAGGGCGTCTTACTTGTATATCATTTTTTAATTGTCCCTATCGTGACCATAAAATGGGAGCATTAGGCTTTCCTTCTTAACTGTAGGACTCCAGGTCAGAATGTAAAGCTCACCCCTCTGCTTAAGGCTTCTCTCCCTCTGCAAACACCTCCCCTTGAACACTTAGGGCCCAATTATGATGCGGGCAGGAACAGCTTCAACCGTCGGTCGGAGCCCTCCTGCCTGCATCGGAATTGCCTGTTCAGATTCCTTTCCGACCAAGCCATTCTGATGAGCTCGGTCGGAAAGGAATCTGACTCAGTTTTCAGGATGGCTTCCGATGGGCTCGGAGAGCCCGTCCGCCATCCAGAAACCCTCAAGTAATCTCCCGGCCGCCTCTTTCCAGCCGAGGGATTACGATGGCAGTTTCCCTCTGCCTTTCTGTGCCAGCCTTTCCGACACAGAAAGGCATTAGGAAACTGTCTTTGGGGGCCTCCAGGAGGGCCCCCATGGGTGCAAGGCCGCCGAATGGCGGCCTAGGGGGCACCTATGGTGCCACCCTGTTGATCCCTTCACCCCGTGGCAGGCATCTTGGGGTGCCTGCAGGGATGAACTGCACCTCTGCTCTTAACGATGCGAGCATGCATTCCGTTCGGAATGCATGCTCCCATTGTTAAGTATAGTATTGCGACCCAACCTACTTGCAGGGCTGGAACCCACGGCAAGAGGTCGTTCGGTTCCAGTTCCTGACCGATGTCGGACGGACTCCGGTCAGTCCGACATTGGAACCGCCCCTAAGCATGTTTCATGACCCTTCAAGCCCGGCCTTCTTGTTCAGCCGAGAATTTCAGTTTCAGTAAACTTATTTGGTGCTGTTAACATGTTATGTTTGTAAATTTCAACCTACAAAGTTGTTAGTAAATAGACTCTTTAGTGGCGACTGGACAATAAAACTAAATAAGGAGGAGAAACCCTATGGTTCAATGTAGGGACGGGGTAATGAAAGCAAGGAAGTAAAACAAGTCCCTAGCCAAGAATGTGGATCATGTGTTGCTCTGTAGTCATATACAAATCAATGGGGTTAAACACATACAATGATTCAAAGAAACAGTAATTGCGAAATATCACATTTAACATATAGTGATTCCAAAGAATCAAAGTGACATATAGATGTAGTAGAGACAGTAATGCAAAAGAGCCAGTAATGCAAAAAACAACGTTTTTTTAAATAAAAGTTGCAATTCAGTTTTTATTCATCATTATATTAAAAATAGACACACATTTAAAAACATATTAAGAAACAATCCATTGTTACAACACTCTTGTGTTGATAATTGAAACAAGAAAACTACACAAAAGTCAAGACTTTTGTGTAGTTTTCTTCTTTCATTTCTTGTTTAAATGTGTGTCTATTTGTTTAAATGTGTGTCTATTTTTAATATAATGATGAATAAAAACTGAATTGTAACTTTTATAAAAAACGTTGTTTTTTGCATTACTGGCTCTTTTGCATTACTGTCTCTACTACATCTATATGTCACTTTGATTCTTTGGAATCACTATATGTTAAATGTGATATTTCACAATTACTGTTTCTTTGAATCATTGTATGTGTTTTAACCCCATTGATTTTGTATATGACTACAGAGCAACACATGATCCACATTCTTGGCTAGGGACTGGACAATAAAGACATTGATAAAGTTGCTACTAATTAGACTCTTTGGAGGCGACTACATAATAAAGAAATTGGGTAAGTTATCAGACATTATGCCAAAGACACTTACTGTGACCATATGCAATGCACAGAAGCCTTTCCCTATGCCTCTGCCCTCTTGGGCTGTGCCTCATCTTCTTTTGGGGGTGGTGGACCAAATTTGCTTACAGCACCCTGGTGATTATGGAGAAACTGGAGCAAAAGGTGTGTGCTTATTTTATATTCTAGCGTTTAGAAACGGGCGCATTCAATTTGTATTTGCTAGGAGTTTCCATTCCGTTTGCCATTAACTCGTAGGTAGCAGTAAAAGTGAGAGAGTGACTGAACAGCAACGCAAATTCTGTTTGGGTGTTCATTTTTTCCATTTTGTATCACTGTGTAATGAGGCGCAAAAGTGCACCATATACCCCGAGAATTTTACAATAGCATCTAAATGGCCTAAATAGTTTGCAAAACTGTTGTTTTACATCCTTTTATCCCATTGGTGCCACTAATTTGTTTTTAAACAGGAATCTTTGGTAGTTACTTATAATCTCTTGTATTTGACACTGCTAGTTGGCTTGGTGTCATGGACGTTCATGCTTGGAGTGGTTTTTTTTTTTACTATATATTTCACAGACGTATACAAATGCAACAAGGCAATCTGATATTTCCGGAGAATCTCCACCTGATTGTGTGACCTAGCACATATGAACACACTATCTTTTGATTCTTGTGTCTGGCAGAGGATTATTAGCAGTATACTATATAAAAAGAGTCCACTTTGGATGGCCTCTCCATGAGTTGTGATGTGCTACTAGTAGCTTATTCCATAAGGGCCACCATTCTCACCAACAAGAAGACAGAGTAGAATGTGTTGGCACTGTCTTAATTGAGTTGTTTGCTTCTTCCAAATGGCAAGGTCATTATACCACACTGGATAATACTAGTGCCTGCAACACTGGACGAAGTTCTTAGTCAGGTATTTTTTTTTCACTTGTAATTAAGAGGATGTGGCCGAATGGCTGGAGCGGTCGACCTCGAAGATCGGGAACTTGATTCAAGTTTCGGCAGGGACGCTCAACATCCTGTGATTCTGGGCAAATCACTTAATCTCCCCGTGCCTAACAAAATGAAAGTGTCAGTCTTTAACGCAACTGGAACCCATGTAAAGCGCTCTGATACCTTAGGATCTAGTTTGCGCTATACAAAACCCCCCAAACTTTTTTTTAAATCTCCCAATGCGGGGCCCCCCAACGCCACCTCCCACCGCACGCTACTCTTTATTTTTTATCTATGGCTGGCTGTGCGCTGCCATCTCCCTGCCATAACCTCCCACGGCATGCCACTGTTTATGTTTATCTATGGCGACCAGTAGTGCTTTTAATGGGACAGTACCAGCACTTTTCCTCAGTAGTGTTACGTTTTGTATTTAAGTCGCACAAGCATTTCTCAGAAATGCTATCACAAGAGGGCAGTAAACGTCAGGGCAGTCAGAGCGAAGCTGGAGACCTGTAGAGTTGTGCATTTTCTGCAGTAACAGTCTGTATAAATGTATAAAGTGACTGGGCAGGTTTCATGTTCCATTGTCAGGACAGTTTAACAAACAGAAAAAACCCAGTGTTTCAGGTTCAGGCCTTTTAAAAAAAAACATAACTCTGTGTCATATTGTGTGCATCAAGAGTGTTTACTGTGTCCATGTAAAAGACATGGCCAATAGCTCTAACTCAAGCAAATGCGAGACCCATTGCATTTGCAATGCTAGTTTTGATAGTCAGCATGCTAGGAAAGGTGAATATTTATTGTATTTATTGTCGGAGTTGACACCTCTATCTTATTTTCTAGTCTAAAAGGGTTTTCTCGGTGCCACCGGTTTCTCAACACCGTTGGTATCTGAAAGAAGTGAGAGGTGTTGGTAGCTTAGACGGCTGGGCGTAACACAGATTTTATATTTTTTCCAATGGGCATGACACAGCCGGTATGCTTGGACCGCTGGGCATGACACAGATGGTATGCTTTGCCCCTGGGCGTGATATAGGGTGCGAATCGGACATTTAGGGAAAAAGATTTGGACCTGGGAGATTAGGTGTAACTTGTGTTTGGCCAGGGGGGCCTGTGGTTCTCGAGTTATTAATTTTTTCCGCAAACTATTGTTATTATCTTTGTTCTGGAGTCGAGATTGACAGACTATCAGGCTCACTTAGTCTTGTGTATCCCCGCAGAGTTTCACCTGGTCACAGGATAGCATGTGCTAGGAGCAGGCTAAGGAATTTTGGACAAAGTCATCATTTTTTCTCTGTTTTTAGGTGTTGGTTGCTTGGACCGCTGGGTGTGATACGTATGGTATGCTTGGCCCCTGTGTGTGATACAGGCTGCGATTATTGATGTAAGGTATATGTGTGATGTTGTGGTGCTGTTATGTACTGTAAACTCTGTTTTGTCTTAAGTATTGAGTTTTTGTCGATGCCCCAATGTTTCATATGAAGGTGCTGCTATTTCTCACAAACCGTATATGATGCCAAGAGTCAATATCATTCAGATACTGTTTCTACTGACAAAATTTACTTTTTCTATGTTGCTACTCTTCACTTCATATGCATTGGTATTTGTGTTTATGACATGTTCATGTTTAATTGTTAATGCATCTGGACATGGCGCTGAGCTCGTAGTTACATAATTAGAAGTAGTAGCCCTAGTGTATATTTTCCCCACGATTCAGATCGAAACCAAAGAGTCCCTAAAACAAAGAAGCTAAGGTATCTTATCCTCTAAAACTACCAAACTTAACATTGAGACACCATTAAAACACCTGCAAACCAGGTTCTACACACAAACAAAAAAAGTAATATGGTTTGCCAAGAATGGCATGCACCCACGAAAGCAAATACATTTTCCTGGTCAAAGGGAAATACGTTTGACACTAGCACAATTGAACACATGAGAACACACATACAAACCAAGCCCACAGGTCAAAAGAAAGCTATAAGAGAGGCATTATTAGAACTATGGGCCATCTTCGAGGAAGCCCAGATTGACAGCAGGCACTACAAATAGCAAGCAGGAGTCATCACCTTCCCCAACATATGCAGGTACACTGCTCTCCCCGCATTAGGATACTCCAATTCAGCAGTTGAAGAAGCCGGAGGGCCCCCTACTGAACAACGAACAGTTAGGCCCAAGTATGAGAAATTAACAAGCCAGCAGGCCCAGGCAGATCCAGCGCAACCCCAGTCTGGTGCCAGGGCTCTCAGAAGTTCGAACCCCCATCTGTTGCGTCCGACACATACAACCCCAGTAGCGCTGAGAACACACACCCCCACTGGTCTAGGTCAACACACACGACTCGCAGGGAGGTTTGTAGCAGTTCTAGACAGTGAAACAACAAGCGGGAGTGAGAAAGGGGGCCCCAGTCCTCTAGGATCCGATGACGAGGGCCGAGCTACTGAGTTTGCACAGGTAGCTCAGGAAACAACAGAAAGCGAATTTGAGGGCAAAGACCGACCGAAAAGAACAGCACATAGCTCAGAGAAAAGGAGGCAGCCTAGATAGGATGTGGAAGAAAGGCACGAGCTGAGTAGGGAGAGAGAAAGAGCTTGCACAAAGGAAGCACAGCGAGAAAACTGAGCAGCGCGCCCCCCACCTGAGGAGAGCAAGGGTAGGCACAGGGCACCGATCGGGGCTTTTGGCTGGGATCCGAGCCTCACCAAATTTTCAACAGAGGACAGTCAGAGCGAAGCTGGAGACCTGTAGAGTTGTGCATTTTCTGCAGTAACAGTCTGTATAAATGTATAAAGTGACTGGGCAGGTTTCATGTTCCATTGTCAGGACAGTTTAACAAACAGAAACAACCCAGTGTTTCAGGTTCAGGCCTTTTTAAAAAAACATAACTCTGTGTCATATTGTGTGCATCAAGAGTGTTTACTGTGTCCATGTAAAAGACATGGCCAATAGCTCTAACTCAAGCAAATGCGAGACCCATTGCATTTGCAATGCTAGTTTTGATAGTCAGCATGCTAGGAAAGGTGAATATTTATTGTATTTATTGTCGGAGTTGACACCTCTATCTTATTTTCTAGTCTAAAAGGGTTTTCTCAGTGCCACCGGTTTCTCAACACCGTTGGTATCTGAAAGAAGTGAGAGGTGTTGGTAGCTTAGACGGCTGGGCGTAACACAGATTTTATACTTTTTCCAATGGGCATGACACAGCCGGTATGCTTGGACAGCTGGGCATGACACAGACGGTATGCTTTGCCCCTGGGCGTGATATAGGGTGCGAATCGGACATTTAGGGAAAAAGATTTGGACCTGGGAGATTAGGTGTAACTTGTGTTTGGCCAGGGGGGGCCTGTGGTTCTCGAGTTATTACTTTTTTCCGCAAACTATTGTTATTATCTTTGTTCTGGAGTCGAGATTGACAGACTATCAGGCTCACTTAGTCTTGTGTATCCCCGCAGAGTTTCACCTGGTCACAGGATAGCATGTGCTAGGAGCAGGCTAAGGAATTTTGGACAAAGTCATCATTTTTTCTCTGTTTTTAGGTGTTGGTTGCTTGGATTGCTGGGTGTGATACGTATGGTATGCTTGGCCCCTGTGTGTGATACAGGCTGCGATTATTGATGTAAGGTATATGTGTGATGTTGTGGTGCTGTTATGTACTGTAAACTGTGTTTTGTCTTAAGTATTGAGTTTTTGTTGATGCCCCAATGTTTCATATGAAGGTGCTGCTATTTCTCACAAACCGTATTTGATGCCAAGAGTCAATATCATTCAGATACTGTTTCTACTGACAAAATTTACTTTTTCTATGTTGCTACTCTTCACTTCATATGCATTGGTATTTGTGTTTATGACATGTTCATGTTTAATTGTTAATGCATCTGGACATGGCGCTGAGCTCGTAGTTACATAATTAGAAGTAGTAGCCCTAGTGTATATTTTCCCCACGATTCAGATCGAAACCAAAGAGTCCCTAAAACAAAGAAGCTAAGGTATCTTATCCTCTAAAACTACCAAACTTAACATTGAGACACCATTAAAACACCTGCAAACCAGGTTCTACACACAAACAAAAAAGTAATATGGTTTGCCAAGAATGGCATGCACCCACGAAAGCAAATACATTTTCCTGGTCAAAGGGAAATACGTTTGACACTAGCACAATTGAACACATGAGAACACACATACAAACCAAGCCCACAGGTCAAAAGAAAGCTATAAGAGAGGCATTATTAGAACTATGGGCCATCTTCGAGGAAGCCCAGATTGACAGCAGGCACTACAAATAGCAAGCAGGAGTCATCACCTTCCCCAACATATCCAGGTACACTGCTCTCCCCGCATTAGGATACTCCAATTCAGCAGTTGAAGAAGCCGGAGGGCCCCCTACTGAACAACGAACAGTTAGGCCCAAGTATGAGACATTAACAAGCCAGCAGGCCCAGGCAGATCCAGCGCAACCCCAGTCTGGTGCCAGGGCTCTCAGAAGTTCGAACCCCCATCTGTTGCGTCCGACACATCCAACCCCAGTAGCGCTGAGAACACACACCCCCACTGGTCTAGGTCAACACACACGACTCGCAGGGAGGTTTGTAGCAGTTCTAGACAGTGAAACAACAAGCGGGAGTGAGAAAGGGGGCCCCAGTCCTCTGGGATCCGATGACGAGGGCCGAGCTACTGAGTTTGCACAGGTAGCTCAGGAAACAACAGAAAGCGAATTTGAGGGCAAAGACCGACCGAAAAGAACAGCACATAGCTCAGAGAAAAGGAGGCAGCCTAGATAGGATGTGGAAGAAAGGCACGAGCTGAGTAGGGAGAGAGAAAGAGCTTGCACAAAGGAAGCACAGCGAGAAAACTGAGCAACGCGCCCCCCACCTGAGGAGAGCAAGGGTAGGCACAGGGCACCGATCGGGGCTTTTGGCTGGGATCCGAGCCTCACCAAATTTTCAACAGAGGAGAGGGGCTGACCAGGAAACAAGAGACCAAGGTAGCCTTATTGACCCAACTAACACATAGGAAAAACAGGTGGCACCTTTGCACGAGGGGAGCAGCGACGAAGACATACACTGCTCCACCCAAATGCATTGAATAAATAGACTGACCCCAAAGGAGATAGTGGCCAGAGAAGAAGACGAGACCTTGCGTGGCCATTCTGCCACCTGCTAGCCTACTGGACCGAGGGAAAAGACCAGTAGGATAGACGTTGGGCAAAGAAGGAATCCTTCAAACCAGAGGACATGGTCATAGCGGAAGACTGCATCCGGCATGGTGGAGGAGATACCACATAGAGGAATGCCTAAAAAGATGGGAACGCCATCCTAGGGAGAAACCAGTAGAGTTACCCAAAGTAACTATTTACCCGCTGCTACAGAAGGGCACGTCAGGGAGCATCTACGTGCCGTGGGCTCAAGTGGATAAGGAAGATCTAAGGACAAAGTTACTGCCATTGCTGGTTGGAGCGGGTAGGGTAAATGGATCTCATGTTTTGAGTAGAACACAGCAGGACAAAACCTAGTGTCAGGCGATATCAAAAGTCTTCTAAATAGTCTTATCGGAGAGCAGACTAACACGGTGTTTGCCCGAGTTCTCATACCAGTTCGCAATTACACTGACAAACATTGAGCATGACGGTGCCGCATTCAATTCATACAGGCACCGAATATTGACGGCCCTGAGGAAGATGTTCCCTGATGGCCCAGATGTAGGATGGCTAATGGCGCAGACTATGAAGCCAGGGAAGACAACAACCAATTTTCTGGATAGCATGAGGGAACATTGGGGACAAGAGACAGGACAGACGTGGACTGATACGGGCCCACAAGTCATATTCTTTTACAATATTCTCAAAAAGGGGCTGCCCACCGAGATAAAATGCAGATTGGACAGTGTGGTTGGGTTAGACACCAAGCCCTGATGGGAGATACAAGCCCATATATTGGCTATGTAGACAAAGGGTGGATTTGGCAGTGCTAGGGTTCACACCAAGGAGTCAGTACCCAATTTGTGCGGTTGGCACAAACCTCCCAAATGGCTACACCCATGAGCCACTAAATTTGTGATGAGGAAATAAGCTAGGGAGGAGAGCTGTGTCTTATGATCAATAATATTCCGGAAAATAATTCCCAAAAACCAGACTTCTTTTCAGGGCATGTTGCGCCATTTTAATTCTTAATCCAGAAGAGTAATTCAAAAAGAAAAACAGCTGACACGTGTTTCGCCCGATGGCTCACAGGGCGAGGGCTTTTTCAAGGCAGGAAATCTTGTGTATTCTTATGATTTGGCAGTCTGGTCTTTCTGTCGTCTCTGCGGTCCATAAAGATTCTTCTTTCTGGACCGCAGAGACGACAGAGAGACCAGACCACCAAATCATAAGAATACACAAGATTTCCTGCCTTGATAAAGCCCTTGGCCTGTGGGCCATCTGGAATATTATTGATCATAAGGCACAGCTCTCCTCCCTAGCATATTTCCTAAGCCCATATATTGGATTATCCAAAAAGAAGCACGAGAAGGATAGAGAAAAACAGGAGCAAGTCCAGAGAGACACAACTAAATTGACCCTACACACGTTGAAAAAGACCACCCTCGAGGGGGCTGTGAGCGTGCAAATAGCACCAGTCTTAAAGTGAGTTCCACCACAAAACCCCAGAGGGTTTAAACCTAGCTATAGTGGCAAAGGCCAGGGAGGTTGACAACAACCAGAACCATGGCAATGTTATGATAGCTACAGGATAGGCCACCTAGCAGACAGATGCTGGTTAAAAGCATACCACTAACAAAAATCGATGGGCTAGGGCCAGCCCCCATAAAATCCTCTTCCCCAAAAGCAAGCCCAGTGAAACGCGAATGCATGTTACATTCAGCCCCAGGGAGGTCAGACAGCTGCTACACCACCGCAACAGGGATCAGGTAGTTAGACAAACACGTGGCAATAGCAACCACAGACAGGGAACCCAGCCCTACAGGGAGCAGGGCCACAGCCACAGCAGGGATGGGGAACTGTCTGGGGAGGTAATGCCTTCCCACAAACACAGAATCCAAATGCACAGTGAGATAAAGCCACAGAGTAAAATACCACCCATTCACCCACATCCCAAGAATTAATTGTACCAAAGCCAAAAGAAGGATTAATGAGACTACGTTGAGTGTACAAACTTTTACTTGAATCTGGGGATTCAGTGTTGCTGTATTTGTTCTGTCGATCGGGTATCCTCACTGAAGTTAGCCATTACGGGTGCCTGCGGGAGCCAATGCCCCACTCTGCTGCTGATCCCCCGGGGTGAGTTTAGCTGACCACACCCTACGGCAGCCTGACGAGGGGGCAGGATGGCTCCCAGAAAAAGTAATTAAAAAACAGGCACCCAAGTCCCCGCATCCAAAGTCAAGAGGGACTGGTTCCTCCTATGAGGTTAAAAGGTCCCCATTCCTGGGCATTCAGCTCAGGACCAAAGTTCCTTCATGGCGTGAAGTGCCAACAATACCCCCAGAAGACTAGTAGCCCTTGGCCAAAATGGAGGCCCCCTTTCAGTTCTAAAATAAAACTGTCCTCAAGAGACAGGTCCAGGATTCCCGCACGCATGGGATAGTGAAGATCCCATAACCTACACAGCACACGCACAAGAGCCAATAATTTGTGAAGAGCCTGCATGGCGCTGAGTCAGTCGAGAGGATCGTCAGGTTAGCCAGATGTCCCAGAGTTGTTAGCAAGTCCTGGTCCAGTCATCGTCTCTAGGTAATGTTCGGCGACGGTTCTTGGCCTTGGCCCCGGTCTCCCCACATTCTTATGATCTCTACAATGTTTTTTTTTCTTTCCTTTGGGTTTTTCAAAATCTCCAAAGTCTGGTCACTGTGCCAAGCCTCTCCAACATAGCGACAGGAGCATGCCTTCTAGTTAGAAGTCCGTAGCCACAAGCCAGGAACCGCAGATCCAAACACAGTGAAAAGATGTGGTCTGAGGGAGAGGGGGGTGCCTGGGAGTGGGGATGCCGCAAAATTCATCACAGCTCCAGGAGAGAGTAGAACGCAGAATGCCCTCACCCGTATCAAGTATAAGCAAATTAACCATTGCACCAGGCCTCACATAAACCATCCAGAGAAAGCAGTAAACTCCGGCCTCTGACACCACAAAACTGCACAATCAGGGGTACATGGGGGCCACAGAACAACTTTTTGACCCCCTCTGCCTTATGGTAAGTGAAATAGCAGATGACGTGAGATCTAGGGAAGTGCTCAAAAAACAACAAAAGTAGCCCAATCTTAGCCCTAAAAAAATCTCTGGAGAAAGGGTGGAGCCAAGATATCCAGCACCACATGGGAGGGGGATGTAGCACACTGCATGCCGAAAACAGAGAAGAATATACACACGTGATCTCGGGGCACGCTCCAACCACCAGCAACAATTAACAGCGATTTGCCCCCTTCTCGCTCAGTTCCACGCACATGTAGGTTGAAAACAGCGCGCACCGATGGTGCCCCCATGCACACACCAGGAGAGACAGGGACTCGGAAAACTGGCGGCATCCATAAAACCCTAGATAAAAACTGATGCGATCCATCCCTATGATCACAAGACCACTACATAAACCTCTCACTAATCCAAGCACCCAATTAAGTACGAAGACTCCCAAAATAGATTAATTTGCCTGATTACCCATTAGCCATCTTTAAGTTTTAGCCATTAAAAAGATACCACAATCGGGCCACCTTCAGGTGCCTCACTAAAAATTGCGTAAACAGGGTGTGGAGAACACACCCCTGAGGGAAATACGGGAACCCGAAGAAAAGATCATTAACAACGGCGCATATGCAATGTTTTTCTGAATTAACAAATTAACCAAGGTCTTTGCCAACAGGTCTGCAATTGAACCTCCAAGTGCACCACCTTACAGCTGCCACATCATCACCTCCAAAGCAAATCTGAAGTGTGTGAATCAAAATTAAGAGCTGCACTGTGAACTTTATTCAAGTGAACTCTTGAATAAAAAACCCTAATTTCCAGAAGATCTCAGACACCTCCCATGGATCCACATCAAAGACCTGCAATGTTCAATTACAAGTTATGTATTTCTGCACTTCTATATACCCTCTGTCTAGTTTTGGTGCTGCTGCACCTATTCGCTGCTAAATAGCTAACTGGGCAAATGGAGTTTGTTCAAAAACTATCACAGCGCATGAGTAGGGACCTCTCTCATGTCACTTATAATTACACCAACCCAAACATTACCATTCTTTATGCACTACACAGCGTCCTTTTACACAACACAAGGTATCAGCACATGACCGCCGCAGGCTCTAAGACATCAGCCAGGTCATTTTACATCTGTTCACTGATACCGCATGCAGTAGGTGCAGATAGACTTTTCTTGTCCCAAGAGGTAGCCCCTGAAAAATCAAAATGTCTTCTCTACTTATACCTATTCAGAATCAGGGTCAAAATCCAACCCAACAATTTAAAACCCCACAGAGTACTAGTGGATCTGGCCCCTTATGAGACCAACCCAAAGGCTCTATACCTTTTCACTGAGCCTTGCGATATTCAAACTGAATTAGACAGGATGTGCAGGAAGGGTACCATAGGAGAGGATACTGTTTGGCCCTGAGACTTCTTAGAGAAGATATTCTGGGAGGTAGCAAAATCCCCAACTCAATGCACAAACACATATGCTCTTGCCTCCATTTGTGAGCCAAGGGTGGCACTTAGCATATCTGGGGCAGTCATCTTTAACAACAAGTAAACCCCTGACATAGAGTTCCTGTGTAGGGCCACCCAGCTTGATGATATGAAGGGAAATGGGTCACGTAGGGCAGGGTTGAATGAAAGCATAGACACCACATGTCAGGAAATCCGGGATACTGCGGTGGGTGGATACACTTAGCTAGAAGGGAAGGGGCAAACACTAATCCTACGGAAACTTACAGTGTATTCTTTATGTTTCAGAGGTAAAGGAACGCTTCCACAGGGCATGAATGAAAACTGCGGAATGATCCTGCACATTCCGGATATGCAATGGGGCACCTCCATGCTGATGGATATGTACTGGCAGTGCGGCATGTTTGCCTACACTCAGTTTGTCCTTGGATGGCATGGACTCTGTTCTCAGGTAACCATACACACCTCTATCCTGGTCATTCCGGAGAAGAACTATCGGACTTGTACCAGCACCCGCTAAGGAGGAAGACAACCTTCCTGCATCAGACTTGTGAAAAAAGAACAGCAGATTATTTTGGCTGGGCTCAGTACAAGGACATTCCAGAAGAATTTAGACTGTTGCCGTCCTCACAAGTATTGGTGGGAGAGTCCATACCCTTCTTCAATGTGCAGACAAAAGCCAGTGCCTGCTGACTCCAAATCACCAGGTGGACAATGCTTACAATTCTGAACAGTACTGAACTCGGCCTTAATTCAATCAAGGAAGAACAGAGAGCAATCCGCATCAGTACGTGTTAGACGTAATGACCCCGATGGAGGGAGGGGTGTGTGCCAAGATTGGTGCGTCCTGCTGCACGTTTATCCCAGGGAATGACCTGGATAATGGGACATTGACTCTTGCCATCCAAGCCCTGTACCAATTACAAAAAGACATGCGCGAGGAGGGAGGTGCCACTGAGAATGAGTGGTTCTCAAATTGGCTCTCCTGGCTCCCCGTTGACTTTCCGGTCTGTGCTCATCATTGCTGCCATTTATCATTATGTTATTGTTTTTGTGTGGATCCGTCCAACTGGGGTTTTCCTGTTGTAAAAACGCAGTGCTCAAATTGGGTACAATACAAGTAACTAGGAAAGTAGTAATTGTCAAAACCAAAGAACATCAGTCCCCCAACAAAGTAACTGTCATGAAGTATTGAATAGATAGTGTAGTTGAACATTGAACTAGAGGGAGTAATGTTAATATTGAAAAGGTCAGTGTCAAAATGTATAACGATACATTCATTTATAAAAAATGTAATTGCATCTTTATTGCCTAATTCACCCGTTGGGAACTCCAAATCATACCCAACTCAAAAATGCGTAGATAAGCAGGCCCTGATACCCAGGCCCGTGGTCACTAATTGACAGGTCACAGGTGAGGTGGCACGTAGGCAGCAGACAAACGCACAGACAGGAAATCCCAGATCAATCCCACAGACAGACACTGCGACACCACAATGGTCCAGAGAGATTGGCCCCAATAAAGCGCACTTGGCCGAAGGGATGCACACGTTTCCAAAACACCATAAAATCAGATGCCACATGAAGTTAGGAATGCACAGCCAATCAGGACACAGCACACACATTAAACACAGTGATCACGTTCTCCCCATGCTGTACATCTGGACACGTTACCCACTGGCCGCATTGTGTGCACGCAAGGTTAAGGCCCACCTGGATTTCTCATCCATACATTATTTTATGGCTCCAAAGACAGGGTTCACATTCCTTACCATAAACGTATCATTGAAACCATTTTATTGCATCCAATGAACTGTATAAAGACCCATGTTCCACTGATTGCAAATTGAGACAGTCCTCGGACCCTCTGCCTGTGACTCTGCTCCAGGCAGCATTGTTTAATTAAACAAACTGTTCCTGTTATGCCAAATGCCTTTTGTCTCTTGTTTATTCAAGGTATTTCATGTTCAAGCAACACAAACCACTTCAGCGCCCATCTAACTTCACTGTGAGTGACATTATTCTGCTCTTTCACAATAGTACATCTGCAAGCAAAATAGTTTCCTTCAGTGCAAGGGACTACTCTGCAGTGTGTGCTTTTTGATAACAGAATATTTTGCTTTTAGACAATGTTGTTTTTTAAATATTAGTGTGATCAAGCAAGGCTTGGGTCCATAACTCCCCAGACTGGACCACCTCAATATTGAAATAAGCAAACAGGATGTCTGGGGGGGTTATTTTGATTAGAGTTGTGATAAACCTTAGACCATTAATTCCAAAGTTTTCAAGCTTTATTTCGCTTATTTGTGATATTTCAACAAAGACAACACCCACCAGTAGGTTAGGTATCCCCATCCTCTCACAGGCAGGACAGGAAACATGTGTTACGAAAATGAGTAACTGTCCGTCTGGTGTTAATATGAATGTAGGACTGGTTTAATTTCAGGCTGGCACACATGAGCGATTGATGTTTTTCTTGTGATTATTGATTTGTTGTTATTATTTGTTTGCAAAAACGTTCCATATATTATTATTTTTTCTCACAAATTTTTTTTGCACTATGTAAATGTTGTATATAGTTCCATTTCAAACGTTTTTGAATTGTGCGATTTACTAATGTGGTGTTTCTTTGAAAAGACATGCTCTATTGATTTATGAATGTCTTTGTTGAAATATCAAAAATAAGCGAAATAAAGCTTGAAAACTTTGGAATTAATGGTCTAAGGTTTATCACAACTCTAATCAAAATAACCCCCCCAGACATCCTGTTTGCTTATTTCAATAGTTTTTTAAATATTGGCATGGGCCCATTAGTTCCCCTATACAAAAACCATAACAAAACAAAACAAAAATTGACAAAGCCAAAAGACTGGCAGCCAACACCAGACCCATTGCCTTTGTCAATGCTTGTTTATGTAGGAATGAAGGAAGTGACAAGTCACACAAACTAGGCATTCCATGTATGGTTCAAATGTCATACAGAATGGCAACAGAGGTTTCAACTGCCATATTACCGGAACCGTACCACTCTCTCCTAAATCAGTCCCAAAAATGGAAGTAACATATACTCTGTTTTTTTCAATATTACTCACACTAATGTCATTTTCCAGAAACCCTTGACAACTCTTCCCAACGGGAAGAGTTAATCAGTGTGAACATTGTTGCAGCTACTGTTCCTATAGTTTAATTCAGAAGCCAAAACAGAGATGGTTTAAATTTCATGTGACCCGTTTTACTCCAATGGTGAGTAGCGTAAGATTGTCCACAGAAACCATAGTCAAGGTTTCCTACAGAGGGTATGCATTTGGTTCAAGGTTAATCAGACATTTAGCACTCACAGTCTTTATCACTATCCATGATTTGTTTGACCCGAACTTGGAGGAAGGAACCCACATTGAATACCAAAACTGAATTGAATGACATGTCCCATAAAATCAGTACTGACTGAGATGACCAGCAGCCTGCCAGTAGCCTTGAGCCACCATAAAACCAGACACTATACATATGTCAGCTATGTGTCATCTAAAGTTAACTGAAACATACTTTTTAATGGTCCTTCATGTCAGTTAATCTTAGGGTAATGTGGTGTTACAGCGAAAGCATGGTAAAATATTTATTTTTCTGCGTTTCCTCTCCCTACTACTCTAACCGTACTGGGCCCTTTACAATTAGACAATCTGCAGCATTTCCTTTTACCACAGAGGCAATGATCCTCTGAAGAATCTTTCTCCCTCTATAGGAGGGTTGGAAATTAGGGTGACCAAACACCACGTTAGCTGTCCAATGAGGACCATTAATTGACAGCCAACTCACAAATTTGTGATCAAATTAAAAAAAAAAAAAATTTAATTTATTTATTGGCATTTGACATAAGCAATGTATAGTAAATAGCAGATATTCCTCAACAATATAGAACAAATACTCGTGTGTAAATAAGAACAATAAAACAGTACAGAGGCATCACATTGACAAATACATGTGGAAAAAACGACATCGCATTGGAAAATCTAAGCATTTTGCAGTATGTATAGATCAAAGGACTGAAACCATAAAAGAAAGTAGTGGAAGAATGAGACATTATATGGACATATAATGGCATGAGAGGAGCAGGAACATACCGGTGGGAGTCGTTCAGAGGGATGCAGTGGAGACCTCTGGGGTTTGTGGTGTGTCTGTATTACGAGAGGATAGCCAGGCTAGAAACGGGCTCCAAATGTCTTTGGGTCGAGATGCCTGGGGCAGGAGTTCCCAGTATGTAGGTAGTTGTTCTTGACAGAATGCAATATCCAGTATCCAGGGTTTAGTGGCAGGTGGTCGGCGTTTACCCCAGTGCATTGCAATCCGGCGTTTTGCCAGAAGGAGCAACATGGCTAGGAGTTTACGGTGTCCTGGTATAACCTCCTGAACATAACCTAGAAGACACAGTTTGGGGGAGGGGGACAAGTGAGTTGCCAGGATCTCATTAATAAATGTAAGGATTTCGGTCCAGAATTGCTCCACGCCAGGGCAGCTCCAAGCCATATGAAAAAAAGAGGCATCTGGTGCCGCACATCTCCAGCAATCTGCCTCCGGGCGAAGACTTATACGTTTAAGTTGTAAAGGTGCTCTGTAAATGCGGTGTAGGTATTTGAAGTGTATAAGATGGAGTCGGTAATTGGGAGATAACATCTCCAATTGCCCGCAGCAGAACTGCCATTGAGCTTCTGTCAGTGGGTCGTCTAAGTCTTCGTTCCACCTAGCAAAGGCCTGCGGGTGGGTAATTGGGAAAGAGCGTTGCATGCTGCTATATAATCTGGTGATCAACTTATCTAGGGATGAATTCGTCAGTATTAGTTCCAGGGCTGGGAGAGGGGGAGGAGGGGCTGGAAATGTATCGTGCAGTGTACGGCACGTTCCCTTTAACGAATAGTATAATAATAAGCTAGAAAAGTTAGTGGTGCCGCCCGGTGAAGGTGCAGGGGGTTCAGGAAGGAGTCGCCAGGATATAGTTCCGCGAATGTCTCCCATCCCATGGCGTGGGCGCGTGCAGGGTTACCCTTATCTTCCAACACAGGAATTTGTGGATTATGCGCGAGTGTGATGGAGGGGGCATATAAGATTGAGTGGTTTGCACGAATACGAAGTTTGTCCCAAGCCCACCGCAACGGGTCTGGTGTGTGTATGATAGCATGATGATGCTTAAAAGGCTGGTACAGGGCCACCGCCAGAGGCAATGGTGCAACAATTTCGGCCTCTACTGCAACATGGGGTTGAAAGGGGGTCTGGAATATCCAAAAATGTAGGAATTGTGCTTGTGTGCAAAAGGCATATAGTGCCAAATCTGGAGCTCCAAGACCGCCTTGTGTCAGTGGCAATGTGAGTACCTCCCACGCTATACGTGGTTGCTTTCCAGCCCAAACCAGGGAAATCATCGAGGATCTTAGGGATTTCATAAATGATTGAGTAAGTTGTAGAGGGAGATTAGTGAACAAATATAACAATTTAGGCAGCACTATCATTTTAGCTATAGCAATGCGGTCAGCTAAGGAAACCGGGAGTTTAGACCAAACAGCTATCTTCCCCTCCAGCCAAGTCATCGTGCGACCAAAGTTTATGTCCCAGAGCTCCTGAGTGTCAGTGCTAAGCCAAATCCCCAGATATCGAACGGGACTGTCTGCCCACTGAATAGGATAGTCTGGTTCAAAAGTGGGGAAATCCGGGGTCAGAGGAAGTAGGGTGGACTTAGACCAGTTGATATGTACCCCAGAGAGACCCCCGAACTTGGTGAGTTCCCGCAGGACCTGGTTAAGGTTAATTAGCGGGTCTCGGAGGTATAAGGTAATATCATCAGCATACTGCGATATAATGATGTCTCTCAAAGGGAAGTCTAGACCTCGCATTTTATGGTGTTGCCTGATCCTGGCTGCCAAGGGTTCCATAGCGATGGCGAACAGCAGGGGCGACAGAGGGCACCCCTGACTGGTGCCACGTGTGATGTCGAATGTAGTAGATATCAATCCATTGGCGCGGAGTCTAGCAGTTGGTTGTGAATATAACAGCCTGATCTGAGTGATGAATAAGGGACTAAGACCTAGCCTGGCCAGGATGGTAAAGAGATAGGGCCATTCGAGCGAGTCGAAAGCTTTGGTGGCATCCAGTAAGGCTGCCAATGCTGGAGTGTGTGGGTCAAGATGGTGTAAAAGGGAAAAAAAGGTCCATAAGTGGTGGGAAGAGGAGCGCCCCGGTATGAAGCCGGATTGGTCAGGCCGGGCAATTAAAGGTAGGAGGGGCTGCAGCCGGTTTGCAAGGAGTTTAGCATATATTTTGTTGTCTATGTTGATAAGGGAAAGGGGTCGGTAAGAGTCACATTTATTGGGGGGCTTACCAGGTTTGAGGAGAGTAGAGATAACAGCTTCTCTTGTTGTTGGAGGGAGAGCGCCATTCTCCAGGGAGTCGGAATACATTTCTGCGACATGGGGTGCTAGTTTGGTGGCGTAGGTCTTATAGAATGCGGTGGTCAGGCCATCAAGGCCAGGAGCTTTGTCCAGCGGGAGACTATTAATGACCCGCACTATGTCCTCCTCCGTGAAGGGTTCGTCTAAGTATTCCCTGTGGGCGTTCCCGAGCCATAAAAGTTCTAGCGAGTCCAACGATGTAAGGAGGTCAGATTCTATTTGTGGTGTGGAGGAGGTATACAGCGAGGAGTAGAATTTAGTTAGGTGTTCATGAACCTCCCTGGGGCCCCTGATTAATGTGTCACTATCTCCTAGCAATTCCGTAATATAGGGGGAACAGCGAGAAGGTTTAAGAAGATTAGCAAGCGTTTTCCCAGGATGGTCTCCTTCACCGTATCTCCTGGCAGTTGCATGTTTCCCGAGGAATTTGAGCTCCCTAGCGGCCTCTTCATTAAAGTCGGAGAGTTTTTCACGTATTGTGACTGATAGAGAGGGGTCGTTATGCTGGTAGTATTGCAGTTCTAAGGCCTTAAGTTCGGTCTCTAATCTATGTAACGTGCCTCGAAGAGCCTTCAAGACACCTGACTGACGTGCAATACATTTCCCTCTTAAAACGGCTTTAAATGCTTCCCATAGAGTTGATGGAGAAGAAACGGAACCAGTGTTTAAGGTGAAGTACTCAATGATGTCGTTTCTGATTTCGGCCTGAAAGGCCGAATCTAAGAGGGCGTGAGGGGGCAGTCTCCATGTGAATTCCCGTCATATAGAAGTTGGGCAACTGTGCAGGTACAAGGGGAATGATCGGATAGCGTTCTTGGGAGGATCTGCCTGTCTGTCGCCCATGCCGCCACATCCCCAGATAACAGCCAGCGATCTAACCTAGACCAGGAGTTGTGTTGAGTGGAAACATATGTGCCTTCACGTTTCTGCGGGTTGAAGTACCTCCATATATCTACCAGATGGCAGTCGGAAATAATCGAATTGAGTGCCTGGCTAGACCTGGGGTGGAGCGCCCGGGAGGAGCCCAATCTGTCAAGCCCATCACACAAAATGACGTTAAAATCGCCTCCCCAAATCACAGTATCGCAACTCATGGCTGTGACCTTAGCCCACACCTCAAAGAAAAATTCCAGACTGTCAATATTGGGTCCATAGATTGCAGCCAGGACCAGTTGAGTCCCGCCTAAAGACCCTTTCAGCACAACGTATCGTCCTTCTGAGTCGATATGTGAATGGGTCAATGTCCAGTCTATACCGTGTCGTATGAGTATGGCCACCCCTCTCGAATAGCTGGAGTAGGTGGAGGAATAGTTAGCCCCCCCAGCGTTTGTGCAATAGTCTGTTAGTGTCTGATGGTAGGAGATGGGTTTCCTGCAGGAAGCATATGTCCACTTGTTGACGAACTAGGTAGGTATGCACCAGTCGTGCCTTCCTATAATTATTCATACCTCGAACGTTCCATGTTAAAAAATTGTAAGAAGCTGGTGAGGAGACTAATGGCATATGGACAGTAGGTGATGTGCAATCATAATCTTCTCCACTAAAAGTAAAAGAATGTAAACAGTGAACAGTCCATAAATACCGTGGTTAGGTTTCATCAGTGTATGTACGTAATTTGTAACAAGCACTCTTCCCACAAATTTAATACACTCCGGGGAAAATAGGATCTACACCTTCTAAATCTCTTCCCCAGTTCTCATACATTTCAAACGTATATTCACATTCACTAAGTCCTACAAAAACAGTATTGGTATTTGACTTCTGTCTGTCTATACAAAGTTTGCCTTTATGTTGTCAGTCTAAAGCTAATGAAACTATTCCCTCTATGATTTTCTTTTCTTTTTGCAGTAAGCTCCAAGGAATTAATTTAGGCAATGCATTATTGTTATTTGTTACATTCTCTCATCTACTTTCCACTAAATCTTTATAATTCTTTTCAACTATCACTAATTTAAACGTTAGGTTATTTCTAAGTGCATAAGCCATGTCCAAGGATTGAGTTGGTCTAAATACGTAACCCATAGTCTCAATTGTTGAAACTTCAGATGGCGGGTTTAAATGTTTAAGCACGGTCAGTTCAGAAAAGATCCAACCTTGATTAGAGTAATTATACTGCAATTGATCAGATCAATAAAAGAGGCTAGCTAACACACTGCAAGACATTCCATATGTTAAAGGTAATCTATGGTAAGTTACGCCCTCAGCAACTGATGAAGGTATTTGCATATAAATGTAGCAATTACCAATATCCATAGTATTTACATATTCGCCAAAAGATTAGTATAAACATTTGAGCTAAAATCTATTCTCAAAGCATTGTTGTGTAAAGAGTTGTCATTCAGATCAATTGAACCAAAATTATTTCTTTTAGTAGTTCCGGTAGGGATAGTAAGCTTAGAATCTTTCACAAAAACATAATGTGGCAGGTTTAATAAAATAAGCATTGCAATTAATATTAAAATTATAATAGAAAGAATCACAGTATATACACATTTGCATTTGGAAGAGATTCCAGTGTCAGATCGCATGGCTACTCAAAATTCAGACTGTTTAACTACAGAAAAATCAAAAATAGCAGCAGTGGTTTGAGCAATTCAACAAAATCTTGGCACAAAAAAAATTAAGGCGAAGCTCAGTAATCTTCTCAGATACGGAAAGACTCTCATATCAGCTTTGTTAATGAGTATATTCAGGAAAAACTGTGTCAGTCCATCGATTGGTACAACCAGATTAAAGTTCAAATCAACAACAAAATTTGTTTCAAAGAGATTCAGGTGGGCGCCTGTTATTAGCACAATACTTGTAGAATTCTCTCTCCCACTCATTGGCATTCAGGAGATGCGTACCTTTTGCTCTTTTTGATCACTTCACAACTGTTTGCTCATCATCTGTGTGACTTTGATCTGATTGTTCAGAGCTTTCAGGAATAGATGGTGGTACTCGTCCTGCGGTCAGACAGCTTCTCAAGATTTCACCTCTTCTGGGGCAATTGCCTCTGGGTACAACTCACTTTCTTACTGCACTAGGCCCTTCGCCAGTATCTGTACCTCTCGTAGTTATCTTGCTCGACTGTGACCCTCCGGTACCTACAGTTGATTCTCTCAGACCCCCCCTCAGGACAAATGAGTGCTGTCCCAGCAGCTTGCTGGTCCCTAGCAGCTTGACTAACCTGATCCCTCTGTCTCACTGTTACCACCGACACATTGGGAAGAGGTGCTGTTGTATCATCATGGGGACATGGAACTCTGCAAGTGTGGCTGGCATGCATCCAGTTCGAGAGGCCTCTGCACTTCATAGCTGTATTGGTAACTAGGATCACCTAGAACGGCCCCTCCAATGAGGTTCCAAACACGTTTTGAGTATGTGTTGCTTCACCATTACACAAACACCCGGACTGAGGTCATGGCACTGCTCCTCTTGGACCACATGGGCAGCTTCTCCAACCTGGTGAGAGACAGAACGTGGCTCATCAGCGAGGCCCCTGCAAAAGTCCAAAATCATATCATCCCTTATGTTGACTAGGGCATTTGCAGGAACAGCTGGCAGCCTCATGGCATGTCACATGATAACGTCGTGAGGCAACAATCCTGTCCTCCTATCTAGAGTACTTCTCAAATTCATCAACACAAGAGACAATGCATCTGGTCACTTCAGAGATGTAGAAGTGCATACTTTTGCCAATCTGAATTTCAATGTGCCATTAATCTGCTCCACCAACCCAGAAGCCTCTGGTCGGTAACTGCAATGGAGCTTCTGCTCAACCTGTAGTTCTGCACATAACATTTTTAGGACCTCAATATTAAAAGGAGTTTTGCGGTCTGACTCAAGAGAAGCCGGAAATCCGAACCTTGGAATCAATTCCCTCAACAGTAATTTTGCCACAGTTAAACTGTCATTCTCATGAGTAGGATAAGCTTCAACCCACTTTGAAAAAATGCACACAATGACCAAAGCATATCTTAGTCAGTTGCAAAGGGGCATCTCTATGAAATCCATTTGCATCCGGTCAAAAGGACCTCAGATTTACCAATGTGACTCATGACAACTTGTGTTTTTCCTCCTAGGTTTTGTAGCTGATATACTACACAACGATGACATAACGTTTCTGCAGTTACTCTGAGTCTAGGATTGTACCACACCTGTTGGAAAAGGCGCATCATTGCATCTTCCCCAACATGTGCAGGACCGTGGGTCTTCCCATTGATGACAGTAGGCTGTCAGGCAACACTGGTCTGCCATCAATATAAGCCCACACGTCATCTTCCCTTTTGGTGCAACCTGCTCGCACCCAACCGTGCTTTTCTGCTTCTGTCACCTCATCCTGCAGTTTCCTCACCTCCTCCCAGGTATCTAAAGCTGACAACAACAAATTACAATCTGTGACGGGGGATGTGTCTTTCAATATTTCCTCATTAAAGGTATGTGCATTCAAGGCACAATGCCTTGCCCTCTCTTCAGCATAACGGTTACCGGCTGTCACATAGTCAGTACCTTGACAATGAGCGACACATTTCACAACAGCAATTTGGGCAGGCAATTGTAGGGACTGCAAAAGGCTCCTCATGCACTCTCCATTTCTAATGGGAGAACTAGAGGATGTCATGAACCCACGCTGTCACCACAATTGGCCAAAGTCATGTGCGACTCCAAAGCCATACTGACTATCAGTATAAATTGTAACTCTGAGCTGTTCTAATATGGTACATGCTCATGTCAGAGCTATGAGCTCTACAACTTGCGCAGAAAACACTCCTTGCAACCCTGTAGCCTTCACAACACCTCCAACTGCGCACACAGCATAAGCATTCTTCAGACTTCCTTCATTGTCTCTCACACATGAACCATCAACAAACAACACATGATCAGATTAAGGCAATTGCTTGTCGGAAATATCAGGACGCATCTTCGTACACAACTCATTCATATCCAAGCAATCATGCTCGACTTCATCACATTCTCATTTCCAGGCAATGGCATCAAGGTAGCCGGGTTCCACACTGTACACCTCTTGAGAGTCACATTTTCTTCACCCAGCAAGATATTCTCATACTTAACCAAATGACTATTAGTCAGATACTGTGTTTAAGTACAAGTCAACAGTATCTCCACTGATTAGGGCATAAATAATGTCAGTGGATGACCCATGACAATACTTTCACACTGCTCAAGACTCACGCACGTAGATGCAACCGAATTCAAACATCCAGGCAAAGCAGCCTCAACAGGGTCAAGTGTCGCCGAAAAATAGGCCAGCATTAGAGAAGAAACATTTTCTAAACGTCTTTAAGTTAATATCATGCATTTAAGTGAAATAGCCTCTAAACCACCACCACATATAATGTAATTAAATCAATTGAAATAGAGAATATTAGGAACATTCACCAAATTTTCTCAACATTCACATTAGTGTATCATTTTCTAAATTCACATTGCAAAATTTATTTTATACTTTTCATAAACTATAGAATCTCTAGTATTACTATGCGAAGTTTCAAGATCGTACCTTAGAAACACATGGCAATTTTATTAATACCATAATTCATCAATAAATAATAAACAACATTTTCATAAGAAACTCTTATTAGTGCAACTCATTTCTATGTATTAGTATTGCTTTGTATGTATATTTTGAAACATGCTTTTACTGTGCTTCAACTACACTGCCATCATTTTCATGTGTCACTGTGTCTAACATGTGCAAAATATACTTTCAGCTTTTTGTCTTTTTAATCAGAAAATGTGTTGCGTATTATGATTTTTAAAATCGTGCAACATTAGTGGTCTGAATTTATAAGGTAGTCCGTCAGAAAGGTGAATGGTAGAGACATTTAGAGCACAGTATTTGTCGAAAGCACATAGATACACACTACAGTTTGGGGTGAAACTAAAATAAGATGTAATTTTATTATAAGTCCCAATGTCATCCGTGTCCAGGTTTGATAAAATCAAGAGGTAGAAAAGGGACTGGGAAAATCCTTGAAAAGTTTTATGTGTTAATGCCTGCCTACGGGTGCAAGAAAACAGAACGTCTGCCGTAATGCAGAAGTTGCAAAAAGAAAGAATCACAATAAAAACACAAAGGGAATCTATAGAAAAAGTTTCAATTCTGCGAAAGTGTGAAAGGTAGCAAGCAATGGCACTAAAATACTGAATGAATGTGTTGATCACTGTAGGACTTCCAATGTTCAGGTATAAAGTTAGTGAAGTGTGCAATTAATATAATTTGTAATTGCACAATTGTATTTTTGTTCTGTGTATGCGTTCATTACTCAAAGCATGGTGATTTTCTAGGTATGGTATGTAGCATAATGCTATGATTACTTACCGGTAATCCTCATTACTCTTAGTCCTACTCGTCCTCGACCCAGTCATCACTAATGAGGTATTCCACTTGACAGGAAACAAAACAGGAAACGCTTTTAGGCTCCACCCACCCTCCTGCCAGGGGCTATAAGTACATAGCCAACAGAAAGCACATCCTGACATACCAAGCAACAAAGGCCTGAACAGGGAGGGTGGGTGGGAAGTATGACTGGGTCGAGGACAGTAGGACTAAGAGTAATGGGGATTACCGGTAAGTAATCATAGCATTACCTCTACGTCCCTCGTCCTCGACCCAGTCATCACTAATGAGGCATACCAAAGCAACCCCACAAGCAGGCCTTTGGCAAACCACACAGAGAACAGAGACCGAACACAAAAGTGGAGTGCAAGAAGAGAAAAACATTTTAATGTAAACACACAGAATTAGGGGGGGGAACAACCCCCACAGTACGCAACACACCACAACCAAAAGTGGTCCGGTCAGACAGAGCACAATTCAGACGATAGTGTCTCACAAAAGTAGAACCAGAAGCCCAAGTCCCAGCCCGACAGATCTCATCAAGGGAAACCCCATGAAAAGCAGCCCAGGAAGCAGAAACACCCCGAGTGGAACGGGCCTGAACCCCAGAAGGGCAAGGCAAACCAGAGCCCTGATATGCCAGAGAAATAACAGCCTTGATCCAGCGACCCAGAGTAAGACGGGAGGAAGCCTTACCACGACCAGCCAGACCAAAGGTCACAAAGAGAGTCGGAAGAACGAAACCCCGCAGAGCGGGTAACATAAATAGACAATGCACGCCTCACATCCAGAGAGTGAAGCAACAACTCAGCAGGCGAGGAAGGAGAAGGACAGAAGGAAGGAAGAATCAACTCCTGAGAGGAATGAAAACGAGAACGAATCTTAGGAACAAAGGCAGGATCCAAAGAAAGGACCACCACGTCATCCAAGAAACGTAAAAAGGGAGGAGAACAACGCAAGGCAGTGAGCTCACCCAACCGCCGAGCAGAAGTGACAGCTACCAAAAAAGCCACCTTAAAAGAGAGGAATTTAAGGTCAACAGACTCCAAGGGCTCAAAGGGAGAGGACTGCAGAGCACCCAGGACCAAAGAAAGATCCCAAGGAGGAACCGGAGAACGAGCAGAAGGAGAGGACAGAGAGAAACTCCGGAACAGCCGGGAAACCAACAACCCATCCGAAGACGGGAGCGAAGCCGGATCCCGGAACGCCCGAACAGCAGCCCACTGCCCCTTCAGTGTAGACAAGGCATAGTGTTTCTGAAACCCATCCAGAAAAAAACTGAAGGATAGAAGTGATAGGGCAAGAGGAGGGAGACAGACCAAACCCCGAACACCAGGAGGAGAAAGAAGCCCAATGTTTCGAGTAGGAGGATAAAGTGGAACGCCTACGGGAGCCCTGCATCACAGTGATGAGGTGGTCAGGCAAACCCCGGACCCCAAGAGACAGCCGTTCAACCTCCAGACCGCCAGGGTGAGAGGGACCAGGCGGGAGGGAGAGGGCGACCTCAGGGGAGACGGGTAGCGGGGAAGAATCCAAGGAGGACCCACCGCCAGGCTCAACAACAACGGGAACCAGGACCTCCGAGGCCAGTGAGGCAAGACAGCCACCACCCGGGCACCCACCCGCTGGACTTTCAGCAAGAAGGCCGGAATCAGGGGGAAGGCGGGAAGGCGTACAGCAACCAAGGGGGCCACCGGAGAGACAACGCCTCCACCCCCAAGCACCCAACTCCGGAGTCCGGGAACAAAGAGGAAGCTGCGCATTGGTCCTCGAGGCAAACAAGTCCAGCTTGGGAGTCCCGAACCTCCGACAGAGCAGCCGGAAAATCCTGGGGGAGAGACACAGGGTCAGAGAAGACGGAAACCTGCGACTCAAGGCATCCGCCACCACATTGTCCACACCCTTGATATGCTGAGCAGAGATGGCCAGAAGATGACACTCCGCCCAACCCGCAATCGCACAGGCCACCAGGTTCAATGAAGGACTGCGAGTACTGCCCTGGTGGTTGATGTAAGCCACAGTAACTGAGTTGTCGGACCGAACCAGGACATTGCACCCCAGCAGACGACCCTGGAAGAAACGAAGAGCACGGTCCACTGCAGACAGCTCCCTCCAATTGGAGGACCGGCGGGACTCCGACCGGAGCCAACGAGCCTGAACAGTCCACTGACCCAGAGTCGCCCCCCAACCTGACGCACTGGCATCCGTCGTCAACACCAAAGGAGGCGGCAGGTGAATCCACATTCCCTTGGAGAGATTGGAGGAATCCAGCCACCACTGGAGAGCGGACACAACTTCCAGAGACACCGGCACAGAGACAGCATAGTCCTGAACCGGAAAAGGCACCCAACGTTGAAGATGCCACAGCAGAGGCCGAAGATGAACCCTGGCCCAGGGCACCGTGAAGACAGTCGCAGCCATATGACCCTGAACCTCGAGCCACTGAAGGAGGGGAGCCGCAGCCTGGGACAACAACCTCCGCAACAGGAACTGAAGCCGCAGAAGCCGGGAGTCCGGAAGGAACACCTTGCCCAGGATCGAATCGAAGACGGCCCCTATGAAAGACCGCCGAGTTGCAGGAAGCAGCTGGCATTTCGGAAAGTTCACGAGAAACCCATGCAGCTCTAGCGTACGGATGGTCAAGGACAGGTGCTGAGACAGGACCGTAGAGGAAGGAGCCTGGAGCAGCCAATCGTCCAAGTAAGGAAACACCGACACACCCAGGAGGTGAAGATGGGCCACCAAGGGAGCCACCACCTTGGTGAACACGCGGGGAGCGGACCGCAGACCAAATGGAAGGACACAGAACTGCCAATGACGACCCTCCAGGCAGAAGCGCAGGAACTTCTGATCCTCCAGAGCCACAGGCACATGAAGATAAGCGTCCTGGAGATCCAGTGTAGCAAACACCCAGCCGGCCTGAATCAAAGGTATCACCCGTTGCAAGGTCTCCATCTTGAAGGGGATCTTCCGGACAAACAAGTTCAGACTCCGGAGATTGATGACAATCCGAAAACCTCCTGTGACCTTCGGAACAAGAAAGACAATCGAATAGGTCCCCAGACCCCACTCCAACCGGGGAACGGGCACAATCGCCTTCTTCAAGAGCAAAGTGCGAACACCGTCCACCAAAGACTGACGCCGAGACTGGTTCAAGGGCGTCGGAGTCCGCACCACGCCCGAGGGAGGAGGAAGGGACAGAAACTCGATCCGATACCCCTGGACCAGGACATCCAGCACCCACTGATCGGAGGTTGTCCGTCGCCAAGGAGGAAGAAACAACTGCAACCTCCCACCAACCGCTGGCGCAATACCAGCGTGACCAACCTCGGGGGCGGCATAGTCAGGAACGCTGCGGCCCCTGTCCAGCATCTCGGGGGGGCTTCTTCTGGAACTTCCGGGGGAAACCCCTACCAGCACTGTTTGGGCCCTTAAAGGAGGACTGCTGAAACCTGGAAGGCTGACGAAAGGTCTTGGCATGAGAGAAAGAAAAATCCTTACGAGAAGGCTGTCGACGGAAGGAAAAGGAATGCTTCCGCTCCTTGAACACCTTGTGAAGTTTATCCTCAATGGCGTCCCCAAAAAGACGAGGGCCAGTAAAGGGCAAGCGCAAAGCCATGGATTTCTGCGCGGCGTCCGTATTCCAACCCTTCAGCAACAAGTTGCGATGAGCAGCAATAGAGGAACCACAGGACAAGGCAGAAGCACGCACAGAATCAAAGGCAATGTCCGAGAGAAATTCAGCCTGACGTTCCATGGACTCCAGCAAATCCGGACAACTGCCCCCTCCTGCATGGTGGAAAACAAGGTCTTAAAGTCAGTCAACAGTGATTGAGCGACATAAGCCCCATATACACCAGAACGGATAGCAAGGTGAGAGCCAGCATAAGATTTCCTCAACGCAGAGTCAATTTTCTTATCCACCCCATCACGTAGAATATTATCATCCGCCATAGAGGGACGACCCACCAAACTGGCGACAATGGAATCAACATGCACTGACTCAGGAAACGACTCCTCCATGTCCTGCAAAGGATACAGTTTGGACATAAAGCGTGGCAACATGATGTGATCCGGATCCTTCCATTCTTTCAAGAGGACATCCATCACAAAGGGATGAAGAGGAAGAGAAGTAGTAACAGGTTTCCGAAACTGCGGCAGAACAGCATCCGTGGAAGTGCTGGCCACAGCATCATCAGGAAACCCCATGTTCACACGCACATGAGAAAGAAGGTCAGGCAACGACTCCTTAGAAACATATTTGCCTTTGAGATCCACCGCTCCCAAGGAAGAGGCATCAGAAGAATCCGAGGAAGAAATGTCTGAATACAGACCAACACCTCCAGCAGAACGACCCCCAACAGATTTCTTGGAGGACCGCAGATCAGACAAAGTCTCCAAAATCAGGCGCTTCAACCGGCCGTCATCCAACTTGGCCCGCTTCACCGGAGGGGCAGAATCCCCACTGACCGCCGGGGGAAGAAGAAGAAGAGGAAACAGGAGACACATGCCTCCGTTTCCTGTGATGTTTCCCCATCACGAACACCAAAACACAGGACCCAGCGCACACAACCAACAGAGGTAGGAACAGAACCAAATGTGACCCCCCCCCCCACCATTTAAACAAAAAATAAGCCAGAAATCGTCCCCTAATCAACCGGCATGGCAAACAGCTGAGCACAACCCAGAAGCGAGGCGGGAGGGGGCGTGGCCAACCAAAGCCACAAAACTCCAGCAAACACGGCCGCCGAAGGCCGAAAGCACGCTGAGAGCCCAGCCCCGGCGCCTATCACTCATGAGGACGCCGGGAACAAGACGCCAACCAGCCCGAACGTCGCGGAGCACCCTGGAGCCCAACCCAGGCGCCCCGCACAGAGCACGAGCAGCGGAGCACCCAGAGCCCAACCCGGGCACTCCACAACGTCTGCGGTAGAGCCCAAATGAAGCGCTGCGTATGGAGCGTCCGGACCCCAAACCGGGCGCTCCACCAATTTCGCGCCAGAGCGGCACGAGAGGAAGCGGAATTGGAGCACTCGGACCCCAACCCGAGTGCACACAAAGACATGCGGCACACGGAGCGTCCGGAACCCAACCCGGACGCTCCCCAGAAACCAGGAAGGCGTCGAAAGAGGTGCAGGCAGGCCCAAGGCAGGAGGAGCCTGACTGCGCATCCCCAGCTCCACGGAACACACGGAGCACAAAGGAGGACTCACCAGATAGCAGGACTCCAGGAAACCAGCGCAGCCCAGCAGAACCGGCAACCAGGAGACCGAAGGAGTCCAGGAAGCCCAGCAGCCCGACTCAAGTAGCTCCCACGAAGGTCCAGGAGCACCCCAGAGCCCAGCAAAGGAGGAAAACCACAGGACAACACGAAGCAGGTAAGTGCCCAGCACCTACCCAAGCGTCCCCCGTCAGGTCCACCGACAGGAAACAAAACAGGATGTGCTTTCTGTTGGCTATGTACTTATAGCCCCTGGCAGGAGGGTGGGTGGAGCCTAAAAGCGTTTCCTGTTTTGTTTCCTGTCAAGTGGAATACCTCATTAGTGATGACTGGGTCGAGGACGAGGGACGTAGAGGTAATGTGTTGTGATACATATAATAATAACTGTTCAGGTAACTGCTTGATTTTAGTTTGGATTTTAGTAAGCTGGCATTTCACGTTTTGTTTGTTTCTAATTATGATTCTAACTATTTGCTAAATGTTCTCACATCATTAGTTGAGATATTATAGTCGATGTAGTGTGTAAAGTGATGAATGTAGGAAATAATTTGCCAGGTTATAAAGATGGTGTGATAGGGGTGGGAGTTCTGGTTAATTTACTATTTTAACGGTTGTATTTTATGTCTTTTGAGAGTCTGTATGGTAGGAACTATTTACCTCCGGTCGACTTTAATATGTTTTTCAAGTGAAGTGTGACACAAATTATATTTAATTAAATAAGAAATCTATTGTATTTTGATTAATAAGAGTGCAGTTGTGCTCAGTAATATGTGGCCTTTTCTCACTTGTCGGACTGGTGCATGCATCATTTTGGCATTTTACTGTCTTGTCCAGGGTGGAACCAACATTGGCTGAACCTCGGACCACAAGGACTGCACTGATAATGATAATGCAACAGTCCGAAGAGGAGTTCAGCTACCTTGAGGTCAACATCCCTGCTGGTAGGAGACTGTACCTGACCTTTTGCACAACACCTCCAGGAAACTTATCTTGGGTGGACAAGTTGTCTTCTAGCACGCACAAAGGGTTTGGCCCCAAGGGGCAGCACATTCCTGTGAAAAACGGACAGCTTCTTTAAAGCTGTTCCGTGTTTTCACTGTGCAGGTGGCACCTGCCTGCGCTTTCAAAGGGATTAGAGATCCCCTTGAAGGCGGGTGGAGTCACTGACTGTACCCCCCTGCAAGGGGATGTCTGGGGGGTTCATAGGACCTCCTTTCCCCCACTCCAGAGGGATGCTCTCAGGGGGCGCACTGTCAGTGTGCCTCCTGAGAGCTTCTTTGCCTCTGCGCCCACTTCTGTAATACAGCTCAGGCGCAGAGGCAAGGGGATTCCCTCTTTTGCATTGTGCAAGCCCCCATGCAAATGAGGGAATGCCCCCTGCAGATAGCGCTGGATCTATATGTGCGCCAGCGCTAACAGGATTACAGAAGGGGCTGCACAAGCGTCTGCGGCTCCTTCTGTAATACCAAAGTGCCCTGGGGCGTGCAAAGTGAGTGCAAACGCCTCTTGCGCACCCGGGGCACTCTCTGTAATACGGCCCCAGGTCAGCTACTAGCTGCCACAGTTCTGTGTGTTGCCAATCCAGATAGGTTAACAGGGCAGCTAACAGGTTGCCAGGTAATTCCAAACAACCTTGAATAAGTCATAGGGGGAGATTAAAAAAAAACCTTAAGCATTTGGACAAGGCTTGTAGGTGTTCCAAAAAAAGAGTGACTTCCCCACTCTTTGGCAATTTGAGTGGGGTGGGAGGTATAGAGACTCCCCCCACACACCAGGTCTTTAGCCAAGGTGGGTTGGTACCATAAGGGTATAAGTCCACCTAGTCTTGAGCAGGGGGCTTCATGGAGGTTAGCCTGGCCAAATCACCTCTCCCCATGCATTTGAAAAAGCCAGGAAGAAATATTCTTTAAACCCCAGTCCAGTGGCAAGACAAGGGAGTGTTTGGGACCCCCTGGCTCTAGCCAGACTAGAAAAGTAGGGTGAAAGGCTTAGTGTATTTTAAACTCTAGCCTGGACTGTATGGCATTCCTGGATAAGACAAGCGTTAGCTGGTGGGACTGTGCTTCTTCGTTGTGTGTCTTTTTTATTTTTCCTCTGATATTTGCAACATTGGAAGGTTTTTCAAGTTAAAAAAAAATGACAATTTTTTTTTCCACCCAAACATAATGTTTCACCATTGACATCATTTTCACTGCTGTGAAGTGGCAATGTCTAGTCATGGGCGGAGGGGCCCGCCCCCTTTATTCTTTCCCATAGGCACTGGTAAAACTAAATTCATATTTCAAGCTAGTAATAATTCAAGGTTCAGTTACAGTATTCCTTTGAATAATTCACATTTACTCTGACTAGAACCCACTGCCTGGCCTGGGGGCTGCTGCACTCTCCCCAGGTGTACTTCTGCGCAAGCGTGTGCCTGCAAAGCCAATACTCTTTGCGGGGCTGACTATCTCACAGCCCTGAGGCCTGTGTGCAAATAAAAAAAACTCAGTACTGTTGAGTATGAAATCTGGCATAGATTCACCTTCTGAGAATGAGAGTAGGGGCTCACTGCCATTGTGAGAGAAAACACATATTATGATGTATTATATAGGGCTTTGGACAATGGGGCTCATACATTCAGTGGGAACACATGATTCATTGAGTTTAAACAAGGTAGGAAGCAGTCTAAAAGAAACATTTCTACATAGAATACATTCAGTGATTTTCCCACCAACTATCCATTATGATTTGATCATTCTCACATTCTTGGTTATACAGTTTAACTGATACAATGTTAACAGAATTAGGATGAGCAAGATTTGTCCTTGGCTTAGTATGTTCAGGAAACTTTTCCTGAGAACATTTTCTGCTGACTTGTGTGAATCTATTAAAGTTTATTATGGAAAAGGAATCAACAATAATATCACGTGACATAGGATGACGTTCAAACAAGATGGAAGACAATGTAAACACGATTCAGTATCAGCAATAGCAAAATATAGCGCAATATTTTTATTAATAGACAATTAGCGCTCATGCTTTCCCCGCCCCCTTTGATGATTCCATCATCACTTTAGTTCTTTATTACAGAATATCATTCACTAACTTTGGATTCTTTGGTTTGGTCTCTTTGAAATCCTTCATGTTATCATAAAGTTCCCTTTGCATTCTCCTCAACTTTATTATTAAGTCTCTTTAATTTTCTTCCTCTCATTGCTGGCTTCTTCTTATACCCACTCATTCCATTCAATGATGAAATTCCTTTCTAACATTACAAGAAAAGAAGCACAGATGCAATTCTGATTAATATGACAAAAATGGTGTTAAAACTCCTCTACCTAGCACTTATCCAATCTTTCCAAACCATTAACGACTGATCTGAAAAATTATCCAAATCCTTCCCAGGCAGCTGTCTCTTCTAGTTTAGTTAATTAATCCGTTACAGTTTACAGTTTATTTATTATGATTTGGGACTCCGAAGAGTTCCACATAAAAGAAAAAGATACATCTAAAAATCAACATTACACTCCATAAAAAGAGAGAAAGAAAAGTACTAAATTCATCATAGCATATCATATAAAAACAAGGAAAAATGTGTATATGGGAACCATTCAATAAACTTTCAGGTGCCAAGAGGATTGATCCGTAATAAATCAGATTACCATCGATGGGTACTTAGGGGACTTTTACAAAGATTATAATCTAAAGCTATCATAAAAACTTTCAAAATTAAACCCATATAATAAAATGCGGATTTGTCAATTCGCAATACAGTACAAGATAACCAGCAGCATAACCATGTAGTGGAAAGCGGGAATTTGTCAATCCACAATACAGTACAAGATAACCAGCAGCATAATAACGGTACAAAAATATTTTAAAACTTCACAGAAACATTTTCACCTTATGGTACTCGATAGCTAGCAGCAAAAAAAAAAGTTGGAGAAGTGCTCAGATACATACATAGGAAATCAGCATACAGTACTCGTTAGCTAGCAGCAAGAAAGTTTGGAAAAGTGCCAGTGCTCAGATACCTACATAGTAAATCAATCAATACTGTTCTAATATATATTTAAAAATTGTTTAAAAAAGCTAAAAAATTTAAAACAAACAAGTTCAGATGGGGGTGCCAGCAGACAGTTGCGGGCCGCTTCTGCTGTGTTAATATTATATTTTAAAAAACACTTCCTTAGGTATCTGCGACGTATCGGTTGTAATGTCGGGCAAACAAATAGGACATGATTTAAGTCTTGTATACAGGAGTTACATAAGTGACAAAGTCTTTCCTGTCTAGCAATGCCCTCCCAAGCTCCTGTTACAATTCTTAGAGGGAGTAAATTCAGTCTAAGCAACAGAATAACTCTACGTACTCCATGTTTTAGATTCCATAAAACATATGGTTGGGGTTTTTTAGAAATACTACTCCCTACAATACAATCATTATTTCTATTCTCTGCGCACATTTTAGTATCTCTTTCGCAAGAAACCCCATAGATTGTTTTTTTAATTCTGATTTTCAAAGCACGTTTACAGAGTAGCGCCGCTCTATCCCTATCTAAGCCAAACATTGTTATGGCTTTTAAATGATTCCTAAAAAGAGCACTCTTATCTTTCTTGCTGACAAATATTTCCTCGCATAGAGCTACCCGTAACATATTCTCGGAGCTGTTTACTAGTCCATTGCTCCATCTTAAGCACGCAGCCATAGTTAACACATAAGTGGAGAGTAGCCCGAATTCAAGCCTAATCGCTGCGATAGGAGCAGCTCAATTCAGATTACATATTTGGCGCCAGATCCGTCCCTCTACTTTCTCAAATTTATCCTACTCTTGTGCATCTATTGTTTCACAAGCATAGCTCAGTGCTGGTGGTATCTTTATTTTATAGACTGATAAAATGTGTGTGAAGTGTCTTTTCCCGCAGTGTGTATACAGTCGATTGATTGCAAAGGCTTGTGAAATTGCCTTGCCTTTACAATGATCCATATGATTGCTACCGGAACACCTGTTAGTAAAGATTTTTCCTAAATATGGATAAAACTTTACTACTTCCAGTTTCTCATTTCCCAAAAACCAATGCAAGTTTTTTCTGACTTTACATCCCCGATAACTAAAAATCATAACTTTACTCTTTAAAATATTTATTTTTAAATAGTATTCTTCTGTATACCTAATCAACTCAGCAAGGCGTCTTTGAAGTCCAATTAGGGTTAAATCCATTATTATGGCATCATCTGCATATAGCAGACAGCTCAGCTTTAAATTTCCTAATTTAGGGGAATCCCCTTTGCTGAGCCCCACTCTTCTTGGCAAATCATTAATATAAATATAAAAAAGAAGAGGGGCCAAAAGGCACCCTTGCTTCAACCCATTTTTAGTTTCTATTTTTCTCGAAAGACCCTGTGTTCCCCCTAATAAAACCTGCGTCCAAGTAAAGGAGTGAAGTGCAATAATCAATCGTAATAAATTCCCTGGTATCCCCATTGCGACCAGTTTTCTCCACAACGTCCCCCGATCTACCCGGTTGAATGCCGTAGAGAAATCTATAAAAGCCGCATATAACGGCATGCCTCGACTCACTGGATATTTTTCAGTTAAAGTTTGCAAGGCGGTGATATTATCCAAGGTACCACTGTTTTTGCAAAATCCTGTTTGTTCTACGGGAATTAGATCATTTCCAAATGCCTAATCTTGCAGATGGGTGAGGATGCTCTTCGCAAATAATTTGCCAGTCGCATCCAGGAGAGAGATCTGTCTAAAACTGGCAGGGGAATTTTTTTGACCCTTTTTATATAGTGGAACAATTATACTTCCTTCCAGGATTGTGGGATGTCACCATGGGTATAACAATGGACAAACAGTGGATGTAAAAATTTCGCCCACGCTTCGCCATCCTGTTTTATTATGGCTATTGGAACATCATCTGGGCCCATCGCACTAGAGTGTCTTGCCCCTTTAATATAACCCTCTATTTCAAAGCATGTTGGTGCTCCATATTCGCTCCCCACGGACGGGGCAGAGCCAACATCTTGATTCCATCCAACTGCGGAATTTAAAGCATACAGCTGGGAAATATACGTAGACCATTCTGCATCTGGAATCAAAATGGGCTTTGACTTCTCTCTCCCATTGCAAAATTTTGCTATCAGCGCCCAATGTTTCCTAGTGTCACCGGATTGAGCAACCTCTCGAGTTTAACCCAATTTGAGTCTTCGACCCTTCTACGTTCCGATACCATTTTCCTTTTCCGTACCTGTTTCAGTCTGTTAATTTCCTTTGCCTTGGTATCGTAGACAGCCTAAATTGTTCTCTAATTAAAGCATTAATTTCCCGATTCAATTTTTTGATTTCCCATGATATAATCACTGATGGTGCAGAACTATGAGCTTGCTTTTTTCTTCCAAAAGATCTAATTGCAACCAAGATTCTCTCAAACCTGTCAATGGGGGTTTCTTGGGTACTAATAAAAGCAACATTTTTCAAAGACTCTCTTAAAACTTGGCAGCAAATTATTTGACCAACTAGTGCGCACATTACTGCAATTATATAAGACCTTTTCGTCCCTTTGATTCCAGAGATCAGGTTTCTCGGTTTCTATATCGACATTAACAGCCAAAATTCTATGATCACTCATGCTTGTTGGAAATATCCTAAATTGTGTACATACACTAAAGAGTTGGTAAGATACCACCATGTAATCAATTAATGAGTGACCATATGGGCCCCGATAAGTATAAGAGGCTGGGGAATCCTCTGGAAATCTGCCATTTAACATTACTAGGTCGAACATTCTCAAATGATGCAGAAGTAACTGGCCTCGTTTATCTGATCTTAAATGATCGGGCAGTAAAGAATCTGGAATGGACCATACTTCCTCCAATTCAGGGTTTGAAAAAGACATGACTGCACTGTTGGATAATATGGCATTAAAATCACCCACCATCATAATCCGCGAGCATTCTTCAGTGCTACTTATCCTTTGCACGTAAGTACAAATTGAATCAACCAGTGAGTTGGATGCTCTCCCTGGGGGAATATACACGTTTACCAGAAAAAGAAAAGCAGCTTGCCCTGATTTATCTTCCCCAATCCTCAACTTCACACCCATACAGCACTTTGAGGGATGAATGTAAATCACTGGATCCCATCTCACGGTACAGCTAAGTAGAATAGCTAAACCACCACTAGCACGCCCTTTTACAGAAGATTTTGCTGCACAACAATATACATAAAAATTCTCAAACTGAAAGTCCCCACCCTTCCAGGTTTCCTGGAGGCAAATTATTTTAGGGTCATATTCTAATAATGATTTAAGCTTACAATTAGTTTTTCCTACCCCAGCTAAATTCCAGGATAGGATTCTTCCCAATTGGCTACCCCCGCAATAGGGGGATTTTTGTAGTTTCTTTTGAGCCATTCAGGGTTCCGGCCACCCAGCTCCACTGGGCCATCTCATCCTCCACAATGGGACTATTGGCCTTTGAACTTGGGGACCTATAATGTTAATTTCTCTATTTCCTAGATTTCTCCCTACTGTTATTTCAACGTCTTTAGGATTTATAGGGATTATAACGCCCATGGGAGTGGAGAGCCCGCTACCTGGCACCTGGTGAATCTTTCCTGAACTTTCAGACGAAACTGGGCAAGGGTTCCCACAAGAGAGCACGTCTATTCCTCTCTTCCTAAAGGAATCTACATTAGCTAATACTAACATTGAAACTACACCTGACGTGAATGTGACTCTGGTACTTGGAGGGGCACTCCTCAGGTCTAAATAGACCAACTCAAGGTCTTTGCTTGTTACCAGTCGCAAGTCCTCTATTTCTGATAACAACTGTAAAAGGGTGCTTCTATTCAGAGCAAAGTCCTGTTCACCTGCCCGACACCCGGCCCTGTATGCCCTATGGGCCTTTTACCAATCGGCCCCAAGACCGAACCCCTCTCTGACCTACCCCTCTTACTGCTACAAACTGTAGTTAAGTCCCCCTCCCCAACCTTCCACTGGCCGGGATCTAACCGTACTGGGAAAGTATCCCGTCCACCAGGAGGAAGAGGGGTACCTCCGCTAACCAAACCCTGTTCTAATACAAAGGCGTATGAATTTGTCACTACATTTCCTGGTGTAGGGTCTCTACTTCTTTCATAATTAGCTAAAATAATGTTACGGGAAAAACTCTGATTCTCAATGTCACCCATGTTGACTTTAGGAGTCCACCTTTCTTCCTGACCCTCTTGGCTCCGCAGCTTAATCAGCACCGAGTTCGAGCAGGTCGGCTGATTACCGTTATCTAGCCCTGCATTATGACCAACATTCAATATAGATTGCCCCAAGGGCCCTGGATCCTTCCTATTTGATGGTGATTTTGTTCTATTTAACTCCTCAATTACGGAAGGGAACCGCAGTTTTTTCTGTTTCCGTTTAGGGATACGTCGAATCCTGTTCTTCTTCTTTCCCCTCCGATTATGTTGGGTGTTACTTTCTCTCGGTGGGGCAACCTCCCCTAAGGGTGCAGTGACTAAAGTATTAGCAATCTCTTCAGTTAACTGTGATTTAATCGAGGGACCTGCCATGCATGAGTTGTTTGAGATACTTTTTTTAAAAATAGGATATACCCGTAATTGAGAAGTAACCGAGGTTACTTTTAAATTTAAATTTGGATTTCCCCCTTGACTAGTAGGCTGGGAACTCTCTCTATGTTGTTTAACTGGGGATGAACTTACCATGGGACTACCTCTGGGCGGTACAACTATAGAGTCCTCCTTCACTTCCTTCTCTTCTATCTTACTTCCCCTTTTAGACACCCCATTACAAGTCTGGCATGAGCTGCAAACTGCATCAGGGACCTTTGCTAATTTATTTGTTGCTTGATTAACCTGATTAAGATCTTGGATTCCCATTAAAATTGGAGAGAGAACTTCCAATATATGATCAGAATTTACCGTACTTTTTTCTAACAAAGATAAAATTGATGAGAGAATTCTCTCTAATACATAAAAAATCTCTAAGGTACCCCCCGTATATTCTCGACTGAGTTCAAGATATTATCTGCCCCCTTATCCAGAAAAGCTGCTGATGTCCCCATATCGGACAAATCTAGTGAATGAACATGTGAAAAACTAGTGGGGGTACTACTATACAGGGCGGGCATATGCGAGTGACCAGCTAAAAAAACCGGCGACATTCTCGATTCCAGGTCCGGATCCTTGGTACTTGTTTTTCTCAAATGCGCCTTCAAGTCTTTGTTTTTTTCCAGTGGTATAGCAATGTCCGGTAGGGTATAGTCCTCCATTTTCGCCAGTGCAGGGCTACGATCTATCAACTGTGGCACCTGTAACACCTGCTCACACAAATTCATCAGAGAAGGACCAGAATTACATTCGATCATACTTCTTGGAGTGGTTTGGGGATTATCAAACAAGGATACCAACCCTGCCAATGGTGATAATGGGGATGATTCCTTTCTATCCAAGTTCTCATTCAGAAAGACTTCTACTCTGCCCTCGGCTACATCCGTTTCCATTTTACTGTCCTCCACTCCTGCTTGTAAAGCGATTCCACCACATAGCTGTGTAAATGTCGGCAACTGAATGTTTTCGCCTTTGTTTTGATGGTGAATAATTACGGCGGGATAAGGGGCCACTTTAAACTCTGAGATAGCGGACTGAACGCCCTCCTCATTCTCCGATTTTACATGGGTGTCCATCTCCTGGACTTCCTGGGCCTCCTTTTCCTCTTCCTTTACCACGTTACCACGTTTGGAGCACCTTACGCCCTTTGTGAGTATTGACATCACCGATGGGTAATGTTTCAAATGTGAGAGGTGTTCCCTATTTCTCCTTCGCCAAATAGTTTTTGGGAGTTTAAGGGGACTGCGATGGACCGTGGAGCGACTTGCTGAGCTTGCAGATGGCCCTGACAGTCCTGTAGCTGATTCTACTGGTGCATTTGTGTTTGAGCGCAAGCACCTGGATGGCATTACAAAATATTCTATTATGATCTATTGTAATCCCACGAGGTTTTTTTGGGTCACTGGTGCTGGCGTTGGCTCTAGGCAGGCAGGCAAGCAGGCAGGCAAGCAGGCAGACAGGCGACGTGATGGACATGGAGTCTAGTTCTCTGCTCCTCCACAACGGCTCTACTTTCTTCACAGGCTCCTCAGGCTCTCTTAAGAGATTCAGCCTCACAGCCGCACTCGCAGTCACTAGCAGCGCCCGGTGTAAGTTATTATGACTTACCGGGCTGCATAAGGGAAGTGGTGGTAGAGAGGTGCCCTCAGCTGGGGAGTACTGGGAAGTGCTGCTCAGAGCTGCTCAGAGCTGGCTGCCGAAAAACACAGCACGCAACGTCTCAGCGCCTCAATGCCTCAGTGCCTCAGTGCCTCTCAGTGCCTCACAATACCTCTCAATGCCTGTTCGTAATATTATTAATATAGTATTTAAGCTGATCATCTATGCGAGGAATGTAAGCACAGCACTCTAGAGCACTAATGACTATGCAAACTCCGCCTTTCTTTGCAAAGAACAAATCCAGTGCAAGACGGTGTTGCATAATCATAGCACGCATTGCATGCATTTCTCTATTAATCACAGTCAAAGTACCTGCAGTGTTAGTAGCAAGCCTGTCAACTAAGGTAGACAATTTTCTAATCTTTACATCCTTCCGTGCTACTCCTACAGATGGTATTAGTGCTCCAATGATATCAATGAAGATCTGCTTAAAGCTTTGTTGACTTCATCTAATATAATTCACTAGAGGTATATTTAACTTATTAGTTTGGTAAAGTTGAGGAATAACTAATGCAGCATAGCAACTTCCTACCCAATTATGTAGTTACAGGAAATAAGCTGATTTACCACATACATAATATATGCCTTTAATACTAGCGTCTACATTTGAAAGAGTCTTTCCTTTTCCTAAATAATTGTATTAACACTCATTCCATCCTAATTTCTCAACTGTCTCATTTCCCTCTAGTTGTCGTACCATACATATTGCTCCTTTCTTATTCATTTCAATACTCAATTTAGAAGGAGGTTCCTTCAAAATGTCCTCACTTTCCCCAATAATATGGACAGCATTCATTTGCTCTTCTCCTTTTTTTATCTACTCGTATCCTTTCATTCAATATGAAGATTCTTTCATCTGCGTTAATTTTACATGTTATATCATGCATGTTATGATCAGTAATAATTTTTTTAGTTGGAGGAGTAAAGAATTTCATCATATACTCACACTGTTTCCTAGATTATGAGACATATGTTCCCACAGATTATCTCCATTTACACTAGGTAAATTTTCTAATGAATTAGCAAAATCAGAATAAAACATTTCAATAACATTTTGCTGATACTATAGATTAAGGAAAACAGAACAAGAAATAGAATAAGACGAAGGAAGGTGAAAAAATAAGCTGCTCCTTCAGCTGCAGAAGCATCGGCTTTCCTTCATTGGATGCCCAAATATCACTATGGCTTTTATACATCCTATTCTTTCCCATTTGGTCTTTTCTATTTATGAGGCAGCGTGTTGTAATCCTCTCAATTCATTAAAAGTGTGTTCCGTATTCATTAACATATTTGTCACTGTTTCTCCTTCTATATTACATGGTTCATCTAAGTGAAAGGTACCAGACTCAAGAGTGCAGTATTGGGCAACTTCATCTGCATAGCGGTTGTTACTTGCGACAAAGTTATTTCCACTCTTGTGTGCGGCACATTTCATGACACTAATATACTTTGGCAATTGCAGAGAATTTAGTAAATTTCAAACATATGGTATAAGACTGCCAGCAAAAGTTAAAAATCCTCTTTGTGACCATAACTGACTGAAGTCGTGCACAATTCCAAATCCATACTGGCTATCAGTGTAAATGGTGACTCGTAAACCTTCTGAGGTACAGCAGGCTCTGGTAAGGGAAATTAATTCTGCCACTTGTGCAGACGTTACTGGGCACAAGAAGGAAGCTTCTACTACTACGCTTAAAGTACATTTAACATAGGCAGCTCTTAGGATACCACGTTGGTCTCTTAGACATGAACCGTCAACAAAAAGAGTATGATCAGAATTTGCAAGAAGAACATCCAGTATATCTGGTCTTGGTTTTGTGCATAACTTGGTTACACACTATACAGTCATGGTCAAAGTCATTCTCATCCTCTCCCTCCGGAGTAGGCAATAAAGAAGCTGGATTTAGTGTGTTTCATTTCCAGATTGAAATATGCTCAGCTGCTAGAATAATTCTCTCATAGCGGGTTAGGTGGCTATTTGTCATGTGATGTGCTCTAGAGTGAGTCATGAGAATCTCAATCAAGTGAGGCACCATAACAATCAAAGATTAACCCATCATCACAATTCCTTCGGTTTGCTGAATGCTAAGGCTCATTGCTGCAACCACTTTGAGACAACCGGGCAAAGTTGAGGCCACCAGATCAAGAGTTGCTGAAAAATAGCCAATGTGACACTTGGTATCACCATGGGCTTGTGTTAGTACAGACACTGCACACCCACCTCTTTAGTGACAAAAGAGTATGAAATATTTTGCATAGTCTGACATTCCAAGAGCAGGTACACTACAAAATACAATGTTAAGCTCCTGGAAGGCTTTCATGCATTCATCATCCTTTGGTATTGGGTCGTTGACATCAGCATGTGTCAGACCTTATCAAAGGCTTTGCAACCAAAGAAAAGTTTGGTATCCGTTGTTGGCAGTAACCAACCATTCCCAAAATCATTCTCACTTCTCTCTGAGTAGTTGGGAATTTCATTTTAAGAACTGTCCCTATTAATTTAAGGGGCACTCGTCTCACTCCTTTTGATATTTGGTGACCTAGGTACATGACTTCTTCCTGATAGTACTGTGACTTATTGGGTGAAACCTTATGTCCATTCTTAGCTAAGTGATTAAGTAATGCAAAGGTGTCTCGTTTGCAAGCTTCTTTTGTCATTGAAGCGATCAGTAGATCGTCAATCTATTGGATTAGGGTCGAACTACTGGTAACTGCAAGGTCTCTAAATTCTTTTTAGGAATTTGATTAACATAGAAAGGACTCTCTGTATACCCTTGTGGGGCACGACACCACACGGGGGTTTTCTCTTGGAACCAAAACACGAAGCAATACTAGCTCTCTTCATGAAACGGAACAGAAAAAAAAGCTTGGCAAAGATCAATGACAGTAAACAACTCTGCATCTGAGAATTTGGAACAATATTACAGCAGGGTTTGGTACCACAGGACAGCATGGAACGACAATCTAATTTATCTTTCGCAGTCTTGTACTATCCTCCTTTTCTTATTTAATTTTTGTAAAGCTAATATAGGTGAGTTGCACGGACTTCCAATTACTTCCTCAAGTTCCTTGCTCCATCATATTCTCAATAACGGGTGATTCATTCAATGGTTCCTGGGGTCATTTATATGGGCGCATCTGAGGGAAAACAGCATTAAGTCTGAGGGTAATCTTAAGGGGCTTAGCACCTTCAATCAATCAAATTCCCTTTCCAGAGAAATCTCTAAACTTCTTCCTTAACTGTCTCCCTTAAAACAATAGGTACATTTTCAGTAGTGAGGACCTGACAGAATCTGACAATAGACTGTAGTGATTGTAGTTTGAACTCAGCATCATCTGCTTAGGTCTCTATTCCTACACCAACCTGTGTACAATACTTGACACAGTTCATCTTGCAAAGAAGATCTCTGCCTAGAAAGTTTACAGGAATTGAATCACAAATTACAAATTGATGGTGTTCTTTGATATCTCCTATTTTTACTCGCACTTGGGCAGTAATTTGCTTAGAACGCTGCTGATTTGAAATGCCTACAACTTGTACTTTCTTTCCAGAGAGGGGTAGGTTGGGGACCTTAACAGTTCTGTCTATCGAACGAGTAGCTCCTGTGTCTATAAGGAAAGACACTGGATGTCCATTCACCTCCCCTTCAGCATATGGTCCACTATGGTCCACTTCTAGGATCGCGCCAAGTATGCACTCCTCCACCCACCTCAGCACCATCATTGGTCCAGATTAGGGCAGTTTGAAACATCAAAGGAACTGGTCCTCCTAACATTGTCATGGGGTTTTGGAGAACTCTTTAATTTTTCTGTTGGTGTGGAATACTTCCCCGCATCTGCATTGGATTGTAACTATTTGGCAACACTCCAGCCTTTGGAACGTTCTGTCCAGCCTTCCAGCCATAGGTGGTTAGGGACTGGTGACATTTCTTCTTGTCTGACCAGATTTACCCCTTGAGAATCTATTGAAAATTGATCTGGATTGTATCTACACTCCCTCTTCAAATGCCCCGCCATGTGGTATATGTGACACAAGGTAACTTTCTTCAAAACACTTATGTTAGTCCCTGCTGCATTTCCCTTACCTCTTCCCATTCCAGGTATATTTCCAACATAACTTGAGTGAACTCCTTGCATTTACATTACATAATTTGGATCTAACTCAGGCACCTGAACTGGAGACTTGAATCATTTCGTCCCAAAATTCTGAGCTAATTGGGTCTGGATGATCATAAACCTTGCTTTTTGCTTCTAGAGACTCACTATAATACTTGGCATATTGTAAAATCTCATCAGTTGATTTGCTCTGCCAACAAATAACTTGTGTAATTTGATTACTAATTTCTGGTCTCAACCCATACACAAAAGATGTAAGAAATTCTCCCATATTTTTGCCAATAGGATCATTCATTCCACTATGCTCTCTATACACCTGCATTAATCTTTCAAAATATGCATTCACTGATTCCTTAGGTTACTGTGAAGTTCAAAATATCCTTGACCAATTAATTTTATTATGTGGGACTTTAGTCTTTAAATGTCTCATTACTTCCTCATAATTAGTCTATACGTGAAGGGGCATTAGTCCCTTGCACCTGTGATGGTTCTTACGTGGGTCAATCAACAGATCTCTTACATTCTGCTCAGAAGTCTTTTGGGATTGCAACTTTAAATAACACACCCAAATCTTCCCACAAAGCCTTTGATATGGTCACAATCTGCTCCATCTGGGTATACCATTTATCGGGGTTCTCTCTAAGTTTTGGAAGAGTATTAGTAAAATGGAAAAGGTCTGAACGAGACCATGGATCATGTACATATGCTCCTTCCTTAACCTCTCGTTGTGGAAACTCCTTTATCTTTTCACCCATAACAATTTCTTCTCCCTCTTCTCCCTCTTTCCCCTTTAGTTTAATCTGTACCTTCTCTTTCTGTGACCATAAGTCTCTGATTTTCTCTGTGTTTCCCTCTAACATTCTCAATCCTCTAATCTTCAACATTTGCAGCTCTTTTTCAGTGGCATCCATTCTTTTGTTTCTTCCCAGCTTCTTTCGCTATGTTATAACAATACCACATTCATCCACCACTTTTTTCAACTTAGTATATACCTCTCTCGCCACTCTTGCTGCTTCTTTGCATAAATACAGCATTTTATTTCCCCCATAATATCCTAGGTAATCCATTTCCACATTTCCCTTCACCAACTCTTCAAATTCTGTTTTTAACTGTGATAAATGAATTCGCTAGGTGGGCATCCCTTTACCGGGAGAGACAGTAGATAAATCCATACTAGTTGAATGTCCCAGACTTTCTCTGCTGATTATATTTCCCCCTTGGTAAGGAACTATAGCCATACTTCCTGCACTTGGGACTGCATCTTGTGGTTACACTTGTGACAGGTTGTCTTAGTGACAGGTTAGAAGAGGTCTCAATTATATAAGCTGGTAATTTTCTAGGTAAGGGTAAGTACCGATTGCAATTGTTACAGAGTTCGGAGTCGGGACAGTTGTCTCTGTATAGCTTGGGGGCTCACAATGCTCCACCAAGGATCCCACAGTTACTGTATTCTCACGCATTACCAGCGCAGTGGCACTCGGCACTTCCAAAGTAGTGGCATTGGACGAGGGTGGTCTAACACTAAGCAATTTGTGTATCAGGGCATATTCTTCCTCACTTTCTACATCTGCTTCTTGCTCGGTTTTTTCTTTGACCTTTCTCTCTCTTCCTTTTTCAACAGAGGATATGCACCTACAGTTTCGATAAATTCCTTTCTCCATATTCTCTGCATTTCGTAATCTTGCTCTTTTTCCATGAATGAGCCCTACTTCTAATTTTGAATTTGAACTTCTTTCTGCTTTTTTCATTCACCATCTGTTCCCAAAGATTTAAAGCCTTAAATTGAGGGGGTCTAGGTTGCGGCTCTAACTCACCCATTTTTCTTCTCAAATTGTCTATTCTTGCAATGTGGAAGGTTCTACTCAGAGGAAATCATAATTCCCCATTTCTAGTTGTATAGTGGTGCCATTGGGTAAGCCAGATGCACATATGTAACCCTTTCTTTGCTGCCATTTCCCTAGCAAGGGTACCTCTCTTTTTGACAAGGAATTCCTGTTGTATTTTAGATTTAGCATCATTTGTATTAATAACCTTTCTACCTATTGCTGGTATTACCTTTCCCTCGCCCTTTTGTTCCCCTGCTCTTGCAATGACTTGGTATGTTCCAACATTCTATTGTTAGTTGGAATGTCAGTTTGTGCTTTGTGTGGAGATGCTATTTGGGTCACACAATTTCAAAACATGATGTCAAACTCAAGTTAGATTTGGTTAAGGCTGCAAGGGAGGCACCCCCTCCAGTGAATAAAGAGGTATTGAAAATCTTTCTAGGACTAGTTGAATATATGACAAAGTGTGTAAAAAATGTTGCAGATGTTACTGCGTCTTTGAGAAGTCTGTTAAAAAAAGGTATTCAATTCATCATCAAAAAACTATATTCGATCTTAAGACAAAAGATCATAAAAGTACAATTCATCATATTCCGACTTCTAATAAAGTGACAGTGCATACGTTTCAGCCGAAATTTACCGCATAAGTGAAATAACATTTTAACATTCATCATAAAAATTATATAATACTTAAAAAAACGAAGTTACTAGATGATTATCCCCCCCCCCCCCCCCACGGCAGTGCGTGCCTTCCATGATCAAATACAGGAAACATCTTGCCCAATCCTGCCCTTTCCATACAATACCAGTCCACTTTACAGTGACCCTTCGCTCATAGTGTGTGGTGGGGGGTATACTGCTACGCAGTACTACTTTTATGACACAGCTTCATCACTTGGGCGCTTAAATGTCTAAAAAGTGAGTTTCCTTTACCTTATGCAAGCCCACAAAAAGCTAGGGGATTCAATTCAATTGGGATGCAGAGTGCCAAAAATCCTTCGAATCTACTAAAAAAGCCATCATAGATGCACCATCACTAGGGAACTTTGACACCAGACTGAAAACTATTTTGACCACAGATGCCAGGTGTATAGGGATTGGAGCGTCCTTGACTCAATTGGTTGAGGGTAGCGAGAAAATTGTGGCTTTTGCTTCTAGGGCAATAAAGGACGCAGAACACAACTACTCCACGCTTGAAGGGGAAGCCTTAGCATGCGCTTGAGCCATAGGTCATTTCAAAGTTTTCTTATGGGGATTGCCATTTACAGTTCGCTATTTTTTCATCAAAAGGGAGTATTGGCAGATTGCTCATAGGGTTAGAAGGTTGCAATTTTAAAATTGAGTATGTGACAAGGCACAAAAAAATTCGTAGCCGATTGTCTTTCTAGATTACCATGCGAAGGGGAAGGTGTGGAAGTAAACAATGTAGTGGAATCAATTTTATTAGAGGAAATTCCAGGTATCTCAATGGAGGAATGGGATACAAGCACTGACAAGGATCTATCTCCTAAATTAGTAAAGGAAAAGAATGTTCAGGGATGGCCTATCAAACCGGGTAAGCTAGAAGATGATCTCAAGGATTTTTGGGCTGTACACAATGAGATAAGCATTGTCAATGACGAAGTCATGAGAGGGGATAGATTGGTACCCCCCAGAGATCTATGGGACAGGATAGCTGAGTTAACCCCTGAAGGCCACTTAGAGAGGAGCCTTACTAAAACTAAGGTTAGAGCCACATACTGCTTTCCCAGGATGGCCACTGTGGTAGAAGGTAGAGTCAAAAATTGCTTAATTTTTGCCATGAACAATAAAACAAAAAACACTAGAGATGCACCGTTGTCTCCAGTGAGTGTTCCATCTAAGCCTTGCGATAAACTTGGTCTTGATATTATTGGTCCCCTAAAACGTTCCATGTAGGTTGGAAAGTTTATGTTAGTTCTAGTAGATTATCTCTCCCATTGGATTATTACCAAAGTGGTTTGGTAGTATAAACACGTTTTCCCTGACAAATTTCCTTACTGACGTGTTCATGACAGAAGGAGTACCCAGCACCATCATTACTGACAATGGTGTGCAGTTTTACTTCTGATGAAATGCGTGATTTTCCAGAGAAGATGTCCATACGACATCTTAAAACAGCACTATAGTGCCCATGGGCAAATGGATTAGTGGAACATGTTAATCGCATGAATAAATAATGTATCCAGCTTGCTCATATGTCTAGTAGTCCTGCAGACAAAGCCCTTCAAAAAATGCTTTGATCATACCATACTACTCCAAGTTTGATCACCAATATTGTGCCCTTCCTGGCACTAAAGGGCAGGCTCCTGGGCATGAAAATGACTCCTAATTGGCTTTAAGAGGAGAACCCAAATGGGTTGTAGAAATTAAATGAGTAGCCAGGTGAAGCAGTATCATGAGGGGTAAAGGAAAATATATAACCTTAAACATGGAAGGCAATTGGAAGGTTGGAAATTTTGTATTGATAAAACTTCCTGTGGCTCACCAAAGTGGTAGCAGCAAGTTTTCTAAACCTATGAAAGTAGTTGATGTGAGGAAAAATGTTGTGACTCTAGAGGATGGTAGAACATGGAGTATTGACAGATTGACACCTTGTCACCATTCACTTAATGATGTAAAAACCAATGACAATTCCCCCGAGTGTTTGAACTCTAGTGTAAGTCACAGGAATGTTGGATCTCATATTATCCCTGTGCGGCACAAAGATTATATTCTTAACTAACACTAATGGAAACTGCAATGATGTCATGTTATCACAGGTCCGGTCTTTTAGATAATTCTTCTGGGAAATTTCCAATACATTCAGTTTTATACATTCATTAAGATACTTATCAGTCCCTTATGGACATATGTTTTGGTCTTCCATTATTATAAGAGGGAGATGTGTTGTATTTTATATTTAGCACCATTTGTGTGAATAACATTTCTACCTATTCCTGGTATTACCTTTCCCTCGCCCTTTTGTTCCCCTGCTCCTCCCATGACTTGGTGTGTTCCAACATTCTATTGTCAATTGGAATGTCAGTTGGTGCTTTGTTTGGAAATGCTTACTAAACAGCTGGTATGTCTTAGAGTCTATAACAGCGTTAAGAATATAAACTCCTCCAACTTGAATACAGTGTTTGTACTTCATAACAATTTCCCATTTAAATTACAAAGCAAGTAAACCTAGTTCAAACTTTTAACCTTTCTGCACTGACAGCCTCTGTAACTCCTCCACCAATCCCAGCGCATCTCTGTCAAAGGTCACTCTTTCACAGCGCATCTTCACTACTCACTAGCCAATCACAGCGCAGCACAGCAATAACGCAAAACTCCAATCACTCCTGTCACAGCACAGCACTGCAATGATGCAACACTTTCAATCGCTCCAATGTCTCCCAACTTCACTCAGTCTGCCTGCTCCTTTTGCACAAAGTTTTCTCCGAAGAAAGATTTTCTGCTGGCTCTCACACTGAAGTGAGCTCTCGACCAGCAAAAATCACGACTCAGAATTTTCACCTCCTGTGCACTCAGGAGCAAATTGCTACCGACATCTGTTAGTACACTCACACAAGAAAATTAGACTTCTAACTTGGTATGACTGATAGAGTTTCTCAGTACGCCTCTCCTAGTAGGCAAGATTACCAACTCAAAATGTAACTTGAGGTACCTCTTGTCTAAAATTATGTACATAGATGTTGTATGAATGAGATATGAGTGTTGTCTGAATGAAGGATATCTGTGCTGCAGGAATGCATTGATATTGTTTGCATCATTGTTGTCTGAGTGAGAGAAGCCCGCACTTCCGAAGCGCATTTTCACTGGTTGTAAGAACCCATTTAGCAGGATCGCATAACTGTTGCGTCTCGCTTTGTTATCTTAATCAGCTGTTTACATTCCAGCACGCGCCCGACTAGCACACTTCACCTTTTGTAGACTGTTTCTTCTTATGTGTCAGCTGTTCTCCAAGCCCGTGCATGCACTCTTAATGGGCGCACCCCAGCTGACATAACAAACACTCTACACATGGTTGCACTCTGCACCCCACTTTCAAAACGTGCATTTTTTTATTTGCGCGTTAGTCTTTGGGGTTGCTTCAAATGCGAATTCTGGTCATACGTGCACTCTCTGTTTTCCTGCTCGAATTGACTACTTGTTCATAATTTGATTGTTGTTACACTGTGCACCCTGCTCTCAAAACGTGTATTTTTGTGTGTGCACATTGGCCTTTGGGGATGCTACAAATGCGAATTCTGGTCTTATGCGCACTCTCTGTTTTCCTGCGCGTATTGACTACTTGTTCATAATTTGATTTTTCTTACACTGTGCACCCCACTCTCAAAACATGCATTTTCTTGCGTACCCGTTAATCTTTGGGGGGGCTTCACATGTGAATTTTGGTCATACAATAACTCTCTGCTCTCGTGTGCATATTGGCCTCATGTTCCTGATTTAATTTTCATCACACGTGCCAAACTCGGGTCTTTCAAGATGCGCGCTCTCTTGTGTGCATGTGATTCCTCGAGGGTTGCTTCACGCATCCTTCTAATACAATCACTTTACATTCTCATGCACACCTTCTTGCATTATATCCCTCGCCTTTCTGTCCTGTCACCAGCCTCTGCCCACTGTCCTTACTAACAAAAAGCAATTAAAGTTTTGTACTGTGTTGAAATGTTTATGACTGTATCCATGTAAAAAGTAATTTTTGATTGCCATTGTATTGCCTCAGGTTGAAAAGTGAACTGCTTTACCACACAAGTTTTAGCCGTTAGCTTCTGACAAGAAATGCCCCAGCGGACCTGCCCACTCCAAGACCTGCCCATTCAGACCACCAGGGCACCACTGAATGCCCACACCGTCACCAACCAAGGTCAAACCCACGCCCCTCTCATGGCCCCTCAAAACCACTAAAGTGTGCACTCCTCTGGACCACATGCAGGGAGCCTTCCCCAATGAAAAGGCAAAAATTAATAAACATTGCCAAGAGTGGCACTTGCAAACCAAAGCACACACGTACCCATGGCCTAAGAAGGGGATTTTCAATCCCGAAATAATTGAGCATACCAAAACACACATAATGACCGAACACAAAGAAAATAAGAGGGAAAGGAGGGAGACAAACCTTCACCTATGGACTCTGTTTGAAGAAAGGGCAATAAAGGACCACGCAGCCCAGCCCACTGTTGAGGCTTCAGCATCTACCCCTCCATACACTAGTATGTGTGTAGTTACCCCTGCAGCACGAGCCTTAGGGTACTGTAATCCCCCAAAAATAGAAGCAGAGGAACTACCCCCGAAAAGGGGATCCCAATTACCCTCACCACTAACTACTCCAAATAGCCTAGGCCTGCCCCAGACCAAGGTCACCCGACTTAGGAAACCAACTCGCAGTACACCACAGCGGAGCCGGACCTCAACCCCTCCAGGGTCAAATGAGGCAAGGTGGCTATCTGGGCAGTTCGTAGCCATCCTAGATAGCAATCCCACAAGCTCGGGTGACGAAGGAAGCTCTGGCTCCCTGGGGTCAGAAACCGAAGGTGGAGCTTTGAGGGACATAAGAGTGACAGAAGAAGAGACACCCAGTGGGGGAAGCACAGGAAGGTCTAGGACAAAGATAGACAGATCTGAACGCAGGGACATAGCTATGAGACATTGGGAGGAGAGGAGAACTACCTCCGCTATGGAAGAGGAAGAGAGAACTGAGGCCAGGCGTGGAGAGCAAAGGGGGCAGGAATTAGACGACGACGAGGCTACTTGCCAGCTTAGGGTCAGTGGGCTACCACTCATGTCCAAATCCCTGAGACTTAGGGCAGATGAGGAGATCAGGAGGCAAGGACATCTGATCCTCACTGAACCTCAAGGATCCAAGAATAAAATACTAATAGCACAGAGACGTAGTCCCTCCCCAGAAACAGCAACCAATGACACTGCACAGGCACCTGGGAAGGTTAACTACACCCCAAAGGAGATAATTGCACTGAGGGAAGGCACATTTTACGTGAACCCTTTTTGTAATTTGCTAGCCCAATGGACAAGGGAAGAGGGTGAGTACACTAGGCCCTGGCCATAGGAAGGGCCATTTGAGCCAGAAGACATGGCTATGGCAGAGGATTGCATTAGGCCTGAGGGGGAACACAGATTGGGACTTCCTCTACATGCAGCAATTTCTCGTGAAGTGGGAAATATATATCAAGGACAGGCCCACCACCCCTTCAGCAGCAAGGCAATTTCCCTTGCTCCAGCAGGGGTCACAGGGATTGTTTACGTCCCTTGGGGCTAGATGGCCAAGAAAGGGCTTAGGACTAAGGTTCCATCCCTATTCTAGGGGGTATGGAAGTGGATAACCTGCTTTGAAAAGAACACAGCAGGTATCACAATCGCTCTAAGGGACATTATAAGCCTACTAAGTAGCTTGATAGGCAACCAGACTAACGCCACGTTCACCCAAACCCACATACCAGCAATAACTCTGGCCAATACCCAACACGATGGGACACTGTTTTACACATATAGACATCAGATCTGGATGGCCCTGAGAGAAATGTTCCCCGACCGCCCGGACATAGGGGGTCTGATGGCAGAGACTATTAAGTTTGACAAAGCGATAAATGATCATCTCAGCAGAATGAAGGAAAGATGGGGCCAGGAGACAGGACAGCCATGGGTTAATGCAGACCTGCAGCTCACCTTTTTCTGCAAAGTCATTAAAAAGGGACTTCCCATTGAAGTACAAAACAGACTAGACAACATAGTTGGGTTGGACACAAAATTATGGCTAGAAATACAGGCCCATATCATACATTATTACTAGAAGAAAATAGAAAGACAAAGACAGGCAGGACCAAGTACAGAGGGACACAGTCAAGTTGGTTCAGCAGAAATTAATAAAGGCAACTTTAGAGGGAGTAGTTGTTGCCCCAACCACACAAATGCACGCGATCCACATAGGAAGAGACGCACAGAACTTCCAGGGTTTCCAAACTAATGATCGAAGAGCAAGAGGAGGTTTCAATGAAAGAGGAAGGGGAGGCCCAATGAAAGACAATAGAGAATAGTTCTACTGCTGTAAGATGGGACACCTGGCAGGAGATTGCAGGACCAGAATGTATCACGAGCAACAGAGATCCAAGTGGGAGGCAAGGAACATATACAGGGTACAAGGTTCCCCGCTGTACAATGAGGAGCAACAGATTGGGGGGGGGGGAACTCACTGTTCCAGCCCCAGAACCCGTACCAGGTCCAATGAAGATACCTAGGAAACGCCATGCATCCTGTATTATCAGTCACGCACAGGTCAGATGAGGGTTCTACTGTAACGGTGGTTTTCAATGACATACCATACACCTTACTAGAGGACACCAGACCACAAGATCTTGCCTAAAGGAAGAGAATGTTTCCCTATCACAGAACACCATGGGCACGCAAGGGTTTTCAGGGACAGTGGAAAAGGTCCCCATCACCAAAATATGTGACTTGAAGATAGGTGGAAACCAACTCCAAGGTCAACTACTGTATCATTCTTCATCACCTACCAAACTTCTGGGAAGAGATCTAATGGACAAAGTAAACATGACCATCCACTTTTCAGAAGATGGAACCATGACATGCTCAACCCCTGGAATCTCCCCTTACGACTTACGACTTATGACCCTAAGACCCAACTCTAGTAAGGGGGACACAGTCCGTACCTCACCAATAGACCAGGCTGCATTCTCCAAGGCAGTCCTGACCCTCATCGCCAATGCCTCAATACTATTAGGCAGACAAGTACAGCTGCCCAAGGAATTCGTATTCAGTAAGGAATAGCACCAAGAGCAGAAGCACCAGGTGGAGGACCTAATAACAGTCAAGGCAATAGAGATCAGACCCACTTACGGGGTCTTGATGGCCTCTGATGACAATTAAGTCAATTGGGCATGCGTCATTTTCTTAGAACCAGGGCTCCATATATCAGACGAACAACTGTTCGCCAACTACCCAGAAGCTTAAACAATAGTCTTTAAAGATCCCATAGACATCAGAGTCACCACGGCAACACCCCTCAGGGATCAAGATTTCACACAGGTACCCACACAGCTATAGGCAACTGGTCCACATGATGTGGGGCCCACCAACACTGCCAAACCAGTTAGGATCACACTCAGGGAAGGAGCCATCCTCCCCAGAGTGAAACAGTGCCCACTGTCGAGGGAAGCAGAGGAAGTCAAAGCCCCCACAATACAGGCCCTTGTCGATCAGAAAGTACTCCATGCGGGGGTGTCACCCTGTAATACCCCCATACACCCCGTGATGAAGGCAAAGGAGGGAACTTGGTGCCTAGGACAGGACCTACACCCCCTAAATGCATATACCGGAGGCCAGGACTTTATCTCCCGGTGCAACGCACTCACCAACTGGGCCGCAAAGAAGGCGGCCTACGGGACCTCAGGAGCAATCCACAAGTTCCCAGTAAAGAAGGTTGAGATGCAACTTCCAGAGGACTCCTCACCACCTTCCAAACTACTGTACACCAAGAAAGCTAGATTATACCTCAGGGAAATACAGGAATGGGCTCTCCCATATGAGCAAGAACTCTGGGAATCTAGGGGATGCACACAGATCCCCCAAAATCTCATCTACAGGGACACTTTTTCAGGGAGATCCGTCATGCCCCAGAGCCTACTCTACACCGCCCTCTAGCGCGGGGACACACTGGCGGTGTAACCATGCGCTCTACAAATGTATAAATAAATATATATATATATTACCTACTGGCGGTCGCCAGTAGGTAGTTATAGTTAGAACCTAGTTTCCATAGGAAAAGCTTTTTTTGATTTGCCAATATCTTTGGCGCCGTTTGACGAATCTTCAGAAAATTTTCAAAACTAGTGATCAGCTCCGGTCAGCTCCTGTCTTGAAAGGTTCGGGGTGATTCGTCAAGCGGGGGCAGAGAAAAAAGGGGGGTCCCAAAACGTGTTTTCCCCATGTTATTTTCCATAGGAAACTTTAGACAAAGCTACAGCCCGAACTGCTGAACGGAATTACACAAAATTTGGCAAAAAGGTAGGTCTTGGTTCAGAAAGAGCCCTTTTTTTTTAAATGGTGTAAATCCGTTCAGTAGTTTTTGAAATATTAAAGGAAAAAGAAAGAGAAAAAAAATATCGATATCTGGGCGGAGCCTAACCACACATGTCATTGTGAAATCTCATTGGCTGTCAGCACTTCATCCAGGAAATGCTGGCAGCCATCTTGTGACTCGGTAGAACCGAGTCACAAGAAAACAGTGAAAAATATATATATACACACATATATGTATACAGTGCCACAGATAGTACACAAGATGCAAGTAAAATACATATATATATATATTTGTTGAAACAAGAAAGGCTCTGCACAGCCTGGTGTCGTGTGGTGATAAGGACGGCACGCAGCTCGCGATGCGGGCAGCACGCATTATAGTTATGTGACATTTCCAGTGGTATTTGCACATATTTCGAGGTAGACACAGGCGCTTTGCTTTTTTAAATGTCCGGGAGCTCTCATTTCGGATATCTCGCATTGGCTCTAATAATTGTCAGCCTGTTTGTCTCTTTCAGTAAATGTGTGCGCAGCACGTGAACTAACTAGGCAGCGCCATGGCTCCAAGACAGTGCGGGCCAACCAAGCCTGGCGACCTGCTGAGCTACAGAGGAAGGGAGACAAGGGCATAATCAACCAAAATATGTCTGCAGGTTTTTTTTTTAGTTTTTTTTTTAAAACACATTTTTATTGTCAAGTGGCACATATATTGCGGGGCCCTGTACCCCAGGGGCAACCGCAGAATCAAAAGCAATTATCATTGACTTTGACATTTTACAAAATAATATCGAGAAGAAATTAAGGGCAATACAAACAAAATCCAACTCCCCCTTCCCAACCCTCCCCCCGATCGCACAACACACCAACTCCAGCCGGAGCCGTTCCAATGTTAAAATAAGAAATACCCACCAGGGTTCCATCATCCATCCCTCTCTCTGAAACCTCCCCAATAAACCCCATCCTACATACGCGGGTCCCTCTCTGACGGGACCGGATCCAGGAGCAATCCCCTATAATCCGCCCACCTTTTCCATATTTTAAAGTGTTTGAGGGGGCACCCCCTGGCAATGAAAATGGGTTTCTCTAGGCCCATGCAGAAATACAGGCCATTCTTCCAGGCAGTTAGTGCTGGGGGCCCCGGTGCCTTCCACGCCCTTGCTATGTCTCTTTTGGCTAATGTAAGACCTAACAGCAACAAATGGCGTTTGTAGATATTGCCCCCTATCCCCTCCATAACATGTAAAAGCGCTAGTTTCGGCAAGCGGGGAAGATCCCAGCCCAGCACCTCTGATAGGCAACTGAAACCCCCCCCCCAGAAACGATCTAAGGAGAGACACTGCCAAACCGTGTGTATTAACGTACCCTCTTCTCGCTCACATCGAAGACACACAGGGGAGGCAATCAACCCCGCCCTCCACAGACGCATATGGGTATAATAAATACTATGCAGGTACTTAAATTGAACCAGGCGCACCGCTATGGCCGCTCCTCGCGGGGCAGCCAGAGCCTCCACCCAATCCTCTTCCTCTAAGGGGCCTAGATCTCCCTCCCAATCCTCCCGGAGTTTTTGAAGCTTGGAAGAGCAGTGAATAACCAGGGTTTGATATATTCTCGAGATCTTACGATCCGGTAGTTCGCCCATAAAAACTTTGTCTTCCAGAGGACAAAACTCAGCCAAAGACTCCAGTCCCGCCAGACTAGGCAGCAGAGCATGATGAAATTGCAGGTACTTGTAGAACTGGGACTTCGGCATATGAAATTCCGCCTGAAGGTCCTGGAAGGATTTCAACACGAGGCCCCTCATGACGTCACCCAGGACCGATATCCCTATGTGATCCCAGCCCCGAAATCCCGGCAAGGCCGCCAGTTGTGGCAACCGCCCATTATCCCATAGGGGAGTCTCCCGCGTTAGCGTGTTCCACCACCCCATCCTACGCAGCGCCTGCCGCCAGACCTGGAACACAACCCTCGTTGCGGAAGGCAAAGATCTCCGTAGTGGTGCCGAATATAATACCCGGTGCAGCGAGTGGTCTCCCAAGAGTCGCCTCTCTACTGCATATGCCGGGTCCTCCTGATCGCCATACCACCATTCATTCAATACGAGCAAATGAGATGCTTGATAGTATGACAGGATGTCCGGTGAAGCCAATCCCCCACAATATGTAGATAGGAAGCACGTCCGTAAGGCCACGCGTACCCTACCCCCATCCCACAAGAACTGCCCAAGGGCCGCATTTACCTGCCTAAACCAGCGAGGAGAGATCGGATAGGGGTGATTCTGAGGCTGATATAACAGGCGAGGGAGCGCGACCATCTTAAATATAGCTGATCTACCATATATAGTCAGCGGCATGCGGGACCAGATCTTAATATCTTCACGTACTCGATCCCACACTGGTACTAAGTTGCGCTCCCAAGCGCTGCCGGCACCTGTGTTATAAATACTCCCAAATATTTCAGTCCTCCTGCTGCCAGCTGAATCGATGATGCCCAAGTGCCTAAATCTACCCGGCCTCCAAGCATCCACAGCGTCGACTTGCGGGGATTCATATAAAGTCCAGACGTCTCTCCGAAAATTTGCATTATTCGCAGGAGTCGTGGCCCTGTTCTATTCACATTTGTGAGGAAGAAGAGGACATCATCCGCATACAATGCAATCCTGTCCGACAACCCCGTGTCCCATTCAAATCCCTGTATCTGTGCGTCCATTCGCACCCACGCAGCTAGAGGCTCCATCGCAAGGGCAAATAAATATGGGGATAAGGGGCATCCCTGTCTCACCCCCCGCCCAATAGAGAACACGGATGAGGCCATGCCGGCCACCCGCACCGATGCCGTAAGATCTGTATATAATAGAGACAAATAGGAAATAAACCGCGGCCCAAAATTCAACCGTTGTAATAAGGCAAAGAGGTATACCCAACTAAGAGAATCAAATGCCCTGTCCATGTCCGCTAGCAACAACGCTGCCGGCGCTCCCAGGTGCTGGATGGCCGCCACCGCGGCATGTGCCCTTCTAATGTTATGTCTAGTCGCCCGCTGGGGCATAAAACCCCCCTGGTCGGGATGCACCAAAGCGGCCACATGGGGCAGTAAGCGATTGGCCAGGGCCTTTGCCAGAATTTTGGCCTCCACGTTCAAGAGGGAGATGGGCCTGTAGGACGCATGTTGATCCGGCGGTCTGCCAGGCTTGTGGAAGACCACCACCTCTGCATGCCTCCAATCCGGGGGGAGAGAGCCACGATCTCGCGCCTCCTCCACCACTGCATGGTAGTGAGGACCCACCTGTGGGAAGTATCGCTTAAAAAATTCACTGGGGAACGCGTTGTGTCCCGGAGCCTTCCCGGAGTTAAGCTCCCCCAATGCAACTCCCAGCTCCTCGTCTGTCAGCGGGAGCTCCAGATCCTCTCTTACTGCATCTGGTAGGGTCCTGGGCGGAAGGTCGGACAAAAACCTATCAATCGTGGCGGCAGGCAGACACTCATTAGGGGCATAGAGTTCCGCATAATATGTAGCGAAGCTCTCCGCCACGGCTCTTGGATCTGTGAGTGGCACACCCTCTGGGCCCAGTATGCCCGGTAGACTCTGGGCATGATACATCCCCTGGCAGAGTCGATGAAGCATCTTGCTGGATTTGTCCCCCCATTGATACACTCTGCTGCGCGTCGCCAGCCAGGCCTGTCGGGCCTCGTCTAGCAGTAGCGCGGCATAATTTTGTTGGGCAAACAGCAATTGGTGCCTGGCCTGGCTGCCGCCTGCCTCTCGCCCCCGACGCTCAAGATCTTCGATACCCGCCTCAGCCTGGATAAGTGCCTCCCTACGTGTTCTGTGAGCCGCTGCACCAGGCTTGTGGAAGACCACCACCTCTGCATGCCTCCAATCCGGGGGGAGAGAGCCACGATCTCGCGCCTCCTCCACCACTGCATGGTAGTGAGGCCCCACCTGTGGGAAGTATCGCTTAAAAAATTCACTGGGGAACGCGTTGTGTCCCGGAGCCTTCCCGGAGTTAAGCTCCCCCAATGCAACTCCCAGCTCCTCGTCTGTCAGCGGGAGCTCCAGATCCTCTCTTACTGCATCTGGTAGGGTCCTGGGCGGAAGGTCGGACAAAAACCTATCAATCGTGGCGGCAGGCAGACACTCATTAGGGGCATAGAGTTCCGCATAATATGTAGCGAAGCTCTCCGCCACGGCTCTTGGATCTGTGAGTGGCACACCCTCTGGGCCCAGTATGCCCGGTAGACTCTGGGCATGATACATCCCCTGGCAGAGTCGATGAAGCATCTTGCTGGATTTGTCCCCCCATTGATACACTCTGCTGCGCGTCGCCAGCCAGGCCTGTCGGGCCTCGTCTAGCAGTAGCGCGGCATAATTTTGTTGGGCAAACAGCAATTGGTGCCTGGCCTGGCTGCCGCCTGCCTCTCGCCCCCGACGCTCAAGATATTCGATACCCGCCTCAGCCTGGATAAGTGCCTCCCTACGTGTTCTGTGAGCCGCTGCACACCAGGAGATATCTGTACCCCTCAATGCAGGCTTCATCGCCTCCCACACAGAATCGTCCCCGATCACAGACCCCACATTCACTCTCAAATACTCATCAATAGCATCGCTCATCCGTTCCCTATAATCGTCATTCTGCAAGTGCCACACCGACAGGCGCCACCTAAACGGTTGCCTCCTCCGCCCCATCTGTATGGTGAGGGCCACTGGGGAATGGTCAGAAAGACCTCGCGGGAGAATCTCTACCCCCATCACCCTACCCACTATCACTCGGGGAACAAATATGTAGTCGAGTCTAGAGAAGGAGTCGTGGACCGCCGAGAGATAAGTAAACTCTCGATCGTCCCGATGCAAGTGACGCCAGGCATCAACCCAGTCCAGACCCGTCGCCAGCGAGTGCAGTCGTGTGGTGCCACCTCCCTCAGAAACACCTCTCTCTCTCCAGCGGCCCATGCCCACATTCATGACATCATTCCAATCTCCACCAATAACAGCCCCTCCATCTGGCATGTCCACCCATATAGCCATAAGCCGCTCCACCAGACTCCATTGTAGCGGAGGAGGAGCGTATACACTGCCCAGGATCAGGAAGTCCTCCCCCACCTTGCCTTGTAAGAATATATAGCGCCCCTGGGTGTCGGTCCAAAGCCTACTGTGCACATAAGGAACCCTACAATGAACTAGAATAGCTACTCCTCTGGACCCCCTCACAAAACCAGAGTGGAACACCTGTTGATATCCATATCGTTGAAGGCAAGGGGCTTTTGTCCCTAGGAGATGTGTCTCCTGTAGTAGGAGGATATCTGCCCCTGCCCGCTTGGCCTGTTGCAATATGGCCCCACGTTTAATTTTATCGAGAGCTCCCCTCACGTTCCAGCTGAGAATACGGAGAGAGCCCAGGGATATTTGCTCCCTGTGGGGTATATCTGCCATGTAGTATTGTAACTGCGTGGGCGGGGATGTGGAATCCTACCCGGTGTGCAAATATGAGCCGACTATCTGAGCAGTGAAGTGCGATCAACAAACGAAACAACCCTCTTCCCAACAAACCCCCCACCCCATACCTCAACCACAATGAAGTATCTGTCGCGGCGGGTACGGCCCGCGCCCCCCAACGGGAGGACCCCGTCCGTCCCGACCAATGGATCCCCAACTCACAGCCCATCTTTTGCTAACACTCCCTCTAGACGCACGGATCCACTAACGGACCCGGCCCACATTTAAGCCTCTCCGATCCAGTAGGTACAATCTGTTCCGCTTATGCTCCTCGCTGATACATCTTTCAGGGTTGCACTGTCTGCCGGCCTGAAACCGAGCCAGTCCGGGATGCCGCACCACAGGACAGGGAGCGGCGCCTGGAGCACGACCTTCTGGCCCCCTTCGACTTCACAGAGGGCCCCCCTGAGCAGCCTCCGACGAGGAGGAATCAGACCCTCAACCCGGTGGCATATGAGCCCGCACCCGCACCGTTTCATCAGTCCATTTAAACACCTCTTCAGGTGAGTCGAAAAAATGGGTGCGGGAGCGATAGACCACCCACAGACGAGCAGGATATAGTAGGGCATACGGGAGTTTGAGTTCCCTCAAGCGGGCCTTTGCAGCTAGGAATGACTGCCGCTGTTGCTGGACCAGCCTTGTGTAGTCAGGGAAAATTAGGATACGAGCGTTATCGTACTGGAGGGGTTCTTTGAGACGTGCCTGCTTCAGAATAACATCCCTGTCATGATAGTTTAATAGCTTTGCAATGACTGGTCTCGGGCGGGCCCCAGGCGGAGGCTTCTGAATGAGCGCTCGATGAGCACACTCAATCACAAAGCAGCGGGACATCGAATGTGGTGGAAGCCAACTTTCTAGCCACCGCGTAAGGAACTGCTCCATGTTGCCCCCCTCGCATCCTTCCGGAAACCCAACGAAGCGGAGATTATTGCGTCTTGCCCTCCCCTCCGCATCCTCCACCCGCAGTGCGAGACCCCGCTGGGTGGTCTCCAGTGCAGCCACCCGCGTCTTCAGCGTGGTAACATCATCCTCTACGCCAGAGATACGGTCTCGGCCTCTGTAATTCGGGACACGGCGTTCCGCAGATCCTGCCGCAATAGCATGCGTCCGAGCGAACCGCCCCTATCTTGGCGTCTAACATGTCTCTGGACTGTGTAATGGCCGCAAGGAGCGCTGCATTGTCCGGCACACCCCCTTGCAACCCCCCAGAAGGTCCTCCAGCGGCCCCCGGGCCCGTGAACTTATCAATAGGGCCCTGCTTAGGTGGCCCTCCGCCGCCCTTATCTTGTGTCATGACGGACTCTGAGGAGTTCTCAGCCCCGTCCGGGCAGTTGCAACGTGATCAATAGAGCGCCACCTGTCGCCAGAGATATGTGAACCACCGCCCAGGGCCACCGCTCGGGATCCCGAAGAAGATCCACCCAAACCAATTGGCCCCTCACAACTGGACCTCTGAAATGGGGCATTCCATCCACCGCAATAGGCAGCAGGTGTCAGCGAGGTTCTTCCCCCACAACCCCTGGGGCTCACGCACCTCCCACCAGCGCTGATGGGCCTCCCGCGGTCCGACCTGACTGCCGAACCCCTCACCATAGGGTGGAGGGGGGGAGATAATGAGAGGGGGGAACGCCGGCAAGTCGCGTGTTGATGACCAGCACTGGACCCCCACAGCGGCATCCGTAGGTAATGATCGCACTTCCAGAGCGAGAGTGCCCCCAGGGGCCAGCGCACTAAGCTTAGTCAGGCACCAGGGCAAGATGGACGAAGCACCGTGGCGACTGCAGGGCTCCCTCCACACAACCGGACACCAACTCACTCCCCTCTAGTATCGATGATGTAGGAGAGAGGGGGAAGGGGAGGGTGGGGAAGAGCCGCAACCCCTCTGTCCCCTCCGAGTGTGCAGGGCCGCCGGTGCAAAGTGCCTCCCTCGCTGCCACCACTCACCCCCTCGCGGCCCGAAATGACCGCCGGCACCCCCCAGTTGGATATGCCAAGGGGGGAGGAGGATCAGGGGCCTCAGAGCACCACTCGCCGTCTCCCGCTCTCACCGGGCGCCAATGCGTGGTGGCGTCGCAGTCTGCCTCCGGACTCAGGGGATGGATGAAACAAAAGGGGGGGGGGACAGAGAACCAGCGGGCCCCCGCCCTTACCGCCTCTGCCAGACAGCAGCCACCAGCGCGCCGATGGCGTCGGAGCACCCTCCTCCGCCCTCGCCGCCGCGGCCCGAATCGGCCGCCGAACCTCAGCTTTGCGCCCTCAGGATCTACCCCTGGCAGGATTGGCCGGCCCCGGATAGAGACCTCCGCCCAGGAGTGCACACTGGTGCCAATGTCCGCTCCGTCCCACAGCGCCGGGACAACAGCGCCAAGGCCGCTCCACCTCACGCCGGCCCAAGATCCAGGCAACGCCCCCGGGCCGCTCCAGGCCGTGCACCTCGCAGGCCCCGCCGGGCCTCCACCGAGGAATCGCCATCTCCGGGGGCATCCACAGCACCAGCTTTCGCCCAGGCAGGGACCGTCGTAGCTGTTCAGCAGCGAGGCATAGCGGAGTCACGGGAGCGTATCGGAGAGGTAGGATACTGTAGGATTTCTAAGTGGGCTGGACGGAGCGCTCTTAACCCATGTCCGCCATGTCGGCTTGCCAAGCCACGCCCCTCCGTTTTTTTTGTAGTTTGAGAGGGAAGGTTATATGAAGCACAGGAAGGCTTAACTCCGATGTTTTCGGTAGTGTCAAATTCACATTCATCTACGCACTTTAATCCGGGACTAATTGAAACAGCCCGCAGTGAGTCCATGACCGAAGTTCCCAGGTGAAGTCATGCATCAATCCTGGGTATTTGTTTGCGCATTACTGAACTCTCAGACATGCCGTAAAACATTTGTTTATTCAACGATGTTAGAATGAGGTGGCAAACAAACTGTTAATTGTCTACTCACTGGCGGGGGCCATACAGCACAGTGCAGGTCCTCATACCGAGACATCATGGGACGTGTTGGGGCGATCGAGCATTATTGAAATTATTAACAGGCGATTTATTATGCCAGGACTGTGGTACAATTGATAGCGCCACTGTAACGAGTCCACACACAAACTTCCAGGTGCCTACCAGCTGGCGGGGTTCTTTAGCATAGTTCATCATGCCGGTGCATTTTGGGACAGGTAGTCCCTGTTGTGATGACCAATCAATGTCGAGGCGATTCAGCGCGTCAAGTGTGCTCTTGAGACTCCGCATTCATTAACATGGCATCTATGCAGTGTTTAGAACATTAATGGTGATCGGTTTTGTTGTATTTGTATTTGTGCCAAAACCCGAATTCGGGAAATTACATGCCTATCAACTCAACACGTTTATGAACATAAAAATGTTATCACGGACTCTATCCTACGCTGTGCGTCTTGTAACAAAGGCAATAGATGGTTATCAGCAAGTTTCCTTTTCACTATATTTTATCGCAGCATGAACTATTTATTTTAGACAGTGTTACCTGATGGGGTCAGTGCGACGCTTTTTACATGACCTTTAAACAGGACCGGTTTCTGAATATAATAAAGCTACATTTTCTCTGTGCAATGCTCAGTGGTTTGTTTATGCACTAAGTACTCAATAGAAGGCAGGACCTCTGGTAAAATTCTTGCGACCAGTGTCGGATCCTTACCGCTAAATCCCAACTCCGCAGCCAGCCATATACCATCACTGCGCAAAGTCATAAATGCAAACAGATGTAACAGGAGTGCAGCTTTTCCAAAACAGAAGGGAAGGCAACATATTTCCCAACAGCGCTATACTGCTACACCTTTTAAAAATCCATTTATAATCCTCAAGGAGCACTGAAGCAGTGCACAGCAACAGAAGGAAAGAGAAAGTATATACACGCAAAATGTCGATATTGACTTCCCATGTAATTATAACTTTGACAATGTGCATATGTCTGTACAGTCTCGAACTGGGGACCTTCACTGCGCTGGTCCTCCCACAAACAGTCTCACCAATGCTCACGTATAATCACTGGGGATATCAACTCCTTAACACAAAGATCCTGAGTATACTGTTCATTTGAAATTTACAGCTGAGACCATTCACGGAAGGCAAATTCCATGCGATCATTAAACTCAGCCTCTTTCCTTAAATGTCATCAGCCAACAAACTCGTTGTTTGAGCCAATAACAAATGTCTCCAATTCCGCTCCAGCAGCTTCGAATGCTGCAACTCCTCTCCCATTTGCCATTGCTGCATTGGCATCAATTGCAAACCTGTAAACTCTGGCATTCCTCAACACTCGGCTACAGTTTCTCTTTTGGCATTGGGGGACTCCGTGTTGTATTCATAATACAATGTCCAATTTTCTGATGATAACCACGGTGCTTCCTGAACGAGGGGGGCATCGGTATCCGATATCAGCAAAATCAAAAAAACATTCCTCCAAATTCTGCTCTTGAGGTAAAAGAACAGAGCCGTCACAGCACGGAATTCCATGGCACAAATGTATTCAAACAACACGTTTCGCCGTAAAACCGGCCTTTGCCAAACTTGGTGCGCCATTTGTACACCTCTTTTAAACAGAGTAACAGAGCACATGGTATATAAACATAAAAGAAATCTGACATGTTCACTGCCCTCCACATAAAATATCAAAACAGCTGAATAGCTCCATTATTTGCAAATTCACAAGCATTCCATCCCGCAGTAATGGTAAATAATAAGACTTATATGTCGGCATTATCAACAGTACTTGGTGGATTTGGTATGGGAACCTAAAGTCAATTTTCCCTAAATGACCCAAATATGTGGATTCCAGGGCACTGTTTGGGAGCTCTGGCCCTGCTGACAACGATATAATTTTGTAAAATTATCATAACACAACTAACCACCAAGAAGGTCTTCAGGCACATTATTCACGGTAGTAACCTCCCATAATAGTTTCCATAACAGTTGTAAATATCAAAAGCATTCTTCTTTTCTGCACTCATTTGTTTGCATGTTGACCTAGCAACTGCAAGATCACCAGTGTACAACTCGCTGCAGACTTATGGAGTTTAAGAATCTTTGGCCCTCACTGAAAAAAACCATAGGTTTCAGGGACGTTATAGTTAGAAATTAGCATTTAAAAAACCTTTGAAATTCACTGAAAAAACCATAGGTTTCAGGGACGTTATACTTAGAAATTAGCTTTTAAAAAACCTTCGAAATTCACTGAAAAAACCATAGGTTTCAGGGACGTTATAGTTAGTTGGAGATTTCACTCGTACAAAACCAGAGAAATTCGGCCGTTATAGTTAGTAGAGCTAACTATAACTCGCAACCCCGCAATGCACTGCTGATGACGTCACATATTACATCACTCATGACATGCTCAGTGACATCACTGATGACATCACTGATGACATCACTGATGACATCATCCAGTGAATGTGTGTTTCTGTAAAGTATAAAAATATGTTTTATATATATATATATATGCCAAGGTGTATTGAAGTATGAGTGGGTGTATGAGTGTCTGAATGGATGATTTAGTAGGTGTGTCACTGACTGTATAAGTGAGTGATTAAATGTGTCTTACTGAATGCATGGGTTAGACACTAAACTGTGTGAATATCTTTGTTAGTCTGTTAGTTGGTGTGTAAGCGGCTGCATGGCTTGGTGAGTAGCTACATGAGTGTCTATATGGGTTATTTATTGGTTTTCTGAGTATCTGTATGGGTGCCTGAGTGTCTTTGTGGGTGGGTGGGGGGGTGTGACTCTGTGCATAGATATGTGAGTGGTTGTTTCACTGGGTGTATAGGTTCAAGAGTGCTTATGGAAACAGCTGCATGGGTGGGTGAGTGTGTGTATGGGTGTGTTGGTGAGTGAATGGATGTCTCAGTGGTGCATGTGTGAGTAACTACATATGTTTTAAAGCAGTATATGTGAGTGTTGGAGTATATAAATGACTATATGTGAGAGTGAGTGATTGCAAGAGTATCTGTATGGATGAGTGTCTGTTTCTATGAGTGATTGTTTTAGAGAGTAAGTATGTGTTAGTATCTGTATAAATAAGTGTGGTGGTGTGTGTATGACTGTATAAGCAAGGAAATGGGTGTGTGATAGTTTCTTTGCATGACTGACCAGGTGTATGAGTAACTCTTTGGGTGAGTGGCAGTGTGTGAGTGTCTATATGGGTGTATGAGTGGATATATCAGTGGCTGTATAGATGAATGACTGTATGGGTTAGTGGGTGGATGTGTGTGTAGACATATGAATCATTGAGCAGGTATGTACTAACTGCTATTGGTCTGTCTATGGTTTCCATATTGGTGGTCTGTATTTTAGAGTGGGTGTATGAAAGGTTTTATTAGGGTATGAGGAGGTACATCAGATGATCATGTGGATGATGTCATCAGTGATGTCATCAGTGATGTCATTTGGGATGTCATCAGTGATGTCACTGAGCATGTCATGAGTGATGTAATATGTGACGTCATCAGCAGTGCATTGCGGGGGCGCGAGTTATAGTTAGGTCTACTAACTGTAACGGCCGAATTTCTATGGTTTTGTACGAGTGAAATCTCCAACTAACTATAACGTCCCTGAAACCTATGGTTTTTTCAGTGAATTTCTAAGGTTTTTTAAATGCTAATTTCTAACTATAACGTCCCTGAAACCTATGGTTTTTTCAGTGAATTTCAAAGGTTTTTAAATGAAAATTTCTAACTATAACGTCCCTGAAACCTATGGTTTTTTCAGTGAATTTCAAAGGTTTTTTAAATGTTAATTTCTAACTATAACATCCCTGAAACTTATGATTTTCTCAGTGAATTTCTAAGGTTTTTTAAATGCTAATTTCTAACTATGCCTACAAAGGTAGGACATGTGAAGAAAGAGGAAGAAAAGCGCAGAAAGAAGCAAGACAAATGCAGAAAGAGGCAACAGAAGTCCAGAAAGACGAAGAAAAGTACAGGAAGAAGAAGAGATGTGCAGAAAGAACCAACAGAGGAGCAGAAAGTCCTCCTGTGCCCCCAACTTTTTGCTGATGGGTACTGGTGGTAACTGACTCTGACTAACCAGGCCTAGAGCCAGTGCTATGCTAAAAGATACTTAGAATAGAGTGAAAACACCTACATACACTAGGGAACACTATGCATTGGGGTACCCCTGTGATTAGCATGCCCTCCTCTGTATTTGCCATGAGTTAATGCCTGGGTCATTGCATGAGTACATGAGTAGTGACTGGATGATTAGAGTGCTACAAGGAGAGTGCATGGTGATTTTATAAGTGCTTGGGTTTTGGCGCAGTGATCGGATAAGCACATAGGATTGGCTGGGTGATTGGAGGACTGCATAGGTAGTACCAGGGAGATTACTGGACTGCATAGGTAGTCCTCAAGGTATTGAAGCAGTACACGTGTTAGTGACTGGGTCATTGCATGAGTACATGGGTACTGAGTGGATAATTAGAGTACTGCAAGGAGAGTGCGTGGTGAATTTATAAGTGCTTGGGTATTGGAGGAGTGTTTGGATTAGTACATGGACGTGTCTGGGTGACTGGAGGAGTGCACAGCGAGTGACAGTGTGATTGCGGGACTGCATGGGTACTACCTGGGGAATTGAAGGAGCAGATGAGAAGTGTATAGGTGGGTACAGGACTGTATGGGTAGAGCATATGGGATTGTAACAGTGATCAGTTAGTGCCTGGATCATTGCATGAGTACATAGCTACTGACTGAAAGATTAGAATACTGCAAGGAGAGTGCCTGAGTGAATTTATAAGTGCTTGGGTATTGGCGGAGTGTTTGGATTAGTACATGGTAGTGGCTGGGTGACTGGAGGACTGCACGGGGAGTGACAGGGTGATTGCTGGACTGCATGGGTACTACCAGGGGAATTGAAGGAGCAAATGAGAAGTGTGTAGGTGGTTAGAGGACTGCATGGGTAGTACACAGGGATTGCAGCAGTGCATGTGTTAGTGTCTGGATCATTGCATGACTACATGGGTAGTGACTGGATGATTAGAGTACTGCGAGGAGAGTGCATGGTGAATTTATAAGTGCTTGGGTTTTGGCGCAGTGATTGGATAAGGACATAGGGCTGGCTGGGTGATTGGAGGACTGCATAGGTAGTACCAGGGAGATTACAGGACTGCATAGGTAGTCCTCAATGGATTGCAGCAGTGCATGTGTTAATGGCTGGTTCATTGCATGAGTACATGGGTAGTGACTGGATGATTAGAGTGCTGCAAGGACAGTGCATGGTGATTTTATAACTGCTTGGGTTTTGGCGGAGTGATTGGATAAGTACATAGTGCTGGCTGGGTGATTGGAGGAGTGCATGGGTAGTGACAGAGGGATTTCTGGAACGCATGGGTACTACCTGGGTAATTGGAGGAGTGAATCAGTAGTGTGTAGGTGGTTAGAGGTCTGCATGGGAAGTGCTTAGGGGATTGTAGCAGTGCATGTGTTAGTGCCTGGGCCATTCCATGAGTACATGGGTACTGACTGGAAGATTAGAGTACTGCAAGGAGAGTGCATGGTGAATTTATAAGTGCTTGGGTTTTGGTGGAGTGATTGGATAAGTAGTCAACACAATTTCCTGAGCACCCAAGCATAAAAAATGTGTCCAATTCTTCTTATATCCAAATAGATTTATTCCTTCAAGATTCTTCAGTTTCCAAATGTTCTCATAGCCTTCAGATATAGCCAACACGTGTTTCGTCAGACAACGATGTTCTTATATCTCTGACTTCATCAGGGCTATAAGTAAACAAACAAAAAGAGTCTAAACTCCTATTTGTACATCACATCATTCCTTCACCAGCACCCTGGTAAGTGGAAGTTTAAAAAAATTAGAATCATTATATATGTGACCTTATTCAGAAAGAGGGAAACATCAGTGTGCTCAAAAAGCAAGAGCGCAATCTATAAATAAGATATTCTTCACTATGTAAGTACATTTGTTTATATATCACTTAAGGAAAATTGTATGCCTTCTTATGGCAAAATGGGGGATGTTTTTGGGCATGCAAATTTAAAAGAGAAAGACACTGTGTACAGCGAAAGACACTCGTGGAACCCAATGAGTGTCTAATACTTAAATACAAATTGGTGGTCGAGCTCACCTTCAACAATAAATGTTAACAACAGTGTTTCAAATAGTCCTATCCTTGTTTCATCTGTCTCCTCCGTAGTAACACTGATTGGACCAAACTTTAAATGACCTACGGGTAATCAAAACCGTTAGCTCCCTAATCGGTAATACAGGTCAATCTAATTTTTAGTTAGCATCGTGTTAAAATCACTGTCCCAGTGTAGATTCGCTACATTAAAATCAAAGCATAATGTTGTCTTATCCTTCTCGTACGTTTATAAGCATTCTAAACTCTCGACATTAAGGGATTCTCTCAATATCCAGTGGCACTATGTCTCAATACAAACACAGTGTCCAAAATTCGCAATCCGTAACATTGTCAAGTTTCAATATTGATTATAGTTGGCATCGTATTTAAATCACTATCCAGTGTAAAATCACTACGTTAAACTCAAAATATAACACTGCTTTATCCTCCTCGTACGCTAGCAAACATTCATAATTTCGACATCAGGAGATTCACTCAATATCCAATGAAACTACATTTCAATACAATGCGTGTAACAGTAACCAAAGCTCACAATCCATAACATTATCAAGTTGCAATCGTGACTACTTACTCTGACGAACGGAGAGTACTCCATGTTCAGTTTCGACTGGTGTGGTAAGCGTGCGCCATCTTAGTTGTCCCTTAAATAGTCCCTGTTCATTAAATTTAAAAATGACTATCGATTCATATTACATTCGCTTCACAGGTGTTAGTAAGGTTAAATTCTCGAGTAGTCCTAATTAATTTCATTCACAAGTAAATCAGTATTTTCAATATTATCGGCTACTTCGTGGATTATTCGCACCCGACTATTCCAATATGGCCGCCATCGGCATCTCTAAACTTAACTCGAGTGTCCTACGTATAACGTATCTTTTAATTTGTATGTAATGACATTTTATAAAATTGTCATTACCCCCATAGACGTAAATATTGAATAGCAGTGTGTATAAAATTACATTAAAAACTAGTCCTCCAAGAGATTCTCTACACGTGGTGTTAATACAACTTGGTCATTGGTAACCTCCGATCTAGTATTAACAAAATTCAGCTCCCCAGTAATTTGATGTATCTCAAGTTGAGAAACAAAATGTTAGTAAACATGTTGTGAACAGTGCGCAATATTATATGACACGACAGTAAACATTTTGACCGTAATTACAACCCACTGCTGAGCTCAACCATCAAGATGTCAGATGCCTAATTGTACATACAATTTTCAATATTACACCATTTCTATTTTTTCACTAAATTCCAAAGGACACACCCTATACATTCTATTACATGTGGGCACTATATAGATAAATGCATATACATCATATGACAGATTTCTATTTACATGACAAAACCTCAAGGACTTGGCATGTGCAGTTCTATTCAAGTGGTTCCATATCAGAGTGTTGTTAAGAACTTTTCTGTCCAATAGACACTTTTGAAATATACATACATCCGTATCATAAATTTCAACAAATTGCTAAATCTTAAAGCACTCTATCCATTGCACTATCAACTTCTATATTTGATATTGACAATTATAAAGTACTATGTCTCATCAGCGTTCAGTAATCACAGTTACAGGAAATACTGCATCTCATGATCTATATTAAGCCCTTGTTCTACAGATTTGAGAGTCATGATCCAACGTGCTTCGTTCTGCCTTAACATGAGCTCTCTATTACCCCCTCTGGGGTTACTTGATATCATCTGGAGCCCATGGTAACGAAATTGTAGATGCCTCCCCTGAGCTGTGCACTCACACATATGCTGCGCAATTGGATATCGCATGTCTCTCTGTTTTACTGCTCTAAAGTGTTCAGTAATCCTTTCTCTTACCGGTCTAATTGTACTCCCTACATATATCCTGCCACAATTACATATGAGTACATATACTGCATAGCGTGTAGTGCAATCCATGTGTGTCTGGATTTCAAATGTCCGGGAGTCATTAAAACTGAACTCCTTCACTTTGTCCATGGCTAGTTTGCACATAGTGCAATGTCCACACTTATAAAAACCCTTTATTTCTAGTGTGTAACCAGCTCTCATGTTTTGGCTGTAGTGGGTAACTCGGGCTCACAATACTTTGAATGGTATTGCCTTTCCTATATGTGATGTTAGGTCGTGTTCTGACAAATTCACGCAGATCGCCATCTGCTGTGAGTATTGACCAGTGTCTATTCAGTATGTTATATAATTTGTGTGAGTTAGGATGATACTTGGTGACCATCCTAATAACATTCTCTTTCTTCCCCTTGCCATGTCCTTATTTTCCTTCAAAGTGTCCACCCGATTCATCTTACGTATTCTGGTGTCAGCTTGACTCACCAATTCCTTACTGTACCCACGTCTGGCAAAACGTTCCTTTATGTCATCTAGATTTTCATTAAAAGTGTGCTCCTGACTACAATTCCTGCGGGCCCTAAGCATTTCCCCATAAGGGATTGAATTAATTTTACTCTTAGGATGTGAACTATCTGCATGCAATAGAGAATTGCATGATGTAGGCTTGCGGTGCATGCGACTGTGTATTATATCCTCTGATATATATAATTCAACATCTAGAAATACCATTTCCACTTCACTGCTCACCATAGTGAAGGCCATATTTGCATCATTGTCATTCAGAAAACTGTGAAAGTCTTCTAACCTCAAGGGGGAGCCGGTTCAGATCATCATACAGTCATCAATAAAACAACCCCAATAATGGATGTCTTTGATCCACTCTCGGCCGCGTGGTCCCCAGATATGCACCGCCTCGAACCAACCCATGAAAAGGTTGGCAAAGGACGGTGCAAATCTGGATCCCATCGCGGTCCCGCAGAGTTGTTTGTACCATTGTCCATTAAAAAGAAAAGCGTTGTTATCCAATATCAATTTGGATATCTCTAGCAGCATCTCTGTATGTCTCAAGTAGTCAATTTGTCGATTATCAAGAAAAAATTCTAGTGCATGTATACCTTTCTGGTGTTCAATATTTGTGTAGAGAGAAACTACATCAAATGCCACTATAACAGAGCAGCCCTAACAATGCCTAGTAGTAAGCGTCACCCTAGATAACACACATGACACACCCGGCAACCTGGACCACCTCAAAATGTGACATCCAGTTGTTTTTTTTTGCTCTTTCAATCAGAGTGGGATCAGGCATCTAAACACGCAATTCATGACCCACTGTACCAGTATTTCCTGCCCAAAGAGGGACGAGCTTCACTTTGTTGCACCCATTGTACAGGTACCTAAGGCAAATTGAATTCCAGCACGCAAGTGAGAGATGTGGCTGCTATTCCCAGCCGATATTGTTTAATTAAACTTAAACTGTTCCTGATTGCCAAGCCTCGCTGTTCTCCTTCTTTTAGGATTCACCTGCACAACGCTTGGGCTGTGCTTGTGTAATCTATTGTTTTTATTATATGTTAAAAGGGACTTATATCCCACCTTCACATTTGGTTGGACTGTATGCTTGCCAGTTTACTTTCCTCTGTTTCAATTGGTTGTAGCATATTCTCCCTTCTGTATCTCTATTATCAGTTTCCCGTGGCCTAACTACACATTCCAACCCGCATTGGTGGCTCAAACTTGTTTTTATTTGGTTAACCCTGCACACCATTTACTGCTTACATGTTTTTATATTTCCTTCTAAAAACCTAATATTGCTATAATTTACTACTAAACAGGTAGACACAATTGCAGACACTTTGCAGTTAAAAGGGGCTTGACTTAAATGGTCCAGCAGGTGCAGTGGCACCAGGGCCAAAAGCTCTGGGGACCCCACAAAACACAGATTATTGCTAAATGTTACTACTAAACAGTCACAAGTGCAGTAACCTTGCAGGCAATAGGATCATGATTGAAATGGCTCAGCAGGTGCAGTGGCACCAGGGCCAAAAGTTGTCATATCTCCTCTAAACACAAATATTGCTATATTTGACTACTAAACAGGCAGTCTCAAATGCAGTTATCGTGCAGGCACTAGGGACATGATTTGAATGGTGCAGGAGGTGCAGTAGTACCGGGCAAAACAATTGTCAGAGCTCCTCTAAACACCAAATCTTGCTATATTTTACTACTAAACAGGCAGTCAAAATTGTAGTTACCTTGCAGTTAAAAGGGGCATGATTTGAATGGTGCAGCAGGTGCAGTGGCACCATGGTCAAAAGCTTTACAGACCCAACTAAACACAGATTATTTGCAACTTTTACTACTAAATAGGCAGTCATAAGTGCAGTGATCCAGCAGGCACTGGGGTCATGATTTTATTGGTGCAGCAGGTGCAGTGGCATCGGGGCCAGAACTTTACAGATCTCCTGTAAATACCAAATATTTTTATATTTAACTACTAAACAGGCAGCCACAAGTGTGGTTACCTTGCAAGCACTATGGTCATGATTTCAATGGTGCAGCAGGTGCAGGTACACCGGGGCCTAACGCTCTAGAAACCCCTCTAAACACCAAATATTGCTATATTTCACTACTAAAAAGCTAATCACAATTGCAGTTACCTAGGGGCTTGATTTAATTGGTGCAGCAGGTGCAGTGGCACTGTTGTCAAAAGCTCTAGGTACCCCACTAAACACAGATTATTGCTCAATATTACTAGTAAACAGACATTCACAAGTGCAGATAGCTTGCAGCTAATAGGGTCATGATAGAAATGGTGCAGCTGGTGCATGTGCACCGGGCCCAAAAGTTGTCAGAACTCCTCGTAACAACAAATATTGCTATATTTTACTACTAAACAGGCAGTCACAATTCCAGTTACCTTGCAGTTAAAAGGGGCAAGGTTTGAATAGTGCAGCAGGTGCAGTGACACTATGGTCAATAGCTCTAGGGACCCCACTAAACACAGAATATTGCTAAATGTTACTTCCAAGCAGACAGTCACAAGTGCAGTTATCTAGCAAGCAATAGGGTTCATGATTACAATGGTGCAACATGTGCAGTGACACCGGGACCAAAAGCTCTAGGCTCACCACTAAAAAGCTATTATTGCTATATTTTACGACTTATCAGGAAGTTCCAAGCGCAGATGACTTGCAGGCAGTGGGGTCATGACTGAAATGATACAGCAGTTGCTTTGGCACCGGGGCCAAAAGTTCACAATTGCAGTTATCTTACAGTTAAAAGGGGCATGATTTGAATGGTGCTGCGAGTTCAGTGGCACTTTGCTCAAAAGCTCCAGGGACCGCATTAAACACAGATTATTGCTAAATATTACTACTAAATGGGCAGTCATAAGTGCAGTTTCTAGCAGGCACTAGGCCAGAGGTCTTCAATCTTTGGGGTGTGACCACCAGAGGGGCCATGGAGTCCTGGGAAGGGGGGCGCGCATTCCCCAGCTTCACTTGTGGCTGAAATCCAAAAAGTTTGCTTTTTTTTGGAAAAAGACAGCCATCCCAGGATGTCTAATTTCGATCGTTAAAATGCTTCAGCTGAAGTTTCATTGAGTCTCCTGTGCTGTGAAAAGATTTTGTGCCAGGGTGCCTGAATGACATGCAAATGAGCACTATTAGTTAATCTGCAAGTGCAAAGGGGTCTTAAGAGCCTGTTCTGGCTTTAATTGATCAAATCACTCCAAGCTTTGTTATGACAAAGATTTGTTTTTTTTGAGTGGTAGTGCAAAGAGTTAAAAACTGGACTGTGAAGTGCGGGCTTTTATCCGTAACTGTATTTACAGAGCCCTTATTACCTCTAAGGAGGTGTTTAAGGGACAGTTACCTAAAAAATAAATTGCTATACATGCTCTCTGGTATTACTAAAATCTACATTTTGGAAGCACGATTTAATGCAAAACCATTTGCACGTTTTGTTTCAGTCTATCTTATACTGTGTGCAATGCAAGTATAAAATAATCACAGTGCTTTCTGTCACAGGCTGTGACCTCGTAGTACTAAAAATACACAAGTCACTATTCTCCTCTGCACCAAGCAAGATTTAATTCTGTGGCTTTCTGGTTAAACACATACCTCTGCAGTGCATTAACTACTAGAGGTTTCATAATGTACTACAGTGCATTTCCCAATGAGTACAACTTTTTAAATTTATTTTTCACTCAAGCTGCCCATTATTTTAAATGTAGCTACCTGATGGTGAAAGACCTAAAAAACGTACAGAATATTTTGGGGCTCAATTATGAGAGTCTTGCGCCACCAGCGCATCACTTTAATGACACTCCGGCGGTGCAAGTGTCACAACCATATCTATGAGGCAGCGTAAAGTCACCCTGCATGGCTTTTCATGGCCTCGTAGATAAGACAAAGCAGTGCAAGTCACTGCGTTGCCTTACTCTGCGTCAAGAAGGCGTTCCATGTGCGTTGCGTGGGGGTTTCCACGCAACACCAATGAATTTTGATGCTGCCCTAGATTTACAAAATCATGGAAACCTGGGGCAGCGACAAAAACGTAGGCCTCCCCAGCAGAGGCGTAACGCGGAGAAATGTTTTCATTCAAGAGGAAAGGACAGGAATGCACCGTATTTCATAAATACAGTGCATTCCTGCCCTTTGACATTGGCGTAAAGCAGCGCCGCAAGAAGACTTGTGGCACTGCCCTTCACCAATTCCTCATAAATGAGGCCCTTTATTTTTAGCTACAGCTTTGACACACCCCCACGCTCACTGTTTATTATTATTTCCCCACCGTAAAACATTTTTGCAGTGAGATTTGGGGACGTTTATGGCTGTCGATAGTTGTCAATTAGGAGGAGTACCAGGTTCTAGAAATTTTTGTCAGGAGGGGGTCCTTATGCCTAAAAAAGTTTGACAAGGGGGTCTCAGCATCAAAAAGTTTGAAGACCTCTGTTCTAGGCTCATGATTTGAATGGTGCATCAGGTGCAGTGGCACTGGAGCCAAAAAGTTTGAGAACTCCTCTAAACACCAATAGTCACAAGGGCAGTTACCTTCCAAACACTAGGGTCATGATTACAATGGTGCAACAGGTGCAGTGACACCTAGGCCCAAATCTATACAATCCCCTCTAAACACCAAATATTGCTAAACTTTACTACTAAACAGGCAGTCACAAGTGCATTTACCTTGCAGGCGATAGGGCCCTGATTGAAATGATACAGCAGGTGCAGTGGCACCAGGGCCAAAAGTTGTCATAATTCCTCTAAACACCAAATATTGCTATATTTTACTACTAAACAGGCAGTCACAAATGCAGTTTTCTTGCAGGCACTAGGGGGATGATTTGAATGGTGGATCCCGTGCATTGGCCTTGGTCCAAAATTTGTCAGAACTCCTCTAAACACCTCATATTAATATATTTTACTACTAAACAGGCAGTCACAATTGAGGTTACCTTGCAGTTAAAAGGGGCAGGTTTTGAATGGTGCAGCAGGTGCAGTGGCACTGGGACCAAAGCTCTAGGCATACCACTAAACACATAATATTGCTATATTTTTCAACTAAACAGACAGTCACAAGTGCATTTACCTTGCAGGCAATAGGGTCATGATTGAAATGATACAACTGGTGTAGTGGCACCAGGGCCAAAAGTTGCCATAGCTCCTCTAAACACCAAATATTGCTATATTTTACTACTAAACAGACAGTCACAAATGCAGTTATTTTGCAGGTATTAGGGTCATGATTTGAATTGTGGAGCCGGTGCATTGGCACCATGCCCAAAATTTGTCAGAACTCCTCTAATCACCTCATATTGATATATTTTAATACAAAACAAGCAGTCGCAATTGAGGTTACCTTGCAGTTAAAAGGGGCAAGATTTGAATAGTACAGCAGGTGCAGTGGCACTGTGATCAAAAGCTCTAGGGACCGCACTAAACATAGATCATTGCTACATTTTACTCCTTAACAAGTAGTCATAAGTGTAGTTATCTAGCAGGCACTAGGGTCATGATTTCAATGGTGCAGCAGGTGCAGTGGCAACGGGGCCAAAAGTTGTCAGAACTCATCTGAACACCAAATATTGCTATATCTCACTACTAAACAGGCAGACACAAGTGCAGTTACCCTGCAGGCACTAGGGTCATGATTCCAATGGTGCAGCAGGTGCAGTTATACCGGGTCCCAAAGCTCTAGGAACTCATCTGAACACCAAATATTGCTATATCTCACTACTAAACAGGCAGTCACAAGTGCAGTTACCCTGCAGGCACTAGGGTCATGATTCCAATGGTGCAGCAGGTGCAGTTACACCGGGTCCCAAAGCTCTAGGAACTCATCTAAACACCAAATATTGCTATATTTTACCACTAAACAGGCAGTCAGCATTGCAGTTATCTTGCAGTTAAAAGGACATGATTTGAATGGTGCAGTAGGTGTAGTGGCACTATTGTCAAAAGCTCTAGGGAGCCCACTAAATACAGATTATTGCAAAATTGTACTACAAACAAACAGTCTCAAGTGCAGTTATCTAGCGGGCACTGGGGTCATGATTACAATAGTGCAGCAGGTACAGTGACACCCGGACCAAAGCTCTAGGTCCACCACTAAACACCTAATATTGCTATATTTCACTAATAAACAGGCAATCACAAGTGTAGTTACCTTGCATGCAATAGGGTGATGATTAAAATGGTGCAGCAGGTGTAGTGGCACCGGGGACAAAAGTTGTCATAACTCCTCTAAACACCAAAAATTGCTATATTTAACTACGAAACAGGCAGTCACATTTGCAGTTATCTTGCAGTTAAAGGGGGCATAAAGTGAATGGTGCAGCAGGTGCATTGGCACTGAGGTCAAAAGCTCTAGGGACCCCACTAAGCACAGATTACTGCTATGTTTTGCTACTAAACCTGTACTTATAAGTGTAGTTATCTAGCAGGCACTTGGGTCATGATTTCAAAGGTGCAGCAGGTTCAGTGGCACTGGGACCAAAAGCTCTAGGCACCCCACTAAACACAGATTGCTATATTTTACAACTAAACAGGCAGTCACAAGTGCAGTTATCATGCAGGCAAGAAGGTCATGTTTTGAATAGTGCAGCACGTTCAGTGGCACCAGGTCCAAAAGGTGTCAGAACTCCTCTAAACACCTAATATTTCTATATTTTACAACTAAACAGGCAGTCACAATTGCAGTTACCTTGCAGTTAAAAGGGGCATGAACAAATTTTCCCTCTCCTGATTAGAGTTGCCAGCTGACTGGATCTCTACCGGCACCACCGGTAGTTTGATATCCCAGCCAGTAAAAAAATAAGCAAAATCACCTAATGCTGGCAGTTTTAGCACTTATCTGTGCATACTTTAAACAGCAAATATAAATAGAAAGCAATTTTAAGTGTGTTCAAGGGCTGCATTAATGATTCATGACTAATAATTAAAGGAAACAGACAGAAAAGTCATGTTACAAATGAATACATACCATTTTATTTACAACACTATTTAGTGTCAAGGCGAGGCCTTTGTAGATTATTTAAAAACAACAAATGGTCAGTATTTTTCTTTTGGAAACGGTGGCATTCCTACATGTGAGTTGTTTTTTTCCCTAAATGCATTCTCCCACTGTGGCAGTAAAAATAAAATAAATGTAAGGAATAGGCAGAGTGGGGACCCAGGGGGGACTGGAACAAAACAAACAAAGCCTCGTTAACTTGTTCACAAAAGGCATGTAAATGGTCTTTTAAAGTCCTGTAAAAATTGTGGGCATGGCTGAAATAAGATTCCAGACATTGCCCAGTCGATGCCACAGCAACTCGAGCTGCAGCATCCCGGGCTGAGACGCACGACAGGGTGGGGGCTATAGCCCTTTTAGCCCATCCAGAGGTTAGGCAGAACTTCTGCTTAACCTTTGGATGACAAAATATAACTTAGTTAAACTTTGTTGCTTTTATTTAGAATTCATAAAAGTCAAACATAATTTTATTCAGAAGAAACAAATTTTCCTTTTTGAACACTTTTTGAATTTCTCTGCTTGGACGGTTAGGATTCTCACTTACTTCTCTCTTTGGAGTCTTCAAAGGTTGGAGAGTCTGAGAGTCTAAACAGATGCAGCAGAAAGAACAATATGAGCTCTTGCCTGTGCTTAATTTGAGCTGATGGTTTCTGGTGCTCAGCACCGGCACTTAATTGTCAACACCGGCACTTATCACAGTTTGCCACAGGGTGGCGCTTTTTGCCAAATTTACAGATCAGCGCAACATCAGTCGTTTATTAATACAGTATACATTCAAAATGACTAATGCCTACGTCCTGTGCTATTTCTATAGCTTTAGTTGCCTGAAATAGTCTGAATTGTCACGCCAGTAGAAGGGTGATGGTTAGAAGTAGTGTAGGTACTCACATTGGCAGCGATGTCAGGGGCAATGGGTGATGCAAGCTATAGTGGCCTCCTGACAAGGGCCCTGGCACTTATTTGTTTACAAATTAACCACTGGCTATTGCCATGGCCGTTGCGTTAACTGGGTAGGCCTTAGATTAATGCTTCCCCCACGCTATATTCATTTCTGACTGCCCACTGGTTAATGACTCCTTAACTTGAGGTGCCTCTTACTGAAACGGAAAGGGAGGGGACCTCCTGCACTGTGAAGCCAAGGGTGTGGCAGTCAGGAAGGGTGCTGCCGCTCCATAGAAAATCAGAAATGTAAATCTATGCACTTGTTAAATCATAGGTAAAGGCTGCTTGAAGCCAGTGAAGCCTTTAATTTGTAGAATCATTTGACCCTTCATGGTGGTAAAGATTTTTTTCTTCAATCTTTTTTTAGAGGAAATATGAGCATGGTACTAGCTGAGTTGTGAAGTGCATTCTTCTAATGAATTTGCCTAATATTACAATTATATATTTTGAAATCACTTCTTTTGGCACATTTTACAGAAGGCTTATATTGTGTAAAACATTTTTGAAATAATGACTGGCATATGCCAGGGTTTGTGTAGGTAGTTCCTTTAAGAACGTTTTTACCATCCATTTGGAGTAATGGTTTTTGTGATTGGTGCAAAATATGAATCCATTTTAAAATGTTCCATGATATTACTCGCAACAAAATGTATTATATGTGTTTTTGCTTTTTAAAGTTGCGATATTAGACCGATCGAATTGGTATAATTAAGTGCACTTTCATTATCACTGCTATACGTTTTTATTTATTTATTTATTTATGTATTTATATAGCGCTCGACTACCCGGGGGCATCTAGGCGCGCATGAAGGGAGTCCACAGAGCAACTGCGTGTGTAAGAACCAGTGCAGGCCCAGTTTAAAGGGTGTAAAGCCACGTTTTCAGTCCTTTCCTAAAGGACAAGAGATCGGTGGAGTTTCTTAAATGGAGGGGTAGTTTGTTCCACCATATAGAGGTAACATTGAAGAAGCTTTTGCCACCCCATCTTTGGAGGCGGTAGGATGGTACCCTCACCAGCTTCTGGGAGGCCGAGCGGAGTGCGCGGACTGGTGTATACCATTGGAAGCGTTTAATTATGTAAGCGGGACCTGAGTTCTGTAGGGCCTTAAAAGCGACACACAATGCCTTAAACCTAATTCTCTTCTCGATCGGTAGCCAGTGCACTGTATTAAGGGCCTGTTTAGCAGATGAATATTTGGACAGACCGAAGAGCAGTCTAGCAGTGGAATTCTGGAGGACCTGTAGTTTTGTTATTACTGATTTATTTGCTCCAACTAGTATTCCATTACAATAATCAATTTTAGACAGCACTAAGGCTGCCACCACTGTTTTCTGCAGTCCTGTCGGTATAAAGGGCAATATTTTCTTCAGGATTTTCAGGATGTAATAGATGGAGGCAGTGAGTTTCTTTACGTGATGATGGAAGGAAAGGGTGGTGTCAATAATGACTCCGAGATTTTTTGCCTTAATAACTGGTGTTGGGAGGGTCCCCAGCTCTGCTGGCCACCATTCTGAGGACCAGAAGGAAGTGACTCTCCCAAAAAGAAGTACCTCAGTTTTATCTGAGTTTAACTTAAGACAGTTCTCAGCCATCCATACGCTGACACATCTCATACACTCCTTAAATTTCTGTGCTGTTTTAAGATTGTCGCTTGAGATTGATACAATAATCTGGGTGTCATCTGCGTATGATACCAATTCAAATCCGTGGGATTTGATCAAACGTGCCAGAGGAGCGACATATAAATTAAAAAGGGTGGGGCTCAATGATGAGCCCTGTGGCACCACACAAGGAAGCTGGAAACATTTAGATTTGTAGCCGCCTATTTCGACGAATTGTTCTCGGTTGAGCAGAAAGGATTTAAGCAGTGCTAGCGCTAGGTTTTCTACTCCAGCTTCCTGAAGCCGATGAATCAGAATGCCGTGGTCCACCGTATCGAAGGCGGCTGATAGGTCTAATAGTACTAGGGCTGCCGATCCTCCGTTATCAACCGCCCATCTGACTTCCTCCGTTGCAGTGATCAAGGCCTGTTCAGTGCTGTGTCGGGCTCTAAAGCCATATTGGGTAGGATCCAAAATGTGATTATTCTCAATGAAAACCGTCAGTTCCTGATTCATATGTTTCTCTAATACTTTCGCCGGTAAGGGTAGCCGGGAAATAGGGCAATAGTTTCCTGCTTCTGTTTTATCCAGGTTTGATTTCTTTATTAGAGGTAATATTGATGTTTTCTTCCACATTATGGGGAAGGTCCCTGTTTCCATGGCCAAATTGAGGACCTCCGTGAGTGGCAAAGCAACTGACTCCACTAACAGGTGGGTTATTCGCAGAGGGCAGGGATCGAGGGGGGAGCTAGATTTTGTTGCTAATAGAAGCTTTGATGTTTGTTCATGAGAAAGTGGTGTGAAATTAGAGAAACAGAGGGGCATATTAGCAAGACCCACGTTAAAATTATCGCCGTTTTAGCGGCAGGAAACTGCCACTAAAACGGCGATAATGGGCTTGCTAATATGTGTTATAGAATTCCAATAGAAGCCCAGGTTAGATGTGCAGGACATCTAACCTGGGCTTCTATTGGAATTCCATAACGCATATTAGCAAGCCCATTATCGTCGTTTTAGCGGCAGTTTCTTGCCGCTAAAACAGCAATAATTTTATCGCCGGTCTTGCTAATATGCCCCAGAATTCGGTAAATTTGGTTACCGAAGTAGACTGGGCTGGGGTTGAGCATATGGTGACAGCTTGGATACACTGGGGATTGACTGGTCTTAAGACAAAGGTGTCATAAATAGTGGAAACTTTATTGTGGAACGAGAATGCCAGTGTGTCACAGAACATTTGGTCTCTTGTACTTGACTGAGTTTCAGCACTGTTGCAAAAAGCTCCTTCGAGTTATTTTTTGCTCCTTCAATTTTTTCAGAAAAATAGCTGATTTTAGTTTTTTAATCAGCTCTTTGTGCTGTGCCAGGATTGACTTATATAATTCCTTTTCTTTGGGATCATATTGTTTGCGCCAGCGTCTTTCGTGACTGCGACACAGTCTTCTTGAGATTTTTAGTTCTGCAGAGAACCAAGGTTTAGTTGGTGCTGTCCTGCTGGTTTTCCCTGTTCTAAGAGGGACAGTAGTGCTGGCCGCTACTGCTATCCAGTGATGGTATTGTGATGAGGCTATATCTGGGTCTTTTGTAAAACACAGCTTATTTTTATTCAGCTGGGTGGAAAAATCGTTACTATCTAGTCTATGCCATTGATAGCTTGATTCGCTGCTCACTGGAGCATGCCGGGAAGCCATAGGGGAGGGAGGAGTAAGAGTAAACATTACGGCATGGTGATCAGTCCAGTGAAGTTGTATGGTATTATTATATTTCAGCAATGGGCAGTCTGTGAATATGGCGTCTAGGAGGTGGCCCGCTGTGTGGGTTGGACCGGTCACAATTTGCTCGAGTCCTGTGCTTGTCATTAAGTCAAGGAGGGCCTTGGAGTCGTTAACGAGGGGGTTGTCTAAGTGGAAATTAAAATCGCCCAAAATGGTAAAATTCTGAGATGTTACTTTATGTTCCAAGAGTTGGCTCATAGTGTGTAAAAAGTTCGTTCTGGAACCTGGCGGTCGGTAAACTAGCATCCCATTAAATGAATATATATGACTAGCTGAAATCTTAAACAGAAGCACCTCGGCTTCCTTGTCTATTGTGATATCTTTAAATGAAGCTTTTATGTGGTTTCTGTAAATTATTGCCAGACCTCCTCCTTTTTTTTTACCCGGGCGATCCCTTCTGGTTATTGCAAACCCTTGTGGAACTGCTGTCACCAAATCGGGACCTGATGCTTCATCTGCCCAGGTTTCCGAGACAAATATCAGGTCCAAAGCATGGGAGTCAACAAAGTGACTGAATTCGAACTGATGTTTAATTAATGACCAAGCATTTACTAGTGCACATGACAATCCTTGGGTCAGTTTTAAAATCTTAGGGGTAGTGTGCTTGTTCCCTATTTCTACGAAAGAGCCCTTATAAATATTGGTTGGGGTCTGCTCAGCACAGAGCTTACATTTGATGTCTGAGAGCCTGAGGTTGCAGTATTGACAACTCTGCTTCCTCGTGTTCCTTGTGCCTCCTAAGATTGGCCCAAGACATACCAGTGATCTGTACGAAAGTGCCAGGAGCTCGTCTCTGGTGTATGATATTGTGGGCGCCATTCTGCCCGAAAACCGGCAGCGAGGCTGGCGCTGAGCGCGAAACAGGCGCGGACGGGCGCAGACGGGCTTGCCTTTGGCGCTCCTTCGGCGCGCCGGCGGCACGACCGCTGCGCGCATCCGCCTCAGTGGTGGTTTAAGTAGCCTTCCTGTCTGGCCGTGGAACAACTAGAGCGGCAACCGACCTAAAATGGCGGCCATTGCACGCTGGTTCCAATGGTGCCTGGCCTGCCTGAGTTTCCCTGCTCCCTCCACAACAATCGGCTATTCAGGAGCCTTGGTGGACCGGGGAGCGGGACTAGAAGAATTACCATGAGTAATCAATTATTTCAGACACTCGCTGATGCGCGTTGAGAATTAAAACATTTAAAATGGTTAAAAACAGTCAGTGCAGATAACAGGTAAAAGTGCAAGAAAAATGTGCAAATTAGCAATGAAGCAGTGCAGCAGTGGGGTATAACAGCGCGAATGCCTGTGTACTACCTTCCGCTGCGCGTCTGCCTCAGTGGTGGTTTAAGTAGCCTTCCTGTCTGGCCGTGGAACAACTAGAGCGGCAACCGACCTAAAATGGCGGCCGTTGCACGCTGGTTCCAATGGTGCCTGGCCTGCACAAGTGCACTTTACAATGTACCTTGATATTATTCTCAATACAATGTAGTATATGTGCTTTGTTGGATAAAGATGTGATTCCAGTCAGATCTAATTGGTATATTCAAGTTCCTGTCACAACCCAAAGTGTTTTTAATCTTGTTTGTAATGATTTTTATTAATCAACAAATAAAGCATTTCTTCACAGACTGGCATATGCATAGTGCTTTCAGTTGAAGGCTGGGACCTCGTGGCACTATAAACACACATCACTATATCCCTATTGCACCAACCAGTTCCATGAATCGTTTCTCACAGTCAATTGCAGTGATTGCATTAACCAATTTAGCTGGTTTAACATAATAGGGTGCATTGCCCACCTGTTACTTTAACTTCCATTGATTTTTCATTCAGAGGGAGAGAGGGAAAAAATAGGGAGTGTGTGTGTGTGAGAGAGAGCATGTGTGCGCTAGTTTATAAATATGCATTTCACCTGTGGAGAAAGACTGCATCTCTGACTTTACCCCCATTGCCCTCTGGTTCAAAGCTCCTATACTTTTTTTTACCTCAACTGCTGGACTTTATGGGATACTGACGAACGTTTGACACTTCGGGAGGTGTTTGCCTCTGGCCTAGAGCGCAGCCTCTTAGAGCTTTACTGAAATCAGTTAAATTCTTCACAACCTATGCCATCTAGAAGGTGAGTATGGTGGGCACGGTCCATCAGTCAAGTGTCCACCTGCTACATGAGTGACTCTTTCCCAATTCCACAGGCTTTTTAGTGCCTCAGAAATGTCAGAATTATTTTCAGTCAGCTATAAAGGATTAATAGTTTATTTATAGCATTGACTTGTTGCTGGCTCAGATATTACAGTGCTTACAAGTTTGAGCGCTATTGGAGCAGTATCGTTATAAAAAACGATCTTCTTTCTTTGTATTTAGTTTGTGGATGGCAGTGTTCCCACAACCCTTGTATTTATGTTGCATTATGGTACTTGCAATGCTGTATTACATCAAATATTAAGAAAGTCATAAACCTACAACAAAAACAAGATTATCTGAACTTCTCACGCCTGACCTAACACAATTAGGCAGCTATTTTTGCACCAGATAACAAGAGAAATCTATAGGTGGGTGAGATAATAAATTAGCAGGGAGGACAAACTCAATGGTCTAGCTTGACTCAAAGAACCCTGCATGAGCCAAGACATGAAAACATTTAGTATGTCAGGGCCTGATTATGACTTTGGTGGGCGGGAGCGGAGTGGCATTCCATCGCCCCACTCCCGCACCTCTAAAGTCGACCACCGGCCGTCCGCCAGATTAAGAGTTATCTCCTGGTCTGGCGGGCTATCCTTTGGTGTTCCCACAGCGGTGCCTTTGAAAAAGGTACCGCAATGAGAATGCCAAAGCAAGTTCCTGCACAGCATGGCCTGTTAAGTCCATGCCATGCAGGAACTGGGCGTGCATGCACACAGGACGGCACACCATGTGCCCCCCCCCTGCATGCATCCCCATGGCATGAGGCACCAGGGGGCCCTGTAGGGCCCCCTTTGTTTTCTCACCGCCAGCAGTTTCATGGTGTGAACACTGCCATGAGACCGCTCGCAGTGAGGTAACTCGTAATATGCTTGGTGGGGCCGCAGTGGCCCACTCAAGCATATTGCAACCCCACACTCCCACACCACCGCCAAGGTCTAGGGAGGATTCTCATTAAAACTTTTAAATCCCAACCTTGTATAATGGCCTGAGTAAATACTACCCCTCCCCCAAACCTTGCTCTAGATTTGGGCAGTGTTATTTTATTCTATTCATCATATGCCCCTGGTCTTACATAAATACCATTGAGGGCTTTCGGGACCAACCCATCTAGTCCCCCTCATGGAAATCACCCCAACCTTCCCAAAGGGATAGGAAGGGGAAAGCTGTTGCCATTACCCTTTTTATTTGCCTCTCTGCCACTTCCCCCACGTAAAATGCACTCTGCTTTGCCCATTCGCTATGCAGGGAATCAATACTAGGACCTCAGAGAGTTGCCCTAGCTTCAGCATAAAATATCCTGATGTGGTATATGATAGGTATATAGAGGTGTAGTTGTGTTATGGATTTTTGGCTTGTGCATAGAATGAGTAAATGGTATGGTGTCATCTGGTACAGGGTGATGTAAAGGGATTCGATGGAAATGGTTGGGGTTTTAGTCGGGCGGAGATGCAATGGCGTTTTTTTAAAGTGGATATACATTTTTTATTCTGGAATTAAAGAAGCCTTTACTTGCTTTGCTTTGTGAAGTATGTTCCTTGTATCTCCCTGTTCTTTTTTACACTAGCTTTTGCAGGATTTCTAGCAGCACTATAGCTGACAGCTGTCCCAGCTATTGCAGGCAGGATACTAGATAAGCTCTCAGTTGTCCAGTGCTCTTTCCCCAGCATAGCTTTGGTTCAGAAGGCACAAAATTCCTGCTTGGAGCAGCAAACATACAAAGAATTACAAGGTAGACAAAATGGACGCCTGCCCAAGCACAAGCACATGCAGCCACAGCCCTCCCTTATCAACCAAGAATATCTAGGACTATCCATCAGACCCCAACTACCCGAAGGCCTCAGAAGATTCCCTGGAAAAAAGGATGAAGCATGCATGTAATACAAAAAAGATGCATAACATATCATACATACATAAGAATGATTGCGAGGTAGACACAATGGATGCACAAGCACACATAGCAAGATGCATGCCATATAAAACCAAGAACATTTCCAGAGTTTGGAAAATATTCAAGGGCCATCCCCAGTGACCCGCTCACAAGCAGAACACATGGTAATGTAATGGACAAATGCAAAAAAATAGCCACAACCACTCCCAATATTCCAGCTGACAGACTGGAAAAATGCAAATTAATCTGGCAAAAGCCAGCACTCCCAGCCATGTACACCCCGGACCATGGCAGAAACACTGGAAAAATGCAGAAAAATCAAGAAAAATATTTGTACACTGCAGAAATGATGGAGCCGTACACCATGGGCCTGATTCACAGAACTAACTTACGTCAAAAACGTAAAGTTAGTACTTTTAGTATTCACAGAATACACTTACTCATTTTGGTATTCACAGAATGAACTTACTCATTTCGGTATTCACAGAAGTTAGTAGTCCTAACTTTAGGACTCCTAAATGCCTTCTGTGAATACCGAAAGTCTTAAAGTTAGGATTTTTCTCAGTTTAGGAGTAGTAAAGTTAGGACTCCTAACTTTACTACTCCTAAACTGAGAAAAATCCTAACTTTAAGACTTTCGGTATTCACAGAAGGCATTTAGAAGTCCTAAAGTTAGGAGTCCTAACTTTACTACTCCTAAACTGAGAAAAATCCTAACTTTAAGACTTTCGGTATTCACAGAAGGCATTTAGGAGTCCTAAAGTTAGGACTACTAACTTTACTACTCCTAAACTGAGAAAAATCCTAACTTTAAGACTTTCGGTATTCACAGAAGGCATTTAGGAGTCCTAAAGTTAGGACTACTAACTTCTGTGAATACCGAAATGAGTAAGTTCATTCTGTGAATACCAAAATGAGTAAGTGTATTCTGTGAATACCAAAAGTACTAACTTTACGTTTTTGACGTAAGTTAGTTCTGTGAATCAGGACCCATGTTCTTGAAGAGAGTAGCTTTGTTAGTTAAGCCTGTAAGCAGTGAGCAGCTGGAGCAAGATCCCGTTGGCAACTGCCTCACAGAAAATTCTCAAACCTGAAACATACCAGTTCTAGAATGGAACTGGATGCATTGCATGCCAAGAATACAATTCCAGGACTCCAACAAGCGCCCTGGAAAATTGCAGAAAAATCGGGGGGAAAAAGAGGATTCACACACACTAAGCTATGCACAGCATGAACACAAAATAGCAGCTAACAAATGCAGAAATGATGATGCACAAAACTGAAACATAAAGGATCACATAATGTATGAATGACTATTTTTTAATTAAGCGGTTCTTTCCACTCCTAAACATGCAATTCCACCTGACATGTTAAAGAATAATTAGACTGACGCTAAGAAGATTTCCAACTACTGTCTCATTCCCACTCTTACGCCCCCACGTCCCCTTCAGTAAGATCGAAGAACTCGAGTGCAGGGGGTATTTCCAAATATTCATATAAACTAAAACTTTCTTCATAACCAACAATGGGGCTCTGGATCTTCCTGGGTGATAATCCATGCTGATAGACATACTTTTCTTTCACTCACTGGAACATTAAGCAGTTGCAGCTCCTCTGCTAAGGCGGAGGAGCGTTGCCCCAATGCTCACTGAGTGAGCAATTAAAAACAGAAAAATAAAATGATAACTTCACTGAGTGAGCAAATAAAAACAGAAAAATAATATTATAACTTAACGTTGTTATTATTTTATTTAGACTACTGGCTCAGTTGGTTGGGAGCGCGGCTGGGCTGTTTAGAGGCTGGGGGAGCGGTAGGCACTTCCTAAGTGCGCATAACATTTTGACTGGCCATCTTGGGCCAGCCAAAATGTCATGCGCACTTTGCATGTTCTCCACCCAGGCTGGGTGGAGAACATGCCCAGGCTCCCATTCCCTGGCTGAGCGCCGAACCACGGCACTCATACCAATCACAACGCTGCATTGCAGCGTTGTGATTGGCTCAGGGGAGCCTGGGTGCTTCCTGCTTCCACAGAAGCCAGGAAGAGGACACTCCCCCCGCTCCTTCACGCCCGTTCGGTTGCAGCCGCTACTGACATTACGTAGTTCAAACAACTATTGACATGTCCTAATATTCAACACGGAGAACAGCCTGGCTTTCTTTTATCATTTGCTCATTGGATAACGGTCTCAGAAACAGCTGTGATAGTAGATCATTTCCTTTCTCTGCAAGCACAGCTGACAAACTAGAATTGGATCCTATGTATTCAGTAAAATAAATAGTACATGCAAAGTTCCCCAGGGTTTATCCTTTTGTCCACTCCTTTTCAGTATCAGTTTACCTTTGCTCGGTTGACTGATTAACATGAGTTTCCTTTTTTGAATGTAAGCTGTTAACACTTATGACCAGCTAGGATTGTAGACAGGATCAGAGAACTGTAGCATTATTCCTCACTGCTTTAAACACATTTTCTTTAAGATGAATGACATGTTTGTTGTGCTTAAAATGAAGCTAAAACACATATAATGAAATAGGAAATATAAATAGAAACATTATGCCCTTCATTTGGCCAATAATCTTGGGAACGGCTCCTTTTCTGGATCAAAAAGTCAATAAAACACATTTACCAAACCATACTTTTAAATATACTCAATACACGTAGGCGCACCGCCCTAATGCTCCTCTGCACAGCTCGAACATCAGTCCTACACAAGGAAGCACTTACAGACCAAGCACACACCTTTTCTTAGATATCAATACAAAGAAAAGTACTTACAAATACCTAGATCCATTATTTACACACCTAATGTAATTGATCATGAATGACATCACACATGATGACATCAGAAATGGCATTATTAGTGACATCACATAATATATACTCATTCTTTGGTCAGAGGATGTGAGCAACACGTATGTGGGCAAAGGGGAAGGATGCGGACCATTTATATAAAGAAGGATAATACAGAAAAAAATGAAAGACACAAAAGTTCTATTTTCACTAGTATAGGTGGCTTTCATAAGACCATTTTCCCGACAGCTTTCAGAATTATTCCTGGATTTTTTTATCAATCTAAAAACTGACTAAATATATTATTTTCATTACAATAAAGAGTTTTATAACTGGGATAAGAAAAACACTTTTTAGTGTAAAGAAAAATGTTTTCTGAGAACCTCTCTGTTAATTAACAGCCAGGAACCAATTGGCATTTTTTGTTTTCCTTTTGATAACTATGTCACCAAAGGTATCAGAATGAATCTTATTTTTAACCAGACCATCATTGCATTTACTTGTATTTTTTTTTTTAACCTTGAGTGACTGGCCTTTTTTGTTTTTGTCATCCATTTCCCCAGCCATTGATCTTGTTGTTGTGGACTTGAAGCTGTCCCATTCTTGCAGGTATTCTTTATAATCTATTTGTGTTTTGATGCTTATATTTCACCAAGATCACAAACATGTACCCACGTTCATAAATAGCTTAATCTACTTTCCATACAATGGTATGCTCATGTGTTTTAATACATTTCCCATCAACAAACGTGAAGGGGAATTCCGACATTTTTACACATGAAGGGCCTGATTCACAGAACTAACTTACGTCAAAAACGTAAAGTTAGTACTTTTTGGTATTCACAGAATACACTTACTCATTTTGGTATTCACAGAATGAACTTACTCATTTCGGTATTCACAGAAGTTAGTAGTCCTAACTTTAGGACTCCTAAATGCCTTCTGTGAATACCGAAAGTCTTAAAGTTAGGATTTTTCTCAGTTTAAGAGTAGTAAAGTTAGGACTCCTAACTTTAGGACTCCTAAATGCCTTCTGTGAATACCGAAAGTCTTAAAGTTAGGATTTTTCTCAGTTTAGGAGTAGTAAAGTTAGTCCTAACTTTACTACTCCTAAACTGAGAAAATCCTAACTTTAAGACTTTCGGTATTCACAGAAGGCATTTAGGAGTCCTAAAGTTAGGAGTCCTAACTTTACTACTCCTAAACTGAGAAAAATCCTAACTTTAAGACTTTCGGTATTCACAGAAGGCATTTAGGAGTCCTAAAGTTAGGACTACTAACTTCTGTGAATACCGAAATGAGTAAGTTCATTCTGTGAATACCAAAATGAGTAAGTGTATTCTGTGAATACCAAAAAGTACTAACTTTACGTTTTTGACGTAAGTTAGTTCTGTGAATCAGGCCCGAAGTATTTTACAAATACGTCCTTCATTGAACATGGGTGGGGATGTGTGTAGTGTCTTGCAAATTAGAAATGATGGAACCCTTTTGGCTCAAGATGGACTCTGTAGAACTGTGACATAAGTGTTAGGGCGGAATGCGCTGAAGGCTGGTTTAGAATGTTGAGTTCACAGTTACACGCATAAGAATAAAGACATGTCTTACTAAGCTCCGAGTGTGGCGTAGTCCTTTGTAGGTACCCATGCTGGGGAGGACGCAACAATTGGTGAGGAGAAAGGGGATAAGTAACCCAAAGATTGACAGCGCTCACCCAGAGAGTTTGCCATGGTCCAACCAAACTGTTCGTGCGTGCCACGTGTGCTGCAGTGAAGTGAGGAACCGATGCTTAACGCATGTGGAGTCAAAGTGCAACTCCAGCCGCTGTAAAGAAGTTAAACATTATGAAAGCATTGTCTTGATGACTGAGAACCTGCTGGTCAGATCATACGTAAAGGTACAGCGCTGCTATGGAATATACAGTCAAATGTTATCTAGAGCGTGAACACTAAAGGCAAATACAGCCAGGCTTTCAAAGACTAGTTATTGATAATCACAAAGTGCAAGATAACGTTACAATTAGAAAGTGGTGAAGACAAAGAGTGAGAAAAGAGATGCCTAAGGATAAAACTATTATTTACTCACTAGATCTTGAGTAAAGTGAGTTGGTATTCCTGGAGATGGTCCTTCAATAGAGATTGCTATATCCGAGGATTCTTGGTTGCTATATGCGAGGATTCTTGGATTAAGCACTTTTCAAGGGTATATAACGGACAAGGAAACCCTGCTATGCAATCTAATGTTATAGTAACAGAAAATAATGACAATGTAGATCTGAAGTTCACTCTGGAGGAAGTGAACAGAGCCCTTGCACTTAGTCTGGGCTCTGTCTTAGTCCAGACGGCATCCCAGTGGACCTGTTCAAGTCTAATACTATTCTGTGGGGGCCTATTATAACTCAGGTCATTAATGCTAGTTGCCAAGCCTCGCTACCAAAGACTTGGGCAGAGTCTATTATCGTCCCAATTTTTAAAAAAGGGGACCGTCATGACCCCGGCTGTTATAGACTAATATCTTTACTTGACTCCATGGTAAAAGTGGCGTGTTATCCTGGAACATCTGTAAGATTGGGCAGAGGAAAGTCGGGTTTTATCCGACATACAGTACGGTTTCCAGGAAGGGCTGGGAACGATCGAACAAAGTTTAAATTTGTCTATCTTGATGGGGAAATACACAAGAGCGAAAAAGGGAAGACTGTTCTTGGCATTCGTGGACCTCACCGCGGCCTTTGACTCTGTAAGGCATGGTAAACTGTGGGAGGTCCTCGAGGCTGTGGGGGTTGACGCATATTTCATCCTTTTTCTTAGGCGTCTCTATACTGGTGCATCAGCCAGCGTGCACTTTGGTTTGGATGGGGAGCGTACAGCTGCATTTCCCATCAGGAGGGGGGTCAGTCAAGGTTGCGTCCTGGCCCCCTTTCTTTTTAACCTTTAAAATAATGGATTGGAAGATGCTTTACTTAGGAAGGGACAAGATTTCCCTCAAGCCGGTGGCCGACCTATACCTGCTCTCCTTTATGCGGATGACGCGGTTTTAATGGCCCGAACACAAATTGGCCTTCAGATGGTCCTAAATAGTTTTACTAACTATATGAAGGACCTTGGTCTTAGTATTAATATATCAAAGCCCTTTGTTATGAGATGCGGCCCAGGTAGCCAGAGGTCACGAGACATGTTTGTAGACAGCCAGAAGCTACCCTCGACGAATAGTTTCTCATATCTTGGCATTTTATTTAACCATAATGAATTATGGGCCCAAACTATATCTACTAAAAGGCTGGCGTTTATAAGGACAACAGCTGCCCTTGCATCCTTCTCAAAGAAAGGCAGGAAACCACCAGCTGAGCTCATTCAAATTTATAGAGCAAAGTGCATCTCCACCGCAATGTATGGGGTGGGGGTGTAGGGTTTTGCTAATTCCCACCCGCTACAACTTGTGGAAAATTCCTTCTTAAGGTATATTTTATCTGTCCCACCAAGCACACCTTCTCATGTCTGCCATGACGAGCTGGGCCTTTCTTTTATCTCCAATCTTATAAAAATGGAACCCATACTTTTGTGGCACAGGATCTGGTCGAAAGAACAGACTAAGCTAAATAGGGAGATCCTGCAGGACAGCCTCAAACTGGAAGGGGCCCTAACAATTCCCTGGATAAGGTTCGTACCAGATTTTATGAAGGATCTAGGTCACCTAGAATATTTCACCGACCCAGGGTCCATGCAGGGGATCTCCAGGAAAGCATTAAAAAAAGAGGGTCTCCAGCTATTGGACACAATAAGAGTGTCAGGGGAAATCTTAAAGCCCAGTGTTAAACAACATCAGTTAATACTAACTACTATAGGGATGGAGCCATATTTAACTTTTGTACCTGGTGGTTTTGATAGGTTGCTTTTAACTAGATTAAGGTTGGGTACTGTTCATAGACTCGTGACCTTTCCAAAAATAAATGATTGGTCACAAACATTGCAACTATGTCCGTGTGACAAACGCTCCGATCAATCCACCATTCATTTAGTTTTATTCTGCAAATTTTACATAGAGTTAAGGAAAGTGTGGATAATTCCAATTTTAAAACAACAGGGGTTGAGGCAATGTTGCCCGGTAGTTATTAAACTTCAGTTTTTGGAGAACGAACACATAGCCTGGAGGCTAGCTATGTTTTTGAAGAAAGTGCTCCACCTTAGGAAAAGTATTATTAATGAAGTATTATAATTAAAAGGGCACTCAGCCTCTTTTTAGACAGCTTATATCACTGCTGTGTTATTTATTCTTTTTGGTTTTAATTTGTTTTATTGTCGTTATCTGATTATTGTATTTATTCAGTGTAATTTAATGGTGAATATGGTATATTTTTTATGTGCTTTTATGATTGTTAAAAAAGCAGTCGAATAAAGCTCTCCTTGACTTGACTTGACTTGAGTTGGTATGCCGCAACCCAGTGGTTGTGCTTACTAAGCTGGTGGCACTCCAAAATGTCTGAAGATATCTTTGGAGCTGTGGAAGGTTGAAAGAATGGAGGCAAAGACTGAGGCCGTTATTCCAAAAGTCATCAAGGATGATCCCGAGGCCAGCACATCTCAACGCCTTGGAGATGGCTCACATGAACAGGTTCAAGATGAACAGATGAGGGAGCCAGAGAGAGCTCTACCCTCAATGTTAGCCACTTCAATAAATGGCCACAACGCTGCCGTTTTCCTGAAACCACCACCATCATTCGATAGCGCCAAAAAGCCAAATATTGGTGGCAGATGGACTGCTTGGATAGAAACATTTGATGATTTCATCAATGCACTTGAAGAGACTGATAAAAAATAATCAAGTATCTCAAAAATATTGATGGTGATGGTGTAAAAGAAGTCATAAAGAGAATGCCATGAATTGATGATTAAGTCACATATCATCGGATTAAAGAAGTGTTGAATCTCAAGTTTAATCCAATGCCAAATGTTGATCACAAAAGATACATCTTCAACCAGGAACGACAGAAAGCTGGTGAAACCATTGTTGAGTTTGTGGAGAGACTCAACACACTCATCAGATATTGTTAAGTTCAATTAATTTAATGATGAAGAAGCTATGCATCTGAGAGTTATTGATGGATGCCTGTTACATTAATCCAGACGACGAATGCTGAGAAAAACTCTTAACTGGAGCGAGTGTTAATAGCTGCCAGAGCTGAAGAGCGTGCCTAGAGACAAGCTGCCGACATGGAGGCCGGAGGTGCCCAAAATGAATTAGTCATGAGTGTAAAAAGTAAGCTGAAGCTCAAGGCTCAAGGACATAAGGTGATATCTGCCCATAAAAAGAAGTTGTTTTGTAGATGTGGATTTTGTTTTCCACAAGAAGGTAAATATCCCGCTCTCGGACAGATTTTTAAAGGCTGTGGGAAAGAGAACCATTATGTGACAGTTTGCAAAGTCAAGAGAAATGCAAGTGCGTCACAGCGTGAAAACAAATTGGTTGACAAAAAGTTCCAGAAGCAACGTTCGATGTGCACACACAAGTCCACGCGGCGACATCCGTTAAGACAAAGCGACACCGAATGATGTCGATCGTTGTCTAAATCATCGACAAACAGTTCCTCTGTATCGAAGTCAAGTGAGAGTGAAGGAAATGATTGTGCCATGCCGATGTTTACCTCAGAAAAGCGTGCGCATGTTGGGCTGGCAGCTTGTGAAGAAAAATGTCAGTCAAAAAAATATCGACATACCTAAGCACCAAAGTCATTCAAACATTGTCCTAAAATTACACTGAAAGTAAATGGTTACCCGATACCTTTCAATATTGATAGTGGTGTATCAATAAACATTATGCAATGTATTATCTCCATTTCCACAAATTATGCCATTGAAAACCAAAGTGTATATATGGGCTGCATCGATGCCCTTAAAAAGTCATGGTTCATTTGTAGCAACAATGAAACATAAGAAAACCACAGTAGAAGCACCCATCTATGTGCTTCAAGGCACAAAATCTAGGGCCTCTCTGCTCAGTTTCTGCACATATGCTGATATGGGACTGATTTCTGTGAATTACAACATGAATGCTCACCACAAAATAGTAAGTCAGTTTACTTCATTATTTCATGGTTTGAGAAAACTTAAGACTATAAAAGTCAAGTCGAATTTTAATGAGGACGTCAGTCCTGTTGCTCAAACACATAGACAAATTGTTTTTCATTTGCAAGAAGCAGTTGAGTAAGAACTTGAATCGTTATTTAAGCAAGATATATTGACCGTTCCACTGCTCCAACTCCCTGGGTTTCTCCCATAGTAGTTGTGCCCTAAAAAGACAGTGAAGGAGCTGTACGCATATGTGTTGAAATACGTCAAGTTAACAAGGCAATTGAACGTGAACGCCATCCAGGTTCACACATTGCTGACATGATAACGCAATCAAATGGTGCAAAGGTCTTCTCTCGTCTTGATTTAAATCAAGGTTATCATCAGTTAGAACTTGAAGTAGATTACAGGTACATTACAATCTTTTCTTCACACGTTGGTCTGTTTCAATAAAAAAGAAAAATTTTGTGTGTCATTCGCTGCAGAACTGTTTCAAGTCATCATTCGACGTATCATACAGCCTGTCATGAATGCGTTCAATTACAGTGATGACGTATTGGTTTTCGGAGCTTCACAAAAATGTATGTAATTTACTTGCTGATGCTGGTTTGACTTTGAATGCAGGTAAATGTGAGTTCCATAAGACAAAGTTAAAATTCTTTAGCAATATATTTTCGGATGGGAGTATGACACCAGATCCTGCTAAAGTACAAGCACTGTCAAATGCTGATCCCACAAGATGTTTCCATTGTGTGTTCAGTTCTTGGCATGGTCAGTTACTCTTCCAGATACATATAAGACTTTGCCACTATAAGTGCTCCATTGAGTGACTTGACGAGAAAGCATGTTTCATTTCATTGGTCACCTGAATGTGAGAAAAGCTTCATGGAAATTAAACAAGTCCTTGAGAATGCTACTGAAATGGCATATTTCAATCCAAAGCTTCATACAGAGGTTGTAGTTGATGCTGGCCCAGTCGGGTTAGGTGCTATTCTTGCACAGCACAGTGGGCACCCAAATGCTCAAAGGCATAGTGTGGCCTATGCATGTAGACGTTTGTCCCAAACAGAGCGTGCTTACTCACAATCTGAGAAAGAAAGATTAGCTGTGGTATTGGCTTGTGAACATTTCCTTGTAATCCTGTATGGAAAACCTTTTACGATGGTAACTGATCATCAAGCTTTACTGACTATATTTGGAAATCCAAAGGCCAAAATGCTTCCTTGAATTGAACAATGGGGACTGTGGTACAAGAGTATGAATATACCATTGTGCATTGTCCAGAGAATTATCAGAACCCTGCTGACTACTTTTGTAGACGGCCTATACAAGGTCACAGTACTCCATCCACGACAGCTGAGGCTTATATCAACTTCACTGTAAAATCAAACGCACCAGCTGCCATTTAGTTGCCCCAGATTATCATGGCCATGAGCTATGAAGTGGCATGTTAAAGTTGAAGGATATAACTACACATCAGTCATGAAACCAACACACTTAACCGCTCACCAGTGATGGAGAATATCAAAAATACAAAAATGTTCAGGATGAACTGTCCATAACTCAGGAAGGAGTTATATTACGAGGGTCGAGAATCCTGAATCCAGAAAGTCTGAGACAGAAAATAATTGAGGTAGCCCTTGAAAGACATCCTAGAATTGTTGCCACAAAACGAGCTCTCCGAGACAGAGTTTAATTTCCTTACCTTAATGACAGGGTTGAAAGGGAATGAAAGGCCTGTCATTTATGCAACTGCCTTTCTACAAAAACTATTTATGACATCTTCAACATGTCAGAACTCCCGAAGCATGCATGGGAGAGAATAGCCATTGACTTTTTCGGTCCACTTGACAATGGAAATAATCTATGCTGATTATGGATGAATACTCACGATTTCCACTAATTGAAGATCGTTCATCTGCAACTCAAGAGCGAGTCATTGAAAGACTAGATGGCATCTTTGCGACATGGGGTGTTCCAGCCATAGTGAAGTCTGACAATGGTCCGCCTTTCTATTGTCAAGAGTTCAGAGATTTCTTGGAGCATTTGAAAATAAAGCATCAAAATAGCACACTTATATGGTCACAAGCTAACTGACCTGTTGAGCATTTTATAAGTATGCTAAAGAAAGCAGTGCAGTGTGCCACTCTTAAAAAGCTCAATTTGAAAACTGTATTTAATTCTACTTTGAGAGCTTATCATTCAACACCCCAATCAACCACAGGTGAAAGTCCTGTGACTTTGATGTTCGGGAGAGCAATGAGTACCAAGTTACCTCATTGGACCAATCAGAGAAAGAAAGATGATATGGCAACTTATGAGAAGGACTTGGTTAACAAACACAAGATGAAAGGTGGTTTTGAATGTTGAGTTCATGGTTACACACAAAAGAATAAAGATGTGTATTACTAAGCCTTGTGTGTGGCATAGTCCTTTATGGGTGCCCAGGCTGGGGAGGATGCTACAGTGTGCTTCTGTTCATGACCGCATACAAGCATTATTGTACTGACAGTTTGTGAATGTGCATGCGTATTCATGAATCAGCAGTTCAAGAATGCATACTTATCATCATGTGCGCATGCACATCCTACTGCGGTTCATACTTGCATGTTCATGAGCTATCAGTTCTCACAGTGGCGTAACAAAGGTGTCAGGGGACTGAATGAAAGCAAGGGAACTTGGAATTCATCCCTTGGTTTCTTAGTAAAAAACAGTCACTAATGTGGGTGAAGTGGTCTCCTCACACCGCTGGGCCTTGGTGCCACTACACCTGCTTCGACTCTGGGTTCTTAAATGCTTGTGAACCAGATGTGTATTTTCTTTATTCACGTTGTCACCAAAACAAACTTACTGTTTTGAGCTCACAAGTTTTAGATAGTGAATCATTTAAAACAAATATTAACTTTGAAGTGGAGGTTAGTGTTCCATGGAGCATGCCTCATTCTACTCGAGGGTGTGGCTCAGCATCCAGAGCTGCCGTGTCGGGAGCTGGGTTTGAGTCTCGTTGTCAGCACAACATCCTGTGATTCTGGCCAAATTGCTTAATCTCCTGGTGCCGATGATCAGCGCCTCGATACCCTCATGGGTATAGCTGCACTATATAAATCTACAAACATACTCCACCTTTCAAACTTTATTGCCCTTGCGCAACAGGAAGCAGACGAAGTGTGTGACAACGGTGTCTAGATGTTGAAACCGTAGCCATGTCACCGATAAACATTGTAGGTCTGTATGTTTTTCAGACAGTCTGAAGTTATCATGCAAATGACCACTAAAACTGCAGTTAATAAATCTGCAGCATGATTTGCTCTGTACTTAATCTGTGCACCAGTATTCTTTTGGCACTACCAGATTAAAATGACATATTTAGTGCTGGTAATCTTAAGCCTACCAGGACCACATATTGAAATCCTCAGGTTGAAAGAGAGCAAAAGCTGCAAATCCATCCTCTTTCCAAGAGGTTGCTGTCGGTTCCACAGTGTGCAACGGCATCCTGAAGAACACTGAACAATGCAGTTCACAACATTATAAACCATTTGAAGTGACATGAACTTTTCACAGACCTGCATCAGTGAGCAAATGCCTTAACTGAAATAGATAAGCACGTAGAGCACTGTCATCCATAATATTGTCTACACTAATATAACAGTTTATTCTTGTTCTACCAGTTAGGGATACTTTTTATATCCGTTTGATAAATTAAATCAATAAAACATTTACAGCACTTTGAAATGTTCTTTCCAGATCCACTATTCTGGTTAAAGAACAGAACGTAGACAAATGCATATACAATATGCGTAGACGCCGAGCCTATGTGTACATATATAAGGTGATGGAAAATCTATTTGCGTTTTTTTAAAATTGAGCTTCAAGCCTAAAACATCTGAAGTTTTTTGAAGCAGTGTAAATCAGATAGTGCATGACCAAAATGTCACATTATTTTCCAAAAGCCATTTTTGCTCATTGTCCCACTGTGCACAGCCTTTGGTCCTGCACTGCAGGCATTGAAAGGGGTGGTGGTGTTCATCAGCTCAGCTGCTATGCTCAGTTCCAATGGCCACAGAAACCACAGTTCTTGGCCTTTCCCATGCGCCGGAGGCTTTGGTTTAAAGGTACAGGATTTAGCCATGCCCTAACTCCACCTCTGGAGATCAGAGAACTTGCCATGCACAGCCTTTGACCATCCTTAGCGGGTTCTGAGGGCAGGTGATTGTGCATGGCTGCATGTGCATGCTCTGAACAAAGGAGAAGCCTTTTGGGTCACCCAAGACCCAACACTTTTGGCCACAGAACCTGTCGTGCTGGGCCTTCAGTCATGAGTGGCAGAATCTAGGCAGGACGTGGTCTTTGGCCACACCGTGCACCCGGTCCACATGCTTCCACAATGAATGGCCTTTGACCATGAGCAGCACACATTTGGTACAGCACATGACCTTCAGAACTGGGGACAGTTATGGTTGCATTACTCACCACAACTGGTGAATCACAGTAGTTTTTAGGATTTGTGCTATAACCACAGCATCCCTTCCACTAAAAGTTTTTGAATGGAAATTTGAATAGATTTTATTCCAAATGTTATTTTACTACTGAATAAAGAACCATATTCTCCCATTAACAAAGCTTAATTATTGATTTTTTAAGGTTTATTAGAACATTGGAATTTGGAGCACTCCATTGCATACAATGGGGTGCTCCGGGCTTCTACGGGCTGGTAGAAGCCCGCAGAGCAACATTCCAGTGTTGTTTTTGTACACAGCTGCTGCTGTGAACAAAGGCCTCTCGGAGCCCGAGGCCTTTGTTTTTAGTAATTAGAAAATTCTGCCCTCTCGGGTGGAATGTTCTAATAGCTTTAGAGCCCTCCTAGCAGGCTCTACCGGCCATTAAAAGCCCGCTCTCTTGTTAACTCTTTAACGCTGGAGTGGGCCTTTAATCGCCGGTAGAGCCCACTAGGTCGGACCAGTGGCATAACACAGGCCCCCGCAGCCCCCACGGTGCAGGGGGCCCCCAAGTTCCAGGGGGCCCCCTCAGCACAGTACTCTGCCTGGAGAGGTCCTTAATGAGTCCAGATACCACATACCTTGCAGGGGGGCCCCCTCAAGTTTCGTTACGCCAGTGGGTCGGGCTCTAAGGCTAAGGTAATGATAAATGTGGCCCTGGGGTAAATCAAGGAGCAACTGCTCATGGGTAGCACATCAGGTAGGTACAGGGCAGGGTGGCTGGTGACACCCTACACTCAGCTCCCATACCCCAAGAAATCCTGGCCACACCCTAAGTCCAAATTCCATGACTCCAGAGTCCAGAACCACCTGCACATGAACAAGTAGCAAGCTTAGCTTTTTATAAATACATAGTTTGGCCGCAATCAAATCAAGGATCTGCTGCACAATTCCTTCAGCCATCCGCACCATGTCTGGGTATAGGATTTGGCCTTATACTACCCCCTAAGTTCATGTGCACCCAAAACCACCCCCCTCCTAAATAAATGGCTAAATTTAGCTACAGGCATTCACTGACTGTGTACAATTTTTTTCTTTTCAAAGAAAATGTAGGATAATATACCAAAACGCCTCTCTACCATATGACTCTAACCAAAGGCTTTGTGTTGTGAGCTAATGGGTTTTGGGTAGGGTCACTGAGTGCAGGGTGTGCATAAAGGTCACAAGCTGCAGCAAGAACCTGCTCTTCATGGTTGAAGGTTTTATATCACAAGTATGAAGAAAGGGCAGGTGCACCGGGGGCTGGGAGTGGCCGACATCCGGGCCTCTTAATCAGAGCGGTCTGTACCTGGCCAAAGACCAAGGGATGAGTTCAGTGGCATTTTGGGGCAGAGACACAGGGAAGGAGAGGGCAGGGTAGGAAAGGGTAGGATAGGTCAGAGCAGGGAAGAGATGGGAAGGGAAGGGAAGGGTGGGAAGTGGGCGGAGGATGTACATATTTGGAAACAGATAAGAGGAATGATCAATTTGAAAATAAATGGAAGGATCAACCATTTGACCCCAGGTGGGGTACTTCTATCACAGGGTGTTATGCTCTTGAGAATATTTTTTGTGACTGATTCATGCGGATCAGGGTTAATTTAACTAATTTGTGGCCTTTTGAATTTCTTGTCACTAATGTTCAACATTCTCCTTGGTGATTCACGTTTCCTAAGATGTACCGTTTCTTGTGGGGAGACAACAAACTCTTGCAAAACCAGATGTTCCAGCAGACTATGATGTCTTACACCCATCACTGAAAACCCACTGGATAATCCCTGACTGTCACCAAGAAGAAAAGAGCTTCGCTCTCTGAAAGGGGCGGTGCTCAAAGAAGCAAAATCGTAAAACTGTCATCACTGCATGGTCACTGCACTGTTTCCTGTTTTTTTGCGGCCAGCATCCAAAGCATCTGCCCTGATGCAGAACTGCCAGATGAAGGATGCTGACATCAGTACATCGGTGAAGGAGCATCTGTATCTCTGTCCAATGAGGCATTAGAGAGTTAGAGACCCGAAAGATCATTTGGGCCATTAGCATTCAGGGCACATGAGCCCAAATGTCACATCCTTTCAATTTCTTTCATTTGAGTGTTTAACTTGGCAGAGATTTGCTGTGACATTTCCCCGACTGCTCAGCAAACAACTACCTGAGTTGTAGAATAAAAGAAACACCCCTATGATGGGATTGCGTCAAAGGTCATTCGACGTGATCACTCAGCTATGAAGAGCAACATGAAAGATACAATTAGAATCATCAGCATGTACCTTGGATGATGACTGTAATACATTTAATCGAAATACGTTGGAGAAGTGCCCCTGGGGGGTTTTCCTCTTGTGTTATATTGCTGGGGGCACAAAGAAAGGTGCAATAGAGTGGAAAAAGAAGAAAATACATTACTGCTAGCAAATCCCTTTAGAACTAAAAATGAAGGCAATTACATTGTTGGTAGTTTTAATGCACCAGTTGCTATGAATGGAAGCTGCAAACTGTGCAGAATTTTAACACTAGACAAAAGACAAACATGCAAGCAAGCTTTCAGTCTTATGACCAGAGGCCGAAAATGGCGAGTTGCAAATAATGCAAATGAAATTAACACCGAACAGGTTCTCTGCAATTGTGAGTTAATCTCCTCAAAAAGGAAAATAACTGTGCAAATCAGTTTTTTTTGTTAAATATTTTTTATTTTTTTAAGTTTAAAGAGCTTTATTGAAGCAAATGGAGAACAATGTACAATAATATCTCAACGGTCATAAAAGAGGTACAAAAGATATCATAAAATGTATATGATAAAGGAAAGGTGAAAACTTATTATAACAAACGTTATCAAAAAATAGAGCCAAGCTAAGAACAATTAAGGAGTTATGTACCATAGCAAATTAGCATTTTAGGTTTTATAAGAAAGAAAGAAAGGATAAAAAGAGAGAAAAAAATAAGGGGAACAGCAAAAAATCAACATCCTTATCAAATATATTAAATAGAGATATCCAATGATGAACATTATACAATCTCAAGTAGTAAATTAATAGCAATCAAATATGACCATTATGAGAAAGATTTAACAGTATACTCATGGGAGTTGAAAAACAAAGTTACTGTCTTTGTTACGAAATGCAGAAGAAGACAAATAATTAGTAAGTGGAGACCAGAAGGCCTCTTTTCGAAGGAGCTGCTGAGAGGTAGTTGCAGAGGCTCGGTCTAACCTATGATGGGAACAGAGAAGATTCCACCAAGCAGAAAAAGTGACTTTAGAGGCATCCTTCCAGTTGGAAGTGATAACCTGAAAGGCAATGGCAAGTACCAAATCTACAAAGGAGCCCATCCTACGAGCACCAAACCAATGGATGGAATTGCTGCCCAGAAATATGGAGTAGACATCAAAAGGAAAATTAATGGAGCAAATGGAGGCAATTAATTTACATACCTTTGTCCAAAAAGAGAAATATTAGGGCAGAGGAAAAAGGAGTGTAAGTATGTGCCAGGAGTGTTTTTACAGGACCAACAGTTGTGGGATAGGTCGGAACTGAATTTAGAGATAGATAATGGGGTTAAAAACAACCTTTGATAAAAATAATAAAGAGTCTGAGTAGTGCTAGCATTACATGAAGTGTGGTGAATTCATGTCCAAATAGAGTTCCAGGTGTGTATAGAGAGAGTACGTTGCAAATCAGATTCCCATAAAAATTCAGGGGCATATTAGCAAGACCGGCGATAAAATTATCGCCGTTTTAGCGGCAGGAAACTGCCGCTAAAACGGCGATAATGGGCTTGCTAATATGCGTTATAGAATTCCAATAGAAGCCCAGGTTAGATGTCCTGCACATCTAACATGGGCTTCTATTGGAATTCTATAACGCATATTATCAAGCCCATTATCGCCGTTTTAGCGGCAGTTTCCTGCCGCTAAAACAGCGATCATTTTATCGCCGGTCTTGCTAATATGCCCCTCAGTTTTACTCTTGGGGCGAGAGGGAAGAGAGAAATGGTGATATTTATATATATGTGAGACCCGAACGGAAAGAGAAGTAGAGAGTGATTCTAATGGGGAGTCAGATGGAGAGGAGGATGATCCAGAGATAAGAGAAAGCTTTTGAGTTAAGAGCATTCTTAAAGAGTCATATTTAAGAAGGGAAGTGGCAGGCAAACGGAATTTAGATTGCACTTCCTGAGAGGATAGAAAGTGCATATCCTGTAATAAGTGTTTAACCTAGATAATCCCTTTAGCAGCCCAATTTTTCCCAAAAATGGTATGGTTGGAAAGTTTAATGGACTTATTATGCCATAAAGGGGAATCCAGGAATATTTGCAAAGGTGAAAGGGATTTTTTAAGGACCGGGTTAAAGGTCAATATAAACTGTGAAATGGTTGGGGACTTAAATGAACGAGGGGAATGAGTGAAATTGGCTAACGAGGAGAATGGAAACGGGTGAACCACAGATTCCTCCAATCTATACCATACCGATATGGAGGGTTCCTCAAAAGAAGACAGATAAGGTAAAACCTGACGGATTAAAAAGGAGGAGTGGTATTGACGAAATTTGGGAAAATTGACACCTCCCCTATCTTTAGGAGCAGACAAGGAAGATATAGAAATACGAGCTTTCCGGCCATTCCAGAGAAATGTACTTAAAACACCATTAAGAGTTTTAAATTTTTTTAAGGGAGTCTCACTGGTAGCATGGACAAATAGAAGTTAATAACAGGGAGCATCATCATTTTGGAAGAATCCAACCTGCCCCACCATGACAAAAATAAGGGAGACCATTTCTCTGCCATACCAGATATCTTTAATAGAACATCATCCAGATTGAGCTGAACCGTTTTAGCAATGGAAGAGGCGTATTTTTTTCCCAAACAGGTAATGTAATTAGTGTTCCATTTAAAATCAGCTATTGGACACAATAAGAGTGTCAGGGGAAATCTTAAAGCCCAGTGTTAAACAACATCAGTTAATACTAACTACTATAGGGATGGAGCCATATTTAACTTTTGTACCTGGTGGTTTTGATAGGTTGCTTTTAACTAGATTAAGGTTGGGTACTGTTCATAGACTCGTGACCTTTCCAAAAATAAATGATTGGTCACAAACATTGCAACTATGTCCGTGTGACAAACGCTCCGATCAATCCACCATTCATTTAGTTTTATTCTGCAAATTTTACATAGAGTTAAGGAAAGTGTGGATAATTCCAATTTTAAAACAACAGGGGTTGAGGCAATGTCGCCCGGCAGTTATTAAACTTCAGTTTTTGGAGAACGAACACATAGCCTGGAGGCTAGCTATGTTTTTGAAGAAGGTGCTCCACCTTAGGAAAAGTATTATTAATGAAGTATTATAATTAAAAGGGCACTCAGCCTCTTTTTAGACAGCTTATATCACTGCTGTGTTATTTATTCTTTTTGGTTTTAATTTGTTTTATTGTCGTTATCTGATTATTGAATTTATTCAGTGTAATTTAATGGTGAATATGGTATATTTTTTATGTGCTTTTATGATTGTTAAAAAAGCAGTCGAATAAAGCTCTCCTTGACTTGACTTGACTTGAGTTGGTATGCCGCAACCCAGTGGTTGTGCTTACTAAGCTGGTGGCACTCCAAAATGTCTGAAGATATCTTTGGAGCTGTGGAAGGTTGAAAGAATGGAGGCAAAGACTGAGGCCGTTATTCCAAAAGTCATCAAGGATGATCCCGAGGCCAGCACATCTCAACACCTTGGAGATGGCTCACATGAACAGGTTCAAGATGAACAGATGAGGGAGCCAGAGAGAGCTCTACCCTCAATGTTAGTCACTTCAATAAATGGCCACAACGCTGCCGTTTTCCTGAAACCACCACCATCATTCGATAGCGCCAAAAAGCCAAATATTGGTGGTAGATGGACTGCTTGGATAGAAACATTTGATGATTTCATCAATGCACTTGAAGAGACTGATAAAAAATAATCAAGTATCTCAAAAATATTGATGGAGATGGTGTAAAAGAAGTCATAAAGAGAATGCCATGAATTGATGATTAAGTCACATATCATCGGATTAAAGAAGTGTTGAATCTCAAGTTTAATCCAATGCCAAATGTTGATCACAAAAGATACATCTTCAACCAGGAACGACAGAAAGCTGGTGAAACCATTGTTGAGTTTGTGGAGAGACTCAACACACTCATCAGATATTGTTAAGTTCAATTAATTTAATGATGAAGAAGCTATGCATCTGAGAGTTATTGATGGATGCCTGTTACATTAATCCAGACGACGAATGCTGAGAAAAACTCTTAACTGGAGCGAGTGTTAATAGCTGCCAGAGCTGAAGAGCGTGCCTAGAGACAAGCTGCCGACATGGAGGCCGGAGGTGCCCAAAATGAATTAGTCATGAGTGTAAAAAGTAAGCTGAAGCTCAAGGCTCAAGGACATAAGGTGATATCTGCCCATAAAAAGAAGTTGTTTTGTAGATGTGGATTTTGTTTTCCACAAGAAGGTAAATATCCCGCTCTCGGACAGATTTTTAAAGGCTGTGGGAAAGAGAACCATTATGTGACAGTTTGCAAAGTCAAGAGAAATGCAAGTGCGTCACAGCGTGAAAACAAATTGGTTGACAAAAAGTTCCAGAAGCAACGTTCGACGTGCACACACAAGTCCAAGCGGCGACATCCGTTAAGACAAAGCGACACCGAATGATGTCGACCGTTGTCTAAATCATCGACAAACAGTTCCTCTGTATCGAAGTCAAGTGAGAGTGAAGGAAGTGATTGTGCCATGCCGATGTTTACCTCAGAAAAGCGTGCGCATGTTGGGCTGGCAGCTTGTGAAGAAAAATGTCAGTCAAAAAAATATCGACATACCTAAGCACCAAAGTCATTCAAACATTGTCCTAAAATTACACTGAAAGTAAATGGTTACCCGATACCTTTCAATATTGATAGTGGTGTATCAATAAACATTATGCAATGTATTATCTCCATTTCCACAAATTATGCCATTGAAAACCAAAGTGTATATATGGGCTGCATCGATGCCCTTAAAAAGTCATGGTTCATTTGTAGCAACAATGAAACATAAGAAAACCACAGTAGAAGCACCCATCTATGTGCTTCAAGGCACAAAATCTAGGGCCTCTCTGCTCAGTTTCTGCACATATGCTGATATGGGACTGATTTCTGTGAATTACAACATGAATGCTCACCACAAAATAGTAAGTCAGTTTCCTTCATTATTTCATGGTTTGAGAAAACTTAAGACTATAAAAGTCAAGTCGAATTTTAATGAGGACGTCAGTCCTGTTGCTCAAACACATAGACAAATTGTTTTTCATTTGCAAGAAGCAGTTGAGTAAGAACTTGAATCGTTATTTAAGCAAGATATTATTGACCGTTCCACTGCTCCAACTCCCTGGGTTTCTCCCATAGTAGTTGTGCCCTAAAAAGACAGTGAAGGAGCTGTACGCATATGTGTTGAAATACGTCGAGTTAACAAGGCAATTGAACGTGAACGCCATCCAGGTTCACACATTGCTGACATGATAACGCAATCAAATGGTGCAAAGGTCTTCTCTCGTCTTGATTTAAATCAAGGTTATCATCAGTTAGAACTTGAAGTAGATTACAGGTACATTACAATCTTTTCTTCACACGTTGGTCTGTTTCGATAAAAAAGAAAATTTTTGTGTGTCATTCGCTGCAGAACTGTTTCAAGTCATCATTCGACGTATCATACAGCCTGTCATGAATGCGTTCAATTACAGTGAACACGTATTGGTTTTCGGAGCTTCACAAAAATGTATGTAATTTACTTGCTGATGCTGGTTTGACTTTGAATGCAGGTAAATGTGAGTTCCATAAGACAAAGTTAAAATTCTTTAGCAATATCTTTTCGGATGGGAGTATGACACCAGATCCTGCTAAAGTACAAGCACTGTCAAATGCTGATCCCACAAGATGTTTCCATTGTGTGTTCAGTTCTTGGCATGGTCAGTTACTCTTCCAGATACATATAAGACTTTGCCACTATAAGTGCTCCATTGAGTGACTTGATGAGAAAGCATGTTTCATTTCATTGGTCACCTGAATGTGAGAAAAGCTTCATGGAAATTAAACAAGTCCTTGAGAATGCTACTGAAATGGCATATTTCAATCCAAAGCTTCATACAGAGGTTGTAGTTGATGCTGGCCCAGTCGGGTTAGGTGCTATTCTTGCACAGCACAGTGGGCACCCAAATGCTCAAAGGCATAGTGTGGCCTATGCATGTAGACGTTTGTCCCAAACAGAGCGTGCTTACTCACAATCTGAGAAAGAAAGATTAGCTGTGGTATTGGCTTGTGAACATTTCCTTGTAATCCTGTATGGAAAACCTTTTACGATGGTAACTGATCATCAAGCTTTACTGACTATATTTGGAAATCCAAAGGCCAAAATGCTTCCTTGAATTGAACAATGGGGACTGTGGTACAAGAGAATGAATATACCATTGTGCATTGTCCAGAGAATTATCAGAACCCTGCTGACTACTTTTGTAGACGGCCTATACAAGGTCACAGTACTCCATCCACGACAGCTGAGGCTTATATCAACTTCACTGTAAAATCAAACGCACCAGCTGCCATTTAGTTGCCCCAGATTATCATGGCCATGAGCTATGAAGTGGCATGTTAAAGTTGAAGGATATAACTACACATCAGTCATGAAACCAACACACTTAACCGCTCACCAGTGATGGAGAATATCAAAAATACAAAAATGTTCAGGATGAACTGTCCATAACTCAGGAAGGAGTTATATTACGAGGGTCGAGAATCCTGAATCCAGAAAGTCTGAGACAGAAAATAATTGAGGTAGCCCTTGAAAGACATCCTAGAATTGTTGCCACAAAACGAGCTCTCCGAGACAGAGTTTAATTTCCTTACCTTAATGACAGGGTTGAAAGGGAATGAAAGGCCTGTCATTTATGCAACTGCCTTTCTACAAAAACTATTTATGACATCTTCAACATGTCAGAACTCCCGAAGCATGCATGGGAGAGAATAGCCATTGACTTTTCGGTCCACTTGACAATGGAAATAATCTATGCTGATTATGGATGAATACTCACGATTTCCACTAATTGAAGATCGTTCATTTGCAACTCAAGAGCAAGTCATTGAAAGATTAGATGGCATCTTTGCGACATGGGGTGTTCCAGCCATAGTGAAGTCTGACAATGGTCCGCCTTTCTATTGTCAAGAGTTCAGAGATTTCTTGGAGCATTTGAAAATAAAGCATCAAAATAGCACACTTATATGGTCACAAGCTAACTGACCTGTTGAGCATTTTATAAGTATGGTAAAGAAAGCAGTGCAGTGTGCCACTCTTAAAAAGCTCAATTTGAAAACTGTATTTAATTCTACTTTGAGAGCTTATCATTCAACACCCCAATCAACCACAGGTGAAAGTCCTGTGACTTTGATGTTCGGGAGAGCAATGAGTACCAAGTTACCTCATTGGACCAATCAGAGAAAGAAAGATGATATGGCAACTTATGAGAAGGACTTGGTTAACAAACACAAGATGAAAGGTGGTTTTGAATGTTGAGTTCATGGTTACACACAAAAGAATAAAGACGTGTATTACTAAGCCTTGTGTGTGGCATAGTCCTTTATGGGTGCCCAGGCTGGAGAGGATGCTACAGTGTGCTTCTGTTCATGACCGCATACAAGCATTATTGTACTGACAGTTTGTGAATGTGCATACGTATTCATGAATCAGCAGTTCAAGAATGCATACTTATCATCATGTGCGCATGCACATCCTACTGCGGTTCATACTTGCATGTTCATGAGCTATCAGTTCTCACAGTGGCGTAACAAAGGTGTCAGGGGACTGAATGAAAGCAAGGGAACTTGGAATTCATCCCTTGGTTTCTTAGTAAAAAACAGTCACTAATGTGGGTGAAGTGGTCTCCTCACACCGCTGGGCCTTGGTGCCACTACACCTGCTTCGACTCTGGGTTCTTAAATGCTTGTGAACCAGATGTGTATTTTCTTTATTCACGTTGTCACCAAAACAAACTTACTGTTTTGAGCTCACAAGTTTTAGATAGTGAATCATTTAAAACAAATATTAACTTTGAAGTGGAGGTTAGTGTTCCATGGAGCATGCCTCATTCTACTCGAGGTGTGGCTCAGCATCCAGAGCTGCCGTGTCGGGAGCTGGGTTTGAGTCTCGTTGTCAGCACAACATCCTGTGATTCTGGCCAAATTGCTTAATCTCCTGGTGCCGATGGTCAGCGCCTCGATACCCTCATGGGTATAGCTGCACTATATAAATCTACAAACGTACTCCACCTTTCAAACTTTATTGCCCTTGCGCAACAGGAAGCAGACGAAGTGTGTGACAACGGTGTCTAGATGTTGAAACCGTAGCCATGTCACCGATAAACATTGTAGGTCTGTATGTTTTTCAGACAGTCTGAAGTTATCATGCAAATGAACACTAAAACTGCAGTTAATAAATCTGCAGCCATGATTTGCTCTGTACTTAATCTGTGCACCAGTATTCTTTTGGCACTACCAGATTAAAATGACATATTTAGTGCTGGTATTCTTAAGCCTACCAGGACCACATATTGAAATCCTCAGGTTGAAAGAGAGCAAAAGCTGCAAATCCATCCTCTTTCCAAGAGGTTGCTGTCGGTTCCACAGTGTGCAACGGCATCCTGAAGAACACTGAACAATGCAGTTCACAACATTATAAACCATTTGCAGTGACATGAACTTTTCACAGACCTGCATCAGTGAGCAAATGCCTTAACTGAAATTGGAGAGAGCTAATAGATAAGCACGTAGAGCACTGTCATCCATAATATTGCCTACACTAATATAACAGTTTATTCTTGTTCTACCAGTTAGAGATACTTTTTATATCCGTTTGAAAAATTAAATCAATAAAACATTTACAGCACTTTGAAATGTTCTTTCCAGATCCACTATTCTGGTTAAAGAACAGAACGTAGACAAATGCATATACAATATGCGTAGACGCCGAGCCTATGTGTACATATATAAGGTGATGGAAAATCTATTTGCGTTTTTTTAAGATTGAGCTTCAAGCCTAAAACATCTGAAGTTTTTGAAGCAGTGTAAATCAGATAGTGCATGACCAAAATGTCACATTATTTTCCAAAAGCCATTTTTGCTCATTGTCCCACTGTGCACAGCCTTTGGTCCTGCACTGCAGGCATTGAAAGGGGTGGTGGTGTTCATCAGCTCAGCTGCTATGCTCAGTTCCAACGGCCACAGAAACCACAGTTCTTGGCCTTTCCCATGCGCCGGAGGCTTTGGTTTAAAGGTACAGGATTTAGCCATGCCCTAACTCCACCACTGGAGATCAGAGAACTTGCCTTGCACAGCCTTTGACCATCCTTAGCGGGTTCTGAGGGCAGGTGATTGTGCATGGCTGCATGTGCATGCTCTGAACAAAGGAGAAGCCTTTTGGGTCACCCAAGACCCAACACTTTTGGCCACAGAACCTGTCGTGCTGGGCCTTCAGTCATGAGTGGCAGAATCTAGGCAGGACGTGGTCTTTGGCCACACCGTGCACCCGGTCCACATGCTTCCATAATGAATGGCCTTTGACCATGAGCAGCACACATTTGGTACAGCACATGACCTTCAGAACTGGGGACAGTTATGGTTGCATTACTCACCACAACTGGTGAATCACAGTAGTTTTTAGGATTTGTGCTATAACCACAGCATCCCTTCCACTAAAAGTTTTTGAATGGAAATTTGAATAGATTTTATTCCAAATGTTATTTTACTACTGAATAAAGAACCATATTCTCCCATTAACAAAGCTTAATTATTGATTTTTTAAGATTTATTAGAACATTGGAATTTGGAGCACTCCATTGCATACAATGGGGTGCTCCGGGCTTCTACGGGCCGGTAGAAGCCCGCAGAGCAACATTCCAGTGTTGTTTTTGTACACAGCTGCTGCTGTGAACAAAGGCCACTCGGAGCCCGAGGCCTTTGTTTTTAGTAATTAGAAAATTCTGCCCTCTCGGGTGGAATGTTCTAATAGCTTTAGAGCCCTCCTAGCAGGCTCTACCGGCCATTAAAAGCCCGCTCTCTTGTTAACTCTTTAACGCTGGAGTGGGCCTTTAATCGCCGGTAGAGCCCACTAGGTCGGACCAGTGGCGTAACACAGGCCCCCGCAGCCCCCACGGTGCAGGGGGCCCCCAAGTTCCAGGGGGCCCCCTCAGCACAGTACTCTGCCTGGAGAGGTCCTTAATGAGTCCAGATACCACATACCTTGCACTGTTACCTGTTTGTATGATTGCCACACACTGAGCACGACCAAAGGCTTTGTGTTGTGAGCTAATGGGCTTTGGGTAGGGTCACTGAGTGCAGGGTGTGCATAAAGGTCACAAGCTGCAGCAAGAACCTGCTCTTCATGGTTGAAGGTTTTATATCACAAGTATGAAGAAAGGGCAGGTGCACCGGGGGCTGGGAGTGGCCGACATCCGGGCCTCTTAATCAGAGCGGTCTGTACCTGGCCAAAGACCAAGGGATGAGTTCAGTGGCATTTTGGGGAAGAGACACAGGGAAGGGAAGGAGAGGGCAGGGTAGGAAAGGGTAGGATAGGTCAGAGCAGGGAAGAGATGGGAAGAGAAGGGAAGGGTGGGAAGTGGGCGGAGGATCCACATATTTGGAAACAGATAAGAGGAATGATCAATTTGAAAATAAATGGAAGGATCAACCATTTGACCCCAGGTGGGGTACTTCTATCACAGGGTGTTATGCTCTTGAGAATATTTTTTGTGACTGATTCATGCGGATCAGGGTTAATTTAACTAATTTGTGGCCTTTTGAATTTCTTGTCACTAATGTTCAACATTCTCCTTGGTGATTCACGTTTCCTAAGATTTACCGTTTCTTGTGGGGAGACAACAAACTCTTGCAAAACCAGATGTTCCAGCAGACTATGATGTCTTACACCCATCACTGAAAACCCACTGGATAATCCCTGACTGTCACCAAGAAGAAAAGAGCTTCGCTCTCTGAAAGGGGCGGTGCTCAAAGAAGCAAAATCGTAAAACTGTCATCACTGCATGGTCACTGCACTGTTTCCTGTTTTTTTGCGGCCAGCATCCAAAGCATCGGCCCTGATGCAGAACTGCCAGATGAAGGATGCTGACATCAGTACATCGGTGAAGGAGCATCTGTATCTCTGTCCAATGAGGCATTAGAGAGTTAGAGACCCGAAAGATCATTTGGGCCATTAGCATTCAGGGCACATGAGCCCAAATGTCACATCCTTTCAATTTCTTTCATTTGAGTGTTTAACTTGGCAGAGATTTGCTGTGACATTTCCCCGACTGCTCAGCAAACAACTAACTGAGTTGTAGAATAAAAGAAACACCCCTATGATGGGATTGCGTCAAAGGTCATTCGACGTGATCACTCAGCTATGAAGAGCAACATGAAAGATACAATTAGAATCATCAGCATGTACCTTGGAAGATGACTGTAATACATTTAATCGAAATACGTTGGAGAAGTGCCCCTGGGGGGTTTTCCTCTTGTGTTATATTGCTGGGGGCACAAAGAAAGGTGCAATAGAGTGGAAAAAGAAGAAAATACATTACTGCTAGCAAATCCCTTTAGAACTAAAAATGAAGGCAATTACATTGTTGGTAGTTTTAATGCACCAGTTGCTATGAATGGAAGCTGCAAACTGTGCAGAATTTTAACACTAGACAAAAGACAAACATGCAAGCAAGCTTTCAGTCTTATGACCAGAGGCCGAAAATGGCGAGTTGCAAACAATGCAAATGAAATTAACACCGAACAGGTTCTCTGCAATTGTGAGTTAATCTCCTCAGAAAGGAAAATAACCAGTTTTTTTGTTAAATATTTTTTATTTTTTAAGTTTAAAGAGCTTTATTGAAGCAAATGGAGAACAATGTACAATAATATCTCAACGGTCATAAAAGAGGTACAAAAGATATCATAAAATGTATATGATAAAGGAAAGGTGAAAACTTATTATAACAAACGTTATCAAAAAATAGAGCCAAGCTAAGAACAATTAAGGAGTTATGTACCATAGCAAATTAGCATTTTAGGTTTTATAAGAAAGAAAGAAAGAAAGGATAAAAAGAGAGAAAAAAAAAGGGGAACAGCAAAAAATCAACATCCTTATCAAATATATTAAATAGAGATATCCAATGATGAACATTATACAATCTCAAGTAGTAAATTAATAGCAATCAAATATGACCATTATGAGAAAGATTTAACAGTATACTCATGGGAGTTGAAAAACAAAGTGACTGTCTTTGTTACGAAATGCAGAAGAAGACAAATAATTAGTAAGTGGAGACCAGAAGGCCTCTTTTCGAAGGAGCTGCTGAGAGGTAGTTGCAGAGGCTCTGTCTAACCTATGATGGGAACAGAGAAGATTCCACCAAGCAGAAAAAGTGACTTTAGAGGCATCCTTCCAGTTGGAAGTGATAACCTGAAAGGCAATGGCAAGTACCAAATCTACAAAGGAGCCCATCCTACGAGCACCAAACCAATGGATGGAATTGCTGCCCAGAAATATGGAGTAGACATCAAAAGGAAAATTAATGGAGCAAATGGAGGCAATTAATTTACATACCTTTGTCCAAAAAAGAGAAATATTAGGGCAGAGGAAAAAGGAGTGTAAGTATGTGCCAGGAGTGTTTTTACAGGACCAACAGTTGTGGGATAGGTCGGAACTGAATTTAGAGATAGATAATGGGGTTAAAAACAACCTTTGATAAAAATAATAAAGAGTCTGAGTAGTGCTAGCATTACATGAAGTGTGGTGAATTCATGTCCAAATAGAGTTCCAGGTGTGTATAGAGAGAGTACGTTGCAAATCAGATTCCCATAAAAATTCAGGGGCATATTAGCAAGACCGGCGATAAAATTATCGCCGTTTTAGCGGCAGGAAACTGCCGCTAAAACGGCGATAATGGGCTTGCTAATATGCGTTATAGAATTCCAATAGAAGCCCAGGTTAGATGTCCTGCACATCTAACATGGGCTTCTATTGGAATTCTATAACGCATATTATCAAGCCCATTATCGCCGTTTTAGCGGCAGTTTCCTGCCGCTAAAACAGCGATCATTTTATCGCCGGTCTTGCTAATATGCCCCTCAGTTTTACTCTTGGGGCGAGAGGGAAGAGAGAAATGGTGATATTTATATATATGTGAGACCCGAACGGAAAGAGAAGTAGAGAGTGATTCTAATGGGGAGTCAGATGGAGAGGAGGATGATCCAGAGATAAGAGAAAGCTTTTGAGTTAAGAGCATTCTTAAAGAGTCATATTTAAGAAGGGAAGTGGCAGGCAAACGGAATTTAGATTGCACTTCCTGAGAGGATAGAAAGTGCATATCCTGTAATAAGTGTTTAACCTAGATAATCCCTTTAGCAGCCCAATTTTTCCCAAAAATGGTATGGTTGGAAAGTTTAATGGACTTATTATGCCATAAAGGGGAATCCAGGAATATTTTCAAAGGTGAAAGGGATTTTTTAAGGACCTGGTTAAAGGTCAATATAAACTGTGAAATGGTTGGGGACTTAAATGAACGAGGGGAATGAGTGAAATTGGCTAACGAGGAGAATGGAAACGGGTGAACCACAGATTCCTCCAATCTATACCATACCGATATGGAGGGTTCCTCAAAAGAAGACAGATAAGGTAAAACCTGACGGATTAAAAAGGAGGAGTGGTATTGACGAAATTTGGGAAAATTGACACCTCCCCTATCTTTAGGAGCAGACAAGGAAGCTATAGAAATACGAGCTTTCCGGCCATTCCAGAGAAATGTACTTAAAACACCATTAAGAGTTTTAAAAAAATTTAAGGGAGTCTCACTGGTAGCATGGACAAATAGAAGTTAATAACAGGGAGCATCATCATTTTGGAAGAATCCAACCTGCCCCACCATGACAAAAATAAGGGAGACCATTTCTCTGCCATACCAGATATCTTTAATAGAACATCATCCAGATTGAGCTGAACCGTTTTAGCAATGGAAGAGGCGTATTTTTTTCCCAAACAGGTAATGTAATTAGTGTTCCATTTAAAATCAGTCCCTTCGAACATACTTCTTAAACAGTACTTATTTAATGGAAGCACTTCGGATTTAGAAAAATTTAATTTATATCCTGACAAAGCAGCATAGGAAGATAAAAGATCTGTGAAAGCGGGCAAAGAGGAAGAAGGATCAGAGAGATATAGCAGAATATCATCTGTGTAAGCAGTGAACTTGATTTCAATTGACTTATGTGTAAAACCACGAACTGCAGAGGAGTGTCGCAGAGAGTGAAGAAAAGGTTCAAGAGATAAAATAAAGAGCAAAGGTGAAAGAGGGCAGCCTTGAAGAGTGCCTCGCTGAAGGGTAAAATAAGGAGATTGAAATCCATTAACAAAAACAGAGGTGGTTGGAGAGGAATATAAAAACTTAAAAAAGAGAAAATAACAGGACCAAAACCATGCCACTTGAGTGCACGCATCATAAAAAGCCAGTGAATGCAATCAAAAGCTTTCTCTGCATCCAAGGTGATGGCTGCAACAGGGGAGGGACTCTTAGACGCAAGGTGAATAATATTTTAAAAAGTTCTTGAATTGTCTGCCAGCATTCTGCCCTTGACAAACCCAGTCTGCTCGTAGCCAATCAAATCAGGAATAACCTGATTAATGTGGAGGGCCAGCACCTTAGCAAACATTTTGCAGTTCAAGTTGATTAAAGAGATAGGGCGATAATTGGCGCAGGATGAGGGATCTTTATCCTTCTTTGGAATTAAGCAGATCATGGCTTCAAGAAAGGAGCCACGAGCCTCATTATGAGAGATAAAATGCTGAAAGAGAGATAGAAGATACAGGAGAAGAGTCTGTGAGAAGCAGAATAAAATTCAGCGGTAAAACCATCTGGGCCAGGAGCCTTATCTTTAGGCAATTGAGCTAGGGCTGACTTAAGTTCAGATAGGGACAAATCCTTCTCTAATAAAGAGCAATCAGGAGAGGAGGAGGAGTGAAGAGGTAACGATTCAAAAAATTACTCCAAAGCAGTGTCAGAAGGAGAAGATTCGGGAGTGTATAAGGTTTCATAAAAATTAGTGAAACATTTTAATATCTCCTCATCTTTGAAATGATTATTACCTTTATCATCCGTAATATTAATTATTTTGGATCTTTGAGATTTGACCTTCAAGTAATTCACGAGCAATTTACCGGCTCTGTTATGACCCCATAAAATTTAGAATTAACTTTAAGTAGCACCCCAGAGGCTTCTTCCGTCCATTTCCTGTTAAAATTCAATTTTGCTTGGATTAATTTCTTAAGAGTATCATCATTTTTAGAAGAGAAATAGGTATGCTCAAGCTGCATAATGGAGGATAATATGGAGGCTGAGTCCTTGAGAAGTTGTTTCTTTTTGACAGCGACATAGTCAACGATAAAACCTCTGGCAGTCACCTTAAAAGCGTACCAGATGGTGTGGAAGGGGATGTCAGGACTAGCATTAATGAGAAAAACGTCTGACAGAAAATCCTTGAAGCGTCCAATAAAGGTGGGATCTTTGAGTAAGTAATTATTGAAGCGCCATCTACGGAGTTTGGAGGCCTCCGAAGGGAGATCTAAATTAATAAAAACAGGAACATGATCGGAAATAAGTATGGACCCAATTTCAGGGTGAATTATATTAGGAATGAGATGAGGACTCAAAAAAATGTAGTCAATTCTAGAAGTAGAATTATGGGTGGGAGAATAAAAAGTGAATTCCAGGCTGGCCGGATTATAAACTCTCCAGGCATCCACAAGACCTCTCGCACAAATAGTTTTGGTAAAGGTTTTTTGCATTTTATTGGGAATGTACTGTGCAGTGGATTTCCTGTCAGTAAAGGGATCCATGACCTGATTGCAGTCCCCACCCACCAAGAGGTTAGAATCAGGGCAGGAGTGAAGAGTATGGGACATGGACTGCCAGAACTGTGAATCAACACCAGTGGGACCATAAATGTTAAGAAGAGAAATAGGGAAAACATTTATAATAAGATGTAAAAGAAGCCATCTGCCATCAGCATCCTTCTCTTCCCTCTCTATAGTAAGGGAAAGGGACTTATGAAATAATGTTACTACACCATTCTTTCTATCCTTAGCTGGGGAACAGTACACATAACCTACCCATTGTTTTTTAAGAGAACTATTATAATTTTCATTAAGATGCATCTCTTGAAGCATCGCAATTTTACAATGTAATCGAGATAAATGGGTAAGTACCCTTTGCTTCTTGACGGGATTACGCAAACCCTTCACATTCCAGGATATTATGCGAACATTGTCAGTCATAATGAGAGGGGAGAAACATTAAGCAACACCATGAGCATTATAAAATTGATAAAGCTGAAAACTGAACATGCGAACATTTGAGAACCAACAGGCAGGATAACAAGCATTAAGATCAAATAAAGAAAATAGATATTAAAAGAGTAAAGAACAAGAAAAAAGAAAGAGATAAAAGTGATCAAAAATGATACATTGGAAAAATTAGAGGAGTATAGAAGAGAACAGAAAAAGAAAGAGAGAAGAGGAAGAGAGAGGGAAAGAAAACAGAAGAAGAATGAAGTGATAGAAAAAGAGAGGTTGACAAGAAGCCGGAAGACTCCAGTCAATGTAACCAGAACATATTGCCAGGAAGAAAAGATTAACATAGGGAGGCGGGGAACCGCAAAAGGAGGACAAACGAGATTCAACGAAGTCAGAGAGAAACGATAAAGACCAATAGATAGGTAGAAAAAAAAGAATATAAAAGATTAGGGAGCAGCAGCCAGAGAAACAAGATAGACCAGAATGACCTAAAGGTAGAAATATAATGAGGACAAATATAGGAAACGTGCATACTTTAAGGAGGAAGAAACACTTACCAATACGTGAAGAACTATAAACAATAGGAGTAGGGGGGGAGGCACAATGAGGAGAGAACAGCAAGGAGGGGTGTCCGTACTAGACAAGATATATCTGTGAAGGAAAACCACAAGATCATTAGAAGATGGTATTTTAAGAGGGTAAACATATACAATCACAAAATAAACAAACGAATAAAGACAAAGAAAAAAACACCTGAACCTGTAAATTGAAAATAGTTAAGCACATGGGAAACAAAAACATGCTAGAAAAATCAGAATTCAGGTTTTCCCAAGGTCCATTTCTTCTCCTTTGTGGTGAGAAATGAATTGTCTTAAATCCTCAGGAAGGTCAAAAGAGTGAGTCCGTTCCTTATAGGTGACTTTAAAAAAACAAGGATGAACAAGACCATATCTAGCGTTCATGGAACGTAGAGCAGGGCGAAAGGAAAGGAATTCCTTACGACGAGCGACAGTGGCACGGGACACATCCTGTGAAAGAAAAACTCTGTGACCAGACCATAACATCTGCTTCCTTTGTTTTGCTGCAGACAAAGCCATCAACAATTCAGTATACTCCAAGAAAAGAACAATTATCCCTCTGGGGGGGTTGACTGACGAAGTGGAGGGGTAGCCCCCAGGTTTAGGGCCAATACGATGCGCACGTTGCAAGTTGAGAGTAATACCTTCCTTAAGGCCAACAAGCTTAGGAATATGAAGTTTAAGAAAGGCGATCATGTCGGGGCCCTCCTCCCCCTCAGGAATACCATAAAGTCTAAGATTTGTGCGCCTATTGCGATTTTCCAAGTCCTCCGTTTGCTGTTTAAGAAGAGCTATTTCTCTAGACATAGCTTCCACCTTAGGGATCACATCCTGAGTGTCACTAATCATCTGCTCCGCCACCGTAACCCTTGACTCTAAATTGGACCATTTCTCCTCAAGTCTCTGAAGGGTTGCATTGGTATCAATTACAAATGGTTTTAAATGCTTTATCTCCTCCATGGGATCACCCAGTGTTATAGGTAATGGAGATTTTGTGGGAGAACCTGGCTCTTTCTTTTGGCGTTTTGATGCAGCCACAGTGGAGTCTTTACGTATGGAAGACATAGTGGCGGAGGCAACCTTCTGACTAAGGGAAGAAGGAGGATCCATATACATATGAAGGAAAAGAAGACACCAATGTTGGTAAAGTTAGCAGAGCTAGTGACATGCAGCAAAAGAGCCCAACTTGGAGGGAAACATATACAGTTCTCTACTTAGTCTCCTTTTTACCCTCCTTTACTGGTACCTAATGTAGAACAGAGAAGAATGGAGAAAGACTGCAGATATGCCACTGATAACCCTCAGAGCGAGAACTGCTTTAATATCAGCAAAACGAGGAACAAAACAACCAGAACAGCATCTCCCAAAAATATATATTCACCATTCCATTGTCTGTTGTAGAAATAATGCCAGGTCCATCTTCTTGCGCTTGCAGATGGGAAGAATTAACCAATTGGAGAATCGGTCTTTGTGAGGAGAAAAGACAGTATAGGTGGTAAGTACAGCTAGTAGCAGTATAAACCACTGGGGTCAGCAGAGACACTTGGATGGTGCACACATTACAGCCAGTATGTGTTTTATGCACAAATGGGGGTTATGAATAGCAAGGTGTTATGGGCATGATAGGCACTCCCACAGATTGGGTAGTATGGGCTATGGTGCCAGCATCTGTTATCAATGCTGTTTTCAATGGGTCTGTTTTCAACCCCACCCCGCTACAAAGCGTCTGTGGGCAGCCAGTCACCACAGCGACCCGTGGAAGACAAAATGGCAGCCGCAATTGCCTCCTCTGAGGGGAACGAGACGCGGGAGAAGTAGGAGCGAAAAAAGGCACATAGAAAGGAAAAAACTGTAGTTACCTGCTCTCCCGCGTCAATACTGTTAAATACGCCAGTCCATGAAGTCGGAGGAGAGACGCTGCCGCTCCGTATCGAAAAAGGTCTCGGCCGTTGCGAGGAGCCTCAAGGAACCGCGGCCATTTTGCGGTGGCTCAAGCCACGCCCCCCTAAATATTTTTTATTGAAGACTTAAAAAATCAAGGTTGTATGATAGAGGCATGCATGGCTAAACCACGTGTGCCTCTACCACGCAGCCCAAACCACAAATGCGTCTTAACCATGCATTCCTTTACCACGCATGCCTATCCATGCAATTTCATGGTAAAGGCTTGAATGGTAAAGTGGTATGCATGGCTAAGGTCGCCACTACTCCAACCCCCGCTCCCCCGGCCCTAACCTACAAACCCCCTACCTGCCCCCTGAGGCCCAAAACCTTCCCACCCCATGCTGTCCCTAAAACTACCACAACCCCTTCCACTGCCCTTTGGACTAGAACCCTAACCCCAAATTTTAAAATCTACCCCGACTCCCTGATGCCCTAAAAACTACCCCACCCTCTCCTAAGCCCTAAAAACTACCCCGACTTCGCAATCCCCTCCCCCTGCCCTGAGGCCTAAAACCCTGCTGCTTTGCATAAACTACGATGACCCCCTCCCACCCCGTGCTGTCCCTAAAACTACCCCAACCCCTTCCACTGCCCTTAGGCCTAACATCCTAACCCCATGCCCTGAAAACTACCCTGATCCCGTACCCTGAAAACTACCTGACCCCTCCAACCCTGAAAACTACCCCGACCCCCCACGCATGCCTATCCATGCAATTTCATGGTAAAGGCTTGAATGGTAAAGTGGTATGCATGGCTAAGGTCGCCACTACTCCAACCCCGCTCCCCCGGCCCTAACCTACAAACCCCCTACCTGCCCCCTGAGGCCCAAAACCTTCCCACCCCATGCTGTCCCTAAAACTACCACAACCCCTTCCACTGCCCTTTGGACTAGAACCCTAACCCCAAATTTTAAAATCTACCCCGACTCCCTGATGCCCTAAAAACTACCCCACCCTCTCCTAAGCCCTAAAAACTACCCCGACTTCGCAATCCCCTCCCCCTGCCCTGAGGCCTAAAACCCTGCTCCTTTGCATACACTACCATGACCCCCTCCCACCCCGTGCTGTCCCTAAAACTACCCCAACCCCTTCCACTGCCCTTAGGCCTAACATCCTAACCCCATGCCCTGAAAACTACCCTGATCCCGTACCCTGAAAACTACCTGACCCCTCCAACCCTGAAAACTACCCCGACCCCCTCAAGCCCTGAAAACTACCCGACCCCCATGCCCTGAAAACTACCCTGAAAACGACCCAACCCCCAACCCTGAAAACTACCCCCAACGTATATAAACCCAGCTCCAGCCCCACTTACCTCACTGCGTCCTCTGGCTCTCTTCCTGCTTCCGTCGAGTAGCAGCTAGACCGCGCACTCCCTTAAATGCATGCGTGAGTAAGGCATTTGCGTAGTTAAGGCAAGCATGGTAGCGCTTGCGTGTTGGAACACGTGTGGCTGAGGCTATGGTGTTCCAACTGTTTCCCAAAAATCAACAATAGTAGTACATAATAAATGTATAGTATAACAATGACAATAGAACTTACAAACTAATACAATTACTAAGGATAATAAAGTCAGCGACATAAGTGTATAAGTATAAATTAGATATATCATTTTATATAAAAAAAACAGCAAGGAGAAAGAAAAAGTCGAAGAGGGAAAAAAAATCTGAAGGAAAAGAAATAAAAAGAGAAAGCAAGAAAGAAGAAAAAAGGAGAGGGAAGGGTACAGAACGATAAAGGGAGAAGAAGGAAAATAAGAACTAAGCTACATGGGAGTGAGAGGATTAATATGTAGTAAAGGGTAACCAATATAAATCTGATTTAATCTTCTGATGAACTGATGATGAAGGCAGATTGGCTATTCTATGTTCGTCACAAATAAAATTCCATCATGTTGATATAGATAACTTAGAAGTATCCTTCCAATAGGAAAGTAGAACCTTAAAAGCAAGTGCAATAAAAAGATCAAACAACATAAGTTTAAGTGAAAGATGGTCAAAGTCAGGTGTCATAGATCCATGGAAAACATTCTGAATTGATAATTGAATATTACATTGAAAGATTTTTAAACAATTGGACCATATAGCTTTCCAGAACCTAAACACATGAGAGCAATAGTAGAGTAAATGAGTAAAAATACCAGTGGAGGTAGAACAAGACCAACATAATGGAGAAAAAGTTGGAGCAAATTTAGAGATACATTCAGGAGTAACAACAGCTGAATTATGAACAAAAAATAGAGATTGTGTGATTCGTGCAGCTTTAGAGGTTTTAAATATTTTAAGCCAAATTGTGTCTCAAAGATGATCAGGGAATGACATAGAAAGGTCAGTTTCCCATAGTAATTCAGGATAATTTTTCTATCCTACAGTAGTGGGGTATCGTTAAATTTTATATAAATAAGCAGCTTTGGGAATAGAATTGTGAGCAATATAATGTAATGGTGTCAAGGAAGTGAGTAGTGTAGTGTCAGGAGGAAAATTATAGGTCAATAAAAAGATTGAAGAGCAGATGATATTAGGTTGTATTCATGTAAAAAAGAGCTTGGTAGATTATATTGTGTTTGTAGTTGGGAGAAAGGTATAACAGAGTTATGTTTTACAAGTTGATGAACAAACATAATACCCTTCTCCTTCCAATGTTTGAAATAAAACGATTTGTGTTGAAATGTAATGAACTTATTGTACCAAATAGAAGAGGCTAAAAACACTGATAAAAATCAAAACCCGGAGAAAATATTGTATGCAGCAAATGTTGGGAATATTTTAGATTCTGGTTTTTGGAGATAAAAGTACAATTAGACATGTAAACTACATCAGTAAAGAGCTTTCAAATTCAATCCATCGTGGAATGGGAAGATCTTAAAAAGTCATTAGTTAGAGCATAAAATTGTCGAATTAAAAAAGCAGAGTGATATAACTTAAAATCAGGAAAACAAACACCTCCTTCATTCTTTGGATGCTTAAGTTTAGATGCGGCAAAACATGGGTGTTTATTATTCCAGAGAATTGGTACAAAGAGAATTAATCTGAGAAAAGTAATAAATGGGTATTTTAAAAGGTAACAGAGAGTAGAAAAAGGATGTGTGGTACAATCATCATTTTGATGGTATCTAATCTACCGCACCAGGATAGATAAAGGGGAAACCATGATGAGAGTAATTTCAGAATTTTAAATTTTAAAGTACTAAAATTATGGCTAATAATGCTGGAAATAGTAGGGGCAAACCAAACACCTAGGTATTTAATTTTGGAAGGGCACCAGCTAAAATTAGTGTCAGCAAACATATATTGATAACATGAGTAAGTTATTGGTAGAATTTCAGTTTTAGAGAAGTTTAGTTTATAGCAAGAGATGTTACAATCTAACTTGATCTCTTGTAAAAAAAGGATTTAAGGAGAAGAGCGGGGTTAGACATATATATTAAAATATCATCAGCGTAAGCCGATACCTTGGTTTCAAGGTAGTTGTGTTGAAAACCAGATATAAGTGTATTACAACAAATACGCACAAGGAAGGGTTCTAAACAAAGAGTGAAAAGCAAAGGAGAGAGCGGACAGCCTTGACTGGTACTTCTATGTAAATTAAAGTAAGGGGGAAAGTGTCCATTAACAAACACATTGGCATGGGGCTCAGAGTATAATAAATTAATAAAAAATAACAAATTAGGGCCAAAGCCAAACCAATGACGAGTGGTAAACATATATTGTCAATTAATGCGGTAGAATGCCTTTTCGGCATCAAGAGATAGGGCCGCAAGAAGAGAGTAATATTTCTTACCAAATTGAAGAATATTGGAGAACATTCTGGCATTATCCGCAGCAAGTCTACTCTTAATAAAACCAGATTGATTGGATTTGACAAGTAGGGGAACAACATCTTCATGGCGGGGTGCAAACGTTTTGGCAAATATTTTGCAATCATGGTTATTTAATTAAATAGGACGATAGTTTTTACAAAGGGTGTGATCTTTGTCAGGTTTAGAGATAATAATAATCAGTGCTTCCAAAAAGGATCCAGTAGCCTTCGAATCCCAAAGAAAAGAATTGAAAAGTTCAAGTAATTTCAGGGCAAAAATGGAAGAAAAAGCAGAAAATAATTCAATAGAAAATCTATCGGGCCCTGGGCTTTAGCTTTTTTAGGAATTTAATAGCATCCATAATCTCCTGAAGAGTTATGTTGACTTCTAAAGATTTCAATTTATCAGGAATGGAAGGTGGTTCAGGAAGACCAATAAAACAAGTATGTATATTGTGCTTTGAAGGATTGGTATATTCTGAATACAATGATTCGTAATAATCTAGGAAAGTTTTAGAAATATCAACATCTGAGGAAGCAATATTATTGGTGAGTTCATTATGAATAGGTCCAATACTTTTACATTCAGATTTGATTTTTAAATAATTAGCCAACATTTTGCCCACTTTATTTTGACCTACATGATACTTTGATTTAACTTTAAGTAGGAAATTACAAGCATCAGTGGTAGTGAGTTTATTGAGGGCAGACTTGGCCTTAATCAATTCGTGTAAAACAGAGGTAGATTTAGAGGTAAAATAAGTATGTTCCAATGTTTTAATTTGCTGTAATAACGAAGTGTACTGGGAATTTTCTTTTTCCTATTAGCTGAATAGGCTATAGTTAAGGCCCGAAAGGTAGCTTTGAAAGCATCCCAGTTGTTAGAAGTGGAGGTTTCAATAGAACAGTTACATTTAAAAAATTCATTACTAAAAGCAGTGACTTCAGTAATAAAATTATTGCCCGATAAATGGAAATTGTTACATTTCCAACTGCCAGTTTTAGAATTAGTAAGGGATAAATCAAAAGAAGATAAAACAGGGGCATGAGCTGAGATAAAAATGGAGCCAATTTCTGAGGACTGAATGGAGGGAAGTAAGGACTTAGAAACTAAAATGTAATCAATTCTAGATATAGTATGATGTACATTTTGAGAAAAATGTAAATTCACAAGTATCAGGATTACAAGTTTTCCAGACATCAAATAATGGACAAGTGGCAATGGCTGATTGAAATGCCTTATGAGATTTATCAGGATTGAATTTACATTTAGCTTTCTTATTAGTAAAGGGATCTAACCACTGACTAAAATCTCCTGCTACAATAATATTGGGATTGTCTATTGAGGCCAATTTTATTTTAATATTATTCCAAAAATCAGGATCAGGTTTGACAGGACCATAGATATTAAATAAAGAAATCTGTTTGTTCTGAATAATAACAGTAGCCAGTACCCATCGTCCATCAGTGTAACATTGAGTTGATATTATCTGTGCATGTAACATTTTATAAAAAAGAATTGTGGCACCACCTTCACGGTTAATATCTGGAGAATAAACAACCTGGCCAACCCATTGCTTTTTTAACTTAAGCAATTCAACATCATCACAGTGAGTTTTCTGTAAAATGTGAATTAAATTTTGACAAATGAGAAAGTGCCTTTTGTCATTTAATAGGATGTCCCAAACCATGGACATTCCACAAGACAACATTAAACATATTGGGAATTAGGAGCAGGGAGACAGGAACATGGATGACAAGCTGCAAAAATCTGAAGGGAAACAAAAAGACATCACATATTAACATCCATATAACATGTAAGCAGTACAATCTTAATAACAATAGAGAACAAAAAAGCACTCACAGAAAAAAAACAAGAGAGAGAATAAGAGGGTAGAAAAAAGAGATAGGAAATGGACAGTAGGATAAAGAGATAGATCAAGGAGAGAAATACAAATCTGAAGCGAAGAGTATGGAGAATGAGCATGAGACGTCAGCACCTAGAACAAGAATAACAGCAGACAGACAAAAGTGGAATTTATAAAAGACAGCCATAAAGATTAAACATAGAAAAAGTGAGAAAGACAAGCACATAACAAAGTTGTTAAGAGTGCTAGATAGAAGTATCCAGAGAGTGAGATGAGATATTCTGAATAAACAATTTTAGTTTAACAGGATCGTCAAAGGACCGTGAGCTGCCTTCATAGGTAATTTTATATAGGCAAGGATGCAGAATGCCATAGCGATTGTTCAACTGTCTCATTTGAGGTCGAAGGGCAAGGAATTATTTTCTTCTGGCATTCGTGGCATTGGAAAGGTCTTGAGAGATAAAAATATTGTGGCTGGACCAGACGAGATGGCATTTTTCTTTAGCTGCCTTAAAGACACGCATCAGGTCCGTGAATTTGAAAAATAGTATTATGTTACGTCTAGTAGAATGGTGTTGAGGTTGACCCTGAAGCTTCAGAGGCAGGGTGTTAGGAAGATCCAGAAGATCAGGCAAGAATTTCTTCAAGAAGGCAAGAAGATCAAGATCCGCAAGATTTTCTTGTAGTTCATATAAATGAAGATTATTGCGCCTGTGTCTGTTCTCAAGCTCTAACGGTGTGAAGTTTAAGTTTGTGGATTTCTTGTTCCAGCAAAAGAATCTTAGTAGCAGCATCTTGGAGATCACTTATACGTTGTTCCAAGTCAAACTTTTTACCCTCCATAGCAATCCACTGATCTTCAATTTGCTAATTTTTTTAATTTTTTTATTTGTGCCACTCATAAAAGGTTTCAGACCCCTTTCCTCATCAAGTATGATTTCCAAAACAGAATTATGAGAAGACATAATGGGTGATTAAGGATCATTTTTTGCCCTTTCAGGTTTCGTGCCGGACGAAGAGGGTATAGAAGCAGCAAGAAGATCGGTGGCCATTTTAACATAGTGCATAGAGCTATGAGGAATCTTCTGATGTGATCTAATCTTGCCCATACACTATGATGACAGAATTTAAAATTATGTTGGTAATATAAAACGAAGTGCGGAAACTTCCAGATGCAAATATTTGATAATGTAAGAAAGTTCAATTCACCAGCGTAGCCCAAGGACCAAAGGAGGCACCTGCTATTGTTTAATCCAGCAACACAAATATAAGGTCTGAGGAAAATAAATGAAGCAATTATAAAAAAGGAAAAAGAAGAGAAATGCAGGAGAAGAGAGTCTCTCTATTATTTATATATAATAGGAAGATTGCCACTAGAAATGCTGAAATGTAGGCAGCATGGATAAAAAGGGAGTGACATGTAGATAACAAAACTGTGAGGAATGAGCAGCACGAAGACAAAATGGCAGCTGCTCTTTTAAAATAGTCAGGTGCAAAATATGAAGAAACAACCCTCATGACAGATATGAGTGAGGGCAAATGCAGCGCTGGTTTATAGATTCCACAAAGGCATGCTCAGAGCGTATGCTGAGGAGGTAGCAACACGAGGTGTCAGAAAGTCAATAGTGTGAGCGGCGCGCTCATGAAATTGCGGCCGCTCGCTCTGACAGGGACTCGATGCCGCGGCTCTGGGACAAAAAAAAAGCTCCAGAGAGGCAAGTGCTGGCTCAAAATGCTGCAGAGATGATGGGCAGCATACGGAGAAGTCCCAACATGTAGTAAAGGTGGAAAGTGGCTGTTTAATGCTGAAGAGCTCTGATTGCCATGGAGCTCAGCAATCCGCCTCCATCTTGCTTGGCACAGAAACCATGCCCCGTGCAAACCTGGTTTAGCTGGACAGAATTCCACATGTTTTTCCCTGTTCTACAGGAAATTCTGCTCTGGCTGACTCATAATCCAGCCCCCACAGCAAACAGCAGACCCACACTTGGTATAGTTATGTTTGAAACACGGGAGCCCAGATTCACAAACAGTTGATGCAACGCATAGCAGCCGTGTTGCATGTACGAGAGAGAGCAGAAGAACGCTAGAAGTGGACCAGTTCTGCTCTCTCCCTCCGGTGGTGCACTTTCAACAGACATGTGCTAACATAGGCACCATTGCACCATATTCCATAGAGTGGTCAGTATAGATTTTTTGTGCAGGAAAGGGATTTTTCCTGTGCAAAACTATGCTTCAGAGGAAAAAATAAAAGTATTTCTCCTCTTTGCACCAACCCTAATGTAGGCTCAGGATTTTGGCACAAATCCATGTCTACAATTCTTAGTATAGATGGATTTGTGTCAAAATCAACAGGTGGATGCACAGGAATGCCCATGCACCACCCATGGAACGCCCCTTGAATTACTTTTGAGTACAAACCAACACAAATTGCCATTTGTATTGGTTTGCAGATACCAACTTGGATTTTGTGTCAGGTTTCCTTTAAAAAAGTAATGCAAACAAAATGCTAAATCTTTGTAAATCTGGGCCGAAGTTGTCAGCTCAAGATATTTTTCTCTGCCAAAATGTCTCAAAGTTGATAATCACTAGGAGAAAACTGGGTGCGCAATGCCACTTGTCCACACCTCTAGGTCTGAGTCTGCACCCACTACATTTAAAAAAAAATTGGATTTGCAAGTACCATTCAAAAGTGGGTTATAGAAAATGCTAAAATACAACATCTCAACAGCTAAACAGTCCATTTAATTTGAAAGGCTTTCCATAGTGTGAATGATTTGCAATTGAGTCTTTTGTACAGATGTCAAGGAGCCATGACCCCAGTTCAGCCTCAGACAGTATATATTCACATTTTATAGTGAAACATGTAAACCCTAATTCTTCTCCTTTTGTTAAAATGTAGAAAAAGGATTTGTCTTTAAAGGGGAAATACAACCTCTGGGCAGACTATAAAGCTGGTAACAAACCATCTTTACTATTTAATACACCTGTCACTCAAATTAGATTTTAGGATCAAATTTCCAACAAGGGATACACATCTATTCTGCTGGTGCAGGTATAAAAGCATCAGACCACTCACAAAAGAAACTTCTTTGACAAAGACCATACCAAGACTTGTGAAACTGTCACATTTTTCCTTAAGGCCTTCCCAGATTCCCCTCATCCAAGCAGGTAACCAGCTTGCATTACCTTCACATGCATCCTCATAAAATGCAGCAACATCTAAGGCCTTGAGTAAGAGAGCCTCATAATGGGGAGGGGGTGAGTGTTCACAGTGGCTGGAAAATACTGATACCATGTGGCGAGGTATTTACTGGGTACATATATCTTAGTCCAAGGTTTGGGGGGTGCCATGAGGCATAATATGCAGATTCTGTATTTATCATACCAAAATCTGCATATTTTTCCTCTTTACTATATATTTTCCCTTGATAAATTAAGGGAATTTTGACATGTCAAAATCTGGCAGGAGGGAACTGTTGGATGCGATAATCATCCCACTTGGAATAAGTGCGATAATCATTGCACTTGGAATTTCCATCAGTGCACAAACTCATGTTTCCACACAGAATGGCTTTCTCCTCCACACTCTGAATCATTGGGCATTGAACAGGAGAGAGGGTGATGAAGTCACTGAATCTTAAGGGACAATAGTGGGACCTTTAGTCCTCTTAATGGAAAACATCATAGACAACACCCTGTGCCAGTTAAGAGACTTGAAACATTTCATACAGATGTCTGTTATTCTTTTCTGTGGGACATTTTTGATCAGTATTCAATGGTCAACCTTAGTTACTCTTATCCTTTTGACTTCTGTGGACCCCCACTTAATAATGACTGGAGTCCAGGGACCCCGCTAAATCATTATTGGTATCCGAGGACCCCAGCCTAAGCAAGTTTGATTATTTGAAAGGCAAAACAATATACAAAAATACAGAAACAAGCATTCATCAAAAGCACACACAAATGATTAAATATTTTATTTAATTCACAAACAAATGTGAAATAGTGTAAATTGTATTTTAATTGGAAGGTTGGAGCTTTTCTAAATTCAATTAAGGCCATCCATCGCCCAAACTATATTCTGTTTCATGCACTTGTTCTGCTCTCATGAAACAATCTGAGGAACCAACTTACATTTTTAGCCTCCAATTTCTAATTCTTTCACATTTAAAGAACATTTAAAATTAAAAAAAATACATTTTACTTTTTTTTTTTAAAGTATGTACACGTTAGTAATTTGATAATATAAATTTTCTAAGCTGTCGCAGACCCCTAAACTGGCCTTGCGGGCCTGAGGGGTCACCAGGCCACAGGTTAAGAACCGCTGGGCTACCTTATCAATAGTCATCTACCAAATGATTTGGACCAATACACTATGATTGTGTCCCATCCAATCCAAGAACTGATTGACTGCACATTGACCAATTTTTTTGAAGTCAGGGAGGGCCTGAAGCGGGGCAGTCATCACAGATTACAGTACCTTAGCTACAACATAGTTAGAGATGAAAATATAATTGGCTTTTGATCCCTATCATATAAAGTCATTTTCAGTGACCATTGTTACATTTAGAAACCAAAATTAGGTAGATTATGACACAGAAAGTAGTTTCTGCATAGATTTCAGACTCTCCAGTCGTAATTCAGTTCATAGTACCTTCAATTTTTTCTTATATATTAATCGTTATATATTTTCAGAACTCTTGTGATGTTTAAATAGCAGCAAATTGTTGAGGTCTTGGTTAGTTTTTAGGAGCTTAACTTTTACCTTTAATTGCAGCATGGGTTTTACCAGAATCGGAAACTCGTTTTGAGAGTATAACCTCTGTGGTAGATTCTACACTGAACCATATCTATTTCCACCAACTACTAATGATCATGTTGCATTTGATTTCTATAGGCCTTACAATCGATGGGAAATAGATGATTATTTGATTTGAACTTTTATTTCACTTTTTGTGGTGGGCACAACCCTTCAAACATTTGAGATGTTATCAGTGATGTCATCAGTGATGTCACTGACTGTAGGAAAGTAGGATCTGCTTCTTGTGGTTACCCCCACTTTTTTGCTTGATGCTCCACTGTTTTCGACTAGTCTGACTGGATCCTGCTAATCAGGACCCCAGTCTATCTGCTTTCTCCCTTAAATTGTCATGTATGTACTTTGGTACACTCAAGATTGGATACTGGGGTACCCTTATAAGTCCCTAGTATATGGTACCCATGTACCCAGGGCATAGGTACCCCAGAGGCCTCCCATGGGCTGAAGCATGTATTATGCCACCCATGAGAGGCCATGCAAAATAGAACTCCAGGTCTGCTACAGCAGCCTGTGTAGGCTGGTGCTTGCACCACTTACTTTAGATATAGATTCACTATATCTATAGGTTACTACACTTAAAACTTATAAGTCACCCATATAGCAGGCCTTATCAATCCTGAAGGCAGGGTGCTGAGTTTTTAGTGAGAGGGTGCCCCTGCATGAGCAGAGCCCCTCTGCAGCCTTCGGAGACCATTCTCCCGGGTTGTCTGTGACTCAGCCGGACATATAGGCAGAGGTGCATTATAACCTCGCGGTAAATGCTATCTCGAAAACGGCTGCATAGAAACATATCGTGTTTGGTATCAAACACCTTGGAATCATACCTCCACACCGGTAACCGGTGTGGGAGGTATGATTCCACCCTTCTGAAGCGAGCTTCGTGGGGTCACTGGTCTATCCGCTGCCAGCCTTCTCTACCCGGTCAGCACAAAATGGATGCTGCCGACCAGAGACACACTTCTGCCCTCCTGCTGCTGAGCCAAGCTTGAGCAGGGGAAGGCAGCACAATAGGCATCCTGTCACAGGGAGGTGTGACCACCTCCCAGACAGGATTTAGTGTATTGGAGCTGGGTGGGTGCACTCTGAGAGTGCCTGAAAGTCTGCACCCGAGGCACATTTGGTGTCCCTGTGCATAGTCCAGCTCGAACCAGTTCTGGGAGCCGTTGGCTCCTGCTCTGGTGCGAAACTGGACAAAGGACATGGGTGTAACCACCCCTCTGTCCTGACCCTCCCCTAGGAGGGTCCCCCAAATCTGTCCAACCCTCTTCCGTGGGTACATAAGGGCTTACCTGGCTGTAAGACTTTAGATTTTACGTGGACAAGATTCTACAAGAAGAAATCACTGACCTTCGACCGTCTGGACACTCTGGACTTCGCTGGACTTCGACTGGGCCCGACTTCGTCTCCCTCTCCTTCCAAAGCTTTGTCTGTGCCCTTGCTCCATACAGGCTCCGTCCAGGACCTGTGGTGCACTAAGGACAACTGAAGAATCTCCCTTGGAGTGAAGGAGTCACTCCCCTGCTGTTGCAGGCACCGTAATGCAACTGACCGGACTGCTGTTCCTGAGCTCCTTGCTGGTCCACACCGTCACCTGCTTGACCTTCCTTCGTGGGCTGCTTTTGCCAAGGCTTGATTGGTGCTCCCGCCGGACACCGACCCCTCAGCACTCGACATCCTTCGTGGGACAGCTCACCTCCGGCTCCTGGTCATCCTCGACATCTCCTGGTCCTCGTGGCTGCAGAGTCAAGCATCCCTTCTTTGCACCTGAAGCACCCGACAACGGTGGGCATCCATCTACCGAGCCCCTGGTCACTCTGAAGTGACCCAGACTCTGTCCCCTCTGCTTTCAGGTTCCTTTCTTCCCGAATCCAGGCTTGGACTCCACCGGACCCTCTTCACCTTCACGGCAACAGTATTTCTTCGCAGCCCTCCATTGAGAACAACGGCGGTTTCCGACGCCACTCCAGACCTATGCTCCCGGCTCCCCTGGGATAGGTAACTCAGGTACTACGGTATCCACGGGTGGGGTGGCTCTACAATCTCTTAAATTCCAAAGGGTTTGCTCAAAGTCCTCCTAGAAGGGTCCTTAAACTTTAAAATTGTAACCGCGACTTCCCCATAGAATTGTACGGAGCCCACGGTCGTGTTCCCACACTGCAACCGGCCTCCGTGGAGTCCCTATCTACTCACCTTGGGTGGTTCCTTGGGGTCCCAGCAATTCTACGTGCTCCAGACCCTGTCTTGATCTCAGTCGTGACTGTTATACCACTATTTTAGTATATGGTTTGGTCTCCCCCTGGAGCCCACTGTGTATTGTGCTACTTACAACTATTCTATTGATCTCGTATTGTGTGCTTTGTGTTCTATCCTCATGTAGAGGATAGTAGAGAGTGTTATATTAATAAATACATATTTTTATATAACTACTGTGTGGTTCTCCTTTCATTTAGTCAATATAGGAGGTGATGTTCTGGTAAAACAAGCTGCTTTGCATTCCTTCAAGATTAGGCCTGAAGGCTGCTCTCCACAGCTACCACTAGGATAGCTTTCTAAAGGTTATCTTTGACCTCATACATCATAAGGGTCGTTTGGACTGGTGCAAGGTGCCCACTTTAATTAGTGGACAGCATATACCAGGCCAACTTCTCACACTGACCATGTCATAAGTGATGTAATATGCTAGGTCATAAGCCTTGCATTGTGGGGGCATAAGTTATAGTTAGCTCAGGTAACTATAACTGCTGAATTTCACTGGTTTTGTACTAGTGAAATTTGAGCCTAACTATAATGTCCATGTAACCTTTGTTTTTACAGTGAATTTCTAAGGTTTTTATTCTATTTCCTAACTATAATGAACTCTGTAACCTTTGGATTTTTTACTGCATTTGGAAGGTTGTTTTAATATTTCCCAACTGTAACCTTTGAGAGAGAGCGTGAGTGGCTGTACAGGCCGGTGAGTGGGTATGTGAGTGGCTGTATGGGTCTGTGAGTGGTTTTGTAGGTGTGTGAGTGGGTGTGTGAGTGGCTGTATGAGTTGGTGAGTGGGTATATGAGTGGCTGTATGGGTCAGTGAGTGAGTGTGTGAGTAGCTGTATGGGTCAGTGACTGGGTATGTGAGGGGCTATATGGGTCTGTGCATGGGTGCATGAGTAGCTGTGTGGGTGTGTGACTGGTTTTATGAGTGGCTGTATGGGTCTGTGAGTGGGTGTGTGATTGGCTGTATGGGTCTGTGAATAGGTGTGTGAATGCCTGTATGGATCTGTAAGTGGGGTGTGTAAGTGGCTGTATAGGTATGTGAGTGGCTGTTTGAGTAGTTTTCTGGATATGTGAGTGGGTGTGTGAGTGGCTGTATGGGTCTGTGAGTGGGTGCGTGAGTGGTTATGTGGGTGTGTCAGTGAGTGTGTGAGTGGCTGTATGGGTCTGTGAGTGGTGTATTAGTGGTTTTGCGGGTTTGTGAGTGGGTGTGTGAGTGGCTGTAGGGGTGGATGAGTGGATGTGTGAGTAGCTGAATGATTGTGTGAGTGGGTGTGTGTAACTGCATGGGTCTATAAGTGGATTTGTGAGTGGCTGTATGGGGCTGAGAGTGGGGGTGTGAGTCACTTTATGGGCTGGTGAGTGGGTGTGTGAGTAGCTGTGTGGGTCTGTGAGTGGGTGTGTGAGTGTCTGCATGGGTCTGTAAGTGAGTGTGTGAGTAGTTATGTGGGTGTGAGTGGCTGTATGGGTCTGTGAGTAGGTGTATGAGTGGTTTTGTGGGTGTGTGAGTGGCTGTGTGAGTGACTGTACGGGTGTGTGTATGAGTGGTTGTGTGGGTCTGTGAGTGGATGTGAGCGGATGGGAGAGTGGCAGAATGGGTTTGTGAGTGGGTGTCTAAGTGTCTGTATGGGTATGTCAGCAGCTGTGTGAGTGACTGCATCAGAATGGAACCTCACCTGCCTCTTTATCCAACAAGAGTCCACAGTTTTGCACAAAATATCTACCCAACTGGAGTACTTTCGACTGCTTAATTACTAAGTGCTACCTCGGGTAAATGTCCAGTGCGTATTCTACACTACATCTGCATAACAGACCACGTGGAAATGTCTCCAGTGACCTTGTGTGCATTTTGGCAATGTGATTGTTCCTTGTGCATCTTTATCCAAAAATCTGTGATAATATGAATCCTCCAATAGAGAAGACAACGAGACTATAAAGAGGAAAATCTCCACCAAACAAGGGTACTTCCTCTTAACTATATGAAGTGCTTCTTTGTTTGGTGGAGATGTCTTCATATTCCTCTGCATCAAGAACGGGTCACCAAAATTGGCGGGAAACCCGCTTGACAGCAGGCAGGAAAATAGACGAAATTTCCACGAGTAGGAGCAGTTTTCCTGCTCCCACCCACTGGGAGCGAAGTTACAGTATGCTCTCACTTGGTGGGAGCTGTCAAAAATATCACCAAGTGACAGCAAACAGCTAGATCCCGGGGTGGGCTCCCTGGAACATAGGGAGCCAGCCCTGGGGTGGTGGCGGTCCCCGGGGCCATTAATGGCTCCAGGAGGGGGACCACGCAGCCCCAACCTTTGTTTATGTAGGGCTAGCCCTGGGGACGTTGCAGTCTCCGGACTGAATATGCCCCGGGAGGGGGGCTGCATGGCCCCTCCACTTTTTTTTGCATATTTAGGGCCCCAGAGACGTGGTGATCCCTGGGGTCCTCTAGGAGCAATGAGGGGGTCCACGTGGCCCCTATCCTAGTTAACTAACAAGCCCCAGGGAGGTGGCTCTTTGAGCCAAAGGAGGGGGAGCCACGCAGCCCCCTCCTACATAGAATTAAAGCCTCTGGGAGGTGGTGGTCCATGGGGCACTGTGAATATGCATACCCCCGGGACCTGGCCCACCCGGAGGCCCAACTGTAAGCAAGAGCATTTTGACATGAATTCATTAATCTGTCATGAAATTGTGGCAAAATTGTAAAAAAAAAAGATTTTTTGCCCTGGCTGGGTCCCCGGGGGACCCCAGCACCAGGGCTAGGGGGTCAGGGTATTCCTACCCTGCACCCTTCTCTTTTATTTTAGCTTTCTCTTTGTGACTCGGCTGAGACCAAAATGGCTGCCAACACTTCCTGGTTGAAGTGCTGGCAGCCAATCAGATCTCTGCACGAGTTTGGTCAGATTTGCGAAGGGTTTGCACCTCTAGATATACAAATTTGTTTTTCCTTTAATAGCTCCAAAACTACTGAACAGATTTATAACAAAAAGGGCTCTTTCTGGGCCAAGAGCTACCTTTCTGCCAAATGTAGTGTAATTCCATCCAGTGGTTTGGGCTGTAGTCGTGTTCACAATCCCTATGGAAAATTGCATGGGTAAAACATGTTTTGGACCCCCCCCTTGTTCTCGCCCCCGCTTAATGGATCACCCTGAAACTTTCAATACAGTAGCTGAAGTGAGTAGCAAACCAGTTTTGAAAACTTCGCGTAGATGCGTCAAACAATGTCAAAGTTATTGGTAAAACAAAAAACGCTTTTCCTATGGAAACTAGGTCCTAACTATAACTACCTACTGGCAACCGTCAGTAGATAATATCTAGCGCTCTCTCTCTCTCTCTCTCTGTCTCTCTCTCTCTCTGTCTCTATCTCTCTCTCTCTCTCTCTTTTTATATATAGATATATATATATATATATATATATATATATGTATATATATATATATATATATATATATCATCCAAAGTTCGTCCAAAAATGAAGATGCACACAAAAGCAGTCAGATCCTGCCATCTCCAGCAGGTTCCTTTATTCAGCAAAAACCGGCAAGAATCACTGGATACATTGTAGCCCTACGCGTTTCGGATTTCTCCTTGTTCACGGGCTCACGTTTATCGGCAGTTGACGGGCAAGCACATGACTTAATGTTCATTCTCCCTCCAATGAGTGATTAGCAGTTGCCTCTTGGGACTCGTAGTCCATGCCCTTTATTTGAACCCTTGATGAGTCTGCCTCAAAACATGCCATTCGATAATAGTCTCTGGTCAAATGAGCCTCCAGATATGTTGCCAGTCTCTATACATCGCAAAACTGCTCCTCTGCCATGGCGATTTCAGTGTATCTGAAATCGGCAGTCCGCTCCCATGACGCGGCGGTGCTATCTTCCCGACCTGGACAGGCCGGTATACATCATCCAAAGTTCGTCCAAAAATGAAGATGCACACAAAAGCAGTCAGTTCTTGCCGTCTCCAGCAGGTTCCTTTATTCAGCAAAAACCGGCAAGAATCACTGGATACATTGTAGCCCTACGCGTTTCGGATTTCTCCTTGCTCACGGGCTCACGTTTATCGGCAGTTGACGGGCAAGCACATGACTTAATGTTCATTCTCCCTCCAATGAGTGATTAGCAGTTGCCTCTTGGGACTCGTAGTCCATGCCCTTTATTTGAACCCTTGATGAGTCTGCCTCAAAACATGCCATTCGATAATATTCTCTGCTCAAATGAGCCTCCAGATATGTTGCCATTGTCTATACATCGCATAACTGCTCCTCTGCCATGGCGATTTCAGTGTATCTGATATCGGCAGTCCGCTCCCATGACGCGGCGGTGCTATCTTCCCGACCTGGACGGGACTGAGTACTGAGTCTTAAAATGGCTGCCATCAAATCTTTGTTGATGTGGTGGCAGCCAATCAATATCATCCCTAGATCTGTCAGTCCTGCAGATCCTCCCCACGTGAAATATCTATATTTTTTAACCCTAATTTCTCAAGAACTACTAAACAAAAGTGCACTAATTACAAAAAGCATGCTTTCTGGACCAAGTTCTTGCTTTCTGCCAAACTTGGTGTAATTCTGTTCAGGTGTTTTGGCTGTAGCCGTATCTAATTTTCCTATGGAAAAATAAATGAGGAAAAGGTGTTTTAGGACCCCCCCTTTATCTCAGCCCCCATTTGACAGATCACCCCGAACCTTCCCAGAAAGGAGCTGAGGTGGAAGAACCTTTATTTTGGCAAGTTTCGTGATGATTTTTAAAACAGTGCCAAAGTTATTAGCAAAATAAAAAATAATTTGCCTATGGAAATGTGGTCCTAGATATAACTGCCCAGTGATGACATCATATATATATATATATATATATATCAACGCTCCGTTTGCCCACACAATTGAGTTGCACTCGGACACCAGCGAAAGGTGGCAAGCCTTTATTAACAGTACAAGCTGACATCTGCCTGCTGCTTTCAATTACAGTCACTCCCGCAGCATACCTGACGGCGTTTCGGAAGATTAGCTTCCTTTTCAAAGGCCATAGCAGGACTGAAACGTGCGCATCGGTCTCCGTTTTCCTTTTTAAACAATGCCGATTTCCACGCCCCAGATGGGCTGGTCCACTGACCCCGGCAAGGCATTGTGGTAGACGGAGTCCTAATAATTCAATCCACAGATGGGCGCACTAATTTAACTGAAGAAAGCAGTTCCAAGCCCTCGGATGGGCCCCCAACCAGCAGGTGGCAGCTCTAATCCCAAGCAGGTGTCCCACGAAGCGGCTCGGTGTATACCAGGTCGCGTGGCCCCCTCAGTTCCTGGGGTGGTGCAAGCTCGGCGACTGGGCAGCCGCCTGATATCAACGCTCCGTTTGCCCACACAATTGAGTTGCACTCGGACACCAGCGAAAGGTGGCAAGCCTTTATTAACAGTACAAGCTGACATCTGCCTGCTGCTTTCAATTACAGTCACTCCCGCAGCATACCTGACGCGTTTCGGAAGATTAGCTTCCTTTTTCAAAGGCCATAGCAGGACTGAAACGTGCGCATCGGTCTCCGTTTTCCTTTTTAAACAATGCCGATTTCCACGCCCCAGATGGGCTGGTCCACTGACCCCGGCAAGGCATTGTGGTAGACGGAGTCCTAATAATTCAATCCACAGGTGGGCGCACTAATTTAACTGAAGAAAGCAGTTCCAAGCCCTCGGATGGGCCCCCAACCAGCAGGTGGCAGCTCTAATCCCAAGCAGGTGTCCCACGAAGCGGCTCGGTGTATACCAGGTCGCGTGGCCCCCTCAGTTCCTGGGGTGGTGCAAGCTCGGCGACTGGGCAGCCGCCTGATATCAACGCTCCGTTTGCCCACACAATTGAGTTGCACTCGGACACCAGCGAAAGGTGGCAAGCCTTTATTAACAGTACAAGCTGACATCTGCCTGCTGCTTTCAATTACAGTCACTCCCGCAGCATACCTGACGCGTTTCGGAAGATTAGCTTCCTTTTTCAAAGGCCATAGCAGGACTGAAACGTGCGCATCGGTCTCCGTTTTCCTTTTTAAACAATGCCGATTTCCACGCCCCCAGATGGGCTGGTCCACTGACCCCGGCAAGGCATTGTGGTAGACGGAGTCCTAATAATTCAATCCACAGATGGGCGTACTAATTTAACTGAAGAAAGCAGTTCCAAGCCCTCGGATGGGCCCCCAACCAGCAGGTGGCAGCTCTAATCCCAAGCAGGTGTCCCACGAAGCGGCTAGGTGTATACCAGGTCGCGTGGCCCCCTCAGTTCCTGGGGTGGTGCAAGCTCGGCGACTGGGCAGTCGCCTGATATCAACGCTCCGTTTGCCCACACAATTGAGTTGCACTCGGACACCAGCGAAAGGTGGCAAGCCTTTATTAACAGTACAAGCTGACATCTGCCTGCTGCTTTCAATTACAGTCACTCCCGCAGCATACCTGACGCGTTTCGGAAGATTAGCTTCCTTTTTCAAAGGCCATAGCAGGACTGAAACGTGCGCATCGGTCTCCGTTTTCCTTTTTAAACAATGCCGATTTCCACGCCCCCAGATGGGCTGGTCCACTGACCCCGGCAAGGCATTGTGGTAGACGGAGTCCTAATAATTCAATCCACAGGTGGGCGCACTAATTTAACTGAAGAAAGCAGTTCCAAGCCCTCGGATGGGCCCCCAACCAGCAGGTGGCAGCTCTAATCCCAAGCAGGTGTCCCACGAAGCGGCTCGGTGTATACCAGGTCGCGTGGCCCCCTCAGTTCCTGGGGTGGTGCAAGCTCGGCGACTGGGCAGCCGCCTGATATCAACGCTCCGTTTGCCCACACAATTGTGTTGCACTCGGACACCAGCGAAAGGTGGCAAGCCTTTATTAACAGTACAAGCTGACATCTGCCTGCTGCTTTCAATTACAGTCACTCCCGCAGCATACCTGACGCGTTTCGGAAGATTAGCTTCCTTTTTCAAAGGCCATAGCAGGACTGAAACGTGCGCATCGGTCTCCGTTTTCCTTTTTAAACAATGCCGATTTCCACGCCCCCAGATGGGCTGGTCCACTGACCCCGGCAAGGCATTGTGGTAGACGGAGTCCTAATAATTCAATCCACAGATGGGCGCACTAATTTAACTGAAGAAAGCAGTTCCAAGCCCTCGGATGGGCCCCCAACCAGCAGGTGGCAGCTCTAATCCCAAGCAGGTGTCCCACGAAGCGGCTCGGTGTATACCAGGTCGCGTGGCCCCCTCAGTTCCTGGGGTGGTGCAAGCTCGGCGACTGGGCAGCCGCCTGATATCAACGCTCCGTTTGCCCACACAATTGAGTTGCACTCGGACACCAGCGAAAGGTGGCAAGCCTTTATTAACAGTACAAGCTGACATCTGCCTGCTGCTTTCAATTACAGTCACTCCCGCAGCATACCTGACGCGTTTCGGAAGATTAGCTTCCTTTTTCAAAGGCCATAGCAGGACTGAAACGTGCGCATCGGTCTCCGTTTTCCTTTTTAAACAATGCCGATTTCCACGCCCCCAGATGGGCTGGTCCACTGACCCTGGCAAGGCATTGTGGTAGACGGAGTCCTAATAATTCAATCCACAGATGGGCGCACTAATTTAACTGAAGAAAGCAGTTCCAAGCCCTCGGATGGGCCCCCAACCAGCAGGTGGCAGCTCTAATCCCAAGCAGGTGTCCCACAAAGCGGCTCGGTGTATACCAGGTCGCGTGCCCCCTCAGTTCCTGGGGTGGTGCAAGCTCGGCGACTGGGCAGCCGCCTGATATCAACGCTCCGTTTGCCCACACAATTGAGTTGCACTCGGACACCAGCGAAAGGTGGCAAGCCTTTATTAACAGTACAAGCTGACATCTGCCTGCTGCTTTCAATTACAGTCACTCCCGCAGCATACTTGACGCGTTTCGGAAGATTAGCTTCCTTTTTCAAAGGCCATAGCAGGACTGAAACGTGCGCATCGGTCTCCGTTTTCCTTTTTAAACAATGCCGATTTCCACGCCCCCAGATGGGCTGGTCCACTGACCCCGGCAAGGCATTGTGGTAGACGGAGTCCTAATAATTCAATCCACAGATGGGCGCACTAATTTAACTGAAGAAAGCAGTTCCAAGCCCTCGGATGGGCCCCCAACCAGCAGGTGGCAGCTCTAATCCCAAGCAGGTGTCCCACGAAGCGGCTTGGTGTATACCAGGTCGCGTGGCCCCCTCAGTTCCTGGGGTGGTGCAAGCTCGGCGACTGGGCAGCCGCCTGATATCAACGCTCCGTTTGCCCACACAATTGAGTTGCACTCGGACACCAGCGAAAGGTGGCAAGCCTTTATTAACAGTACAAGCTGACATCTGCCTGCTGCTTTCAATTACAGTCACTCCCGCAGCATACCTGACGCGTTTCGGAAGATTAGCTTCCTTTTCAAAGGCCATAGCAGGACTGAAACGTGCGCATCGGTCTCCGTTTTCCTTTTTAAACAATGCCGATTTCCACGCCCCCAGATGGGCTGGTCCACTGACCCCGGCAAGGCATTGTGGTAGACGGAGTCCTAATAATTCAATCCACAGATGGGCGCACTAATTTAACTGAAGAAAGCAGTTCCAAGCCCTCGGATGGGCCCCCAACCAGCAGGTGGCAGCTCTAATCCCAAGCAGGTGTCCCACGAAGCGGCTCGGTGTATACCAGGTCGCGTGGCCCCCTCAGTTCCTGGGGTGGTGCAAGCTCGGCGACTGGGCAGCCGCCTGATATCAACGCTCCGTTTGCCCACACAATTGAGTTGCACTCGGACACCAGCGAAAGGTGGCAAGCCTTTATTAACAGTACAAGCTGACATCTGCCTGCTGCTTTCAATTACAGTCACTCCCGCAGCATACCTGACGCGTTTCGGAAGATTAGCTTCCTTTTTCAAAGGCCATAGCAGGACTGAAACGTGCGCATCGGTCTCCGTTTTCCTTTTTAAACATTGCCGATTTCCACGCCCCCAGATGGGCTGGTCCACTGACCCCGGCAAGGCATTGTGGTAGACGGAGTCCTAATAATTCAATCCACAGATGGGCGCACTAATTTAACTGAAGAAAGCAGTTCCAAGCCCTCGGATGGGCCCCCAACCAGCAGGTGGCAGCTCTAATCCCAAGCAGGTGTCCCACAAAGCGGCTCGGTGTATACCAGGTCGCGTGGCCCCTCAGTTCCTGGGGTGGTGCAAGCTCGGCGACTGGGCAGCCGCCTGATATCAACGCTCCGTTTGCCCACACAATTGAGTTGCACTCGGACACCAGCGAAAGGTGGCAAGCCTTTATTAACAGTACAAGCTGACATCTGCCTGCTGCTTTCAATTACAGTCACTCCCGCAGCATACCTGACGCGTTTCGGAAGATTAGCTTCCTTTTTCAAAGGCCATAGCAGGACTGAAACGTGCGCATCGGTCTCCGTTTTCCTTTTTAAACAATGCCGATTTCCACGCCCCCAGATGGGCTGGTCCACTGACCCCGGCAAGGCATTGTGGTAGACGGAGTCCTAATAATTCAATCCACAGATGGGCGCACTAATTTAACTGAAGAAAGCAGTTCCAAGCCCTCGGATGGGCCCCCAACCAGCAGGTGGCAGCTCTAATCCCAAGCAGGTGTCCCACAAAGCGGCTCGGTGTATGCCAGGTCGCGTGCCCCCTCAGTCCCTGGGGTGGTGCAAGCTCGGCGACTGGGCAGCCGCCTGATATCAACGCTCCGTTTGCCCACACAATTGAGTTGCACTCGGACACCAGCGAAAGGTGGCAAGCCTTTATTAACAGTACAAGCTGACATCTGCCTGCTGCTTTCAATTACAGTCACTCCCGCAGCATACCTGACGCGTATCGGAAGATTAGCTTCCTTTTTCAAAGGCCATAGCAGGACTGAAACGTGCGCATCGGTCTCCGTTTTCCTTTTTAAACAATGCCAATTTCCACGCCCCCAGATGGGCTGGTCCACTGACCCCGGCAAGGCATTGTGGTAGACGGAGTCCTAATAATTCAATCCACAGATGGGCGCACTAATTTAACTGAAGAAAGCAGTTCCAAGCCCTCGGATGGGCCCCCAACCAGCAGGTGGCAGCTCTAATCCCAAGCAGGTGTCCCACGAAGCGGCTCGGTGTATACCAGGTCGCGTGGCCCCCTCAGTTCCTGGGGTGGTGCAAGCTCGGCGACTGGGCAGCCGCCTGATATCAACGCTCCCTTTGCCCACACAATTGAGTTGCACTCGGACACCAGCGAAAGGTGGCAAGCCTTTATTAACAGTACAAGCTGACATCTGCCTGCTGCTTTCAATTACAGTCACTCCCGCAGCATACCTGACGCGTTTCGGAAGATTAGCTTCCTTTTTCAAAGGCCATAGCAGGACTGAAACGTGCGCATCGGTCTCCGTTTTCCTTTTTAAACAATGCCGATTTCCACGCCCCCAGATGGGCTGGTCCACTGACCCCGGCAAGGCATTGTGGTAGACGGAGTCCTAATAATTCAATCCACAGATGGGCGCACTAATTTAACTGAAGAAAGCAGTTCCAAGCCCTCGGATGGGCCCCCAACCAGCAGGTGGCAGCTCTAATCCCAAGCAGGTGTCCCACAAAGCGGCTCGGTGTATACCAGGTCGCGTGGCCCCCTCAGTTCCTGGGGTGGTGCAAGCTCGGCGACTGGGCAGCCGCCTGATATCAACGCTCCGTTTGCCCACACAATTGAGTTGCACTCGGACACCAGCGAAAGGTGGCAAGCCTTTATTAACAGTACAAGCTGACATCTGCCTGCTGCTTTCAATTACAGTCACTCCCGCAGCATACCTGACGTGTTTCGGAAGATTAGCTTCCTTTTTCAAAGGCCATAGCAGGACTGAAACGTGCGCATCGGTCTCCGTTTTCCTTTTTAAACAATGCCGATTTCCACGCCCCCAGATGGGCTGGTCCACTGACCCCGGCAAGGCATTGTGGTAGACGGAGTCCTAATAATTCAATCCACAGATGGGCGCACTAATTTAACTGAAGAAAGCAGTTCCAAGCCCTCGGATGGGCCCCCAACCAGCAGGTGGCAGCTCTAATCCCAAGCAGGTGTCCCACGAAGCGGCTCGGTGTATACCAGGTCGCGTGGCCCCCTCAGTTCCTGGGGTGGTGCAAGCTCGGCGACTGGGCAGCCGCCTGATATCAACGCTCCGTTTGCCCACACAATTGAGTTGCACTCGGACACCAGCGAAAGGTGGCAAGCCTTTATTAACAGTACAAGCTGACATCTGCCTGCTGCTTTCAATTACAGTCACTCCCGCAGCATACCTGACGCGTTTTGGAAGATTAGCTTCCTTTTTCAAAGGCCATAGCAGAACTGAAACGTGCGCATCGGTCTCCGTTTTCCTTTTTAAACAATGCCGATTTCCACGCCCCCAGATGGGCTGGTCCACTGACCCCGGCAAGGCATTGTGGTAGACGGAGTCCTAATAATTCAATCCACAGATGGGCGCACTAATTTAACTGAAGAAAGCAGTTCCAAGCCCTCGGATGGGCCCCCAACCAGCAGGTGGCAGCTCTAATCCCAAGCAGGTGTCCCACGAAGCGGCTCGGTGTATACCAGGTCGCGTGGCCCCCTCAGTTCCTGGGGTGGTGCAAGCTCGGCGACTGGGCAGCCGCCTGATATCAACGCTCCGTTTGCCCACACAATTGAGTTGCACTCGGACACCAGCGAAAGGTGGCAAGCCTTTATTAACAGTACAAGCTGACATCTGCCTGCTGCTTTCAATTACAGTCACTCCCGCAGCATACCTGACGCGTTTCGGAAGATTAGCTTCCTTTTTCAAAGGCCATAGCAGGACTGAAACGTGCGCATCGGTCTCCGTTTTCCTTTTTAAACAATGCCGATTTCCACGCCCCAGATGGGCTGGTCCACTGACCCCGGCAAGGCATTGTGGTAGACGGAGTCCCTAATAATTCAATCCACAGATGGGCGCACTAATTTAACTGAAGAAAGCAGTTCCAAGCCCTCGGATGGGCCCCCAACCAGCAGGTGGCAGCTCTAATTCCAAGCGGGTGTCCCACGAAGCGGCTCGGTGTATACCAGGTCGCGTGGCCCCCTCAGTTCCTGGGGTGGTGCAAGCTCGGCGACTGGGCAGCCGCCTGATATCAACGCTCCGTTTGCCCACACAATTGAGTTGCACTCGGACACCAGCGAAAGGTGGCAAGCCTTTATTAACAGTACAAGCTGACATCTGCCTGCTGCTTTCAATTACAGTCACTCCCACAGCATACCTGACGCGTTTCGGAAGATTAGCTTCCTTTTCAAAGGCCATAGCAGGACTGAAACGTGCGCATCGGTCTCCGTTTTCCTTTTTAAACAATGCCGATTTCCACGCCCCCAGATGGGCTGGTCCACTGACCCGGCAAGGCATTGTGGTAGACGGAGTCCTAATAATTCAATCCACAGATGGGCGCACTAATTTAACTGAAGAAAGCAGTTCCAAGCCCTCGGATGGGCCCCCAACCAGCAGGTGGCAGCTCTAATCCCAAGCAGGTGTCCCACGAAGCGGCTCGGTGTATACCAGGTCGCGTGTCCCCCTCAGTTCCTGGGGTGGTGCAAGCTCGGCGACTGGGCAGCCGCCTGATATCAGCGCTCCGTTTGCCCACACAATTGAGTTGCACTCGGACACCAGCGAAAGGTGGCAAGCCTTTATTAACAGTACAAGCTGACATCTGCCTGCTGCTTTCAATTACAGTCACTCCCGCAGCATACCTGACGCGTTTCGGAAGATTAGCTTCCTTTTTCAAAGGCCATAGCAGGACTGAAACGTGCGCATCGGTCTCCGTTTTCCTTTTTAAACAATGCCGATTTCCACGCCCCCAGATGGGCTGGTCCACTGACCCCGGCAAGGCATTGTGGTAGACGGAGTCCTAATAATTCAATCCACAGATGGGCGCACTAATTTAACTGAAGAAAGCAGTTCCAAGCCCTCGGATGGGCCCCCAACCAGCAGGTGGCAGCTCTAATCCCAAGCAGGTGTCCCACGAAGCGGCTCGGTGTATACCAGGTCGCGTGGCCCCCTCAGTTCCTGGGGTGGTGCAAGCTCGGCGACTGGGCAGCCGCCTGATATCAACGCTCCGTTTGCCCACACAATTGAGTTGCACTCGGACACCAGCGAAAGGTGGCAAGCCTTTATTAACAGTACAAGCTGACATCTGCCTGCTGCTTTCAATTACAGTCACTCCCGCAGCATACCTGGCGACGTTTCGGAAGATTAGCTTCCTTTTTCAAAGGCCATAGCAGGACTGAAACGTGCGCATCGGTCTCCATTTTCCTTTTTAAACAATGCCGATTTCCACGCCCCCAGATGGGCTGGTCCACTGACCCCGGCAAGGCATTGTGGTAGACGGAGTCCTAATAATTCAATCCACAGATGGGCGCACTAATTTAACTGAAGAAAGCAGTTCCAAGCCCTCGGATGGGCCCCCAACCAGCAGGTGGCAGCTCTAATCCCGTTGATATATATATATATATATATATATATATATATATATATATATATATCCAGAAAACTCCGCTGCGTTTTGATTCCTCTTCAAAAACGGAGCACGGACCACATAGTCTTTGCAATGTCTTTTTATTTTTCCCCAAACACCTCTACAGCCATGACGCGTTTCAGCCCTGCCCCGGGCCTTGATCACATGATATATATAATATGTGTGTGTATTTAATGTTCTTCATTCACAGCAAACAATCACATCAGTGCGATTGTTTGCTGTGAATAAAGGACACTAACTTGCAGGTCACGGACTGCAGCACAATTTGTTTTTGAAGACTAATTCGGGGGAAACGGTCAGCCCCCCATGCATACACCAGCTTTTTGGACTTCTTGCTGTGGGTGATTCTCACTACCAATGGACTGCATGTGTTTACCACCAGTGTCCGCATTTTAAGGTAAGGCTGCTGTAATGCATCTAGGGTAAGGGGCACTTGGCTGGTTACACGTTATCATGTGTGTACCCATGTCTGCACCCGTGTGTGTGCTGCGCATAGGAGACTACTGTCGTGCACACCCCGATGACCACACACAGGTAGCCTGGTGCAGTGAGGACTCTGCAGGGTTAGGTATTCACCTGGGATAGGCCTCATGAGGGTAGTGTACACTATTATGGAAAGCCAGTGTGCTTTACTGTTCAACTATATTGACACTCCATTATACACCATGGGAGGGAACTGCCTTAGAATGTAGTTTCACTTCCCCTGGGCCTACAGAGACCATTGACATCTTGAATTAGAGTGCAAATTGTGCAAGAAAATTAAATTTCTAACTTCCAAAATGATAACCGTACATCTTTTAGGTCATTCATGCTGTGCCCAGTAATTGCATTTTCTCCAGCCGCAGGATCCAAGGCTGCCTCCACACAAAAGGAGCAATTAGCAGTACTTTTCCCAGCTCCTAAGAAGGAAAGGGGTTTGGCAGAATCATCTGCATCAATCACTCAGCTGTCACACTGCACCAGGAAAGGGCCTGCCCAAGTCTACTGAACAAAGGAGAGTGCCCAGAAAACTGGAGCCAACCCAGAGGGGGGCCCCTCTGAAATTCTAGTGTGCAAGTCCCTGGCAGTGATGTCAGCAAGGGGTGGAGCTGAGACTTCAGGAGCTGATGTGCCCAGTGACTCCTTGATGACGCCATTTTGGATTGTCCCAGCATACTGTGCAGGAGGGTTGGGACAGGGGTGGAGAGTTGATGTGGCACCCCAGGATGGTTAGGGGTATCTGTCTTCTGGAACCTTCCTCTCCCTTTTATAAACTCTTGCACAAGGGAAAGACTCTCTCTTGCCTGTGGATTTTCCACCCGCTTCGCTGCTGGTTCCTAGGACTGCCATGGAGAACTGGAAGGAGGAACCCCCTGACTCTCCACTCAGGACCCAGAACTCTGTCCAGTTGACTCCAGGACCAATGGGCCTCCCCAAAGGACAGTGAAGCTGGCCCCTTTACTCACCCTGAGGACCAGTTGGGGAAGCTCTGGACCTTTCTGCACCCACCAACAAAGCCACAAAGGAGGACTGGCGCAGGGAGCCAGGAGGACCAACTTTTGGAGACTGCACCGCTTTGGAGGTGAGGAAGGTTACTGCATCTGTTGGATAGAGTTCGTCACCATGAGCAAAACGAGCCCAAGACTGTCCAAATCAGCCCAAAGGGGCCCGAGTTATGTCCTTTTAAGGTTTGCCCACCTTTGACCTTTCCCTTCGTCGAGTATGTGGGGCCCTGCCGCCATTTGACCAATTTCCCCCAGGGTGGACCAGGGCCGCGGGACGGCGCAAGGAAGCTCTGGCATCTAATTACAATGTTTTACACATATACACATTATTATAGCTATTCAATGAGTCTTCTTGGAGCTCTGATCACACATCCCGATCGTGTCTTTGGAAACAGGGGCCAGGCAGTAAAAGTGTCAGTGATCTACGTTGGTGATATAGGAACAACAGCAGTCAGGGGGTTTTCACTTGTGTTTTCAGACCCAGCCTCACATTGGCATCAGTGCCTGGCGAGCGATGAGCCATATAGAAATGCGAGAAATCTTGCATAATGGACTTCCCAGGACATTGGGTAGTCACCATGTGTCCTTTGCTGGACACAACATGAAATGGCACAGCATTGAAGGGAGCATAAGATTTTAGTTTCCTAGACTGATAGACAAGCACTCGATCTCCTCTAGTGAAAATAATGTATTTTGCATGTTGGCGCTTGTCTGAATAGGCCTTCATTTTCCTTGTACGATTCTTTTATACACGTTTCTTCCTCATTACTTGATCTTCTATTGATCTGTTGAGGTAACTTGGTCATCATGGCTCCCTCAAACATCAAGGTGGCAGGGCTCTCACCTGTGGTTGAGTGAAGGGTCAAAGGGTAAGTTCGAAGAGTAGAATTCAAGACAGTTTTAAGGTTGGGTTTTTCCAATAGAGCACTCTGAACAGCTTTCTTAACAGTGCTCATGAACTTTTGACAAGGCCATCGGCCTGTGGCCAAAGAGGTGTGCTATTCTCATGTATCACATTAAGATGACTGAGAAAGTCTCTGAATTCTAGACTGTTGAAAGGTAGGCCGTTGTCAGATTTCAAGATTGCAGGAACACCCCATGTTGGGAAGATGCCGTCTTATCTTTCGATGACTCTTTCTTGAGTGATAGATGAGAGATCTTCTATCAATGGAAAACAGGAGTATTCATCAACAACTATCATCAAGTGATTTCCATTGTCAAGAGGACCGAAGAAGTCAATGGCAATTCTTACCCATACCTGCTTTGGCAACTCTGACATGTTTAAGGTGTGTTGAGTGGTTTTCGATGAAAGGAAGTTACATCGATGACAGACCTTCAATTCTCTTTCAACTCTCTCATCAAGATGAGGAAACCAGACTCAGTCTCGGAGAGCACGTTTTGTGGAAACCATTCCACAATGTCCTTCATGGGCCACTTCAATTATCTGTTGTCGCAGACTCTCCAGAATAACTATTCTCGAACCTCTCAGGATAATGCCTTCTTGAGTAAACAACATTTCATCTTTGATATTTTTAAACTTCTGGTACTCACTGTCACTGGTCGAGTGTGCTGGTTCCAAGACTGATGCGTAATAATGTCTTTTAGTTTAAACATGTCACTATCTTGACTCGTGGCAGTGAAAATTTGTTCCAGAGGCAAGGCAGCTGATGTGTTTGATTTCACGATTACATTTATGTAGACTTCAGCCTTCTTGGAAGGGGTACCATGGCACTGTAGAGGCACTTGTGAGAAGTAGGGTTTTGATCTTTCCCTGGATGGTGCACGATTGTGTAGTTGTATTCTTGTAATTGTAGACCCAAACGTTCAATGCGAGGAGGCATCTTTTCCTTTGGATTGTCAAAGATGGTCTACAATGCTTGATAATCTGTCACAAGCGGGAAAGGCTTTCCATATAAGAAAATGTGGGAATGTTCACAAGCCCACATCACTGCTATTTCTTTCTCAATTTGTAAATAAGCACATTTAGTTTGGGACAAACCTCTGCTTGCATATGCCACAATATGTCACTGAGCATTTCGGGTGTCCACTGTGTTGTGCAAGGGTTGCACCTAACCCGACGGGACTAGCATCAACAACAACCTTGGTATGAAGCTTTGGATCAAAGTATGTAATTTCAGTAGTGTTCTCAATTGCTTGTTTGACTTTCTTAGAGCTTTGCTCGCAGTCATGTGACCAATGAAATGAAACATTCTTTTTCGTCAAGTCTTTTAGTGGAGCACATACAGTGGCAAAGTCTTGTATATATCTAGAACAGTAGCTGGCCATGCCAAGGAATGAACGTAACATGGAAACACCTTGTGGGGGGCTGGCAATTGACATCACCTGCACTTTAGCTGGATAGGGTGTTTTACCACATCAGAAAAGATATGGTCAAAGGATTTTAACTTTGTCCTATGGAACTCACATTTCTCGGCATTCAAAGTTAAACCTGCATCAGCAAGCAAACGACAGACTTGCGTGAGAGCTTTATCATGCTCCTTTTGTGTAGCTTTGAAAACCAATATGTCATCACTATAATTGAAAGCATTCATGACAGGCTGTATGATACGTCGAATGACATCTTGAAAAAGCTCTGCAGCTGATGACACACTGAAACATAGGGGCATATTATCAAGAACGGCGTTAAAAATTATCGCCGGTTTAGCGGCAGAAAACTGCCGCTAAAGCGGCGATAATGGGCTTGATAATATGCCCTTGAGAATTCCAATAGAAGTCCATGTTCTGGTGTGAACATGGGCTTCTATTGGAATTCTCCAGGGCATATTATCAAGCCCATTATCGCCGCTTTAGCGGCAGTTTTCTGCCGCTAAACCGGCGATAATTTTAATGACGTTCTTGATAATATGCCCATAGTCTTTTATAACGGAATAGACCAATCAGTGTAGAAAAGGTTATAATGTACCTGCATTTCTCCTCGAGTTCCAACTGATGATATCCTGTATTCAAATCAAGGCGAGAGAAGACCTTCACATCATTCACTTGTGTTATCATGTCGCAATGGGCAGACCTGGATGTTGTTTTCTTTCAATTGCCTTGTTCGCTTAACACATATCAACACAGGCGCGTACAGCTCCTTCACTGTCCTTTTTGGGTACCACAACTATAGGAGAGGCCCTTGGCGTTGGACTAGTGGAAAGCTTCCTGTAAATGAAATGCCAATTGTCTGTGCCTTTGAGCAATAGGATGGACGTCCTCATTAATGTGTAATTGTACTTTCATAGTCTTGAGTTTTCCTAACCCATGAAACAACGAAGGAAACTGACTTACTATTTCATAATGAGCATTCATGTTATAGTTCACTGATATCAGTCCCATATCAGCAGCTGTGCTGAAGCTGAGTAAACAGGGACTTGACACAGTATTTTGAAGTAAACAATTGGGTGCTTGTACGTTTGTTTTCTTGTGTTTCATCGTTGCGTTGCTACAGATGAACCTTGACTTTTTAATGGCATAGATACAGCCCATGTTTACACATTTGGTTTTCGATGGCGTAAGTCATGGCAATGGAGATAGTTCACTTTATTGCTCCTCAGGCATAATATTAATTGACACATCACTGTCAATAATAAAAGGTATTAAGCAACCATTTGCTTTTAGTGTAATCTTCGGACGATGTTTGAATGACCTTGGTGTTTTTTCATGTCAATTTTTCTTTGACTTGTATTTTTCTTCACAAACGGCTAGTCCAACATGTGTACGTTTTTCTGAGGTAAACATCGACATTGCACAACCATCTTCTTCCCTTTCACTTGACATTGATACTGACGAACTTTTTAACAATGATTTCTATGATGTTCGACATCGCTTGGTGTCAATTTCCTTCAACTGCTGTTGTCGCTTGACATTGTGGACATGTGTCGAACGTCGCTCCTGGAACGTTCTGGCAGCCATTTTGTCTTCGTGCCGTGACACACTTACTTCTTTCTTTGCCTTGCAAACCGTTACAAAATGGTTCTCCTTCTCACAGCCTTTTACAAATCTGTCCAATGGTGGGACATTTACCTTGGTGTGGAAATAAAAATCTACACCTGAAGCACAACCTCTTTTTCTGTGAAGACATTACTCTGTGTTCTTTTGCCTTTTACTTATGCTTACTTTTCATGTTCATGACTCACTCTGGGCACCTTTGGCCTCCATGTCAGCAGTTTGTCAATCAGCACAATCTTCAGCTCTGGCAGCCATGAGAACTCAGCTTTTGTCATCTGAATGAATCTGACAGTCAATAACTCTGTGATGTATAGCTTCCTCATCATTAAATTCATTGAACTTACAGTGTTTGATGAGCGTATACAGTCCCTCAACAAATTTGAATAATGCTTTACCAACTTTCTGTCATTCTTGACTGAAAATGTACTTTTCATAAACTACATTTGGCATTGGATTGAACTTGAGATTCAAACCTTCTTTGATTTGATAGCATGCAATTTCTTCAGCTTGCGGCATTTTCTTTATGACTTCTTTTACACCTTCACCAGCAAGAATATTGAGGTATTTGATAATCTTCTTGTTCTCTGCTTCTTCTAGCTCATCAATTAAATCATAAAATGTATCTATCCAAGCAGTCCATTTATTGCCAATAATTTGCGTTTTGGTGGTATCGTATGATGGTGGTGGTTTGAGGAAGGAGGCGGCATTGTAACTGTTTGTGGAACTTACTGATGAAGAAAGTAGTGTTCTTACCAACGCCACTTGGTGATCTTGTTTATGTAAACCATCTCTGACGGCTTGCAATGTGCTGGGCTCGGGTCATCTTTGATAATTCAGGAAACATGGCCTCATTCTTGTTCTCCATTGGAGCCCTTCACTTTTCTGGAGACCTTTGGAGCTGTGCTGAACCACCAACCGGCAGATTTTTTGTGGTGTGGCGCTTCGTGTATGGATGGCTCTGTAAGCACAATCCCGAGCACTTCCTCTGGGGGCCACTCCACCCAACGCTGTGGTATGATGACTGCCTTTACTCAGTTCTGGTAAGCAGATGACCATTTCTTGTATTTTAATTGCTTTGCTTTTAGGAGTCTCTATGTACTGTCTGACACGTGGTTGATCTCTGCCTCGCAGCTCATCTGTTTGCAGCGTAATCTTGCAATTTGCTGTCACTATTTGTTGCTCTTTCAAAATCTAGTTGTATCCGCCTTTAACGTTATCACTGCATATTATATATATATAGCTTTAGGTTGTGCAGTAGTGCGGTACCTCTCTTTACAGCCTTCGCAGCAGGTTCTTGGCCAACGATGTGTAGACTTCTCAGTGAAGCTTTCATTATCTTCAAATACTTCTCACTGGCTGGAGTTGCGCTTTGACTCCACATATGCCAAACGTTGATTCTGCACTTTGACTGAGCAGTTTTCTGGACCACAGCAACTTCTCTGGGAGAGCACTGTCGATCTTTGGGTTACTTATCCCCTATATCGTCGCCAGTTGTAGCGTCCTCCCCAACCTGGGTACCCACCAATGACTACGCCACATGCAGAGCTTGTATTTACACGTCTTAATTTGTCTGTGTGTAACCACGAACTCAACATTCTAAAACTGCATTCACTTCACTACACTATAACGCTTACTTAATAGTTCTACAGAGTCCATCAGGAGCCAAAAGGATTCCGTCATCGCTAACTAGCATGACACTACAAGTGGTTGAGATGTAATACCACCAGTAGTTCTCCAGTGTTCTGAATGACGACAGTAGGACCACGTCGCAAGCTGGTGTCTTAGTAATCTCCACCAGAGCCAATAGATATCAGTTCCATTGGAGTTAATTATGGGGACAGCGTGTCCAGGGGTCACACCTACATCACAGAAGTGAGTGCCTATGGGGTATGGATTTCTGGGTTAGTTGATAGTGGCTGCCTACAAACTGTACCAGACCCATGTTTGGCCACTCAAACTCCTGACACCATCCCTATAACATGTACTCAAAGGGAAATAAAGATGTACCCCACATCCCATGTGACGCTATGAATAGATGTACTCGACATTAATCTCAAAGCAAGACTAGGCCCTCATTTTCCAGACCCTTTAGTGTTAGTATTTCCAGTTTCCCCAAAAATCTTTTTCCCAGCATCCATTTTTCAGTAATGGTTACAGAAGACTCTCTTTTCTGGAAGCGATATAGAAGCCACTCCAGCAAAGTTAATAAAAGATGAAGACAAAAGACAATAGAAAACCAAAGTAGAATTTGTCTGGCTACTCCTGAGGATTCTGACTGGAGTGTATTTACCCAATGCACTTTTCACCAAGAACAGTTCCAAGACCCTAGATTGTCATATGAACTGCAGAGGACCCGAACAAAAGATGAAGCCGAGCTCACCCCAAATTGCCCTTACTTTCAATCATGCTATGGGTTAGTGTACTGGGTACTAACAAAAGAGGAGCAGAAAAGACCCAACAAGCCATTTTACAAAGGTCTTATTGGCTTGGGGTGTACACTGAACCCGCTCAATATTATCAACAGTGTCCTACCAACAAATCAATCTGGATTTTGTTCTAAGGGTCCCTCTTAAGGAGTTTGAGGATGGTGAACATTCCATCCTCAACCTCAGCCCTAGGCTGCTGCCACATGAACTTACATATGTCACTATTAAAAATTAATATCTAGCCCTGAGAAGTCTTATAGACTACTGTTAGGCCTGGCATTTTGTCAGGTTTATCCCCAGACTTTTTGTTTTTTGGCCTCCTGTTTTTGACCCATTTTTCATTGGTTTTAGGACTCTGGGCACTTTACCACTGCTAATCAGTGCTAAAGTGCATATGCTCTCCTACTGTAAATTGTGTTATGAATTGGTATTTCCATGATTAACTTATTTGATTTACTACTAAGTCCCTAGTAATGGGCACATGTGTGCCCAGGGCATGTAAATCAAATGCTACTAGTGGGCTGCAGCACTGGTTGTGCCACCCATACAAGTAGCCTTTCAAAGGTATCTCACACCTGCCACTTCAGTGTCTGTGCACAGTTTTTACTGCCATGTCGACCTGACAAGTGCTCTAACTTGCCAGGCCCTAACCTTCCGTTTTCTTACATGTAAGTCACATCGAAGGGAGGCCCATGTGCATGGTGCAGTGTATGTGAAAGGTAGGACATGTGGTAGTGTGTTTTACATGTTCTGATAGTGAAATGCTGTGCATTTTGTTTTTCACTCCTGTTGGAAGTCTCAGGCACACCAAAGACTTCACCATTCTCTGAATACCATTCTCTGAATACCCGCTTCTGGAACTGCATGTTTCATCTGCCACAGAGTTAAAATCAACCCAATGCTCTCAATGCCGCAGGTGCCGACTCCGTGACCTGTTGGCACCGCAAAGAGCACCGCCCCACTTTGCACTACAACCCTGATCTCACTGACAACGATGCCCAACACTGCCACTGAGCCACTGGTTGCACCCAGTACTGAAGGCACTGCACTTCGCACCGCCTCGCTTCACAACGCCACCCTGGTATCCCTTGTTGGAGGGTGGTGTTTTCACCCAGCTTAATTTGAGCAGGGGTGCCGCTGTCTAAAGATAATAAGACACTTGTGTGAAACGTAGGCACTGAGTTGGAGTGGCACTTTATTCAAGAACACATTAAAACAAGGAAAATGTCAAAATCACAGTTTCAATCAATCAAATAACCCAGTACAATCTATAGTAGATGCTCAAGTGTCTAAGAGACACATCTCAATAATAAGCTAAACCATGCAATAACATAAGCTTTAAATTACATCAAATGCAAGGAAAAGGGAGGGGATGAGAGACCGAGAGAGAGAGAGAGAGAGAGAGAGAGAGACAAAGATTTTCAATCTATTATGAACACTACAACCTCAAATAGGCTAGGCCCAAGATAGAACGCGGTCGACCGGGAACACCGACCCGTGCTTGGCACTGCAGTAGGTGGTCAATGCATGAGCTGTGGAGCACATCTTTTATACTTGTTTAATGCGGAACTATTAACCACAGGGTCAGAACACTGACAGGTGCTCCTGACCGCAAGCCTTCAGATACTTCGTCAAAATATTAAAAATGCAGAAGTGACACCATGGTGCAACAGGTGTTATCAGAGGGTCAACTGATGCTTGACCGTAGATCATGAAGAATTTAGACATTTATCATAAATAGTTTGTAGCACTTCTCGGAAACTTATAGGAAAACAGAACTTTTATAAAGGTTACAGGTCATGTTCTCATGGCATGGTGCTGTCGTAGTTCCAAAAGCTAGCAGAAAAACATCAAATATCAGATATGAAGCAATGAAATGTACCAGCTGGCCTCCACCCACATCTTGCCTCATGTTGTTCCTCTAACTCGGGGATGTTTTCGTGTCTGGGCTGGCTCACTGTGCTGTGTACGACAGAAATGCACATTTGAGACCATGGGGCTTGGAAACTTTGTTTATCAAGCTGACAGTGAGCTGAGGCCTATATCTACTCTGTAGGGGGACGTGAATGTGCCTAGGTGGGCATGAAGCCTATGGTATCTAGTAAATGTTTTATATAGAATGGTCAAGTTAACACACATTCTTATATTCTTGCTGATGGGGCCTATATGAGGGTTTCATGCTACAGGTGTAGGGCAGGAATGGCTTCAAGCATTTATATGGTAAAACAGGACCCTGCTTCATTTCCCTCCTCTTGTTCATTTTTGAACACAACTCTTACAGCATATTTGGCTGGCCCTTCGTCTTGTTGGGGCATCCAGGATGTATCATTAGCGTAGGAGCACTTGTACTCGTTATGTAGCTGTGATCTTAATTCATCATATTCTCCTTCAGGCCTGTCAGCTAGGCATTCATAACAATCTACGATAGGATCTTCCCTTATTAGGTGTCTACCAGGGGGAAGTGGGGGAGCTGTAGGTACGTTGTAATGGACGTCAGTAGGGGTCTGTAATAAGTGGGAGGCAGGCGTTGTGAGCTCAACTATTTCTAATTGTGCTAATCCATCCCCATCCCCTGGTGGACGGTCCTCATGTATTGTCTTCCTGTATATTCCTGTCTTTGCATAATTCATCCCTACTACTTTAGTGCTGAATCTTTTACACATTGACACACTATCTGTATGACGCAACACAGCAGCAACAACACTCCTATTATTGGTGCAATCATTTTTAGGATGGCAGACAGCCATGAAGGCATCCAGCTAAAATTGAACCAGTCCAAGGCTATGTCTGCCGGGGCACCTCCTTCTTCAGCCATTTTCTTCCCTAAGTTTGTCAGGTCCTCAATGGCCTTTGTGATGGAGCCCTTCTCCGCGTCGTTTGCTGGCACGAACGTGCAGCAGCTCTTTCCTATTTTGTGACGTACTCCACCTTCCATTGCTGTTAACATGTCTAGAACATAGTGGTGCTCTAGAACCATAAGCCTCAGGGGGCGTAGTTCTTCCTTGATAGCACTTAGTCCGTCCCTAGTACTGTTGCAGGCCTTCATGGCTTCATAGCGGGTAACCTGGTACCATCGTGCATTTGCTTTTGTCTGAAACAATGGGACGAGGCCCCCAAACCAAAGTTCGGCTTCATTAAAAAGGCAAAATTCATTGGGATCTCACTATAGGGGCCACTGGCAAAGTATTGGTCGACAGTTCGCCGGTGTCGGTGGAGGAAGGTGACGTCCCCAGCTATTGGGTGTGACTGGATGTGGGAGACATTGGCTGTTGGGACGACCAGGTGAACTTCATGCAGGCTCACCAAGGTGCACAGTCCTTTCCAGTGAGGAGGCAGTTGGAGATAGAGGTGTTCTCCGCAAGCCCAGTAGTAGTCCATTAAACTGGAGGTGCCCCACTGCATATCCGAATTAAAAATAGTGCTGTTGCATCCCGTGTTGCGCCCCACAGGTACCGTGCCATTTCCTAGGAAACAAAGAAGAGGTGACTTTAGTTTGAATGCTTTTTTAGGTTGAGACATTTTCTCCCCACCCCAGGTCTATCTTCCGCTTTCCTGAGACCATATTTGTTCACAGTCATCCTCAACCTCCCAGTCAATCCCTTCTTCATAATCTGAGTCGACCCAAGGGGGGCCTAAGGATGCTGCTTTGCATGTCACGTAGCCGGGATTATACCACCTATCATTGGCATAAACTCACGCCCATAGGCGCAGCACAGTCCTATTTTGGCATGGGCATGGGTGGCCGTGGGGTATCGTTGGATCGCATAATGCCATGGGCGATGATACTGTGATGTATCCACGCCTCCTAATGGCAGCTGCCTTAGGGTCCATGTCAGGTATTCCTCTTCTATACATGCCCTGTATTACCTTCTCAACGTCTGTTGTGTCAGTGATAACCTTGTGTGTGGTGTAGATGTAGTCCCATTCTGTGGTGTTCTTATATGTAGTGGAAATGTCAGCCGAAATGATCTGGACTTGCCCTTGTAGGCGACAGAGGGTACAAGTGTAAAGGCATTTGGCAGTGCGTGAGTAGGACTTCTCTAGGGAAAATCAGTCTATCTGCGCCTACTGCATGGGGAATATATGAACACACATAGCAGGACTTGTTTGTTACCTTCTTTCCAACTGCTGTCATATCTTTATACCATAAGTTATCTAATAGGGAGTTATGGACCCCATGGTCCCTTATTGACTCGTCAGGACTTTGTGGTGGTATGTGTTCACCTAAGAGAGAGTAGATGACAGCCCTTTGGATGTCATGAATATGTTGGGCTGCTCTGCGTCTGCGGGAATTGTGTCGGCGGGGCAACAGTGGGGGGCGTATTGTGAGATGAACGGTACCATTCCATTCTGTATTATTTTTAACCGGGGGAGGAGTCGGGCACCTAGGGCGCATGCTGGTGTGTGTGTTGCTGATGTTACTGTCGGGGGGCTTTGGACCTAACTTATTGTTATGGGGGTCTTCCTCAGCATGGGTGGCTGCTGGTACAGGGAGTAGTGTTGCAGGAGACATAGTGGTGTTGGCAACTTCAGTTTGAGAGATACAAGCCCTTGTACTAATACAATGGATAATGACAGCGTACCAATTAAAGACAGCGAGTGCCACTCCAACAATGATATAAAAGAGTAAAACAAAAATACATATCTTTGCATAGGACACTTCTGTGCTTCGGCGACGACTTAATCCGTAGTCTACCACTCCATTTTCGTCTTCTTCTTTGGTAGTGAATGGGAACATATTGTCCTCGTTCAGTGGTACTAGGAGCATGTTGTTTCCCTCTATCCCGTCGTCTGGTGCTGCGGGGTGCAGGATCGATCCTGATGTCGCTGCGGTGAATCCATGCCTTCCTTTCGGCTATGCTTGGACCGCTGTGGCGAGAGTCCACTATCTTGAAGGACCCTCAAATTTTGGATCCTTCCAACGTCGGACAGTTTTTCGGACAAAAATTAAAGTTCCAGGACGAATTGGCGGAAGGTCCAGGATCAATGGGGCCCTTCCTTCCTCTTGGATACCTGAGTAGAAAGGAACTGCGCAGCGTGGTTAATGCACACAGATAATCATATAATTCAGCTTTCATAATCTCTGACGAACTTTCATTATCTGTTTTTGGCCTAGTAGATGGGACTGCTATATTTATGGATCGTCCAGTGACAAGCTGATGGGCGTGAGATGGTGATCAGAACCTGGAGAGTTTCTAAGCGCGAAGAGGGCAATTGGAAGGCAGTAGAGCCATTTCTTTCCAATTGTGGCACTTATCTTGCTTATTTTACCTTTGAGCAGGTCATTAAGGCGCTCACAAATGCCATTGCTTTGTGGGTGATATGCTGATGTCAATTTGTGTTTGATCCCTAACATTGTTGTCAGGAAGGAAAAGATGCCGTTTGAAAAATGGCTGCCGTTGTCGGAACGGATCACGTCTGGCAAACCCCAGCGCGAAATGACCTCATGGAGCAGGAAGCTAGCTGCTGCTTTGGCATCGCAGTGGACAGATGGTCCAGCTTCGATCCAGCGTGAGAATGGGCATACTACCACAATGAGATATCGATAATTTTGGCATCTATCAATCATGTCAACATAATCAATGTGAAGTTCTTTAAAAGGCCCTTTGAGTTTTGGTATTGTGGAGGCAACTGTTTTCATAGTGGGGTTTGGTGAGTACTGTTGACAGATGAGACATTGATTAACAAAAAGTTGTATTAGTTCATGGGCATTGGGAATGAACCAGTCTGTCTGTAGGGTTGTGGACATATTATCTCGGGAAACATGTGTGGGAAGGTGTAATTGATCTAACACCACTTGCAATAAGGCCTGTGGCATGACAGGTTTTCCTGTCATTGTTTGCCTATAAATGAAATCAGCAGGATCTTGTTGTACTCCCCTCTTCTTTCATAACTCTTTCTCTTGATCTGGTGCACTTTCCTGTATTTCTCTGAGGTGTAATTGGGCAATGTTATCATATTGCTGTGTACTGTCAAAGTGTATGCAGGCGTTAAGTGAGGAGTGCTACATCTGTGCCTTGTTTGTCTTTTTTGTCTTGTTGTATTGCTGTTGGTATATTTTGGGCAAGCAAGATGGGGCGTACTGATCTTCTGGTGGAACTGCAGGTGGGGGTCCTCTGGCGGCTGCTTTAGCTGCCCTGTCTGCCAGAGCGTTACCTCTGGAGACAAAGTCTTGACCATTTGTGTGTGCTGCACATTTCACTACAGCTACCTCAGCTGGCAGTGTAAGTGCATCTATGAGTTCCTCTAGTAACTGCTTGTGGATGACAGGCGTACCATCGGATTTGAGAAATCCACGCCTTTTCCAGCGCAAGATGCTGGAGTGTGTAGTTGTTGTGACATACGCAGAATCGGAGTAAACGGTGATGCGGTAGTCAGCCCCATTGTTTAAGGTGGCAATTAATGCCACTAGCTCTGCCGCTTGGGCTGAGTAATGTGAGGGTAATGTAATCTGCTGTACAATGTCTAGGGAGTCAGAGGAGTCATTTTGCTGTGCTCTAACTACTGCAGCTCCTGTGTACCTGATCCCTGTTTCTTGATCAATGGTGGAAGACCCATCAACAAAATATACTGTACTGTCTGGCAATGGGTCCTCTTTTGCTGCTCCTGACTCATCTGGTGAATATGTGGCACAATCATGTGTGTCATCATCTGAGGTGGCAATGGGGTGGGCAAAGAACGTGGCCGGGTTTACTGTGTGGCACTTGACAACTTTCAGAGAGGGCAATGATAGTATGACTTCATAGCCTGATACTCTTTGAGTAGTTAATGTTGTCTTGGCTTTCTGTATAAGACGGCATGTTCAGTGTACAGAGTTAACGGGGACCCCATGACTATGGGGGTGCTTTTCTCAACAGCGAATGATGCTAGAGCTTGTTCACACGGGTAGTGGCCTTTCATTACAGAATCCAGCATGCCACTGAAGTAGGCAATGGGCTTATGGCCCATGGGATATTTCTGGGTAAGCACTGCAGTCATAACTTGGCCGTCGCAGTGAGTGAATAGGTAGAACTCCTTGGTATAGTCAGGAGACCCTAACACTGGTGCATTTGTTATTTCATCTTTTAACTGTGTGAAGGCTGTTCTCATTTCAGGTGTCCAATCTAACTTATTATGTCTGTCTTTGGCCATTTTAACTGCTTTCAGCAGTGGGGCAGTAATAGTAGAGAAATCAAAGACCCACTGACGGACATAATTCACTAATCCTAGGAATTTCTGCTTGTCCTTGACTGTTTGAGGTTCAGAGGTGCATTTTATTGCCTCAACTCTATCTGGTGTAACTCGTCTTCCTGATGCTGATAGTAATTGGCCAAGGTAGTGCACTTCTTTCTGGCAGTATTGAAGCTTTTGTTTGTCTACTTTGTATCCTCTTTGTGCTAATGTGGTGAGCAGGGCAATTGTGTCCTTTCTGCATTGTTTCTCTGTAGGACTGCAGAGCAATATGTCGTCGACATACTGCAGCAGGGTGCTGTCACATTGAAAATTCAATAAATCAGCTTTGACAACTCTGTTAAAGACGCTGGGGGACTCACAATAGCCTTGTGCTAACCTCGTGTATGTCATTTGAACATTGCGGAATGTAAATGATAGCAGATATTGGCTATCAGTGTGTAATGGAACACTAAAAAAGGCATTTTTTAGGGGTCAATGACAGAGAAGTACTGAGCGTCAGGGGGGATATTCGTGAGAATTACAGATGGGTCCGGGACTATGGGGAATTCTGGTACCACTATGTTGTTAAGGGTACGCAGATCATGAACCAAACGCCATTTATTAGTCTTACCTTTCCGCACAGGACACAGACAGGTGTTGCAAGGGGATGTGCAGGGGTATATTACTCCCTGATCCAGTAATGCTTGTATGGTGGGGGCAATACCCTCCTCTGCTTCCTTAGACAAAGGATACTGCCGAACTCTTGGTAGTATGGCACCTGGTTTCAGTGTTATTCTGAATGGGGCGGCAGAGTGAATGAGGCCTACGTCATTTGGGCCTGTTGTCCCAATATTTGCTGGAACTTGAGCTAAATCTGCTTCACGTATGGAGTCATATTGTTTGGCAGCAGTGGGTGTTCTTATTTCTACTGTCACTGAGAGGGGTATTGCATTTTCATAGACAATCTCACTTTTTAAATACTGTTCAGGGGGTCCAAAGAGTTGATCATCTGAAATATCCCTGACTATTCCTCCTGGTTGAATGAAAATGACACAGGCCCAAGTATGAGCATTATCATCAAATGCTTGGAAGGCTCCGTATGTAGGTGTTATTTCAAGACAGTGTATGTCCAGGATCATGTGTTTGTTAGATTTTTGTGAGCCTGGCACTTGGGGTCTGAAAAGGAATTCTTTTGGTAGTTGAACAGTGCGGCCTTTCAGTTCTGGAGTGGTGGCGACGATGGTGTGTATTGCAGCGGAAAAGGCGTGCTCATCCACTGGACGGGCTCTGATCTGATTGCTCAAAGAGGAGTCCACAGTGACTGCTATCATCCTAGCCAATGGTGTGCCTGGTATTGAGCAGATCATAGTACCTTTTTCATCAAAGTGGATAGTCATGTTTAATTTTGCCATGAGGTCAAGCCCTAGGAGATTCACTGGAGACTGTGGTGAGTAGAGCAGTTTTTGTTCCACCAAGTGACCTCCTATCTCTATGGGTACTGGCTTAGTGAAAGGGACCCTTGCTATTGCCCCAGAGAATCCCTGTGTGTCCGCTATCTGATCTGAAATGGGCAGTGTTCCTCCCGTAATACAGGAGTAAGTAGCGCCTGTTTCAATGAGAAAGCTGTAAGTTTTATTGTTTATCGTGACAAAGACAATGGGGTCCTCTTCAACATTCATTGTACACGATAAAACTGGGCACACAAGAGTTGTCTGTGGGCTGTCCTAACCAGTGTATCCTCCTGCTTGATATTGTTGGATGGTGCCCTGCGCAAAGGGATTGCTGGACGTAATCACTGTGCCCCCTTGAGGTACAATAGTTTGTGCTTGGGGCATCACCTGATCTACAGGTGCTTGTTGTTGCTGCATTGGTATCTGTACCTGCTGAACGGGTGCTTGCAGTTGGGCTACTGCAGGTGCCTGAAGTTGCACTTGTTGCTGCATGTGCTGCTGCTGTACTGGTGGGGGATAGGAGTACAGTACTTGGGGCTGAAGTGGCTGTGGCTGCATCTGCTGCTGTTGTTGGAATTGTGTGGGTGTTTGCTGTGAAGGTCCTGTCACTAGCCGACCCTCATCCCGCATTTTAGAGCGGCAGTCTCTCTTCATGTGACCCTGTTTTTGACAATAAAAGCAGACGAGGGGTCCTGTCTGTGGTCTGAATCTCTGTTGTCCCATTCCTCTACCTCTACCCTGCATCCCTGTGTTCCTTGCCGTGTTTTGTCTGTTATTGTAGTACTGTTGTTGTTCAGTGTTGTAAGTTGGCTGTGCCTGTATGTATTGTGCAGCTCCCTGTGTGTTGCCTGCCAATGCATTCATGGCAACCTGGGGAAATGCCGTAACTGCAGTCATCTGATTGACTGGTGTTGCTAACATGACTGTATCTGGTGTGTCCTTTTTCTTATTAAGTTTCTGCTGTACTAATTTCACGGCTGCATTTTCTATAGCCAACTGTCTATTCTTATCCTGTTCTTGCTTCTTTTTTTGCAGAAGTGAATGATATGGTCTTGTATTTCAGGCCATGGCTGGCATTCCATTGATACTATCCCATCTAACTTTTCCTGTACTTCAGTGGGCAGTCCCTTCTTTACTGTGTGGTAGAAAAATCTACAGTTCCCTCCAGTTGCATTCCATTTTTCCCCTAACTCCTGATGCCATTTTTCCTTCATTCTGGTAATGTACTGGGCGGGATCTTCATTCTGTTGCATTGTCTGCGACATTAAGGACCCTATGTCTGGAACGTCAGGGAATTTGCGGCGCAAGTGGGACCATACAAAGGGTCGTATTTTGTTAAATGCAACACCATCGTGTTCTGTCCCAGTGAGTGTTATTTTGTTATTGATGCTTTTTAAAATGTCTTCTGCTTCTTCTCCGATCAGGGAGGTGAGCAGGCTCTTAATGTCACCTATGGCCAAATTGACGCCAGCGGTGTTTTTCTCTAGGGCTGCTATCCATTTGCCAGCGCCCTCTGTTAGTGTCGGCAGTTGTGTTTTCAAATTTTCCTTGTCCATTTGTTGCCAAGGGACATACAGTGGTGGGTCATTCGCATTTTTGAACAGTAGTGGCATCTGATGTGTCACTCTGGTGTCTGCTGTAGTGGGCCATGTATGGTCATATTGGCGTGCGTATTTCTGCCAAATCTTTAAACTTGCTGTCATGTAGCCATAGTCCCAATCCTCGTCTCCCACCCCATGTAGGATGCAAATTTCTGCTGTGGCCAGGTGTTGTGGTTCAAAGGACCCTATTCGTGGCCACGGGATCATTTGTGGTGCCAGACTCTTAGTCCAGCCTGCCAAATCATCTGTGAAGGGGATGACATAGAAGTCTGAGTCTTCCCCAAGTGTAACTATTTCATTTGGTGTTAAGTCATTATTCTGTGTGCATACTGTCTACTGAGATACATGTTGCGTATGTTTTTTAATCTAGTATTACGCAGAGAGGCTGTACCTGAGATATCATATGAAATGTCATCTGGCCGGCCGTGTGTCCCCATTATTCTTAGTCGTTCTGCCTCTGTTTGTCTGCTCTTTTTTCTGACTGCTTGTTCCTCTGCATCTGGAGACTCCCTTTGTGATGCTGTGTGCATGGGAGTAAGTGTGGGCATAGGTGGTGAGCAAAATGTATATGTTGGTGCTGCTGGCAATGTGCGCAGAGGTGCTTGCGCAGGAAAATTGACCTGACTAGTTGTTGCAGCTGTCTGGGTCATTCCGGATGCAAAAACAACAATTGATGGACAGAATGCAGAACAATGTCATACATTCACCCCAGTACAGAGATCTGGGCCCAAATCCATCGTTTTTTGCTCACCATGCCATTCCAGTTTGAACCCAGCCATATGCAAATCAGTCTTGACCCTGTGCCCAATGGGAACAGTCCAGCCCGAACTGCCAGGCCAGGTCCTCCCTGGACTGGAAACAAGCATCCTAGGACCGGTTTCAGGGTTTCACCCCTCTTCAGCCAGGATGAGCTTGATTCCAGTGGCATGGAGAGCACGGGACCCACGTCTGGGCATACCCGTCCCACTCGGGGTGACAAATGCAAAAACAACAATTGATGGACAGAATGCAGAACAATGTCATACATTCACCCCAGTACAGAGATCTGGGCCCAAATCCATCGTTTTTGCTCACCATGCCATTCCAGTTTGAACCCAGCCATATGCAAATCAGTCTTGACCCTGTGCCCAATGGGAACAGTCCAGCCCGAACTGCCAGGCCAGGTCCTCCCTGGACTGGAAACAAGCATCCTAGGACCGGTTTCGGGGTTTCACCCCTCTTCAGCCAGGATAGCTTGATTCCAGTGGCATGGAGAGCACGGGACCCACGTCTGGGCATACCCGTCCCACTCGGGGTGACAAATGCAAAAACAACAATTGATGGACAGAATGCAGAACAATGTCATACATTCACCCCAGTACAGAGATCTGGGCCCAAATCCATCGTTTTTTGCTCACCATGCCATTCCAGTTTGAACCCAGCCATATGCAAATCAGTCTTGACCCTGTGCCCAATGGGAACAGTCCAGCCCGAACTGCCAGGCCAGGTCCTCCCTGGACTGGAAACAAGCATCCTAGGACCGGTTTCGGGGTTTCACCCCTCTTCAGCCAGGATAGCTTGATTCCAGTGGCATGGAGAGCACAGGACCCACGTCTGGGCATACCCGTCCCACTCGGGGTGACAAATGCAAAAACAACAATTGATGGACAGAATGCAGAACAATGTCATACATTCACCCCAGTACAGAGATCTGGGCCCAAATCCATCGTTTTTGCTCACCATGCCATTCCAGTTTGAACCCAGCCATATGCAAATCAGTCTTGACCCTGTGCCCAATGGGAACAGTCCAGCCCGAACTGCCAGGCCAGGTCCTCCCTGGACTGGAAACAAGCATCCTAGGACCGGTTTCGGGGTTTCACCCCTCTTCAGCCAGGATAGCTTGATTCCAGTGGCATGGAGAGCACGGGACCCACGTCTGGGCATACCCGTCCCACTCGGGGTGACAAATGCAAAAACAACAATTGATGGACAGAATGCAGAACAATGTCATACATTCACCCCAGTACAGAGATCTGGGCCCAAATCAGCAGCTTCAGAATGACGGGGGGCCTCGTTATTGTGTGATATTGCAACCCCCTCGTTTCCCCCAGGAGCGTGTGTCTGTGGTTTTTCTTGTGGTGAGGTGTCTGTTGTTGCCTGTTGTGATTGTGCTAGAAGGTCTGTGTTACTGAGCAGGTCAGCGAATGCGTCCTTCATTTGCTCTACTTTCATTGACAGGCGTCGGATAGCCTTAGCCTGGCCGTAGGGCTGGGTGACCGACTTCTGTGTAGTAGGTCCGTGTGGGGGTCGCCTAGAGTAATGCTGTCCATGCTTTTGCTTAAATTAGGGCATGTCCTCCATTCGCTAAAATGTTCTTGGTCAAATTTCGCAGGGGATTGCTGTCCTCTGTCCCTACACTGCTGGTGTGTAATTGGGAGATCCAGAATAGGCTGGAATGTGGTGCTGCTGGATGGCAGCTGGCTTTGGGGAGAGCGGCGCAGCTTTGGAAATAATAGTTGGTCCTCATTAAGGAAGGTGTTAGAGCTAGTGCGTGAGCAGTGAGATGATGTGTGATGGGCGGTGTCAGAGTCTTCATCCTCCTCTTGCTATTGTGGTGCAGAATTTGGTGCTGGTGTAAGCTTCAGTGTGAATTGTGCGTCTATCTGGCCTGGCAGTCCGGGTAGTACCGCTTCTATCATTGAGCTGGAGCAGGCAAGAGATCGCGGTGCTGGAACTGCGTCCATTAGGCCTGGAGCTCTGTTCATTATGCCACTGTCCAATGGTGGGTGTTGTGAGGAAGAGTTGTCATCTGGTATTAGAACGGAACCAACAGCTGGTAGGTCATTTGTAGTAGGGGTTAAGTCTAAATTTTCGAGGAGGGTGACAGAGTTTTCCAGTAGTTTAAAGGGGTACATGCCACTTACATGATATGGCGGTGGGGCTGTGGGCAATACGTGTTCATCGTCCTCTTTAAAGATACTCCACAATGCTAGGGTATCTTTGCTTTTCTGTAGTTTGCTGCCGGAGTACTTAGCTTCTGAGAAGGTAGTGGCGTGATCTAGTATAGCACGATTGAAGCTACCTTCAAGCGGCCAAGGGTGCGACAGATTCTTGGTGTACTTATGGAGCTCTCTACAATGTTTAATTATGCGCTGTTCTTGGCCTGTGAAGTTTTGTAGGACATGTTGCAATGGGGTAGCCATATTTACTTTTATTTATAAAGCAGTTCTTGGATGTAATTGGAAAGCGTAGGTGGGTACTATTGTTAGCCTCAGTTGTTGTGCTTGGGTGCAGTCAATGCCTAAAACCTGAAACACAGTGAGCAGGACAGCGCTTGTTAAGGGCGTTGCCGGAATGAATGAGGATGGATGACCTTCTGAAAGACCAATGACGTGGTTGTTAACCAGGTACACAACGATCTGTGGTACTGTGGAGCTGTCTGATGCTTCGCTCATTCCCTAGAGTTGTGTGGAGTAGTGCAGTCTGCCACTAGAGCAGGCACGTGCTCCGTGTCTTGTGATTGATCCCTTAGGAGTGCTCTTAACAGGGGTGAATGGTTTTCCTGAGAGTGTGCTTGGTGTATTGTATCACTAGAGCTGGATGTGGACGATATAGGTGAGGCTGGGAGGATGATATCTGGAGTGTTGGCTTCTTCTGAGGATGCCACAGAGTAGGCTGATCCTGAGGAGGATTCCCAGATATCGTTAATCAGTGGAGGAGAAACTGGTGGATATAAAGAAGGTGCAGGGCGTGTGGTCTGGTCAGTGGAGGAGTCTGATGAATAGTTCGGCCAGACCAGATCCGGGCGGGTAGTATGAGGGAGTGGCGGGGATGTGTGTGGGGAGTGCCCGGAGGAGGTAGTTCAAGTAAGTGTAGGACAGACAGTCGGACTTCTGTTGTTGGTGTGAAAGTTACCCCTAGGATGTCTCCGCTCCATGCCGACATTGACGCCGCTGCCTGCATCGTGGCCTGGGGTCACTGCTCGTAAGTTACTCAACGCATCGCCCCATCCCACACCGCAGCCTTGGCCCACCGACGCCCGCACCATCGACTCCAGATCGTCTACCGACAACAGCGCTTCATCAACAATGTCGCTGCTGCTTGCACCATGACCTGACAGCACCGCGACGAGCACTGGCCCATGTCGCAACGCAGCCTTGGTTCACCGAAGCCGTGGGATGCCATCATTGAACGGTCCTAGGATGCTTGTTTCCAGTCCCGGGAGGACCTGGCCTGGCAGTTCGGTCTGGACTGTTCCCATGAGGCACAGGGTCAAGACTGATTTGCATATGGCTGGGTTCAAACTGGAATGGCATGGTGAGCAAAAACGATGGATTTAGGCCCAGATCTCTGTACTGGGGTGAATGTATGACATTGTTCTGCATTCTGTCCATCAATTGTTGTTTTTGCATTTGTCACCCCGAGTGGGACGGGTATGCCCAGACGTGGGTCCCGTGCTCTCCATGCCGCTGGAATCAAGCTATCCTGGCTGAAGAGGGGTGAAACCCCGAAACTGGTCCTAGGATGCTTGTTTCCAGTCCCGGGAGGACCTGGCCTGGCAGTTCGGTCTGGACTGTTCCCATGAGGCACAGGGTCAAGACTGATTTGCATATGGCTGGGTTCAAACTGGAATGGCATGGTGAGCAAAAAAACGATGGATTTAGGCCCAGATCTCTGTACTGGGGTGAATGTATGACATTGTTCTGCATTCTGTCCATCAATTGTTGTTTTTGCATTTGTCACCCCGAGTGGGACGGGTATGCACAGACGTGGGTCCCGTGCTCTCCATGCCGCTGGAATCAAGCTATCCTGGCTGAAGAGGGGTGAAACCCCGAAACCGGTCCTAGGATGCTTGTTTCCAGTCCCGGGAGGACCTGGCCTGGCAGTTCGGTCTGGACTGTTCCCATGAGGCACAGGGTCAAGACTGATTTGCATATGGCTGGGTTCAAACTGGAATGGCATGGTGAGCAAAAAACGATGGATTTAGGCCCAGATCTCTGTACTGGGGTGAATGTATGACATTGTTCTGCATTCTGTCCATCAATTGTTGTTTTTGCATTTGTCACCCCGAGTGGGACGGGTATGCCCAGACGTGGGTCCCGTGCTCTCCATGCCGCTGGAATCAAGCTATCCTGGCTGAAGAGGGTGAAACCTCGAAACCGGTCCTAGGATGCTTGTTTCCAGTCCCGGGAGGACCTGGCCTGGCAGTTCGGTCTGGACTGTTCCCATGAGGCACAGGGTCAAGACTGATTTGCATATGGCTGGGTTCAAACTGGAATGGCATGGTGAGCAAAAAAACGATGGATTTAGGCCCAGATCTCTGTACTGGGGTGAATGTATGACATTGTTCTGCATTCTGTCCATCAATTGTTGTTTTTGCATCATTGAACCACTGCCTGCACGACGACCTCAGGGCAAGGCACACCACACGCCTGCCAACGCCGGTGCTTCTGACTTCAACCTCATGAAGTTCGATCTGCAGCGTGTGTGACTTCAAGGGCCTGACGACTCCTGCACCAACCTCCGGGTCCGATGCCTGCCGATGCCGCCTCTTCGGAGCTCACACCCTGCATTTCCAAGGTACTGTTTGCGGGTCTTCCCAACACTGTAGCTGGCCCGAGACGCCGCGGTTGGCCTGAACTGTTGGATGTGTTTGTTCACCATGCCGTGATAGCCCCGGGCGGAGCTATCAACTTCAAGGAATTATATTTTAAGTCTATTTTTGCAATCTTCCTATTTTGATTACTGTATGTTGGATTTTTATCATTTTGGTCTTGTTTTACACAGATAAATATTGCCTATGTTTCTAAAACTGGTGTGGTGTCCTTTTTTAGTGTCTTCACTGTATTACTGTGTATTATGTGCAAATGCTTTACACATTGCCTCAGAGATAAGCCTGACTGCTCGTGCCAAGTTACCAAGGGGGTGAGCAGTGGTTATTTTAGACGTGTAATCCCCTTACTCTGACTAGAAGGAAGGGTCCCTACTTGGACAAGGTGCATACCTCTGCCAACTAGAGACCCCAGTTTCTAACAACTACATTCTATATTATCTTCTGAACAATCACTTCACTTTTTCACTGATCACCCTCTCATGTTTTTTTGCCTGATACAATGATAGCAACAACAGGTTGCTGTATTCCTTTTTGAATGTTCAGCTTCATTCCTTTTTGGTTACCATTCAACGTGGTAGGTCTTTGGGTACAGTTAAATATCTGTTACAGTTACACATATTGGTTCTGCCCGATTGTCTGGGTTTGGGGATGGGCAGGGGGTGCTCATATGTGAACGGGGGGGCCTGACCACAGATGTCTGTTTGGCCCTGTGCGGTGTATTTGGAATAAAATGTCCTACAATATTCCCATCTATCAAGTATGGTATTACGTCTGATGAGCCACCAGCCTTTAGTTTGTGTTTATCCTCGTTCCCTTGCCAAACACTTACCTGATATCCATGACCCAGTGAGATGGTTTTCTCTCACCGAAACTAATTTGGGGACTCACAGCAATACATTTTGTGATCCCTGCATTTAGGGCTCCTTTCTCCAAACTTGCAACACTGCAGCAGAAACTCTACAGAAAGCCATGACAAGGGAAGGGGGTCTGGTCTATGATGGAGGGTGGGGCTTCTCCAGACTAAAGACCAAATAACCAGATGACTTAAGAAAATGACCTTCTTCTACCCTATCAGGTGTTGCTTGAGGTGCAGCCAGGGGGGAGTTGAGCTACCTGTCCCCTACTTAAGGTTAGAACTCCTCCCCCAAAGCAGGTTGCAGGACGTTTTAAGGATCGCAGTCTTACTCCACTTCATTTCTTCCCGAAAGTATTTGGGGACTGGAAGGAAAACTAGAAAATAACAAGAGACACGCTATTCAACCTCATTGAGACGCTCAACATGATTCATCATGTCTCACAACAAAACATTCCAAAGGCGACATTTTTTACCATGACTTGTCAACATCACTAACAATCCAATGCAAACTACCCCTATCCCTAGACTGGACTGATCACTTTGCCATCCTGATCTCAATTCAGCATCCTACCAACAATCCAAGGTCAACACAAAGAGAAGACCCAACCTTGAGATCCTTCAAAAACTTCTCCATAAACAGCTTAATGCTTGAGCTCGTCTCTCACCCTATCAACTCCATGTCCAACTCTAACACACTTCTAAACAACTTTATCAATTTTTTGAGATAACTATGTGACCATGCAAGCAAAGGCCATAAGCACCCTGCTACTTCAAAGACCTTGCTGAGAATTAATGGTCCAGCTACAAACAGGAAAGAAACTGGATGAAAAATAGAACTCCTAATGACCTCATGATATTGAAGTTCCTCTGCACAACACACAGACAGCTCATCACATCAGTCAAAGAAATGTACAATACCAGCACCACCAGTGAAGCCACCAACAAAAGCAAAATGCCTTTCAAGACAATCTAGCACTCCATCAACCCCCTGCCAGACCTAACTATTCTTCACTCGTCAGAAAAGTGCAATGCCATCAACCCTCTTCAGTGAAAACATATAGAAGATCTGATAACACATCAACAACACCATGCCTGCTTCATCTATTAAAACCACCTCTTCCCATAGAATACTGCATTGGTCAACCTTCAAAGCCCTACCTCTCGCAGATCACACTGACATACTCATTTCCTCAAAGCCAGCTTTTATGAAGGTGATGCCTCACCCTCATTGTTAATTCAACTTTCTCTGGGGGTGTTCTCTCACCCCTACTCATCGTTGTCAATTCCTCCTTCACTCAAGGCATCTTGCCAGAAGCTCTCAAGCCAATCTAAATACTCCCACTCTCAAAGAAACCTAGACTACACCCTGGTGACCTTGCCAACTATCACCCTATCACTTACCTACTATTCAGTGGCAACATAATTGAAAAAGCAATCTATATTCAACACTAAGATGACAGCAATTCTAACCATCACCTGCATAACTACCAATCTGTCTTCAGAGCATGCTGCAGCATAGTGACTGCTACCATACACATAGTAGGTGATGCACTCTTGACCACAGACGAAGATGACTCCTGCCTCCTGATATTGCTAGAGCTCTCAGCTGCCTTCTACACGGTCAACCATCCCACTATCATACACTTCTAGGAGCCTAAAATGGGACTCACCTGCAATGTCCTCCACTGGCTCTTCTCCTATCTTTTGAACTGACATCACTGTGTTCACAACGACACTCCAAGTCCCAATAGATTCCTAGTAACTCTGGAGTTCTCAAGGGTTCCGCACTGCCATCTTCAGCCTCTACGTGGAGCCATTTGATGCCCTACTCACAGATAACAGCATGAAGATTCAACAATATACCGGAGAGGCACAACTGTACTTGAACATCTCCTCTGCTTCAGACATCCCACTCCTCAAAAACATTGACAACCAGAAGCTCAACCCAAACAAGATAGAATTTCCGTTATTTGCCAAGAACAAAACCACTCCTCAATGACAATTTTCACTGAACGCCACTTGGATTCTCAGTGATTTTTTTGGGGCCAATTTACAAAGGCTTGTAATAATAGTATGTAAAAGAGTACTACTTTAGGTACTAGAAATGCCTCTGTGAATAGGCCGAAGTATATTTAGGGCCTGCACTTCTCTGATGAATGTCACAATGCTATGTAATAAAGCATGTTTTATTAAAGGATGGCAAATGGCAAATCATTTCCTACTCTCTTGTTGTATTTATTACAGAATAGTTTTATTCCCCTCTTGAAAAAAGATTAAGTAACAGTGGAAATGCGTGCAGAAGCCTGTTCTGTCTATGGCAATACAAGCCATTATAAAGGAAACAGGAGCACGTGTTCATTTACTGCACTGGGGCTTTGAGTCCTACAAACGAGTCCATGGGGTTTTCGCTCCTATCTCTTGCTGCCTAATTGCAATTCTTATCTGGCCAGCTGTGTCTAAATTTAGAAATGCCTGTAGTCTATAGGGACTTTTGTCCAATCAGATCATTTGTCAGTGGCATAAAAAAGGCGCTACAGAGAACAGATAACATGTCTGTGTCTGAGCGAGGCCACATTATAAGCGCAAATATGAACACCGATTTCTGTCTGAATTAACTCTGTTTGAAAAGATGGGCGCCATCTAGCCTGGCTAACATAAATACATACACCATGCTGTATTACAAAGAGAATACTGAAAACTATGCTATTCCGAATATTATGCCCTCTCCGGACAGTGGACACAGAAGACACAGGTGGTGAACGACAAATACATTACTGTACATGTGAAAGGTCAAGACTCGGTAGTGGTAAGGAATTGTGTTATTTCAACAGTCCATTTTTAACTTTTGTATCGTAATTGCATTTATTTATAGCGTTTACTACCACTGGCCAGGCATTGAAACGCTTGATGGTTCTAGCACAACACAAGGTTAACGGTTTGTCAGGATCTTATCAGTTATTGTATATTGTTGGTTATTGGGATTAGTCTGGTGCTCTTGAGGAGCTATTCCATGTGTTGACTCCATTTTATTTGTGGTAAATTAAATTAATTGGAGGTAGGTGTCATCATTAGTGAGGGGATGTGATTTTGTGCAAATGTTTGGTGGGATGAACCGAATAGGGTGGAGGAGATTAGTATTGTTAGGTTGCAAGGATAGGGTTTGTAAGAAGGAGAGGTTGTGATCTATGAAAAAAGGTGCAGGCAATTTGCAGAAATACAATAACAGAGAATAAGGCAGAAAGCCATGTTGCTTAGAGGCTACACTCAAAGAGAGTAAGACATTGAAAGAATGGAGGGTAAGGAGAGAGATATTCGATAGAAAGGAGGGAGAGAAAACCCTTGCTAGGTTGAACTCAAGGTCAATTCTCAATACAGGCTTAAAGGAACATAGTAGGAAGGCACGTTTTGAGATAGCATGCAATCTGAGGATGTAAAAACTGTAAAAAGAGAGATTATTTCCTGTGAGCTTGCATATTGTACTTCAATCAATCAAGTAGTATTTGTAGAGCGTGGCTTGTCACCCGAGAGGGTATCCAGGCATTTACGGTGGATACTTTAGTATTTGGAGTGTGCATACCAGTGGCGTAACACAGGCCCCCGCAGCCCCTGCGATGCGGGGGAACCCCCAAACTCCAGGTGGCCCCCTCAGCTCTGTACTCTGGCGGGGGAGCGCCCGATTTAATCTGGAGGGGCCCCTCCACGTACCTTGCAGGGGGGCCCCCTCAAGTTTTGTTATGCCCATGGCGCCTACACCACCATGTGGGGCACCCAAGTGTCTATCCACAAAGACAGCATGCTACACCGAGATATGTAAAGTTTTGTACAGAAATGCCAGCTTCTCCACAAAACATAAACCTGCGCAAAGCACTAGCTGGACACTTTAGGGAAAAAATGAAAACACAAATATATATCGTTGAATGAATAAAATGGGGGTCAATTTTTTCTGGTAGATGTCATAAAAAAGGCACACAAAGGTAATTGGCATGCATGTATACGCCCCCTTCAAATAAGGGGAAATATGTTATCATACACATCACAAAGAAATCACCAACTTCATGAAATATTCAAATATTTTTCTACAAAATGGCATTGTTTTTTACTTTCACTTGGATATTAATAAGATGTTGTTTCTCTTTTCACGTCCATCCCTTTAATCCTACTCACATCACTCAATTTAGGCAGACCTGTTTAGGCTTCCCATTTAGAGAGTGTGGAAATGGTAGAAATGTTGGCTAAGTGAGTTTATTAAAAAGAGTGTTAATATCCTGAGCAATAAATGTCCACAGTATTAAGAACAGTCCACAATTGTAGTCGTCACAGAATTCTTCTACCGTTCTTTATTTTCATTTGGTACAGTTCAATACAGATGTGTATTCTAGCCAACACGTGTTTCGTCTATTTGGAGTAAACCCTAGACTTCGTCAGGGCAAAATCGGATAAGCTTTGTCAGGTACGTAGTATACGAAACGAAGGTACAAAATCCATATGAATTAGTCCAATTATGTTTGGAATGCACAGTTAATACCCAATTGTATCAAACGCAAGTAGACTTCGTCAGGTACGTAGAATAAGAGACGGAGGTACAATATCCCAATGGGTTCATCCAATTATATATGGAAGTGCGCAACAAGAAACGCAATTATATATCAAAAAGGGCTTGAAAGCTCCACTAGCAAGACGCTGGGCTTTCAATTATGTACCACAGGTCACCAAACAATATCTGATATGAATTACGGTCATCGTGGAGAGAACTCTGCGCGAGGGACGGCGTCCCTCTTGCACTTCCATATATAATTGGATGAACCCATAGTTCTAATGTACCTCCGTCTCTTATTCTTAGGTGAATTGTATGGGATTAGTGAAGTGCCCGTAGTAAGCAGAAAAGCTCACTGGGGAGGGGCTGTTGAAGATCTAAAAATATCCTTCTCCGTACAAAATGTAAAGCACAGAATAAGTAAGTTAAATTTAACTCGTGCAGCCGGACCTGACAACTTACCTGCCATTATAATAAAGACACAGGTAAATTGGTGGGCCGAATTTCTATCCCATATCCAGCCATATTAGACTCTGGTACTATCCCCAAAACTTGGAGGGGGCAATAGTTAGACCTATACACAAGAAAGGTGATACAAAGGACCCAAAGAATTACAGATTGATCAATCTGCTAGATGTTGGTGAGAAGGTTTTCACCAAAATAATCCTGGACAGACTGAAGGATTGGGTGGAGCAGAGGTCAATTGTGCCGGTGGAACAAGGAGGCTTTAAGGAGGGTCACTCCTCGATCGACCACTGTTTTGCCCTATGGGCTGTGGCGCAGAAGTCTATGGAGCAGCGAGGTAGGCTGTATGGCTGCTTTGTAGATTTCCGCGCGGCCTTTGACCTGGTGGATAGGAATTGCCTTTGGGAGACCTTGAGAAAATATGATATCCCACAGGGTCTCTTAGCTGTAATTCAGGAGTTACATAGCCAGAATTGGGCCCAGGTGATTAAAGATTCAGTGGGGGGTCTAACACCGGAAATAGCAATTAATAATGGCCTACGACAGGGCTGTGTTCTGGCCCCGCTACTGTTTGCAATTTTTATAGCAGATTTGCCAACTATTTTGGAGGTAGATAGATGTGCTAGTCCAAAAATGAGTGGGAAACATGTATCCTGTTTACTGTATGCTGATGATTTGGTAATCCTTGATCAGACAGAGATGGGTCTACAGAGGGAGCTAAATGCTTTCAGCATATACTGTGCGACAAAGCGATTAACAATAAATATGGATAAGACCAAAATCCTGTGTTTCGGCAAGAGAGACCAGAAATTTAACTGGTATTTGGGCCAAACCAAACTGGAAATTGTAAATGTGTATAAATACTTGGGGGTCTGCTTTCAAAAGACTTTAAAGTGGTGTACGCATTTGGAGGCACAGAAAGCAAAAGCTCAAACATCTGTGTGTGGCCTGAAATAATTTAACCGCAGCTATGGTGACATGTCCCACAGACCATTGATAAAGGCCTTCACTACTATGATACCTGCGCAACTACAGTATGGAGCAGAAATCCTATGCTTAGGTGGAAAAAGCACCTGGGATATTGAGGAAGGAAAATGCATAAAATCTCTAATGTCATTGCCGGGCTCATCTATGATCCAGGCAATTAGACTGGAGATGGGCATGCCCTCATGGAATGCTCAGGTCCAAGTGGGCCTATTACGTTTTTGGAAAAGGTTGGGGACAGGAGAAGAGTTAAAAGTGTCACAATGGTGTAAGAAGGAGATTCAGCTTAGTGACCTGAAATGGGCCAAGGAGGTCAGAAAGAAATTGTGCACTATTTGTGAAAATTTAGATGTTAGAATTGATCAACAGACTCTTCAAATAGAAGGGACAAGGAGCGAACTCAGAACAACAGGGAAGGAATGGTCTAGGCAAGAAGACATGGAATACCTGAGAAAGAAAGATTCTGTGAAATTCATGAGAAATAGTTGGGTGAAAGAAAATTGGTACCCTTATTTGGATATTCTACCTAATCAATGGCTCAGATTGGAAATATTGAGGCTGAGAATTGGTATTAATCCTGCTATGTTAAATAGTAGAATAAGAATTGAATTGAGGCGAACTGATGGTAACTGTACATGTTGGCTGGGCACAAAATGCGATATATTACATATCCTGATGGACTGCTTAAAATTGTTAGCCCCACGGAAACAGTTTTTACGCCCTATATTTTTAAAATATGGCACGAAGCTGCGCACACAAGCAATTGAATCCTGACAGATATGCCAAACCTCGAAATTACAATAGCCATTGCAAAGTTCATAAAGGCTATAAAAAGGTTTTTTATGGAATAGGAAATAGTCGGCTGTAAGCTAGATTGGAAATGATGATGGACAGGGATTTTAGGAAATTTTTATTGGTTAATTACCTTTTATAAACCTGATAGAATATGAATTTCATTGCTTTTAATAATATTTATGTATAGATGTAGATGTGTCTAGGACTTATTTATGGAGTAGGGTGTAAAATTGAGAGGACGTATTTGGAAATCAGGCTTCTGTAATGATGGTGGTTGATGAATTTGCAATGTTTTTAGAATATTTATATAAAGTATCATGTTTTATGCTGTTTAAGGACCATTGGTCTAAATAAACTTTACTTTTGACTTTAAACTGACTTTAAGAGGATCAAAACAAATCAAGACATTTTACTTTGTGATGTCCAATTTATAAATTTTTGCTAAAACCTGATTTCTATACATTAACTTTTGCACATTTTATGGTTTTATTAGTAAAACTGCATGTCAGCGAATTTTGTGGCCATTTCAATGGAAAATATGCTGTCTGTAAATGACAGTGTGATATCACACCATGCATTAGTAATATATTTGTGACATGGACTCAAAAATTCACCACCTGTTACAGATCACATTCTTACCACCCTCATGGTGAATAGGCATGGCTCATTTGCTATATTTGTTCTCGTATGATCTTGTTTTTTTCACAAATTCTATCGACTTTAGTGATGTAACCTTGGTGGCAGCACCCCGACTCTGAAAATTGTTCGAACTCCAGTGTTTTAGGGTATGGAAATATGTTTCTAATCCTCCTGTTGAGGACTAGATCTTGGAATTGTCAATGCTGTTATTATTGGGGCTTTCCAAGAGCATTGGGGTTGTGGTTCTTCTTCAATGAATTCTGTGCTTAAGTTGCTAAATCTATGTGTGGTGTATTATGTTATTTTGCTTTGGTATTACATCTCTGTCCTCTTCTTTTGTGTTCTGAAATGCAGTTATAAAATAAGCTTCATCCGTCTGCCATTTATTTGTGATTCAATGCACACTCTATTTATAAATGTCTAAACCATTTTGAAGTTATTATTTGGTTGGTAAATGAGTTTTATGGTTTGTAGATGGGATATGTCTGTTAACTGTGTGTTATATTTGCTATACAAGTGTGTTATAGTTTTATTGTCTTGCATGTATTTTCATTGCATTTTAACATACCATAAAACTGCTTTACAAAGAAGAAAGGATTGTGAGAAATGAATCCCAGTGAGAATTATCTATGGCACGCATGTTGGAATTTTAATGGCAGCGAAAGCGATCCCATGCTTGGGTTTGTAGGATTTTAAGGGTGGATTCATCTGAAATAAATGCTGAACACCAATAACTCGCAAGTTTGATAGGTTGAGGGGAAGGCTTGCTCCAAGGGAAAATATTTTTCTGTAGGAACAAGAGATTATAATGCACTTTTTCATCACCCTTTCCCATGATACATTTATGCCTGCTACATTTCTATTTGCGAAAAAATTTACATGTGTGGGTACTTCTGGGAATTTGCAGCATTTACATATTCCATTTAGTATATTAGCAATTCACTGAGAATTCATAAAAAGTTGTGAATTTACTCCGAATCTCGGTAGAAACATATGGAAGTTAATGTATCACTTTTTAAGGGGCACTTGCTTTAATGAGGCTAGTAAATATCAAATGTGTCTATATTAGCATAGTATGTTACATCTCTTTTTTAAGTATGCATGCTGAACTCCGATATATAGGTTGCCAGTAGGTGCTTAAAACAACTCACCAACTTTGAGATTTGTTGATGCTAAAAATGAAATTTGTAGATCAATTATTCCCACATTCAAAGGGGCCTCGGTTGGGGAAAGTCAATTGTATGGGAAGGGAGAAATTAGGAAAAAGATTGTGAAGATATCATGTAATCACATCACCCAGACAAAAATTTCAAATGCAAATTATGGATTACACAGAGTTGTAGTTGAAATGTTAAATCTTCATCGTATGTACTCTACTTACTTGAACAAACCACATAATAGTATAATTATTATTTCCCATTAATATTACATCAGTCTAATACCAGCCATTAATAATGGTAAGGGGTCAAATTAAATCATACGCTCTTAGTATAGTTGTGACACCTTAATAGGCTTTTTGGTCCAATGGTGTACACCGCTGCTCATCAACTCTTTGATAGCCCAGAAATAGAGAGTACATTTCTCTTTATTCTGCTTCATTCCGATGCAAAAATCCTTCATTCTTGCACTCCAAATGGAAGGAATAAATTGGTTGATGCTTATATTAAATATATGAGTATGGAAGATGATGATATTAGCAATTTCATGTGCATTCGTGTGGGGACATTAGCCGCCCCTCACACTTTCTCCTTCTGAATCTCCTAATATGCTTTGCTGTGTTGGAGACTCCCATCATGAGTCACCTGAATAGTGCTCTATGTGATTTTGTCTGTCGCTCACCAAAACAGAGGTATACTCTTTTGGGCATTAGGGATACAGGCAAATTGGAGCTCCCTTTAGAATTGAATGACAAGCGTCGCCATGACCAGACCATGACAGAAATAATGGGTGGTGGACAGGGGCGGCTCCTCCATTTGGGCGGAGGAGTGTCGCCCCACTGCTTTCTCGCAGTGCGAGAAGCAGCAACATAAAATGGTATTATAAATACCATTTTATGTTTCTGCTTCTAGCACTCCTAGAAAGCAAAAGGGTTTGGTTGGGGGCGGGCAGGTGGGTGTGTCTGTTCGTGGGCAGGGGAGGAGTAGCTAGCCTAATGCTGTGGGCCCTGACCAGTCATTCGCACTCTCCCTTTTCTCCATGTAGGCTGCATGCCTCCCCATAGATGCCTCTGGGGTCGGCGTCCCAGCCAATCACAACGCTGCCATAGCAGCGTTGTGATTGGCTTAGGGGAGGGGAGGGAGGCTTCCTGCTTCCTGTTCCTGCGGAGGCAGGAAAGCAGGAGCAGACCCAGCAGTGAAGACGCGGGACCCGGGAAAGGTACATTTTATTTAATTTTTTTACATTATTTAAAACCCCCCTTCCTGCGTGACCCCCCTTCCCTCACGACCACTCGCCCCCAACCCGCGCGACCCGCCCCCACCCGTGAGTCATACTGGTCGCGACGTGGTGGCTGCTGATTAATAGCTGTCCGGAAAAGGCCATTTTATCTGCCCCCGATTGGGTACCTGCCTAGAAGGTATCAGTAACACAACGCTTCTTTTTGCATGATCACAGTCAATTTGTTTTGGACTGATGCTGATTTTCTGACTTTGTACACTGGGCTCAGCTAACCAGGCACCAGTGAATGATCTCCGACCCATAAAATATGTCGAAATTGGCTATACTCCTAATTGGCATATTTAACTGACCTATAAGTCCCTAGTATGTGGTACAAACGGCCGGCTTTAGGGCGGTGAGACCGGTGCAGGCACACCTATCTCTGAGCTGGGGGGGCCCTGTGTTTAGAAATAACTTATGGGTTTAAAAACAAATGCTGCAGAGTTCCTTGCATCTCTAGCAGTTTAAAGGCAACAATAAAAATGTCAACATAACTCTGGTGATTATTGTTCCTGCTTGTGATATCTTGGAGTTTTGTCCAGTGGCAGTTTTGACTCATTATGAAGTAGTGCTGAGGGTTAATATGCCTGCTGCAAAGAACATGTACCATGCAGATCACCAAATTGTATTTTATGTGGATAGCTAAGTGTGTTACTGCTTTTGTCACAGAAATCCTTTTGTTACTTGCAGTTCATAAGTTACAAACCTAATATAGCACATGGTCATATGAACAGCCATCATAGAGCTGCATGCAAACGGCATGGTATACATTAGAACGTTATATTTTTTCCCAGTCTTACATTAACCTAATTTTGCTAAAAAGGGTTTGTTTGTATAGAAATACATTCTTATGACTAAAGCCAACCCCAACCACTGTGGTATGTTTTAAATCCTAAATTTGTGCTTCTCCAGTCCAAATTCTCTTAAAATAAACAGCCTGCTACTATGGGTGACATGTAAATCCTACACCTTGTAATCCCCATTGTCTTATGTAACATGTCCTATAGACTGGTTAACACATGCATGATTAATTATCTCTCATAATATGTGTAATGTAAAGTGCACCAGGCACCATCAGAGCTAAATCCGGCCCTGGATAAAAAGTGTACCCAGGACCTGTAGGTTAAATGTCACTAGTGGCACTCCTTTTCACAGACCTAAACCTTCTTTAAATAATAATATGTCACCTCTAAGTAGGCCTTAATGTCCATAAGGCAGGATGCAGGGTATTTAAAAGAAGGCCATGTTAAAGTGTAATGTTAAACATGTCCTTACAGTAAAAAGCCCCAAAAGCTATTTTCACTCTAGCAGGGTTAGCTGTTCCACACAAAAGCATTGGGATACACTATTAACTTTAATAGAGTTATCTTGGGCTAGGAAACAGCTACAAAAAGTCATTTTTGGGCCTTTATTAGAAGCTCAATCAACTGGTGATGTCAGCTTCATAATAAATATTTTGGAAAAGGTATACTTATACATACGGACACAGTGAAACCAGGAGAAGGATACTTAGCAGTTTATCCAACGACGGGCACGGTGATGCCCCAGGGAAATCCCTAAATTGCCAGCGTACCGAGCTGGAATAAGAATATTGAACTTTCTTTGGACACACTACTTACTGACATAGATGATGAAGCCCTGATGAAGTTCCTACTGTTTATGGAACGAAACACGTTGGCTGGACAGTATATGTAAATAAGGAAAAAAAAGCGATGAAAAAAGTGAAAATAAAGATTTTGATAAAATAAACTTGACTGGACTTCCCTACTTGGCGCACCTCCATTTGCTTTACATACTTTTAGAAATTTACCTATACCCTCCCTAAAGCCTCATGAAACCTATTTGCATGATATTCAACTGCCACCTGTGAACTTGTTCCCAGAGCTGAGTCAAAAGACGAGGGGGGGAAGTGGTTCTGTTCCTCTGGCAGGATGACCAGACTCTCTGGGCTGTGCACAAGAACTTAATTAATTTCAAAGAGGCCTACCCTGTCACTGGCAAATCTTAGCTGATACCTGTGCAGGGCCCTGTTTTGTCTACCCATCAGACAGGCACCAATCCCAGTTGGAAAAGAAGCTACCCTGCAGAGCTTGTTTTAAATGACCACAGAGGAGGGATAGCTCAATCCCCTTAGCCACACCTCTGGGGTAGGCACAGGAGCTCTGCACAGGGGAAGACAGGTTCTATCATTTTCAGGTAGAGAAGGACACTGTGGGATTGTTTGCAGTAGGGAACAAAAGGGCTGATGCAAACATGGCTAGGGTTGCTCCTGGGAACTTTTTTCTATTGGTTAGGAAAGAGTCAGCAGGAGCCACATCCACCCGCAGGCTAGTACCAGGCACAAATGTGGCACCCGTGGCACCATCTTTAGAGCACAGCTGGACCTGTGGAAGACAGAAGAAGCACTGCACTTGCTGTTGAGACCTGTAAGGTGACCTGAACAACTGGACCAGCTCCCACGTCTACCCATGACAAAGAAACAGACTCCAAGGGTCTATTAGCTGACCTCCTGTTAAGCTAAAGGGGAACAACAAGCTGCTAGTAGCCCTTTTCCTGAAGGGCCCAGCTGACCAGTTCAACTGGACCTGGCCTGGATCCTGCTACTTCTGGAGTGAGTCTTGATCTCCAAGTGCTGTTCCTGAGGACTTGGGACCCTTGGCTGTGTCAAAGTGCACTCTTCCTACCATCCAATGAAACCTGGGACCTAGGAACTTTTTGGCGCCAAAGACGTCTGGAGAACTGGTACAAACCTTCCAAGTCAATCCGCCAAATGCTCATTGCCGCTGGGTCAAATATTCAGGTTGCTCCTGCTTGGAGGTTTTCTTCAGCAGCAAATCTGTTTCAGCTGGACGTCGCAGAGAAGGAATCTGGCCATGTGGAGCCCTGTTCAACTACAGCTAGCAGCCTTGTTAAGTCTGAATGTAGAAATCTTCACAGAGCAAATGTGCCAAAAGTATCCAGCTGGCAAAACTTTTCTTAAGGCAAATTGTGATTTTTTTTTCCACTTGTCACTTTCCTGCCAAAGTTTAAGGGCTTCACCAGGACCTCATCTAATAGTTATCCGGCCTTGAGAAGCCCTTCTTCGCCCAGCCTGCTGCCTTGCCCGGCTGAGGATTTTTGACTTCCATTTCAGAGACTAAGTCAGTAGGTAAAACATCAAACCTGATTGAACTTGGTTTCTGCGCCCACACTCCATTGCGGTCGGCCTTAAATCAAGCCTAGGTACCAGTCAAGTGCATCCAGATGACCCTGGTTGGTGCCTAACCCTTTTTGGTGCTATTTTCATTTTTGACTTTAGCAATTCATATCTTTGATTACCTTTATAGGATTTTTGGCACTTTAGTGTCACTTTGTTCATTAAATTAATCTCTATTTTATTCATCACACCTTGTGTGTCTTGTTCCAGTGTATAAGCTCAATAAAAATGATATAAAAAAATATTCTCTATTTTTATACATTGGAGCGGGATTTTTATTGTGTTGTGTTTTTGACTTTTTAACAGTTTTAGTACTTATAAATGCTTTTCTCATTTTTTCAAGTTAAGCCTGTCTGCTCTGAGCCAGAGCTACCAGGGGTAGAACATGTCACTCCTCTTCTAAGGAAGCTGCACTGGCTCCCCATAGCTCAGAGATGCGCCTTTAAGGTGGGGTGCATTATCTTTAAGTCCCTGAATGGTAGAAATCCCAAATTCATCGACAGCCTTATTGAAAGATACATTCCAATCCGCAACCTGCGATCTGCCCATATGCATTTCCTGACTATACCCTCCTTCAAACTGAAACGTTTTGGTGGAACAAGGTTCGCCACTCTAGGCCCCAGATACTGGAACTCCCTGCCTCTAGAAATCAGATCCTGCACAGACCTCATGTGTTTTCGTAGACTCCTAAAGACATGGCTATTTAGGCAGGCATACGAGTAACATCTCAGACCAGCACCCTTAGAGTAGCGTCATGAAACCAATCTGGTGTACGTGCACTTTATAAATAAAGTATAACATAACATAACATAACATTAAATTACTGAAACCTTTACTGGACTTAACAAGAATAGTGATTGTATTAGTTGGGGTGGCTACTATCATCCACCCCCAACTAACAATCAACTTTCTCACAGTACACCCATGTAAATTAGTGCAGTCTGTCATGACTGGGCCTCCTGTTTCCGCTTATTGTGCATGGCATATTAGTAGTACATGTGTCCATAAAAGGTGTGGTAAACCCACTCTATGCATGCAGCCCCTAATGTTGTAGGGCGCTCCATACGGTTTAATGAGAGAGTGAAAAATGTAGCCTCCTTGCCCCCATGGCAACTTTCTGCTTGAAGATATCCTCTGGGTGGACCTGCCGGAGGAGGAAGCTGCCATAGATCATGGATGACACCGGAGCCTACTGCTGCTGACCCACAGTAGGACTGCAGCTGGGAAGTAAGGCTCCTCATTGTCAGGGTATCCCCACTGGAGATAGAGGGGGCACTGTGATACAGCAGCACCAGCATTGCTCTGTCCCCTTCCAACAGCAGGATGTTTCACAGTGCTGTGACTGGCCACTACAGCATCCCGTCCACTCCCTCCCTTTGCTTTATGGAAACACCAATGGAAAATCTATAGAATTGCCAATCCATCTATGGTGCAATGTCAACACCCCTTGTAAAGAACAAACTTAAAGACTGTATCTCTGTAAACCAGATGCTGGGCTTTGGCCACAGAAAACGTGCGTTTGAGCCTGTGTCCTTCTTACAAACGTACATTGGACCATAAGGAGTAAGGTGTGAGGCCGAGACTATTCACAGTTACTTAATGTAAATAAAGACATTTTTTTTTTATTTAAATACACTGCTTGGGCGTTACATTTTTGTGAGTGACATGAGCAGGAGCGTGGCAAGGATTGCATGGGTCCTGGTTCAAACAAGGATTATGATCCTATTGACTACTGTTGGGGTAGCAAAGTACAGCAATTATCAGGGTTCAATGAACCCCTCAGGGCTCTCAGACTCTGGTACCAGTGCATCTGCTCCAACTGCTGTACCAGTGCTAGCTGCATCCCTGGGCACAAGCGCTAACTGAACTAGGTGTTCTACCCTTCACCACCCTCAAACGATAAGCCATAACAGTTAATCCTGACTACGTCTGGGAAGTCAATGCTATACTGGTATCTGGCTTCTGTGCAGGGCCGGCTCTAGGGCAGTGCGATCGGTGCTATCGCACCAGGCGCTGACTTGGCGTGGGGGCACCATGTTTACTGTTTTAAAAGCACCTGATGCCATGTTCCATGTCCCAGCAATTTTCAGTCCTCAATAAAAATGTCAAGATAACTCCAGTGATTAATGTTCTTCCTGGAGTGAGACCAGAGCTTTGTTTAAGAAATTTTGACTCGTTGTAGGGCAGAGAGTTAATATGCCTGCTGCAATGAACGTGCACCATTCAGATCACAAAGTGCATATAATATAAATTGGTCAATGGGTTACCGCTTTTGTCAGAGAGATCATTTTGTAACTTGCAGTTTATAAGTTAAAATCCTAATATAGAGCAGTGAGCTATTAACTGTCATCAAAGAGCTGCATGCAAACTTCAAGGAATATATTGGAGCTATGTGTTTTTTGCCCAGTCTTTCGTTATTCTAATATTGCAAAAAGGGTACATTTAGGTACAAATCAATTATTATTATTAAAGAAAACACCTAACAATGGTGTTACATTTTTAAATTCTGATTTTGTGCTTTTCCAGACCAAGGTCTCTTAAACTATACTGCCTACCAGCATGGGTGACATGTGACTTCTACACCTAGGCCTCTGTCTTATGTAACATTTCCTATACACTGATTTACACACGTATGATTGTCTCTGTGCAATGTGTCTGTGATGTAAAGTGTTCTGACACCTTAAACTGGTATGAGTGGCGCTATAAAACTAAATAAATCTAAGAGACAGTGGTTAGGGAGACTTGAGGGGCACTGTCAAATGGTGGTAGTGAGGGAATCTGTGGCGGAGGTGGTCACTGGGGGGGAGGGGGCACCAACAAACATTGTCGCACAGGGCGCCACCAGTGCTAAAGCCAGCCCTGCTTCTGTGGTTCCAGGTACAACAGCAATTCTTGCCACGAGTTGCTAAGCATCCCTGACTACTTGCCCGATACCCTGCAACAACACTTGCCTGGAAACCTACATCCACTGTTTATATTTCTACCACTTTGTAACAACAGTATTAAAATGATCTTTGCCCAAAGAACTAGGAATGCATTATGTATTCTTCCACATTGTTAGCTAATTAAAACAGTATAGAGTCATTTTAAATTAACCTTTCCCATTCCAAGTGGGTCTCCTTTTCCAAGCAATCGCACTTGATGACTCAATAAATATTTTTCAGGTACTTACTAAGACTCACACTGGAAAGGGCATTTCTTTCATGTTTATAATTAAGAGGGGTTGGTGGCCAAGATCTCTAATCATTCTGAATTCCATTCCTTTTCACTGAAATGTTTTTTTCTTGCACCACTGCCATTTCATCCTCAGTTGGAGTGCAAATTTCACTGGCAAAATGTGAGGTTGAAGAAAGCAGTAATGTACTTCATTCCGAAATGGTAGCTTCCTTGGGGCAAATTAAATTGAAATGTTACTGAATTCAATGCTTGAAAGGGAGTAATGATTAATGGTTTTTTTTATAAAATTCCTCGAACAGTGTTTACGTATTGCACAACTATTTGTTTTTAATACATTATGTAAGTGCTGATCTTGAGGACGAAGGAGGGAGTAAAATGTTGAGTGGATAATGTGCTCTTCCTTATCGTCTAAGACTACACCTCTTGGTTTGGCAGTGAAGGCCAGATCCGAGAGCTCTCCTCCATCTTCCAACACTATATATTCCTCTGATAGTAAATGCTTGCTCATTGTCACCATGGTCTTGAAATTTTAAATTGGTCGACTGGTCTTCCTGCCATCAATGCTAGCTCCGAAGCATGGTGAAAACATATATTTAGGGCCAAGTTGGAAAACAGTCCCAAATAATAACTTAAAGCACATTATTTAAACCACTGATGGCTGATATCCCATATTTTATGTTCTGATGATAGAACACACAGGCCAGTAGTTCAATATACACATGCTATACTTAGTCTTTGCCAACAAGCTTTCTTCAAAGAGTCAACTCTCTCTTGACAACGTTTTAATGGCTGGAATTAAACCAAGAATGACCCTTGCTACATTACAGGTTGATGATCCCCATACTGGTTTGGCCTTCCGAGTGGAGTGCCAGGCCGTCTTCCTGCGGAATCACACAGGTGAATTTGTTGGCTTAGAGTAGAAAGAGAGGCCAACATGGATCTTGGCAGAAGAGTAAATGACGTCTCTCTTACTTTTTGGATATGCTCCCATCAATGAAACCCTGGCTCGTGAGTGAAAATGTCAATCAGTAGAGGACTCATTTTGGTCCCTCCCATAAAATCTTAAATAGTTTCACATAACAATATCACATAGTCTCTTGTTTCACATAATAACACATCATTGTTTCATATAACAATATCATTTAGTCACTTGTTTAAGATATTAACACATCAGACATAACATCATATGCTCAGCTGTAGGTCACAAGCCTCACTACACCCAGTGCTACATTTGAGACGGTGGATTCAGGTGCTCAAACCCCGCACCTAATTGTCAACACCGGCACTTATGGCAATCTGCCATATGTTTGCACTGTTTGTCTAATTTAGACATGAGCACAACAACAGTTGTTTACTAATTCAATATACATTAAAAATGACTAATACCTGCCGCCCAAGCTATTCTTACAGCTTTGGGGGCCTGGAATAGCCTGAATTGTTACACTTGTAGGAGTGTGACAGTCAGTAGTTGTATTGGTACTGTAATTTGCAGCGCTGGCAGGGGCAATGGGCGGTGCAAGCTGCAGTGGCATCCTGACAAGGGACCTGGCACATATTTTGTTACAAATTAAGCACTGACTTCTCACTACACCACAGCTCTGTAGTTCAGACCAGGTCAACGCACGCAGAACGACAACTAACTCAGGTCACAGTAGAAAGGTATCAAGCAAACGATATAATAAAAAGGATAAACTTTTAAAATATTTAATCTGAAAACACTATGCAGATATTAAAAGTGCAAAATAGATGGTGTAGTTCTGGTGTCAAATGTATTAAACACTGGTATCTGCTGTTTGTTTCCAGCAGCAGGAAATGCTGCACAGAAGAAAAGAAAATGACATTGAGTTTCATCTTCACTCTCACAGAGGCAGACAATACCCTGCCGGGAACATCCCCTGACCCCAACGTTGTGGAAAACATGCTTGGTAACAAAAGCCCAAAACAGAAATGTGTGTATACAAATTTAATACTTGAGGCTTTCATCCTCTGTCGGTGTGTTTTACAACCACAAGCAGATTTGATTTCCAAATATTGAATGAATAAAGACCTCTTATCTTATTTAGTAGCCTCCAGCTGTACTCTTCTTATCCTTGGACTAACATTGTTTGTGTGTATCTTTGGGGGTGAATCGTGAGTTCTTGTGGCCTAAAATCATCAGTAATTACTAAAAAAAATGGGTAAACATTGGAGTGATGATCATCCAGAATCAGTTCAGAGTTCTGATAAAGCATCTCGAAGACACAAGGGCTCAAGAGACATCCAGGCCAAATCCAAATGCTTTCCTCTTGTATCCATCTTGGTATTATACAAAATGCAGCTCCAAGATGGCCGCCCCCCCGCTATTAGCCCATCCAATTCTGGTTCAATTTTAATACCATTAGCAAAATCAAGAGGGGTGAGCTGAGAGCTTTGGCAAATCGATAAGACTGCCCTTGCCAATGGCTGTTGCTTAAACCAAAGCCTATGTGTGTCTACCTCAAAATATCATTCCTTCAACAGTAGCTACACCAAATACTTATAAAATGCCTTCTACTCTTCCACACCGGAAACATACACACACGTAGATGGCTGGCCATCATTTTCATTACATCGCTTGTAATTTTTTTTAAAAATGCATTTCTCAATCCATTCTTTGAATTCGTGAGCATAATTAAAATGTCGTTTAGGGTTTATAAACACCCACGTTCATGTAGGTTACAATTTGTTTATGACAGGCCATTTCGAATTATCATTCAAATATAGTACGACTGGACTCATGAACAGAGGTAACACTAAACTAGCTTTTCACAATGAATACATATAAGGCAGATTTGCATGTAAGAAATATCATTAGAGGTTATTTGCATATGTGAAGGTTATTTTGAAAACTGAACAAGATTTTATTATCTGGGTCGAGAAAAACAAATCTAAAATAGGTTGTAATGTCATGTACTAAGCAAGCATTCATCAGCATGCCTTTTTCTAAAACGTCTCTATAGTCCTTTATTTTACACAAAATGTGTGATTATTCATTCATACTGCACAGATAAAATATTCACAACTAAACGTTTATCACTGGTCAAAATGTGACAGAGTTTAAAGACTTTAGATGAGTGGTTGATGGCTCTCCTCATTACCATAGTAAAACATATTGGAGGGGGGCATGGTCTGGCCACGGACGATGACGGCCGCTTGATAACTGAGCTCTACACGCAAGAGGGCCCTCCAGGATGCTGACAGGTCACTGAAGGCCATGGTAGTTCCGCATAAAAGACCCACATCACCCCTCTGCTCTTTCACTCCCGCTTGGGGCTGCTAATTGTCACCGCTGATCCCGCAGCCCCTGGGACCCGACTGCTCCAGCTGGAGCTGCGCAGGAAGGCCTGTGCGTAAGGGTGGAGCACTGCCCTCGATTTCAGAAGAGCTGTGCTTCAGTGCAGCGCATACTGGGACATTCCCTGCCGGCACTGGCGCTCCCGTCTGCACAGTGCGTCATTGGGAGAACCCTACCTACATCCCCACTGACAGGCCTGGACTTCTATGCCTGATCTCTCCGCCCGCATCTCCTATCAGCGCGGCCGCAAGTACTGGGCCTGCACGGGTCAGCCCAATACAACTGTGGGACACCCCTCACCATCTCGGGCCGGGCCGCAAGGACTCACTGCGTCCCGTCAGGGACATCAAGCGTGGCCTTTGCACAACTTACACATCCTGGTGAGTGGCCTGCCATCGGGACCCCCCTCCATCTACATTTGGGGGCCCGCACTGCCTCGCTGCCTGTGATTGTCCCACGTCCTCACCCATGATTAGGCAAATGGCGCCTTGTTAAACTTCCCTCCCAGGGGCTGGGTCTTCTAGCAACCACCCCACCCCCCGTTCCTGAGGTTCTGGGACTATTCACCACTGATTAGAAGGCAGCTGCTGCTGGGGGCCCACCCTGCAGTTGTCCAGCCTCGTGATTGCCTGGAGTCCACCCAGGGCCTGTACTGTAGCTCCCCCTGGGCCTCACCTACCTCTTGTGCCATCTACGCATATTCTCATAATCTCACCTCTTTTCTCCAGCAACACCCAGTTGAGAGCAGTGGGACTACCCCTCCGGCAGCCTCCTAGGGGGTCGTGCTCATAGCCTCGGCCCTGCATACCTGGCCCACGGGACCTCGTGGCTAGTGCGATGGTGCTCACCTCTCTGCCTGGATGCTCCGTCCCAGACACCCTTTACCCTTCTGGCCACCTGCCCTCCATGTCTCATGGTGCACTCCTAGGAGCCTGGTCTTTTTCCTACTTCTGCTCCCGACCTGGCTGTGCCCTCCAGCAAGACCTCTGGCAAATCCTCCCACCAGCTGCTTTTTTCGGAGGCAGTCTCTCAACAACGACCCATAGCCATCTCTTCAGCACCATCTACCGTTCCACATCTTTGCAGGATCCACCTGTCCGCAGCCGGATACCAAAATGGATCACATTCTACAGGAGGTCACCATGGTTGGTTGCCGACTGGAGGGCATGGACTCCAAAATAACAAACCTCACTACTGAGACCAAGTCCATACAATCCGACATTGCCGGCTTTCAGGACAAGGTGTAGGGGATGGAACATCACCTCTCAGCTGTGGAGGACCGCCTTAACTGCCTACTGGACATGGACCAGGAACTCTTGTATCTACGGAACAAACTCACAGACCTGGAAGACAGAAGTCGAAGGAAAAATGACAGTTTTTTGGGATTTCCAGAACGTGAAGAGGGCACAGATGTTAGAGTCGTCCTCAGGGACCTTCACCCCACGCCTATGGGAATTGCATTCTCTCCCACCCTGGAGATACAGCATGCTCACTGAGTGGGACCCCTTTGTCTGGATCCATTGGCAGGGGCACGTCCCCTCATAACCTGCTTTCTCCATCATGAGCAGGTGCAACAGCTCCTGGCTGCTGCCCACTCACGTACGTCTTTGAAGGGGTAAAATCTGCATAGCTGCTGATTTTTCACAAGAGACCAACAACAATTTGTTGCTGAAATTGGACATTAAATGGGGCCTGTTTGAGCCTGCCCATATGATGATCATGAAGGATGGCGGGTCTAAGGACTTCTTTGTCAAAAGGTACCAGGACAAGTAGTGGTATTTACAAGAGTTCAATAAAATCCATGTTCGGTGTCTAGTGTTATTTTAGGGCAGTCGAAAATGAAGTTGGAAACTCTTGACTTCTCCGAGTTTATTTAGGGTCATAGATGATAACGACAAGAAAATACTTTTGTGAGACACAGACAACATGTGTTTCGCCCCCTGCGGCCCGTAAGCCGGGGCTTTCTCAAGGCTGAGATGAAAAACAATACATCACCATTCCCAAATTGTCATATATGCAACCTAAAGTACACATTCCAAAGAAAAAGTGACCCTGATACAAGGGATATTTTGTATGTTGTCAATAATCAGAGAAACCAAGGTTATCATCATATGTCAAAATCAAAAAGAACTGGGTATTCTAAAAAATGTATGATATTCAATGCTGGTTCCTCTTTACAAACCTTTTTCTCCTGTATGGCAATTAATGTATATCAATTTATTGGAATGTTTCTCTTCCCTTGTTTTCTCCCCTTCTTTTTTCCTTGCTCTCTATACTTCACTTTGGCTCTGAAAATGCTGTTTCTTTCCCATACCACTATTTTTCTCTCCCTCACTTTCGTCCTCCACCTTTTCTTCTCCTCTCCCCTTTTCCTCTCTCTTGTTCTGTCTCTTCCCCTTCTTTCTTTTTGTTTATTATTTTCTTATTTTTCACGCCCTCCGTTACGCTTTATGACTACTTTCTTTCCTTTGGTTTTGACATATGATGATAACCTTGGTTTATCTGATTATTGACAACATAAAAAATATCCCTTGTATCATGGGTCACTTTTTCTTTAGAATGTGTACTTTATGTTGCATATATGACAATTTGGGAATGGTGATGTACTGTTTTTCATTTCAGCCTTGAGAAAGCCTCGGCTTACAGGCCTCAGGGGACAAAACACGTGTTGGCTGTGCCTCACAAAAGTATTTTCTTGTCGTTATCATCTATGACCCTAAATAAGCTCGGGTAAATCAAGAGCTTCCAACTTCATTTTCGACTGCCCGAAAATAACACTAGACACCGAACATGGATTTTATTGAACTCTTGTAAATACCACTACTTGTCCTGGTACCTTTCGACTGTTATTGAATTAATGGGTAAGGGATTTCCCATTTCCAAGCAAAAGTGATACCAGAATTACTCTCATTGCCATGCAGGTTGGGCAAAAAACTGGATCCAGTACCCCTTTTAGCCTTTCGCTATCTAAGGACTTCTTCGACCTGGATGCCTTTCACTCCTTCCTGGATGGAGTCTCCGACCATGCCATGGACCTTGCAACTCTGGATTCATCTGCTGCCCCTGCCCTCCTGTCCCATCCCCTCCCCCTACCACCTCTAGGAGCCACTGGAGCTCCGATGGGGGCCGCAACAGGGGCAGGGACCTGGACTGACTGACCTGATGACAGGATGGCAGGGATACGGACCTCAAATCTGTGGCTGCCCTTAACCAGGACCAAGGCTGCGACAAGTCTCATTCTCCACTGAAACCCACAGGGGACAATGGCTGAGACTCACTTATTCTTGCACGGCCACTATTTCCCTGCCCCAGCGACTGCATGACGTGACCATCACATGTTCAGGACGGATGGACGAGTATACTTTTCTTGGCAGCGTATCTCTCCTCTATTCTGTTTATTTGCCATGTTAATTGATTGTTCTTTCTGACCAACTGTACTTCACTTTGCATTGTGATGTTATGTCTTGCATTTCTGTGGTTTTATACTCATAGTAGTACTTGATCGCACTGGCTCTCTAGATTTGGGTAACAACACAGACCGGGCTCTCCTAGAAGATGTCATATTGTCTTGTGGTTTGTGGCTTCCTGGCCCTGGCCTGCCTCGCTAAGTTGTCTTGGGCCTGGCTGCCATAATTCTTTCCTTTGCACACGTTACTCTGGGCCGTTGTTCTATCGACCTCTGCTCTTGCCAAGTTCTTTTGCACTGTCTGCATTTTCTATCTTTCACCTTTTCTCCTGTTCACTTTGGGCTCAGACTGCACAACATGTACAAGGTCGAATAACAACGTTTCCTTGTCTTGCTGATTTGGCCAGTCCCTCACACCTAGACATAACACTAGGTACAGCTGCCATGGAAAAATTAGTGTGCTTTTAATATTGCGGTTGGTCCGCTCTAGAGACACTTGGAGACAACCTTTCCGGGGAGAAGAGCTGTGATTGTCTGCTGATGTAGTTTTGCATCTAGAGACTGAGGTATGGGGGTTCGCTAGTCAAAGCCCAGAGGTCTTCTATTTTTATAATAAACTGGCTTCCAGCACGGGGAGGGTGGTAATGTTAGTTAGACATATATCCACTGCTTTATGAGATGCTTTCCCCGTTTGTATTCTATGGAGTTGTAACCATGCTGATTATATTATTCATATGTATTATGCTAATAGTACTGACACGTGTACTGTATCTTAGAGCACGTAAGTTGAAATAAACATTTTAACCTATACAGTGTCTCTTCTTACGCATGTTGTGGACAGGTACGAGTGTGTGGCGAAAGAGTGTTCTTGCTTCTGCGAGTCCTGAGATAGAGATACCGTGTTCTGGGTTGTCCAATCATTGGTACATTGGTGCCAATGGGACGCTAAGGCTAGTTGGGTTGGGGTTTTAGGTGCTAAGGGTTATGGTTGGCTCACCACTATATTCCGAGGTTCTATTATCCTGTGCATAGCTCTGTGTGTGCAGAATCCCTATGACATGGCGCGACCAACGAGTGGGGCTGCTTATCTGCGAGACGCTTGAGTAGTACTTGTGCTTGTCCACGAACCCTCACATACGCTTCCGGAAGCGTGTGTGACGGCGGTACCTCCTATATTGAAGTTTTTGTAGGTTCTTTCAAGCTTGAAGTTGTTAAAAAAGGTTTCTTAATCATAACCCTTTTGTGCTGCCTCTTGTAAGGTTGTCGAAAAATCCCGTTAGTAATGACGGGTATAGACATAGCGGCGCATAGCCGCACAGCACTCCGGGATCACTTACGGGTGTATGGAGTGCCAGACACGGGAGTCGAACTAGTCTTTGTGGTTCAAGCCGATCCGGCTTTCCACTTTGAGGTGTTCTACTCTTGGATCACTTTTCCAGCGGTGGACGCGAACGATAATTTGTTCCATGAATATGAACCCACTACTGTTCCTGCTGTCTATCGACCTTATACTACTCTTGAAGTACCGCTCACGGCTTGGCAGCACCGTGTTTGGTTTAATGGCGCCCTCCCACAACCGACTACTGCGGTTCGTTTAGGCCCCTTATCTATTGAGGGGGCCACTTGGCCTGTTTTGGCCGGGTACACCCCACATCCGCGCTATATGACTATACCAGTCGCGGAACTGCGCACTATGTATGCGGCTTTGGTGCAAGTGCATCGAGCCTTAGTGCGATATGTTACAGGCAACATCCATGGCGTCGTTCCTGGAGTTGCCGGCCAACCAGCTGGTGCAAGCGGAGTGACCATAAGTCCTGTCATGGTGAACCTCGGTGATGGGCAAACGTCCACAAAAATAAGGATGATTTTCCTTATTGGCTTGCAGAAAAATTTGACCAGTTGGAGGCAGTTTTTCCACACACAACCCCGGTGGATAAACACCGCATTCTTACGATTAGTTTGCCAAAAGACTTAATTCCCGAGTTGACAGCATGTGACAACTGGGGTAAGGTATTCGCAGCAGTATATTCTAAGTGTTTTGGTACTCCTTCCATGACAGTTCTCCCCTCAGTAATTAAAAAAGTACAGGATGAACATGGCCCTGAAGCGGCTGTGGAATTAGGGATGAGACTGGTGGGAGTGTTTGAAGTAGTAGCGGAGCTGATCCTTGCAAATGTCAAGGTCGATGCAGTGAACTTTCAAGTAGCGAATGCTTTGGCTTTGGTCCCAGAATTGGACAGGCCTCGCAATTACCGAAAATTATTACCCAGGCTTATAAAACTATTGGCAGAAATAGCCTGGGCAACAAGCCTTTTGCAAAACAGCAAACACAATCGCAACAACAACAACAAACCAAATCTCAGCCTGAGAAAGATGAGAAACCAGTCTTCACTAAAAAGAGTTGAAGGCTGAAAAAACAGGGTAAGCAACAAAAGAAGCCGGGGTCGAGAGGCGCATCCCCGGTTTCAGTCTCTTCTGAACGCACTTATGATTTACGCGATAGAGCGAGAATTAAATCACCGGATAGGTTTCAGATCCCTGATGCGCGTTCTCCTCGTTCTTCACAGGCACAGACTTCGTCACAGGCCGGTGGAGGAGACCGCCAGGATAGAGGGAGGGACCGAGAGGCTCCCCAGGGACGAGACCAACCTCGACAACAAGTCAGAGGAAAAGCAGAAGACTTTCAACGTTTTCGACCACAATTTCAGAAGAAGAAAGTTGCCGCTGTAACAGCAAAATATGCCACAGACGGTGAGAATGAGATTCCTGAATTGGACGTGGGCAGTAACCCTCCTAGACAGCGCCGCGGAAGTTACCATAGTGCGGGAGGCGCTACGTCCTCATATGGAGGCGACAGCAACTGAAACATTCATTACTGTCGAGACAGCTGACACCAGAGTGGCACCCCTGATAGACTTTTAATATTGTCATTCAAATTGAAGGTGATATACAGCGTATTATTAAAGGGATTTTTTGGGAAAATCTAACCTCTTCATATGACATTTTATTAGCGGAGGTGGACTGGCCACCCCCATTCGTTCTTGCTGCACGTATAGGGGAGGAGGTAATCCTTCCGAGCTTTTCTCGACATGTCCCAAAGGACAAAGCGGAGGCTCTTGCAGCTGAGTGGGCTGTGTCCCTGGCTCCTGCGTTATACCGCAACCACGTGGGTTGGGACGAAGATTCTCCCCCCCATGAAATACCTTTGCGGTCACTACCGCAGCCACAACCCCAATATCCCATAAAACGTGAAGCCAAAGGCCCCGTTTCCGAAATTCTGACTCAGTTGGAATATCAGGGAGTAATCGAAACCTGCTTATCACCTATGAATAATCCCCTATTCGCGGTTTCTAAACCCGATGGATCGTACCGCTTAGTTTTGGATTACCGGCATTTGAACTCTCATTGTCGGACCTTTGCGGTGCAAAATACCCATAGTTCTGCGCTTGTTGACAGTCTTGTTCGTAAAAATATAAAACGACACTTGACCTTTCAAATGGATTCTACACGCACAACTTAGCCCCGGAGAGTGGCCAATGGTGTGCTTTTACTTCCGGTGGTAAAATGTTCAAATTCAGGCGTTTTCCTATGGGCTACAAGAATAGTCCAGGCGTATTCGCCGCTCGTGTTGTCTCTTTGTTAGACGGCATCGATCCAGACGCATGTTCGTACGTAGATGACATTTATCTGACAGATGATGAATTGTTTCCGCATCTGACCCGAGTAGACCGCATTATTCTTGAATTTGCGGTTCAAGGTTACAAATTTAACTTTTGCCAAATCTCATATTGCTGAATTTACCGCTTTGTTCTTGGGCTATGAGCTCAACAATGAAGGTAAGGGCTTAGCCCCCATTTCCTAGAGAAATGTGCACTTCTGTGCCCTCCTACTAATCTGAAGAAGCTTCAGTCCTTGCTGGGTTTTTGAACTTCGGACGTACATACATTCCCGAATATGCCCAGCGTATCAAGCCACTGTATGCATTGATACAACCTACTTTTTCGAAGTCTTGTTGGCTTCCGGAGCATACCTCCATTCTACAGTCTTTGCAGACTGGCCTTCTTGAGTCTAAATATCTTTTGACGCGTGATAACCACACAAACCTGGTGATTAGAATCATACCAGGGGCAGTGGGCTTCACGTACTTAACCTTTAACGAAGGTGATACAGTACCCATCGCATACAAGTCACATCTGTACACTTCCACGGAAATGCGGTTTTCCTCTGTAGAAAAAGTTCTAACAGCAGTGCAAATAGCGATTCTAAAGGAGCGCGCACTGGCACAGGGAAAACGCATTCTGGTGGTAACACCATATCCTGCCTTAGAGGCAGTGACCAAAGCAAGTGTACCGAACTCTAAAGCTTTGCACCCCGTTGGATTCTAATGGGCAACATCTTTGACGCCTCCGGATGTCACTTTCATTTTTGATTCTTCTCTTCAGACTCAGGAGTTTTACAGTATGAATTCATTCATCCTCCTCCTTTGTCTTTACTGCCGCTGAGGACTACGACTGTGTGATCTACACTGATGGTTCGGCACAACCAGCCACAGGGTCCAAGCATGCTTATTCAGCGCATGTGCTATTGTTGCAGGTACCTTTGTGAACGGAGAGTTCAAATCCACTGTAGTGCACACTCAGACACTCGGGGATAGTACCGCACAATTGGCCGAGCTGCGCGCTTTGGTGCTTGCACTTGAGTTCGTTAATCCTGATGTGACCACTCTAATTGTGCGCGACTCTTACTACTGTGTTCAATCATACAATGACAATCTGTTCTTTTGGTCGCAAAACGACTATAGAGACGCTAAAGGCAACACAATCAAGCATAAAACGCTTTGGGTTCGAGTGGCAGAATTACAAAACGTCTGCCGCTCACACAGGTGGTACACACCCTAGGCCATCAGCGGGTGGGCGCACACGCTGTTGGTAACAGTTTGGCAGATGAAGCTGCCAAATCAGCAGTAGTCACGTGTTCAGTAGCAGCAGTTGCTAGATCCATGTCTAAAATAGACACCGATATCTTGGCAGCTATTGCTGCGACAAAGGAAGGCGTTAATTACCCTAGGGTTTTCCTTCCAAATATTCTTATCAGTTAGGTCCCGAACAGGCTCCTTATGTAACAATACCCGGTGTTGGGGATCGGCTGATCCCCAACGCGGACCGCAGGTTTTCCTTGATAACGGCAGCCCACGAAGGCATGGCTTCGGCTCATGCTGGTGTGTCTGCGACAGTTTCCATCTTACAGCAGCGTTACTGGTGGCGTGGTTTATATAAAGACACCCGTACTTATGTGCTTTCCTGTGACGTTTGTCAACAGATCAAGCCTTCCACGGTTACACGACCACCTCAGACCTCGCTAGGCATTTCTAACAGACCTTTGGGTGTGTTTACCTGGATCACTGCGGTCCATTTTTCTTCAGACACTGCCTATAAATATATCTTAGTGGCAGTGGACTCTGTGTACACGGTTCATCTGGGTCTGGCCACAACGGAGTGCTGACGCTCGAAATGTCATCAGGGATTTGCGTGTCTTTGTGGGAATTTTCGCATGCGGCACCTTCCATTCTGACCAAGGTCCGGCATTTGCCTCTAAGGCTTACAAGGACGCAATGGGTTCATTGGGGGTGCGGGTGAAATTTTCGTCTCCGTATAGGCCTGAGGGCAATTCTATCGTTGAACGAATGAACCGTGACTTAAAGCAATCCTTGACAGCTAGAGTTATAGGTACTGGCAGGAACTGGCTGGCCCACTTGTCATACCGTACAGCGTGCACTTAATAATCTCCCTAGAAGACCTCTGGGTGGGCGGACCCCATATGAAATGCTTTTCGGCATACGAATGTTTGTGCCTGACCTTGATGGTCTAGACATGGCGGCGCAATCCGCCAAGTTTGATGTAGATAACCATTCTGCTATGTTACAGGACTTACAAGAAGCCCGAGACAAACTTGCAATTGCACATTTGCTCTTCAGCCACAGACCCCGCTCTGCAGATTCCGGTTGCCGGCTGGCTTCCGAAGATTGGAGACCTGGTTCGAGAGAAGGTGGAGAACAAAAAGAATTCGGCCCCTCTTTTCGTGCACCGGTTCCAGTTCTGGGCTTGAAGGGAACACGTACAGTAATCTTACCACCGCTTCCTGGTCGCAAGGAGTACAGATACATCTCAGTGGAAAATGTCAAGCTACAACATCTGGCCGATCCTGAATAGTGTTACACCAGCGGTCTCTTGTCCTGCCATTTATCGGACATGTGTTCGAGGCACTCCTGCCCGAACGGTCACTGATGTTACCATGGAGATGGTTGATTTGCCTGAAAATATATTCGAACCCCCTGCATCGACGAGGACGAGTATACATATCCCGCAACAGAGTCGGTGGCACACCAACCAACAACGCCACTGAGCCCGTCACGTTTTTCCTTTGACTCGGATTCCACCTCTTCAAATGTCCCGTCCAAGTTCAGTCTTTTTGTCTCCTGGTTTAGAGACAATTTTTTGGTTCCACCCTGGACATATCTCTGGTTGGTGCTTTTCTTGATTTTTTTGTTCATGTCCATTGCCTTTGTCACAGTGTTTTTTCTACTCATCAATGGTCACTATTTACCTGAACGCCCTGCTGTGAACAGTGTTACTGGAACTTTGGCTCCACATTCCTCCTCTCACATCATGAAGCGTGACCACACATTTGTGAACATATCAGCGTTTCCAGTTGCTGATGGCATCGTATGGGATGCGGTAAACTTTCAAATCCATGGTCCGACAGAAATTATTAATGTACCAAATGTCCTTCGTGTTTCGATGGGTGATGTAGTAAAAGTAATATTCATTCTGACGATTGGGATGTGCATGCCGTTGAAGCATTATTTGCTGATTTAAAGTATTATGCTTCTTTTAATGCTGAGGATTTGTATATGAATTCTGCAAATTATGCCGATTTGTACTGCTACCAGCATTGGGGCAACCATTTTCTCCACAAACCGAGTGCACTACGTAGCCCTGTTACATACACCCAATGGGAACATTGCCCAAACCCCATACCAGGTAGCTCCCAGACCCTTAGAAATAAATTTACCTATTTCACTGATTTCAATCGATAAAACCCTGGGTCCTATTATTTTAAACTGAATGCCCCAGCAACTCAGAAAATCATGTTAACCCACACAAAATTACTTTATTCGGGTTCCTTTTTGAAAGCCTTGGCTGTGGGTGGTTATGAGTACTGGAGGGACACTGTGGATTTGAAATCAATCTGGGGCTCAAAGCCATGGCAGGTGCAGGGCACAGAGGCTTTGCACCGTGCTTGCCTTATCCCGGCCCAAATTGTGTTCCTAAATGCTTCCATTTATCAGACTACGTGTTGGGGTTTGGCTACTACTAAACAATTAAACGCACCTTCCTTACCATCCCTATCAAGCGCTCCCAATGATAGTTTGCGTTTTAATATGTCCCTTGCGACTTTGCAGGCTATGTTTCAGGACAATTCATTCAATGTTTCTACACTTGTACAGTCACCCTGGTTGGTATGGCCCATATCGTCTAATGCATGCCAACTGCGCTTTCACGGCTCAGTTCCTGGATACAAACAGGACAGACCTGATCCGAGGTTTTCTGATTCCCGTACTGTCACCACATATTCTGTTGGTAAATTATGCAAACAGTGGTTGCAGCATTCGTCCCTAGATTCTGTTAAACAGCATTTATCCCTCCTTTCAGGCAATATTGAGCTGTCCGATTTTGTTTTGGGGCCTCGTGGTCCACGACTCAAAGAGATTCATTTATGAAGCGTATAATGAACTCTGGAAGCTATCTACAAATGGAAGCTGCATCCCGTCTTCGGGAAATAGACCAAGCAAATTTGGAAAAGGTGCTTGCTGTTGTTGACAATAGTATAAATACCCTGTCTTCCCGCATTTACACATTAGAGAATATTGTGTCCTCTGTTGTTGATATAGTACAAGATGATGTTTCTATATTGTACCATGGTCAAAATCAATTGCGTTCAGTAATGCAGTTTGCGTGGACTTTGCAAACCCTTAAGTTAGGTAAAGTTCCTTGGAATTTCTTGAACACCACCGCCCTATTTCTGCCTTCTTAATTTGACTGAAAAACAGCAGTTCATGTCCATGAAAGATGCATCTTACACTTTGTTACATATTGAGAAAGTGGATCCTTTACCATTCTCTGTAGCCGAACTAGATTCTGCTGTGTGGCTAGTTCATGGGGTTATCGCTTTACCTTTTTCCTTGTTTGAATTTAGCTCATGCATGAAACATTATCCTCTGGGCCGTTTCCAGCCTTTGGGTAGTGCCTTCCTGCATGAACTCTGGTCCTTGCCTTTCATGTATAAATGCCTTAGAGACGGCAAGGAAGTTTTTCTCACGGGGGAGTCTTGTGATTCAACTGTAGGTCATTCACTTATTTGTAAAAATATTAAGCTGCATGGAGCTTGTAAGCGTTTCCGTTCCAAATCTTGCATGTGTGCTAAAAGGTATTCCTGCTCCTGCTATTTCTCCCACCTTTACTTTGCTTACTAATGGTAGCTATTTGCTTTTAAATAACGAAGACTGTTGTGGCTTACAGGCCGGCATTCCGTATATTGTCACGGTTTCGCACAGAGTTGTCTGCTGCAAGAATGTGCTTTTTCCTCCCTCACGACATCGTTGATAACTCTATTTGGCCTTCCATTCCTACCATGGAGGCAGATTTCAATAAGTTGAGCAGAATAAAGGCCCTATTATTGAATGAGGAGGTTATGCTCACATCCGCCCGGGAGACATTCATTCTCCAGGTGGCGAGTACCCACAGTGAAATACAGGCCCTTTTGAACACTGACCTCCCCCAACATTTCGGGGAGTTGATTCATCGTATTTTTAACGCATCAAACACTGAGGGTCTGGTGCACTTTTTAAGGTTGTGGGGTCCGGCCTGGTGTCCACCTTCCAAACTATTTTCGGTGTGATACCGGCGTTCATTCATTCTATTTTCTCCAGCGTCTTTGGTGGATTCCCATTAATCCTCGCCTTGGCGGCTAGGTGTCTTGCTGTTGGTCTGTTTTCTGCGCAATGGCTGCTCCCCGATGGGCCCTTCTCGATCCCGAACGCCTCCAGCTGCTCCGTGAGCATCTCCTGACAGTTTTCGGTGTCCTGCCATTGGCGACCATCAGTGTGTCATATACCCTTTCTTTTCGCTTTGCGTATTTCACTTCGCGTGCAACCTGTGATGTCTTGCATCCGCTGTCCTTTCACCTGGACCATGGATTAGTTGCCTCTCCAATTCGTCGTTGTCTGTTCCGAGTTTTGTTCGGTTGGTGGGTCCTTAGAGGCCCATGAACAGGACTGTTCCGTCACTGGCTGTATGACGCGTGCGGCTGCACTTGGGATTTTGGCACAATGGGATGTCTGGGCGGCTGCTCAGGATCTCCTACAACAGAGCTATATTGAATATCACGCAAGCTGTCCCGCATTGCTTTTGGATGCTCTGTCCTCTGAGGAACATTCCTGCTCGTTTGCTCTGATGGACTGGATGGCGTCTATGTTTTCTGACACTTCTAATGATGTCCTCCTGGATGCTATTGCGTTTTTCTGCTCTTACACGCTCCTGGATTGAATGGCCTGCATTGCAGGCTCACATTTGTCATTGGACACTTTTGTTTTGTTTTTTTGTCCCTCTCCCTCATTGGGACTGCATAGCCTACAGACCTTTTTGTTCTGCTCGGCCCATTTGAACACTGTCTTCGTCCTTTGTCTTGGCTGATGGACTGTCCAGGGGAGGGTGTCTTGTGGTTTGTGGCTTCCTGGTCCTGGCCTGCCTCGCTAGGTTGTCTTGGGCCTGGCTGCCATAATTCTTTCCTTTGCACACGTTACTCTGGGCCGTTGTTCTATCGACCTCTGCTCTTGCCAAGTTCTTTTGCACTGTCTGCATTTTCTATCTTTCACCTTTTCTCCTGTTCACTTTGGGCTCAGACTGCACAACATGTACAAGGTCGAATAACAACGTTTCCTTGTCTTGCTGATTTGGCCAGTCCCTCACACCTAGACATAACACTAGGTACAGCTGCCATGGAAAAATTAGTGTGCTTTTAATATTGTGGTTGGTCCGGCTCTAGAGACACTTGGAGACAACCTTTCCGGGGAGAAGAGCTGTGATTGTCTGCTGATGTAGTTTTGCATCTAGAGACTGAGGTATGGGGTTACGCTAGTCAAAGCCCAGAGGTCTTCTATTTTATAATAAACTGGCTTCCAGCACGGGGAGAGTGGTAATGTTAGTTAGACATATATCCACTGCTTTATGAGATGCTTTCCCGTTTGTATTCTATGGAGTTGTAACCATGCTGATTATATTATTCATATGTATTATGCTAATAGTACTGACACGTGTACTGTATCTTAGAGCACGTAAGTTGAAATAAACATTTTAACCTATACAGTGTCTCTTCTTACGCATGTTGTGGACAGGTACGAGTGTGTGGCGAAAGAGTGTTCTTGCTTCTGCGAGTCCTGAGATAGAGATACCGTGTTCTGGGTTGTCCAATCATTGGTACATTGGTGCCAATGGGACGCTAAGGCTAGTTGGGTTGGGGTTTTAGGTGCTAAGGGTTATGGTTGGCTCACCACTATATTCCGAGGTTCTATTATCCTGTGCATAGCTCTGTGTGTGCAGAATCCCTATGACAATATCTGATCACAGTGTGGTAGATTTTTGACAGCTCTCCAACTTTGGAAGATCAGGAAGCAAGTGGGCTTGTTCCCGGATGCTCCACCAGGAATCAGCTCTGTACTATCGCACATGCCCTATGGCCAGCCAGAGACCTGCAGGACAAAACCCTGGCCCTCTCCCTGGACTCTGAGAAGGTGTTCGATCGAATAGAGTGGGGGTACCTCACTGCGACCCTCCGCCTTGTTTGGCCTGGAATAGAAATTCATAGCCAAAGTTAGCTGGCTTTATGATTCCCCTACCGCCCAGGTTAATTCTGGAGGGTTTCTCTCTGACCTGTTTCTGATCTGGAGGGGGACTCAGCAGGGTTGCCCGTTATCACCCCTGCTGTTCCTCTTGGCCATGGAGCCCCTTGCAGCCTCTCTTCGCCAATCTCCGCTCCTCACCGGCATCCCCATGCCAGGTGGAACGTCCATCGTGTATTTGTATGTGGATGGTGTCCTACTTACCCTCTCGGATCTTCATTGCTCACTACCGGCCCTCCTAGATATCCTCGCTAGCTTTGCAGCTACAGAGTAAACTGGGAGAAGAGTGAGGTGCTGCCCATGTCACGCATGACCACCTGTGCAGCCTTCCCCTTCCAGTGGAAATCCTCGTGCCTCAAGTACCTAGGATCTATATAAACAGAGTACTGGAGCGTATAGTGGCTGACAATCTTGATCCCTTGCTGGCCTCATGAAGATAGACTTAGAAAAATGTGCCCATCTCGGTCTCTCATTATGGGGGAGGGTACAGGCGGTGAGAATGGTGATGCTACCTCACTATAACTACGTCCTTGGTATGTTGCCCTTGTTGGATCTACTCTCCTTCTTGCTTTCCATGGACCAGAGCATACGGTCTTTTGTTTGGAGGACCTCCCGCCCCATCTGGTCAGTGCCAAACGCCTGGCTCATCGCTCGTGTGGGAGCCTGGGTCTCCCTTCAGTTGAGCACTATGCTTTAGCGCCTCTTCCAGTGTGTCTATATGCTGCCAGGGACCCCAGACCCACCATTATCTGTACTGGTGGAGCGCACACTATTTGATTGTCTGCAAGGGTTGTATTCGCTCTACAAGGGTGGCGTGCCCCTACCGGGTCCCACGAACCCAATGCTGCAAGCCATGGTCAAATCGTGGTGGCGAGGCCACGACCATTTCGGGGTGGATCCCCTTCTTTATGAACACTCATCACTGTGGGGTAACTCTAGCCTGCGTATAGGTGGTGAGATAATGAAATGGGAGACCTGGCACTCGGTGGGCATCAGCAGTCTCAGTCATATTATTTACCAGGGTGCCCTCAAACCCTTCACAGCCATCCCCGATGAATTTGGCCTCCCGCCTCACCAGTTTTGGAGACACCTCCAGCTCCAGCATTGCCTCAATCACTGCCTAGGTGCGTGTCCCTGGGTCCTCCAATCTTCTCCTATGGTTTCCTATCTCTAGACGTGGGGCCACTTCGGAGGAGTTATGTCTGGCTTCTTTGGCCTCTTGAGCCGCCATCTTTTCTTCATACCCCTCCTCACTAACCTTTGCACCATATGGCAAACCAGATTATAGATGGACTACGAGCTAGATGATTGGGCAGAACTCCTGGAGACACTTGACCATGGGGCAAGAGAGACAAGCTTAAAATTTTGTCTTGTTAAATCATTCTGCGACTGGCAGTGGACTCCTGTGAAACTGCGAACAGCAGGGATGTGACCCACGCCACCTGTTGGCACTGCCCCCATGATTGCTGTGATCTGCTGTATATCCTCAGTGACTGTCCCTCAATTCGACCATTCTGGGAGGCGAATGATCACACATTGTGCGTGATCCTGCCGGTCGAGACCCCTCTCTCTCACCCCTTGATCTTTCTGCATGACCTCGTGGACTCCCCAAACCTCTCCTGCCTACAGGGCTGGCTCTTGCATATGGCGCTCATCACGGCTATGATATGCATTCTCCCCCACTGGTGCTCTCCCACACCCCCTCCCATGATGAGTGGCTCTCGGCGATGTTTCAGACTGCCTCCTTCGAACGAGTCATCTACAACCTCCAGGACAGAACAGAGGCCTATCTTGACACATTGGCGTGATTTCTCCATGACTCTACCCACGAACCCTCGGAAGTGTGCATGTACGCCCGACCCAAATGACAGGTTGTTACCTTAAATTGTCCGTCATTGGGCATCCGCCATGTGGACCAGTCCAGTAATCAGCCTTGCAGAAGTGAGACTCCAATGCCAGTTACTCCCTTTCCTCTGTTTTTGCCTCCCTATCTCTCTCGCTCTCCTCGTTTCTCACCTCCTTTTTTCCTCTCTTTTACTCCCTATTTGCCCCCGCTTCCCCCCTTTTTTCTCCTCCCTTCCCCCGTCATGCTTCTCCTCCCCCAGACGTGTGGATGCAAGTAATTTCTCCTAGCTAGTTTCTTTCTTTCCCTCCATTCTTTTTTGTCAGGTTTTCATTCCTTTCCTGGCCCCCGCTTCGCCTCGTTTCGTATTTCTTTTTAATAATATTGTACATACATGTAGGCATGCGTGCCCTCCTTGTTAGTGACCCCCCTTGACCCTTAAAAGTCTCTATTTTGGAGAATCATTGCTTGTCGTTCAGCCAATGTTTTGCATAAATCCGAACTGTATTCCTTGGTGTTGTATTATTATCATGTGACTGACCTCTTATGCTCCACGTTTCCTCCCCCTTTTATAATGTCATGTTTTGATTTTTTCAATAAAGAATTGCAAAAGAAAAAAAATATTGCCAATTTCGGCTTTGTCCAGTACTTCAGATATTACATGCCAATTCCCAAGCAGTGCCAGTTTTAGCCTACTTAGTAACATAAATCATCAGTTTTCGCAAAAGCGCCTTCATCAGGAGGGCCACGACCTTATCCTATAGAACAAATAAAAACCATATAAAAAACTGCACAAATCTTAAAACACACTAAGTTCTCTGATATATTAAATACTACATTTTACCCTGTGTTTGCCAAAAAAACCCCCGTGAAGAGAAGAGAAGAGTAACATAAGCTCGGGATGTCACCCCATGTGAAAAATTAAATAGATAAGGCGCTTTTGTGCCGAAACGCGTGTTGAGAAGATCTTTCTTACTGCCACCACTTTTCTATTTATGTTTACATGAATGAATTGACCTTTTCGAAATTATCTTGTTTTTCATGTGATTTATATGATTTGTGTCTATCATCATGTTATTTTGTATTTTCAAATTGTCTAACAAGCCTTTATCTGACATGTTTTTAACGTAAGCTAAATAAAATTGATACATGTTTTAATATAGTCAACCTGTGTTCACACTGAGTTCTTTTCATTATGATTGTGTTCTTCTTATGAGTTGTTGAATTATTTGAACCGTTTGACTGCCTAGGGATTTTGCTTTCAATTGTTTTACACTTGTAAGATGTTACAAGGCAGCTCCAATGATAACCTATGTGAGAGATAGTCCTTACAAAAATGAAAAACGAAATTGTCAGGATTTCACTATCAGGACATGTTAAACACCCTAGTACATGTCCTACCTGTGGTTCAGTAAATGTTAATGAAGTTGTATGTTAAAAAAAGCATACATATCTGGATCACCATCTCTGGCTACATATTATTATTATTATTATTATTATTATTATTGCTGTTGTTGTTGGTGTTGTTATTGTTTTATTATTATAAGTAGTATTAGTATTATTACCATCATCAATGTGATTAGTAGTATTGTTGTCATATTTATCATTAATCAAAGCTCTTGTTGTTTCATTGTAATATTAATTTACTTGTAGACTCAGGAGTCGATCTACTCCATATCTGCATCCATCCACATGATTTACACATTCTATAGTTTGGAATCCGGAGACTTTGATGTGAACATGCTACATGGATATGTGGGAAGGGCCATTATGAGATTTAGCACCAAATGGACGAGATACACAAAAACGTGATGAGTGGTATGCTTGAATTGATCTCAGCCACTCTGGGTGGCATTCCAGCCCATTGTTCTTTTGCCCACCATGACACCTCAGACCTGAAACAGTCATATGAAAATCAGCTGTGAGCCTGGTCCAAAAGGAACAGTCCAGCCCTCACTGCCAGACTCTCCCTGATCAGAACACAAGGCTGATTTCGCCCTGACGGAGGCTTTTCAGCCGGGTATAGTTTGGTTCCAGAGGCACAGTAACCACGGGACCCACATCTGTGCATTCGTTTGCCACATAGTGCAGTACATCAAACACACAAAAGGTGATGGGAGGAATGCTTCACATAAGTCTAATCACTTGGGGTAGCATTCCAACCTATCATTCTTCTGTCCACCATGCCACCTCAGTTTGGAACCAGCCATATGCAAATCATGTCCATGATCTAATGGGAACAGGCCAGCCCGAACAGACAGACCAGGTCTTCCCTGAGCCATAACACAAGCAATCCAAGACCGGTATCACCTTGATTGGGGCGCTTCATTTGGGTGCAGCTTTGCTCCAGGAGCACAGGGAGTACGGGACTCCCCTCTGTGCATACTCTTGCCGCTTAGGGCAGTACATCAAACACACAAAAGGTGGTGGGACGAATGCTTAAATTAGGTCTAACTACTGGCCATTGCTCAGGATAGCATTCAAACCCATCTTTCTTTTGCCCACCATGTCACCTCAGGTTGGACACAGCCATATACAAATCAGTCCTAGTCCTGCTCCTATAGGAACAGTCCAGAACAAACTACAGGGCTTCCTGAACTGGAACGCAAGCAATCCAAGACTAGATTTGCCCTCATTGGGGCTCTTCAGTTGGGTGGAGGTTGGTTCCAATAGCACAGTGAGAAGGGGACCCACATGTGGGCATGACCGTCACACTTAGGGTGTCAACTGCAACAACAACAAGGTGATGGATGGAATGCTTGAATTAATCTCAGACACTGGCAATCGCTCCAGGCCTCATCCGAGTTCATTTATTGCCTGCCATGCCACCTCAGCTTGGACCCAGCCATAGGAAAAGCAGCCCTGACCCTGTGAGCATGGAACCTGTGTCTGGGAATTCCTGTTGAACATAGGACGTTACACTGAGGTACCCAAAAATTCAATGGTTGGAATGCTTTAATTGATCTCAGCCACTGGTAATTACTTCTGGGCCACATTCCAGTCCATCATTCTTTTGCCCATTTGTCAGGACTCAGTCCGGGACACTGGCATGTGTCAGGAACTCTGGCAACTAATGGTGCCAGGGAAGACAAAGTAGGCAGAATACTGGGTACGGAGCTGCCCAAGATCACTCAGCGAGTGAAAGGAGAAAGGGAATATTAAGAGGAAGCTCTGTACAAGAGAATGAGAGAGTTAAGGCTCAGAAAGGACAGGCCCTCAGAGGTGATTTAGCATTCAGAAAAACTACACACAGGACGGATATGCAAGACATATATATAAAACAACATTAACAATATCGGGAGTGTGGGGTAAAGCACTCAGGAGCTCCACATGGTAAGACTGAAGCTCAGTAAGTTCCTCACCCATAATTGCTGTTACAGATACTGACTGCAAATACCCACATATAGGATATGCATGCAAAGGCAGGGTCTGTGGAGCTGATACCTATGGTGAGGTTATAAATGTAACTCAAAGACAATACTCACAGTGAACAAGAAACACCACCTAGGTTGTCAGCTGTGCTCACGGATCCTGGCGATCAAACAGGAACATGCAAGGCAGTAACAGCAAGGGGGTAGAACTAAACACAAGCACAATAGAAAAGGAGCTAGCAAGGAGGAGTGCTTAATAGGAAAGGAAGGAAATCACAAGACACACTTGGCAGAAAGCAAGTAACAAACATACAAGGTAATTAGAAGCAAGACAGCAGAAATAGAAAGACAGCAAACTAGGAACTGGAACCAACGAAATGGGAAGAAAGGCAGGGACTGGAAAAGGATATACTGAAGTGGAGGCTACAAGGGTATACTAGAATAGTGCTGGTTCAGGAATCAAGAAAACAAAGTAGCATTGAAGGCAGTGCTGGGGCAGGAGCAAGAATTGAGCTAAGGCTCAGGAGTCAAGGTAGCATTGCAGGCAGTGCTGGTTCAGGAACAGGGAATTACTAAAGCTTCAGGAGTCAAGGTAGCACTGCAGGCAGTGCTAGTTCAAGGAAACAGGAAATAGCTACAGCTCAGGAAACAAGGAGTCAAGAGAGCAGTGCAAGCAGTGCAAATCAGGAACAAGAAATAGCTGAAGCCCAGGAACAGGAACAAAGAATAACTATAGCTCAGGAACTCAGGAAACAAGGTAGCACTGCAGGCAGTGCTAATTCAGGCACAAGGAATAGCTATAGCTCAGGAATCAAGGAACACAGATTAACTATAGCTCAGGAATCAAGGAATATCAAAAGCTCAGGAAACAAGGATCGGTCTCACCGGAACACAGCTACAATGACCAACACTGGACTGAAGGGAGCTGGGGCTTAAAAGAGCTTACAGTAATCACATGCATCAGGTGTGAGCAGGCTAGCAGCAGCCAGCCACAGGTGAACTGGATTCCTCCACCCATCCTTGGCCTGCAGGGGTGGAAATGGAGCAGTGAGCAGGGAATTCTAGGCAATGGAGTTTCAGGCATGAGCAGGCTGGCTTCCACAAAACCCGGCATGGATTGGGAATGTATGGCAATTTGCAAGTAGAATCCAAATGACTGGAAGTCAGTATATGGATGAAGTGGAGGGTCTGGAAGCTTATTAGAACACTGGAGAGCCCCACAATTCAGCCCCCTGGTGGTGGGCACAAGAATGCAGGGAGAGAGTCGTAACAGTACACCCCCTCCAAAGACCGGTTCCCGGAATCTGGAACTGGATTCAATGCCTTTGCTCCTATGAAATAGGTCCATTTCTATCAGAGTTGTAGTGCAAGATACCAGAGGACTGTGGGACAAATGTGATGGTCTGGAGGGTAGAATAATAGACTGTAAATTAACAGCAGTATTGGAGGCAGAACCTGAAGCGTCCAAATCCAGTAACGGGGGCTTAGAAGCCTTACTCGAAGGTGCTTGAGGTTCACATGATGGCAGGTTGCAGTAGCACTCTGAAAATGAAGGCAGATTGACTGTAGGGTCCAAAGCAGATAAAGGATTGGCAGGCGGCATAGAGGTCAAATGCAAGCTAGCTGAAGACAAAGGAGCCAGCGAGAAGCAGACCTGAGGCTCTGGCCCTGGATGAAAACATACAGAAGACTCACATGCAGGAGACTCTGGAAGCAGGTATGCAGGAGACCCAGGCCCTGGAGGCTTACATATTGAGAGTTTTGTCTCTGATGCTGGAGATTCAGAGGCCGAACATATACGTACTGAGACCTCTGAAGGCTGGCAAACTGGAAGCTCTGGTTCAAAAGGGAGGCAGCCTGGAAGCTCTGGTTCGGAAGGCAGGCAGCCTGGAAGCTCTGGTTCAGAAGGCAGGCAGCCTGGAAGCTCTGGTTCAGAAGGCAGGCAGCCTGGAAGCTCTGGTTCAGAAGGCAGGCAGCCTGGAAGCTCTGGTTCAGAAGGCAGGCAGCCTGGAAGCTCTGGTTCAGAAGGCAGGCAGCCTGGAAGCTCTGGTTCGGAAGGCAGCCTGGAAGCTCTGGTTCGGAAGGCAGGCAGCCTGGAAGCTCTGGTTCGGAAGGCAGGCAGCCTGAAGCTCTGGTTCGGAAGGCAGGCAGGCTGGAAGCTCTGGTTCGGAAGGCAGGCAGCCTGGAAGCTCTGGCTCGGAAGGCAGGCAGCCTGGAAGCTCTGGCTCGGCAGGCAGGCAGGCGGGAAGTTCTGGCTCTGAAGTCAGACAGGCTGGAAGTTCTGGCTCTGAAATCAGACAGGTTAGAAGTTCTGGCCCTGAAGTCAGACAGGCTGGAGACTCTGACTTAGTAGGCAGGTGAGCTGAGGGCTTGGGCTCTGAATGCAGGCAGTCTGGAGTCTCTGGTACCAATGGCAGGCAGGCTACAGGCTTGGGTTCAGATGCCAGGCAGGCTGCAGGCTCGGGCTCAGATGGCAGGCAGGCTGCAGGCTCGGGCTCAGATGGCAGGCAGGCTACAGGCTCAGGCTCAGATGGCAGGCAGGCTGGAGACTCGGGCTCAGATGGCAGGCAGGCTGCAGGCTCGGGCTCAGAGTGCAGTCAGTCTGCAGGCTGAAGTTCATAAGGCAGCAGGCCGGCTGAGGACTCTGGAGACTCTGAAAGCAGCAGGTCGGCTGAGGACTCTGGAGACTCTGCAAGAAGACAAGCTGATAGCAGAGAGGCACAATGATGACCGACTTTAAATTCTGGGAATGGCGATAGCCAGTGAACAGAAGATTCCCTGTTGTCAATAGTGAAATCTTCACAGTTCCGTGGCTCATTAAAACTCACTGAAGCGCTTTCTTCGGGATGGCTAAGAGTACTGCTTATCTTAGAGTCTCTGATGACCAGACTCCCTTTACCATTTTGCAGTTCACATGTCTTAGTCAGAGGAAACTGGTCAGAGATTACTTGGTCTTTGGAAATGTTTTCAATTTCCTCTATATTACAAGGTGTTACAGGTGCATCAGAGCATAGAGTAATATTTCTTGACTTCTCAATATGTGGTGTACTTGAAGGCGAGAGAGCAAACAAGGGGTCAGGATTTTGTTCCTTCTCAATGAGGATGTTGGCTTCAGTTGCAGCAGCTAAATCAAGAGTGTGGTCTGAATCACAGGATATTGTCACATCAGGGATTATGTGGGTCACGGGTTCAGGTTTTGTCAGCATGGCCTGTCTACGGGTTATCTCTGAGATAGAACTGACTTCACTACCAGGAAAAGAAAACAAAGATGTTTTGTGTTTTGCCTAGCATTTGGGGTTCCTGGAAAGTGAAGGGACACATCTCAGATGTAGTGCATAGATGTGATTTAGCACTAGAAGACAAAACACCAGATGAGTTAGAAAATTTTGACCTCAAACACATACTTTGATTAGCTGCACTGTGAGACAAGGTACTATGGCTTTTCTGAGTGGAATCTGAGTGATCAGCCATAGTATTATTCACAATATCGCTGGACCACCTCTGAGGGGAACGCAAAAGAGAGCGCAAGGCTTTAGTCTCTATTTCTATGGAGGCTAACATAGAGGTGGAAAAGTGGTCTTGTACAGGGGTTTTAGATCCCCACTTGAACTCTGGGCTATAGCTTTTTAACAGAGTCTGAAACATGTTATTCTCTTGTTGTAATTCAAGAATCTTAGATGTAATTATATCCTGTGAAGACTGCAGATCTTTCTCTACAAGGACAGTGGTAGACTTGGAAACTTCACAACAAGCAACAGAGCTACACCTTGGATTTTGTTCAAACTGGCTATTAGCCGCCTGTATTCTAGTAGGTCTTTTCTCTCTTTTGTTAAACTGATTATTGTTTACTATGAATGTGGTATTTAACAAGGTCCCCTTAGTATCTGGGACGGTGATCTTTACAGGACTATAAGACTGGGAAACATTATTTGAATGGAGAATAGAGGTTATGAAATGAATCTGCTCTATCTTTGGTTGTGTGGTTGAATATTGTATTTTACAACCACTTATAGCAGACATGCGAGAATCAGAATTCTTGTTCAGTAAGCTGAGTATGGTATCATTCTCCTTTTGCAATGCTGACACAGACGTTGAATCTGGATCAGAACAGGAGATTAGGTCAAGATCTGGCAAAGAGCTGTTTGAGAGCCAATGAGTTAAATATTCAGAATGTAAATGTCCATTTCTCATAAGAGGATTCATAGTTTCAGGACTAGGGTTAACATCCTCAAATTGTAAAGTGGACAGTAAATGCCTCTCATTGTTGGGAACTGGTGAACTGCCCTGCATAAACTTATATGAGGCACTGGTGTGTTTCTTTCTTAAACCTCTCATTATGATACACCTTCAATAATTTTACACGTAAATCTAACAGAAAAATGGTAGCTAACTGAATGCAAAGAAACCTCACAAGTGACCTTGGAAATGTGGGTTGGTCATTCTGTCAGGACTCAGTCCGGGACACTGGCATGTGTCAGGAACTCTGGCAACGACTGGTGCCAGGGAAGACAAAGTAGGCAGAATACTGGGTACAGAGCTGCCCAAGATCACACAGCAAGTGAAAGGAGAAAGGGAATCCTAAGAGGAAGCTCTGTACAAAATAATAAGAGAGTTAAGGCTCAGAAAGGACAGACCCTCAGAGGTGATTTAGCATTCAGAAAACTACACACAGGACGGATATGCAAGACATATATATAAAACAACATTAACAATATCGAGAATGTGGGGCAAAGCACTCAAGAGCTCCACACTGTAAGACTGAAGGTCAGTAATTTCCTCACCCACAATTGCTGTTACAGATACTGACTGCAAATACCCACATATAGGATATGCATGCAAAGGCAGGGTCTGTGGAGCTGATACCTATAGTGATGTTATAAATGTAACTCAAAGACAATACTCACAGTGAACAAAAAACACCACCTAGGTTGTCAGCTGTGTCCACGGATCCTGGCGAACAAACAGGAACACGCAAGGCAGTAACAGCAAGGAGTTAGAACTAAACACAAACACGATAGACAAGGAGCTAGCAAGGAGGAGTGCTTAACAGGAAAAGAAGGAAATCACAGGACACAGTTGGCAGAAAGCAAGTAACAAACATACAAGACAGCAGGAATAGAAAGACAGCGAACTAGGAACTGGAACCAATGAAATGGGAAGAAAGGCAGGGACTGGAAAAGGATATACTGAAGGGGAGGCTACAAGTGTATACTAGAATAGTGCTGGTTCAGGAATCAAGAAAACAAAGTAGCATTGAAGGCAGTGCTGGGGCAGGAACAAGAATTGAGCTAAGGTTCAGGAGTCAAGGTAGCACTGCAGGCAGTGCTGGTTCAGGAGCAGAGAATTACTAAAGCTTCAGGAGTCAAGTAGCACTGCAGGCAGTGCTAGTTCAAGGAAACAGGAAATAGCTACAGCTCAGGAAATAAGGATTCAATAGTGCACTGCAAGCAGTGCAAATCAGGAACAAGAAATAGCTGAAGCCCAGGAACAAAGAATAACTATAGCTCAGGAACTCAGGAAACAAGGTAGCACTGCAGGCAGTGCTAATTCAGGCACAAGGAATAGCTATAGCTCAGGAATCAAGGAACACGGATTAACTATAGCTCAGGAATCAAGGAATATCAAAAGCTCAGGAAACAAGGATCGGTCTCACCGGAACACAGCTACAATGACCAACACTGGACTGAAGGGAGCTGGGGCTTAAAAGAGCTCACAGTAATCACATGCATCAGGTGTGAGCAGGCTAGCAGCAGCCAGCCACAGGTGAGCTGAATTCCTCCACCCATCCTTGGCCCGCAGGGGTGGAGACGGAGCAGTGAGCATGGAATTCTAGGTAATGGAGTTTCAGGCATGAGCAGGCTGGCTTCAAGCATGAGCAGGCTGGCTTTCACAAAACCCGGCATGGATTTGGAATGGATGGCAATTTGCAAGTAGAATCCAAATGATTGGAAGTCAGTATATGCATGAAGGGGAGGGTCTGAAAGCTTATTAGAACACTGGAGAGCCCCACAATTCAGCCCCCTGGTGGTGGGCACGAGAATGTAGGGAGCGAGTCATGACACCATCTTGCCACCTCAGAAGAGAACCAGACGTATGCAAATCAGTCTTGATCTTGTTCCAAAAGGGTAGGAACAGCTCAGCCTGAACTAAGCTGCAGCTGATTGAAGAGGCCCAATTAGGCCAATTCCAGACTTGGGTTGCTTGTGTTCTAATTCAAGGCAGACCTGGTTTGGCAGTTCTTCATGGAATGTTCCTGTTGGAGCAGGACCAAGGCTGATTTGTATATGGTTGGTCTAATCTGAGGTGGCATGGTGGGAAAAAAAGAATGGACTAGTAGTATGCAGCCCCAAGTAATTACAGTGACTGAGATTAAATCAAGCATTCCATTCAGCACTCTTTTGTATTTTTCAGAGGAGACTGCATGGTTAAATTAAGGTCCTGATACATTTTCAAATAAGTAGCTTAGCAAAGATTAAATGTGTCCTAAGGCAATCATTCAAAATGGGCCGCACTTACCCCCCTTTAGTAAAAAAAAAACATTAATAATTGGCCATAATTGAAGTGCCATTAAGTACCCACGCCCCCGGTTAACATGTGCACCCTCCAGGCTCAAAGTAAAGCCCCAATTCACCAATACTGTCCCAAGCAAACGGCCAGGCGCCGCTCACAGCCTGAATCATCAGGAAAAACTGCGAGGACAAAACACTGCATTGTGGTCAGAGCTTACATTATGTATTATTTTAGTGTTGAAGCAATTGAATATTAGCATACATAATCCTTGGCTTGTCTTTTAAATGGTAGCTGGTAAAGGCCTCCTAATATGAAGCATAAATCAAACAAGTCAATATACGCTGCCCTTGTAAAATTGTGCTGATCGCAGCTTTCAATTGAAGAGCCTGGAGAATGTAATAGAATAAACTGCCCTGAGTCAGAGCCCGTAATCGTGTGAGCAGAAAACGGTTATGCTGCTTCTATTAATTATGGGTTATGATACAATATCCTTAGCTAAGAGGGAAGCCGGCCTCAAAGCAGAAATACAGGCACTTAAACACAACAGTCATAAATAACCGAGCCCTCCCTTCCATGGTCTGCAGATAAGTCTGTTCAGGTCTGCGCTTAATGCCCATCTTGCTTAGCCTGTGAGATTATGTGCGTTTACCGACATTTCCTTACTTCGCAATTACTTTGTCGAGCAGCAACTCTGGCGAAAAACTCTGAGTAAATGAGTGCATTGTTTTCGTTTTGTCCCTAACGACTACACCGGAACTTAAAAATTCATCACGAGGCATTGGTCCTCTCAGGTGTCCTGATTGGCTGCGCTTAAACAAGATGGACGCGGGAAAGCGTCTGGAAGACCCTATAAGGCGACAATTGGCACGGAGGTTGGCAGTCAAATTAGAGAGCTGTTATCATTAACTTCATTCGTAATATTACGCAGATCAAGTAGGCAAAAGAAAGTGCATAGAGTGTGACATATTCACAATCACGTTAATATCTCAAGCAATTTTATAAAATAAAACCAAAGGAAAGAAAAGAAGTAGTAAAAGGAACCAAAGTCCGTCAATGTGAAACATGGAGGGGGGAGGGGAGGAAGATGACGACATAAATGACACCATCACTTTTGCTGGCGCTTTTCCTGCTGCTCAAGTTTATTTAGATAACCCAACTGCAAAATTGGAGAAGGGATGGAGCGTGTCAGGGACTGTCCGGGACTATGTCGGGAACACAGTCAGGGACTTGGGCAAGGACTGGGAATGGGGTAGAAAACGTACACAGAGAGAGGAGTACAGCGCTGCCCAGGATCACACAGGAAGTCAGAGGAGAAAAAGGGATCCAAAGGGGAAGTCTGTACAAAGGAACAAGATGGCTAAGACTCAGAAAGGAAGGGCACTCACAAGGCAATTTAGCATTCAGACTAACTACACCCAGGACGGACGTGCAAGACATATATATAATACAACATTAACAATAAAGGGAATGTGGGGTAAAGCACTCAGGAGCTCCACACGGCAAGACTGAAGCTCAGTAAGTTCCTCACCCACAATTGCTGTTACAGATACTGACTGAAAATACCCACATATAGGATATGTATGCAAAGGCAGGGTCTGTGGAGCTTATACCCATGGTGATGTTATAACAGTAACTCAAAGACAATATTCACAGTGAACAAGAAACACCACCTAGGTAGTCAGCTGTGCCCACGGATCCTGGCGATCAAACAAGAACACGCAAGGCAGTAACAGCAAAGGGGTAGAACTAAACACAAGCACAATAGACAAGGAGCTAGCAAGGAGGAGTGCTTAACAGGAAAGGAAGGAAATCACAGGGCACACTTGGCAGAAAGCAGGTAACAAACATACAAGGTAACAGAAGCAAGACAGCAGAAATAGAAAGACAGCAAACTAGAACTGGAACCAAGGAAATGGGAAGAAAGGCAGGGACTGGAAAAGGATATACAGAAGGGGAGGCTACAAGGGTATACTAGAATAGTGCAGGTTCAGGAATCAAGAAAACAAAGTAGCATAGAAGGCAGTGCTGGGGCAGGAACAAGAATTGAGCAAAAGCTCAGGAGTCAAAGTAGCACTGCAGGTAGTGCTAGTTCAGGAGAAGGGAAACTGCTGCAGGTCAGGAACAAGGAATGCTAAGGCTCAGGAGTCAAGGTAGCACTGCAGGCAGTACTGGTTCAAGGAAACAGGAAATAGCTACAGCTCAGGAAACAAGGAGTCAAGAGAGCACTGCAAGCAGTGCAAATCAGGAACAAGAAATAGCTGAAGCCCAGGAACAAAGAATAACTATAGCTCAGGAACTCAGGAAACAAGGTAGCATTGCAGGCAGTGCTAATTCAGGTACAAGGAATAGCTATAGCTCAGGAGCTCAGGAAACAAGGTAGCAATGCAGGCAGTGCTAATTCAGGCACAAGGAATAGCTATAGCTCAGGAACTCAGGAAACAAGGTAGCACTGCAGGCAGTGCTAATTCAGGCACAAGGAATAGCTATAGCTCAGGAACCAAGGAACAAGGATTAACTATAGCTCAGGAATCAAGGAATATCAAAAGCTCAGGAAACACTGGAAACAAGGTTATCAAAAGCTCAGGAAACACTGGAAACAAGGCTCGGCCTCACCGGTATACAGCTACAATGACCAACACTGGACTGAAGGGAGCTGGGGCTTAAAAGAGCTCACAGTACTCATGCGCATCAGGTGTGGGCAGGCTAGCAGCAGTCAGCCACAGGTGAGCTGAATTCCTCCACCCATCCTTGGACTGCAGGGTTGGAGACAAAGCAGTGAGCAGGGGATTATAGGTAAGGAGTTTCCAGCATGAGCAGACTGGCTTCCACAAAACCCGGCATGGATTGGGAATGGATGTCAGTTCCTAAATGATGTCCAAATGCCTGGAAGTCAGGATATACATACAGGGGAGTGTCTGGAAGCATATTAGAATACTGGAAAGCCCCACAATTCGGCCCCCTGGTGGTGGGCACGAGAGCACAGGGAGGGAATCGTGACAGTGCGTAATTACATTTATATAGCGCTTACACTCCCCAATGAGGCGTTGAAGCGCTTTATGGCAAGTAGCAAGCTGCTCAATGACCCAAATGTAGTGGTTAAGCCAGTGGTTATTAACTATTGCTGTAAATTAGTTGGTTATTGGGTTTGCCTTATGCTCTAGGGAAACTAAATAATTTCCTCGAGTTGCTGGTAGAGAATTATGTAAATAGGAGCAGAGGTGGATAAAGAATTCTCCTAAATCAGGACAAAATTTGTTGTTGATTCTTCATCAATTTGGTTCTACTTATACAGGTGACCTTGACTTCCCATCAAAGTTGTACCTTGGATCTACAAAAGTTCAAGGTTTACAATTAGCTTCTACAATCTACAAATGTAATATGAAGGATAACTTGAGCTTTCTAGATAAAAGTGAAATGCGCATTCCTAATTCAGGAATGCCTGTTGTGTCTTAATTATTCCGGATAGATGCATTCTTGGTGCCTGCAATGCCGAGTTCATTCTTATTTAAGATCTGGTTTGTAGGTTGGTATTTTCTTGGTATTAGTTTGGAGTCTGGTCATTAGAAGTTGCTACCATCAGTTCTTAAACTAGATTAATTTAAATTACAACAGGTATCCTTTTACTATTCTGTTGCCGACTTACTAGCCTTACAATAATATCACAGAGCACCTGATGCACAACAAACAGGTTGAAGTCTCAGAAGTCTGCTCCTTAGTTTAGAGAAGGCCTCCAAATTTTTAAGAATGTAAGACGTAGGAGTCGGAGTGCCCCAGGAACCCTAGACCAGTCGTGTTTTTTAGAATAGTCAATCAATAAAACGTACTCATAAAACTTATCCCTCTGATAGAAGAATTTTACGTGTATGCATTCTGCATTCTTTGGTGTTAGCGCTTTAGGACATGCAACCACCACAGGGAAAATATTCTTTGACTGCGGAAAGTTTACCACACTTCCATAACAGCTGAATTGTAAGTACATGTAAAATTCCACCAATCCCGATTCTTTGACTTAATTTTCGGAAAATGTAAATTGTATCTTTTTTCTACTCGTGTCAAGATCAGTCTTTGAGAGATACAAACGCAGGGGCCACCAACCACGGTGACCTCCTTAGCGACCATTACTGCGTGCACTGGATCTGAGGAGTAAAAGCGAACACCAGTGGCAGCTCATGAACACTGAGCACGGTGGGATGCAAACAGGGCCGGACAGGCCGTAGCGGGCACCGGACGTTTCCCCAATGGGCCGGAAGGCTGGGGGCCGGTTTTGGACCGGTGAGGGCCGTTTTTGTTACTGGGGGCCGGTTTTGCAGTGCTTCAAAATCGGCCCCTTGAAACAAAAGCACAGCAGCAGAGTTCCCGCCAGCTTTTTTTTCTATCAAAGTGCTCACTGTAACTTATCACAGTAAGTAAGTAAGTAAACCTTATTGTTTGGTTAATTTAAACCGTAACAATGTTACATGTAAGCCTTCAATACATATAAATATAAAGCCATACAGTACATATAACCTTCGTGGTATGACAGTTAAATGAAATTAAAATTACGATTCAGTGTAGTGCAAATGTTCAGTTTATAATATTAGTTGTGCAGAGGAGTGGCAGGGCTATGTTTTTAGGGCAAGTTCGTGGAGCTTTAAGAATTTTAACAGCTTACAGTTCAATTGAGGATCCAACTGTTTGAGACTCTGAATGATGTCGGCCCTGAATGTCCTGATCTTTCTTGATTTGAAATCAGGCCTCAATAGGGTGGCGCATGCTGGATATATATATATATGGGCAATTGCAAATCAGATGGATAAAATCCTCTCTTTTTTGTCCACAAAGTCTGCATGTTATTGGGCCATTATGTTTTCAACTAGGTTGGTCCGCTATTGTTGGCAGCTCACCAAACCGAAGTGCCGTCAATCGCTTCTTTAAAAATACAGAAAATGTAAGGCTTAGTTAAGGGGCTTGTTTTAGAGAGTCATAGTTATTGATTACCATCCATGCGTGTGCTCGCTGGCTAAACATATTTTTATCCTCTATCAGCGATTAAAGTTTTGTCATATTTTTAACAATTCGTCTGAAGGATGTAAAAGACAGATTTTTGTCCCACAAAACTTCCGTCTTGGTAATTTGGAGGGCTTCGTGTAGATATTTGTTGCATGAGGACATTTTGTCTATTTCCACTTCTGTCCAAAGTGCATTATCGATTTGTGAATGTTCTGAGTTAAGTTTTATTTTGTACCAGCTTTTTATGGTGGAATACATCCTTCCAAGTGATTTATTAATTAGCCCAAATTCCAACCTCACCTGTGCTGGTGATGCTCTTTTGGGTAATTGGAAGGTCCATTTATAGGCGGAAACAAGTAATTTATTTAGAAGTATTGAGTCTTTTCCATATTGTGCGACACTACCATAAGATATTGTTGTCAGGAGCCTTGGTGCTGTCACGGATATCAGTGGTTTGAAGGACGGGCATTCCAGTGTTTTTGCTAGTGTGCTGAAGGCAAAAGTTAGTGCACCAGGCCTTTTTGCCATGTAGTTCCTCTGTTCCTGCTGGTTAAATCTATTATCTAGGTAGACTTCTAAGTAATTGTAACTTGTGACTTCCTCCAGCATCTTACCATTTACCAGATCTTATGTTTGCGACCTGGTCGGTTTTGGATCAGCATGGTTTTAGACTTACTTGTGTTGATTTCCAGTTTGTTAGTTGTAACATAATCCTGCATTTCTATTAGCACCCTCGGGAGGCCTACTTGTGTTATACTCTTTAACACCACATCATCGGCGTATGAAAGGTGTGATAGGGTTAATTTGCTCAGTCGGGCGGATGAGAACTAATCCCGTCCAGCCTTTGTGCTAGGTCAGACATAAACAGGTTAAATAGATGGGGGGCCAGCACGCATCCTTGTTTCAATCCCCTATTAGTTGACATTTTCTTGAAACCCTAGTACAATCTCCCAGTTTGACTCTTATCCAGGTGTGGGTGTAGAATTGCGTTATTCCTCACAATATATTTGCCGGGATGTTCCAACCTGTCAATTTTACCACAGCCTGTGTCTGTCCACACAATCAAAAACTGCCTTTAGATCTATGAAGCAGAGATGTAATCTTTTCTTTTCCCTTTTGCATTTGTCGGCAATTTGCGAGACTGCTAGTATGTTCGTAGTTGTTCCGGTCCCTTTCCTTAATCCAGTTTGGTTGACTGGAATTAGGTTTAATTTATCTGACCACTCGATCAAGTCTGCCAAGATCCTTGATGCGTAGTATTTTGCTTCAACGTCGAGTAGTGCAATAGGCCTGTAATTTCCCGGGTTTGATCGGTCTCCCCCCTTGTAAATCGGGTTTATTATTGAAACTAACCAGCTAGACGGAGTGCTGCCTAGTAGTTCCACTTCCTTAAATAATGTAGAAAGATGAGTGCCCCAGAATTTTGTGTCACTTTTGAAGATGGCTTGGGGGATGCCGTTTGGTCCTGGCGCTCCATCGCTTCTTCCTCATTTTATTGTGTTGCTGGTGTCTTCAGTTAGGAGTTTATGGTCAGGGGCTTTATCTATGAGTGGGGGGCTTTTTCTTGCTGCGCACGATGTTGCTGTTGTTGTTGTTTCTGCATCATGGCATTGCTAGAAAGTTGTTCCGTTTGCAGGGTTGGCGCAGATTCTGACAGAATTTCACCTTCGAATCTTCTAGCTAGGAAGTCTACTCAGTCTTCCTTGTGAACGTTCAAGTTGTTTAGAGCTTTAATTGGCCTGCTCATATTGTTTACTAGATCCCAGAAAGCACTCAAGTTGGTTTGATTAGCACTGAACACTAGTTTGGTCCAGTTTGCCTCGCACCAAATTCTTTATTTCCCAAAGTATTTTTTTAAATTCCCTCCTCAAGTGGCGTACTTTTTCTCATCCTAGTTGATCTGTATCTGTAGATTTGGTGTTTCTAATGGCCTTTCTTAGTTTTTGTTTCAATGCTTGCGTTTTCCGTGAAGTGCCATATTTTTCCTTACCTGTTCTTCTTCTGGGGCAGCCTGTCATTAATGATGTCAAGTTGGTTGTGAATTGTATCCAGGACTTTATGGAGTTGGTGTTTTTTTGCAACTAGACACTGCCTGGTCAATTATTGTGCAATTCAGATCTTGTAGCGATGCATTGGTCCTCCTCAGGTGTTTCAAGTTTGTTGTGTTCGTAGTGCCTTCCAGTGCCGGGAAGTTCATATGCCTTCTGGGGTTTAACCTGAAATGTATGTGTTGGTGGCAATGATCACTCTGAGTTGAAAAACTGAATTAAGTGCGGCATTAGAAATAACGAGATGATTTTGTAGTCCAGTATAGATTGGGCACTTGCTCCGTGGAATATGAATTTTGGGGGAGAATCCTCCGTTGTTCTGACACTTATGACCCGCATTCCTAGGTACTCTAAGGTTGTCACAAATGCCTGACCTGTACGATCTGGACGGTATGTCGGCAAATGGTATTGCGGTAAAACATCCCAGTATATGTTGTCTGATGTCAGTTTTTCATCCTTATCTGGTGTGTGGATTAGTTTGGCGTTGAAATCACCTGTTAGGATTATATTCCAGAGAGGATGCCCATTTCTTACCTCTGAGATTGTTGTTAGCAGTAGCGAGTTAAGTGCTTTTTTCTTATTTGAGGTTGTGTGTATGTAGACATTAATTAGCAGTACTGATCTTAGTTCAAGGTTCCTCCTGTGAGTTTAATTAACTGCAGGCCTGGGTCTGGAGATTTCAGTTGTTCAGATTTAATATTGAGAGATGTAGACACGTAAACTGCCAATCCTCCTTTTGGGTGGCATAGCACTAATTATTTTCCCCTTCAATGAAGTAGTGAATGAAACCTTCCAAGGGCAGGTTATCCAAGGCCCATGTCTCCTGGAATGCTAATATATCGTATACTTCTCAGTCCTGGGGCGGCATGCCATCCTCTAGCAGTTTTTTAGCCCCTGCTATGTTCCATGAGAGGAGGTGTAGATCTACTCTCTTCGTCTTCCTGGGTGTGATCTCCCTGGGTCATTCTACCTTGGGCACGTTTAGTGTGGTGGAAAGCCAACTCCACTGTGTTTGATCTGTATCAGTTTGTGTATCAAGGTTGCTCTTCCTTTGTGCTGAGTTTGGGCCACATCCTCAATATTTTGCAGGACCGAGTAGACCTGAACTTTCCCAGGTAATTTTATTGGGGGTTGTGATTTCTGATGAGGAACTTCTACCATTAAGGGTTGGGGGTAGCATTTCTTTATTTGTTTTGTTAGTTTTATACCTCAGATTTCAAAATATTGCGGGTGGTTCAATATAAGTTGTGTGGTATCTTCGGACAGCCATGTGGTTACAGTATGTTCAGGCAGTTTGGTGTCATAATTAGGTGGGAATTCCAATGATAACAGATCTGTGGATTCTATATGTTTCAGTCCTGGAATTTCGACAGTCAATTTTAATATATACTCCCTATTAAGAATGTCATGTCAACCCTGTGAATTGTGTGGTAAAGACAATTTGTTATGCGTCCTTGTTGTTTGGGGAGGAGATATTCCTGATCAGGTGCATGTGCCAAGTGTTTTCTAGCGAGTTGTGCTTTCCTTGGGTTTGTGCCACTTTCCTGAGGTTTGTTTTGGGCATAGGTTGATTTGTTTGCACTTTATCTGTTCGCATGCTCTCTTCTAGAGTAGTGGATGGGTGGACCTGCTGGTCTTCTGGCTTGTTTGATTCTTGGTCACCCCTGGCTGTCCCCTTGAGACTGTTCATTGGGGATTTTGTTTGTCGGACATTCTGAGTGTGTCCGTCATCCTTTGTTTTGTTTTGTTTTTGGTCCGAACTCTTTGATCTGGTTTGCAAGATTATTTCGAATGTTACTGAATGTTGTGCCTTCCTGGTTTCTGGGACCATTACCTGAACCACGACTGTTGTTGCCACAATTTTGCGGGTTATGCCATTGCATTTTTAGACTTGCCTGTGTTCCACTGCTGGGTTCCTTTTTGTTTTGTAGTGGTTTTGTTTTTTTCATTGACACTTTATGATCATCGTTGGTGTTGTCTGTTGTCGTTGTACTGTCCGGTGTTCTTTTTGGCGGAGATTGTGATGCGGGACTGTTTTTGCTAACTTTTTCTACTGCATCTACTTCTTCCGCATCACACTTGGTTAGACCCCCACTATTGACTATGCTATCGTTCTGGGTGTTGAACGAACTAAGTTCCGCTGTGTTGTTTTGAGTTTGGTTAAATATGGGGTATGTTTGTGGTCCTTGTTGATTTATTACTTAACTTATTTTTTTCCTTGCTTTTCTATCACATTTCTTTGCCTTCTTCATTGGCTTCCCATTTTTGGGTCTTATGTGGTTAAACCTGTTGTTGGTGTGTGATCTTCGTTCGTGGTAGTCATATTCAATTGTGTTTCCTTCGGTGGTTTACTTACTCTTCCTGTGGGTACATGAGATTCCTTGGATTTCCTTGCACTTGTGTATCCTTCCTCAGTGGGTTTGTATAATATCTTTCTATGGTTTTCATTGTTTTTATTATCCTCTTGTGGTTGACAATTATTGGCCATTGGATTATTGGCCAAACTGGCTTTTTTAATGCTTATTATTTCCTCCAGGATTGCAGGAAGGGAACTTAGTTTGTCGAGGATCGGCTCACATGGGCATATTACTTGCAATGGGTCGCTTGTACCTTTACTATTAAGTTGGTGAGTTTTTCAAGTTTGGTGTTGATTCCTGAAATGCGTGTGGACACTATGTTCATTATATCTATTTGCTTGTCTAGTTTGTCTGACTGCATTACCATTGCTTTTGTTGAGGCTTGTAGGGTGTGTATCAGCGAAGTAAAGAGTCCTGGCTGGCTGCCCAGGGTACTCCTGCTAGGTGTTCTTCTTTTTGTTCGGCACTGTTTCTTTGTTTTAAGTTTATTTTTTCTGTGTCTGGATGCAAGAGTTCCATCACAGTATCAGTTGATGTTTGAGCAAGTTTAAAAGGGGTCCAATGACTCCATGTCGTCCTTTATTTATGCTGGGTCTTCAGTTGATATTGTGTTAATGCTATCATTGTGTTTACCTGGTCTTTTGGTTATACATTCCTGATTGATCATTTTTTCTTCTAGTGCCTCAAAGAGTTCCCTGTTATCTGAACGGGAGAAGGATCTTAGCCAAGAGCTGTCTGTGTTATCTGATAGTAACATGGCGTCCATATTTAATACCTGAGGGTTTTCCAGATTTATTGTTGTTCTTGGCGTGGAATGTGTGTTTTTATCCTATTTAATTGAATCCTATTTATTGGGTTTTTGTCGTACTCCATATTTTTCAGTTTCCCATTTTCTGTATGTTTTGTCGATGTGTCTTTTTAAAAAAAACTTCTATGTTATTTCTTTCATCTTTAACCTGCGGGGTATTGCAGTGTGTATTTACGCCTTTGTTGTTATTAGATTGTTGAGTACTTTGCTAAGAGCCTCAGTGTCCCCCTTTTCTATCTGCTGGATATCCAAACTCTCAGCCTGATCAGCCCCATAGGTGATTCCCTTACCCAAAGTATCTCTTGATGTTGCATGTTTCAAGTATGAAGGTAGTTGTTTCACTTGGGGGTTTGCTTTCAGTGGGGCCAAGGGTGTTAAAAGACCTGTCTCATTTCCTGGCATTGAGTAGATTACGGCTCCTGGGTCTTTAAGGAAGCTGAACTTTGAACATGTGCTCGGGTTCCCAAAGATAGTTAGTAATGGCGATATGAGAGGACTCATTTGGGTGTCGCTTGCCTCACTTGTCTTACTTGTCGTGTTTGTATTTGTTGGCTTGTTTGTTTTTGTTTTTTTGCTTGCACGTTTCTGGTTGGGATTTTTCTGCCTGGGCGTCTGTCTTATCCTTCCTGATCTCATTCTTTAGTTGGTTGGCGCCTCTCCTTTGACGTTGCTGGGGTTGTGTTGTCAGCCCCTTGCTGCTTATACTTATACTTGGTCTCCTTTTTCTGTTTTTATCTAATCCTGATTAAAGGTTATTGGTGGTTGTGGTGGTTTTGGTCCGGGATTTAATTTTGGATTTTTTGGGGAGGAGGGTGATAGGAGAAGCATGTGGTGGGCAGCCCCCCCTCCCCGGGGCAAGCTGCACCGACCTAATGCCAGCCACTTCTGCGACAGGTACAAGGCCCGCAGCTCTAAGCTTCACCTTGGTGCTTGATGCTTCGCACCCTTGTTGCCCTTGTTACCTCATACCACTCCCTCACTCACCACCATTCGTTACCGCTATTCTCACCGCCGAGCAGCCGCTGTAGGGTTTCTGATGGGGTTAGAGTTGGGGTTTCAGGGTAGATCGAGCCCGACTCGTGGTTGCGCACAGCTCAGATTGTGTGAGGGTCCCTCAACGTCCCGTTTGTCTTCTGCCCCTGTCATTGGCCTTAGGGGGACCGAAGGCTGAAGCCGAAGCCTGAATCGAAGAGCAGGGGGTGGGGGGATCGTGAACCAGTCAGCTCAACGGCTTCTGCAGCACCTACTGTTCCGAGCGAGTGACATCAACGCGCTTAAATTGTCAACTCGTATGCAAACCAAATTCAACTTAACACAGAAAAGTCTACGGCATGCAGTCCTGCAAGGCTCTTCTCAGCTTGAGTAGCGTCCCCATTCCCCTCGCCATTTACAGCCAAAAATACACATGTTCAGGTTACCACTTCACCTCAGATCCGACTTTACTAAGTGACTACAACAGAAGTAGATAAAAGATCTTTTAAAAAAAGGACTTCAAAAAACAATTGCATGTGTGCATAATAAATATGCTCCCTGCCTAAAATTAAGAGAGATATACTTTTTTTTTTAGAAAAATAAGGTATAATTTTGCACGGCCAGTGAGTAAATGTACAACACAGCAAATAATAAGCAGAGTTCTACAGACAGGATAAGCAAGTAAACCTGACTGTAACCAAGAAGGGCAGCACTTGGACAGTTTAGGAATAGCCATACTGAGGGGTGAAAAACGTAGTTTGTTTATGAAGATATGATAGTTTATATACTCGCCCAAACAGGATCTGGAAGTCCTTTTACTCCGCCGAGCATTTCCCAGGAGTCCGTTTTGAAAGCCCAAGTCTGCTCCTGGTGCCTTTTCTCAGTTTCCCCACCTCCTCGTGGTTAACTGCAGCAAGCACAGGGGGGTTTGCAAGAGCAAGAGGAATAGAGGGAGGGATGGGGAAGGTAGATAGAAAGCGATTGAAGAGGGAAAGAGAGAAAGGAGAGAAGGAAAGAGAGAATGGATGGATGGAAAGAGAGAGATTGTGCGAGGAGAAGACGGGAGCGGGGTTGGTTTGAATATTTCTGCCAGGGCTGCTTTTGATTGACCAGTCCAGACCTGGCCCAAACCCTGATCTTATATCTTAAGAGTGCACATGGTAAATGAGCAGGCAACGTGAGTGGAGGAAGGGGAGCATGTCACAAAACCGGGCTTGGGTAGATTGTAAATACAATTTCAAAAAGCTGTAAAAGGGATTGCTTAAAAGAAATGGAAATGATGCAACAGGATAGTGTGAGATGAGTAAATGCTTGGATGTGATGGAGCACAGGGTGGCACATCACAGCATGTTGCAATGTACATGTGTAATAAAGCAAAGCGGGGCCCACATTTACAAAGAGTTCACACAACGCAGTACAGTAAGTACAGTGGGTAACCTGTCATGATTGGGTGACCAATATTCCAAAACGAAATTGAGGGACACATTGATAAATTAATAAAGCAGTACATATTCCAAATCCTCATTCAATAGCTTGGCTAGTTTGTAATACTTTATATCAACAGATGCCTTGCAGGTCTATTCTATTCTATAGGACATTCACACATACAGAAAGACAGTTGACCACCATTGTCTGTTATTTGACACATCTGGCTGATCTAGGGAATTAAGAGATGTGTGACATGTTGCATCTCAGCCAGAACAAATTGGGGAATGTAGCACCAATGCAAGATCCTCGTTAGGGAATTACTTGCATAAAAATACATTATATGTGTGGGGGGCCACACTGACCTTTCCTTTAGTCTTCCTGAACACACAGGAGCATCAGTGACTGTCTGAGGTTGCCATAAAACTGATTTGGAGTCAGTTTGAAAATGTACTAATTTTGTTTTTTGTTTGTTTAAGGGCTCTCCTGTCCCATTGAGACCACTGGTGTGTTCCAGTCTGGCAATTGTGTCTGACACCCCTAAGATTAACAAGAAATTTACTTGCAGACAACTAAGCCCCACCTTTATGATGGAGATAACAACAAGAATGTAAAGGGAAACGCCTGGATTTGGGATTCTCGTCATGCCTGACATAGAACAGTGTGACAGGTCTGGAAAAAAAATATTTAGCTCCCTTTCTCTATGCAACTCTTTGTTCCAGATGTGGGTGGTTTGTTAAATAGCAGTATAGAATTACTGTTTAAAACTATACTGAAATATGTCTTAATGGAGGTATGAGTATATGTTCTGGAGGTCCAGTCTACCTATCTGGACTAATTGCTTTAATGTCCTTTGTTGATCTAATCTTGAGGGTCTTCAGTCCACATATGAATTTTTTTGTCCTGAAGATGGTCTACTATATATATCACAAGACAAGACCGAAACGTCGACTTATTTGACCCATTTTCCAGAAAAAATTGTTATATAGGAATTTATTATTGAATGTTGAATGATAATTTCTATTTGTAAATAGGCGATTGAAATGGGTCACTTACAAAAGTGACTATGAGACAATTTCATCTGAAAGATAACCAATCTCTGTCATTTTTGTGTATGTGAATTTTGTTTTGTACCCTTTGAATATAAATAATTTAATTATGTAAATTTCTACAAAAAAGTATACACCTGTTGCTGCTCTTCTTGATATATTAATTTGTGACTCTTCTAATTAATTTTTATAATTTATATACCTGAGGCCACTAATTTGGGCACTCATAATTGATTTCAATAAATTGAGCTTGATCATTTCCAAACGAAATCCCTTGTAGGCACCGTTACCTGATATAATAATGTGAAGTGGCATCATTTTGTGAATTTCCAATAACAAGCATACTGTGAAATTCATAAAATAACACATTTTACACAGCGTAATTTAAATATTGCCCAGTTTTAGAGACCTCTCCTTTCAGGGTATGTGCAGATCTCCACAGTAGACACCGAACCAACTTAGGTATCCTACGTGGCCATCGCTCAACTTGACCAGATGTTGATTACCCCCCCCCGTAGTGGTGTATGGGAAAACGTAGTGCTCCTCTTTATCCAATGCTGGTTCGCAACAAGGACAGAATTAACAGAGGCTCTAGTTTTAGAACCGCATAAAGAAGATATATTTCCTTTGACGAAATCCTACAAGCAGCAAAAACACAGGTAATAAGGACGCTCACCCATAGGGCCTCCTCGTCTTAACATGGTGAAACAGTCCCGCCCCCCCAGACAGGCACTTTACATGCTGGTCTGTCCTCTATGTTTTGTCACCTTAAAGGCTCCTCCTTCCCTCCTACAGACCTGCTTTTTTCTCCTGTCCGAGACAGGTAAGCTTCGCACATTGTTCGTATATTTTAATGTTTAAATATTTAACTGTGTTCTTATATACTCACTATTTCTATCGCTGCGCGCCCCATCCATGTGCAAGGCTGGGGTGGGGAGCGTTAATGTTTCGAAGCGTCATGCTTTTATTTTAGTTCTCCACTCCCGGCCACGCTCCTCGTCCATGTGCGAGGCTGAGGCAGGGAGCGTTGGAATTCAGTCTGTGAGCGGGCTGTTCAGGCACCAAATCCAAGTGGTTCTCTTCTCCAGAGGTAGCACTCTAGGACGCGCTTTGTCACTGGTAAAGGCTGCACACCGCATTTCTTAGCAGCAAGGTCCCACAAGACACAAGACTTTGTTGCTAGGAAACAGGTATAAATAGGAAGCAGTGCTGTTACCTCTGTGTACTTACTGGTGTTTGTGTCTCTCAAATACACCTCGTCGGAGGCATCCCAGGAATCCTCTCCTATGGGAGGAAGAAAGGCTGCATAAAAGAGGAAAAATGTTGAGGTGTTGGAGGTGTATGATATTTTGCAAATATCTAAATCTGACCTGCAACAAATTATTGATCAGGCTGTGGATGCAGCTCTCAATGATCCTCAAGACAAGCGCCAGAAATGTGACCTGGAAGAAGATCAGCATGTTTCCCCTAAATGGAAGTGTATAGAGGGGAAGGTATTTCAGGACATGTTAGTCCATATCTGGGATGTGCTGGGTTTTACGCTAAAATTATCTGATGAACAAGGTTTTTATTCTCAGTACATTATATCTCTGGTGGATGATCTTCCTTTGCATGACATTATAAAGGATATTCTTAAAGAGAGGAAGGACATTGACAAAGTGTCACAAGACTTCTAAACAAAAGATAAATTATAGAACATTTTGAGGAGCAGTTTCCGCAGATCTCAAAGATGAACTTTATTTTGACCTCCATGGCTTCTTCCTCCTCTTTGTCATCTGAGGAATCCATTCTATCTGATACCATAGACAAAAAGATAGAAGCTTCCTTAAAGTTGTCCTATGTGGCATCTCATTTTTGACTGCGGACTAGTACTTATTGTACTTATGCATCTCAAGTTTTGTTAAAAGACTTAACAAAATTGTTTCACTGTCTTCAGGAGAAGGGGGATCCCACACCAAGGAGGATCCCACACCAATCCTGGCACAGATGAAAATTCTGTCTCAGTTGCTTTCCGATGATGTCACATTCAACAATTTGTGGGCCTCGACATCTGCAGCAGGTACAGCATGGGAAACAGTCGGAACACCGCGGTCTAAACCACAAGTGTTCTGACTCCACAAGCTAAACCACGCTTGCCTTAACCAAGCATATGCGTGTGGGTCGGGGTAGTTTTCTGGGCTGGGGGTTGGGGTCATTTTGTGGGCTGGGGGTGGGTCGGGGGTAGTTTTCTGGGCTGGGGGTAGGTCAGGGTTGCTTTGTGGGCTGGGGGTGGTTAGGGCCATAGTTTTGTGGGCTGGGGTGGGTCGGGTAGTTTTCTGGGCTGGGGGTTCGGGGCTAGTTTTCAGGGATGGGGGAGTTGGAGGTAGTTTTCAGGGCTGGGGGGTTTGGGGCTAGTTTTCAGGGTTGGGGTAGGGTATTTTTCAGGGCTGGGAGTCAGGGGTAGTTTTCAGGGCTGGGGGGTCGGAGTAGTTTTTAGGGCTGGGGGAGGGCCGGGATAGTTTTTTTAATTAGGGGTTAGGGTTTTAGGCCTCAGGGCAGGGATAGGGGAATGGGTAGTCAGGGTTGTTTTTAGGGCTTAGGGCAGGGCGGGGTAGTTTTTAGGGCTGGGCTGGGTCAGGTTAAAGGACAGGGTTCAGGGACAGGGATTTTGGCCTCAGGGCAGGGGGAGGGGAATGGGTAGTCAGGGTAGTTTTTAGGGCTTAGGGGAGGGTGGGGTAGTTTTTAGGGCAGGGGGTCGGGGTAGTTTTTTAAAATAGGGGTTTGCCTAAGGATGGTGGAAGGGGTTGGGGTAGTTGTAGGGACAGCGCAAGGGGGTGGGAGGGGGTCGAGATAGTGTTTAAGGGTTAGGGACAGCGTGGCGGTTGGGAGGGGGTAGGGGTATTTAGACCTCAGGGTGGGGAGGGGGGAGTTTATTGCTTAGGGCGGGGGAGGGGGATCGGGACCTTAGCCACGCATACCCCTTTACTATTCATGCCTTTACCACGAAATTACATGTTAAAGGCATGCGTGGTAAAGGAATGTGTGGTTAAGACGCATTCGTGGTTTAGGCTGCGTGGTAGAGGCACACGTAGTTTATCCAGTTGTGCCTCTATCATACAACCGTACAGCAGTGGCGGGACGCAGAGCCTTATGGATGAAACAATGAAAACTGGAGGCACATCAAATATCTCTTGTTCAAAAACTTCCTTTCTCAGGTCCCAAATTCTTCGGTGAAGAGTTAAATGAGATGGTGCGAAGATCAGTGGATGAAAAGAGAATGTTAAAGCCTGTCAAGTTATTTCAAGGGGAAAAGTATTTTTTTCATAAGCAGAATTTCCAAAGTCAACAGGACGCCAGTCGTCCCTTTCGAGGTCAGGGGGCTGCGTTTGCCAGCAAGGCCCGACCACAGAGACAATCTACTTTGGAATCAAACAAAAAATGTCTATATGGAGGTGGGGGTGAGACTTAAATTTTCCAGACACAAATGGTCACTACAGGTAACAGGTAAGTGGTTTCTGACAGTTATTCATCAACGTATCAGATTCCTTTTTGTTATCCTTCTACAGTGAATGTGTTCAGTCCTACACCATTGTCAAGGGACAAGGACTCGAAAAATTACTCTTCAAAAAGGCAGTGGTTCAAGTGCCTCCTCACCAAGAGAAAGGTTTTTATGCAATTCTTTTTTTGGTTTGAAAGCCAGAGGGTTCTTTTTGTCCGGTCCTGAACCTGAAATCCCTAAACAAATATGTCAAAGTGGAACCTTTTGCATGATCACTCTTCAATCTATCACCCCGCTGATCAAAAAGACAGCTTCTTGGCCACATTGGATCTGGAGGACGCATATTTCCATATTCCAGTCCACCCAATGTGTCAGAAATTCCTGAGATCTGCAGTTGGAGGACGACATTATCAGTTTCAAGTCCTACCTTTCAGATTGTCGACAGCTCCAAGGTATTGGCTCCAGGAGTGGCTTTATTGTAGCTTAAAGGTAGTTCTATCTTTCCTTACTTGTATGATTGGTTAATTTCAGCTCCTTCTCTCCATCAGGCTCAGGCAGCGGTGACGTCATCAACCATTGTCCTCTGACAGATAGGTTACAAGTTGAACTTCCAGAAGTCTCACCTGGAGCTGGATCAACAAATTCAGTTTATAAGAGCAATCTTTGACACCAAGAAAGGGGCTGTTTTCCTTCCACAGGACAGAATCAACTCCTTACAGTTGACCCTTCAATCTCTGTTGTCTCAGGTGGAAGCTCCTGCCAGGTTCTGGTTGAGAGTACAAGGCATGTTGTCAGCAACCACTGTGGTAGTTCCATGGGTTCGTCTACACCTCAAGTCATTAGTAAATTACTGTTTGAGCCATTGGAATCCATACTCAGCCAATTTCGAAACCTTAGTCCCTGTGTCTTCTGCAATTGTCCAAGAAATGCAGTGGTGGCTGTATATGCTTAACTTGGAGAAGGGAATTCCATTTCAGATCCCATCACCTGTCAATCTAACAACAGATGCCAAATTGTGGGGTTGGGGAACAATCCTGTAGGAGTTGGAATGCAAAGGTCAATGGTCCCAGGAGGACTAGGTTGATTCCTCTAACTGCAGTGTCAGCCGACATGGCTTGCAGGTGGGGGGGTCACGGGAGGTCACACAGGGGTGTTGCGGGGGTAGCGATTGCAGGAGGGAGGGAGCATTAAAAAACAATACCTTACCTTGCTGCCGGGTCCCGAATCTCTGCTCAAGCTCCCCTGCCTCTGACTTCAGGAACAGGAAGCAGGCAGCCGGGCTCCCTCCCTTAAGCCAATCACAATGCTGCAATGCTTCCCGAGAGGGCTGACCAGTCTTTTGCACAGAAGTATATTATCAACATACAGGGGCAGTGGATGCCTTGTCAGTTCCCTGGCCCTGGGGGCTCCTGCATGCCTTCCCTCCAACTATCCTCCTCCCAAGGGTGCTTCAGAAGACTCAGGATGAGATGGTATCAGTGATTTTGATAGCTCCCTTCTGGTCATGGCGCTAAAGGTTTCCACTACTGTTGAGTTTGCCCAAGAGCAGGTATCCCAGACTTCTGAAATATCCCCCTCCTCATCCGTTCCCTCTTTTACAGTTTGCATACTTTCAGAAACTAAACCTAACGGCCTGGAACTTGAAAGATTGGTCTTGAAGGATATGGGGTGCGCCTCCCAGGTGGCAGAAGATATCCAGCTGTCTCGAAAAAATCGACACTTTTTTCATGCAGAAAGAGCTGGGGTTTCTTTGCTAAATGGTGTATCCTGAGAGGTTTTGATCTGGTGTCCATGGATCCATTTCAAATCCTTGAGTTTCTAAGAGAGGATTTCCTTAAGAATCTGTCTTTATCAATGCTAGCAGCCCAGTGGAAGGCTCCTAGAGCTTGAAGAGGTTCTAATGGTGATTTGGATAAGATTACTCCATTAGCTCTTCAATTGTTGAAGAGTTTTTATCTGCACAAGCCAGCCACACATTACATACTTCTAACTTGGGATTTATCTACAGTCCTAAGGGGATTACAGCTTCCTCCTTTTGAACCTTTAGAAGAGGCAGATATAATTTGGGTCATAGCAAAAACGTATTTTTGTGATGGCAATAACATCTGCCAGACGTTTGGATGAGCTTGGGTCCCTTGTGGTTTAATTTCCCTATTTGCAGATTCTTCCAGATAAACTAGTGCTTAGACCTAATCCAAAGTTTATTCCTAAAGTGAATTTGAAATATCATTTGCAGCAGGACATAATTCTCAAAGTTTCTCAAGAAGGAGATGATCACTTTCCTTGTTTATAGGATGCCAAATGATCCTTGTTGATTTACCCACAACCCACAAAGGAGTTCAGGTTGTCCAATTCAATCTTTATTTCTTTTGACAGTGTAAATAAAGGTTAAAAGGTTACTCCTGCTACTTTGAGCAAACGGGTGCATCAGGCTACTTGCCAAGCTTACAAATCTCTTGGTGAGGTCCTCCCTTCCTGTGTTCAAGGTCGCTTGACAAGATCAGTTTCTTCCTCCTGGGCAGAGGCAGGTGGGGTCCTTATTCAGGAAATATGTAGAGCTGTCACGTGGGCATCCTTTCACACGTTTATTAACCACTATCAGGTTGATGTTATGAGTTCTACTCTAGAAAAGTTTGGCTCTGGTGTGGTTAAGGCAGTAACAAAGTAAATGTTGTGATTAATAAAGAATAATGAGCTGTTCAGGAACGGTGTGAAACATGGTCTTTTTTGCTGGTGATTTCCTCACCATGTTAGGACAGGGACGAGGAGGTCCTATGAGGGGGTAATGAGACCATTACTTACCTATAAACTTCATTACCCTGATTAAGGTCCTCCTTGTCCCAGTTAGGGTCCCTCCCTCCCTTTCAGTCTTACACCTCTTGTGTCTTGAAACTTACGGGTCTGTAGGAGGGAGGGAGGAGCCTTTAAGGCGATAAAAGTTAGAAGACAGACTAGCATGGGGACGCGCTCACAGCTGACAGCAGTACCGTGAGGGGAACGGTCTTTTCTTCACCCTACCTGATCCCTGGACATTGCCGTGAGGTGAACGGCTCCTGCCCACACTTCACCATCGCTTTTCCTGCCGTGAGGGGAACGGCACTGTCATTTCTGCCGTGAGGGCAACGGCTGGACTACCACCCCCAGCAGGCAGTGGGAGTCGCTTGCTGGGGGCGTTATCGGTGCGCCTGGAGGCGCTTATCAGCTGTGTAGCTCTCCCGCAGCGCGGGACGCGCGCGGGCGTGCCCGTCAAAGCCCGTCAGAGGCTGGGCTGGGCCATTCCCCTAACATCTAACTATGGGTAAGCGCAAACTTCGTGGTAGCCATGACCAGGGAGGTGCAAAATCTAAAGTCCCGAGACAATCATCATCTATAATCTCATACCTGACTTCGGCCGTGGGAGCATTGACTAACGAGATAGCTAATGCCGAAAAGGAATTAGGTTTAGGCTCAAGATATAATGAAGGAGGAGGTGTTGAGGATTCTGAGCCACTATCTAATGCTCCTGTTTCGCTGGATCCAGTTGTGCAGATTAGTGGCGTAAGATTGAACTCTGAATCTCAGGCCCCGACTAGTGTTGAAATTGGAGAAGTGACTGTACCATCGCAAGTTTCTGCTATGGAAGGGGAAAATCCATCTAGGGACTTAATTGCGAGGCCTCAGGGGGAACGGAGTACCTCTAAAAAAATTAATAAGAGGCAGAAGGGCCAAAAAAACTGCCCATCAAAGTTAGACTTGGTGCTGGACGAGAATACTCAATTATTACTACGGAATTTGGTGGAGGAGATTTTTAGTGCTCGGTTCGAATCCATACTGACTAATATTGCTAAAGATGTAATTGACACTATGAACTCGTGTGTCGCTGACCTGAAGAAAAATGTGAGCGTATGGACTCTATTCTGGACTCTTACTTAAAAGTTAATCATGTTAAAAATAATTCAGGTTTGTTAGCTACTCCCCAGTTAGAATCTAATTTAGATTCTCGAGGAAAATCTTTAGGTAATCACCAATTTGTAGTTCCAAGTGAGGGGGTAAAATCGAAAAGGGTGCTAGGCAGGATGTGTTCCAGGAAAGAATGCAAGAAGGAGGGCATTTGACCCAAATTGATAAAAGTCCTGCTGAATCTACAGATTTAAGATCTAATGTTGTAATTAACAAGAATATCGGCTTCAAAGAAAGTAAGAGAAGCCCAAAAGAATGTAGAATTGACCTTCCTATGGCTGCCACTCCTTTGGTTGCGATTCTTGTAGGGGTTCCCCCTTTAAGTGTTCATGATAACGAACCAACGGAGGCACTGATGCGCAAGACAAAAAATTGGTGTGATCATTATTCATCAGGTCAACCTGGGATATCAGATCATATTATAATGACTAGACGGGTGGCCTGGGTGGGAAATGGCCCCAAATGTGTACCAGGAGACTGTATTATAATTAATTTTAATAAACAGGATATAGCTGATAGGCTGTTCTGGGATGCAACAGAACTATATGGGGGAAATTAGGGCTTTACCTTTGGGTTATTTTTACTCTCCGCTAAATGCTCGGCGGCCTTTTGAGAGGGCCAGTGGGGCTACTTTCACTGGTTCCTCCCTCCCTGACTTGGGGCTGCTTCAGGGTCATGGCAGTGGATTTTACCCTAGTAAAACTAAAGTGGGAGAAGTAATACAAAAAAAGTGGTAGCCTTGATACCAAGGTTTATGGAGGGAGGCTTACCTGTCTCAAATAGATTTTCTCCACTCACTTCGATGGATCAGAATGATTGACTGGTGGAACCAGTGGTTGGTAGTTTACAACCATCCCCTACAAATCCAGTTTCAGATGATGTAGGCTTGGTTATCCTCCCAAGTTGTAGAACTATTAGTTGGAATATTGCGGGCCTCAAAGCTAAAAGGGATGATCCACTCTGGTTGAAGGTTTTAAGATCTTACGACATAATTGCGCTTCAAGAAACCTGGGATAGGGGGGATAGTTTTTGGGTGGATGGTTTTAGATCTTATGTTCTACCCGCTCGCCCGGCTACGGCTGGTAGAGCTAAGGGTGGTTTGATGTTCCTCCTCTCCAATAAGCTAGCGGGCTCTTTATGTAGACTAGAGGTAGATTCATTTAATGCCCTGATATTAGAAGTTACCCGGGCAAATAATTTTAAGTTATTACTTATTAATTTTTATAATTCTGGGGAAAATGATTTTTTAAATCAACATTTGATTAAGTTGAACTCCTTTTTAGAAGACTATAGGGCTAATCAATCCACTTTTTATCATATATTAATTATGGGTGATTTTAATATACATTTGTGTGAGCGGCATTGTCTTATCGAAGATCACTTAGCCCATACTCATTCGGTGAGCCCTCATTTTGAGCACTCGCCCCAGGGGGAGGCTCTAGAGAACCTTTGTCGGGGGCCGATCTTTTGAACCAGCATTCTTTAATCATTTTGATCGTTGTCCTACATTTAAATCCAAGGCTAGAGACACTATCATAGATTATATATTTTTGTCCTCTACTTTACTTGACAAGGTAGTTTTCTATAACGCTATAGTTTCATCTTTTAGTGATCATAACCCCGTCATATTGGAACTGGATAATAGCTGTGGGTTTTTGGGAAACGGTGGGGAAAATTTGGGTGTTAATAGTATGGTAACCTGTGATCAAGGGCGGAGGCTTAAGTGGTCGAAGGTGGTACCAGATTCCTTCTTTAAAGATCTTTGCTTAAAAACTAGCGGACATATCGCAATATGTGCTGACCCTTTAAGTCCTGAAAATGTGGTCCTAGGAGCTTTTGTTGGTATCTGTAGACAGATATCAGTGGATTTGACCATCAACTCTAAAATGAAAACTAAATTAGGAGAAAAATGGTTTGATGAAAACTGCTCACGAGCACATCGTGCCCTTATTTTAGCCTTGAAATGTTCGCCTCGAGATAGGGAATTGGTAGTGTCGTTACGGAAACAATACAAGGTCGCAGTTCATAGGCGGAAATCAGAGATTAAGGCAGAGGCTTGGAATGATCTTGTTTCAGTCGATGTGTTAAAAGATAGTTCTAGATTTTGGTCTATTGTTAACTCCCCATTTTTTACAGGTCAGGAAAACGACATTCAGGAAAGTAATATCACAGAGGCTCAGTGGTTGGCTCACTTTGAGGGAATTTATGGTTCTGATGAGACGATGGAAACTTATTTTAAGGTATCAACCCACCAAGCTGCAGCATCCTTTATTTTTAATGAGGAGGACGTTGAGAGAGCAATAAAAGACACATCTAGTAATAAAGCTCCAGGTCCAGACTGTGTCCCGGCAGATCTTTTTAAGTGTAACCCCAAATTTTGGGCTAAGATACTTGCAAATGTATTTAATGCAGTGAGAACGAGTGGGTTTCCCGCATCCTGGTCTCAGTCGATTATTATACCAGTTTTTAAAAAGGGTCAGAGAGGGGACCCGAGGTGCTACAGACCGATATCTTTAATTGACTCACGGTTAAAATTTTGGGCAAAGTGATTTTAGAAAAGATTTTAGACTGGGCCAATGATAACAAGATTGTTTCTAATTTACAGTATGGTTTTAGAAAAGGACGAAGTACTATGGACCAATGTCTCAACCTGTATTTATTAATTAGTAAATATACTAGGGCTAAAGAGGGCTCGCTTAAAATGGCTTTTATGGACTTGTCCTCAGCTTTCGACCTGGTTAACAGGTCGAAGCTGTGGAGTATTTTATTAGAAATGGGATTGGATCCGGGTTTGGTTTATTTCCTAGCTGATCTTCATAGTGACCTATCTGCATCAATTAGGCTTTCACAAGATGGCAAGTGTTCTAAGTCTTTTAAATCAGGAAGAGGCGTAAGACAGGGGTGCATATTGGCTCCCCTGCTTTTTACACTATATACTAACGCCCTGGATAGATCTCTGGTGGAGGCGAGCTTGGATATACCGCGTGTAGGAGACTGTCCAATCCCGGTTCTCCTATACGCGGATGATGCCGTTCTTTTGGCACCGAACTGCAGTAGGTCTCCAGCGGCTTCTGGATGCGTTTGGAGCCTATATGCAGTCTTTAGACCTGGTAGTAAATATCGGGAAATCACATATTATGACCACGAGTCATAAAGCTCCTAAAGCAAAGACTTTTTATTGTAATGGGGGGTTGTGACGACTGTATCCTCGTTTACATATTTAGGAGTAGTGTTTGATGAAAGAGGCTCTTGGGTTCCCCAACAAAAATTTAAAAAATGCAGTAATTAGATCAACCTCTGCCATACTAGGGTTTGCGCAGCGGTTGGGAGCTAGACCTGTGGAGGCCATTATAAAATTATATAGATCTAAGTGTTTGGCTATTGCAGCATATGGCTCATCTATTTGGGGATACAAGCAACAGGCAGGACTACAGACAGTGGAAAACAAATTTTTACGTAGTCTCCTGTCTGTTCCTCAATCTACTTCAACCTTTGCCATACACCAGGAATTGGGGCTGGGTTATGTCTCAGATACTTTGCGTACAGCGCCGTTACTCTGCTGGCTCAAAGTATGGCTTAACCCAGTTTTAACCCTGAATCATTTGATATTGCGGGATTGTGTCAAATTGGATAAAGTAAGTAACATTAATTGGCTTGCATATGTTAGATCTATGTTATCCAAAATAGGGCGGCTAGAACTATTTGAATTCCCGGATAGGATTAGGAAGGAAGATTTGAAAGGGGTTAGAACGAATTTTATAAATATGTTGATGTTGGAACGGGAAGAAAAGGAGCTACAGAAACCTTTAGTTAGGGCTCACTTTTTGACAAAAGCGTCGTTATTAATTGAGCCGTATTTGATAACTGTTACTAAACCGTTCCATCGTTGGCTCCTGACTAGGTTCCGTTTTAATTTGATTCATTTTAATTTGGGCAACTATGAGGGGTGGTGTAAGCCAGAGGATGCAGGACCGTGTTCTTGTGATAATTTTTCTACACAAGATACCCTACATTTTGTAATGTTCTGTGACCTCTATTTGGATATACGTAGGAAGTTTTTAGTCCCTCTATTAAATAAAAAGGGTTTTCTACAGGTTAAACCTGCACTGCTTTATCTGCAAATGTTAAGTAATACATGGGACATTTTTAATATTGCTTGTTTTTTGGTTGCTGCTATTAGGATTAGGAAGAAACTGGAAAAAAATATGCACATTGTTACGCATTTTAACGAACCGATTAACCTCATTTGCTGAAGCTGAGTATTCTGTGGATTATTTTAATAATACTAGTTCTATTGCTGCTATTGTATGGATTTTTATGCTATATACTGTATTATGCTGATTCTCTAATGAAATAATTTTTTAACTTTTGTATTTTTTGATGCGGCTGAATTACACAAATAGGATTGTGCCCAACTTTTTATCCCCAAAATTTTGTATAGGTATGTGTGTGTTTATGTATTTTATGTCTTGTACTTTTATGATTTTAATTAATCGAATAAAGTGGATTGATTGATTGACTAGCATGTAAAGTGCCTGTCATGGGCGTGACCGCCTCACCATGTTAGGACTGGGACGAGAAGGACCTTAATCAGGGTAATGAAGTTTACCAGTAAGTACTGATCTCATTTTCCTACATATACGGCTCCTTGCATTTTCCTAATTTTTTATCACATGCATCTGCCTTCTTCTAATGTTTATCTCCAACAGTCCGACTGGCATGCTGAGACGCTCATGTTCCCAGGTTCACTAAACCCTTCCCCGAGTCTCTGACATGCTCCTTGATCAGCAGTGAAACTGATTGGCCTCAACTCTCTTGCAGTGTTCGTAGAGAGGCCTAACTGCTGCGTCCAGTCACCTGTAACAATTTGAGACTCCATTCCTTACTTGAATGTATCGACTGACTCCAGCAAGTCATATCATAGTAAATGATCCAAGCTTCTCTTAGGGAGCTCACCCAGATGCATGGCCAAATCAAGGAGGACTTTTGCTTTACATCACCTTTTCTCAGGTCGTCACAGGAGGGTGAATGAATGAGGCCTGCCGATTCCACCTTACCCTGTGACAGAGGGGAAGAGTGTAGTGACAGGCTATAAGTAACGTGCAGGCAGCTTTGCACAGGGATGTAGCCTGAAGCAACAGGGCTGCCATGCACAGTAATGCTACCAGCTCTGTACTAGCACTCCTATGTGCACTAACATTGAAGGACTATGTATGTCCAAGTCCAGTGCAAATTAATCATTCTCAGACATGCGCCTTGGCCCTCCCCCCCATTTTGCTTGGCTGCCTGGCCCTGGTTTGGCCCCAGGGTTAAATTAACAGCTAAGCACTTTTTATTGTATCTGGCATAGCATATTGGGCAATAAAAGAGAAAGCAGAAAGTATTGAAGGAGGAGCTCCAACACCCTTATGTACGAGTCTTCACTGATGAACTCACTAAAGACGTGACTGTCCAACCAGAGTGGTGTAGTAGCACAACACTTTAATGTTTAACATCACTTCCCTAGTGGATCATCAACATTTAAAGCTGCATGGAAAAAAGTGAAGCATCAGCAAATGAGTTACAGAGCATTTTCTGTGATCTGGAAGACCCATCCACCTGGCAATCACCTGTGAATGGACTACCCTGACTGGCATGGGTGGGCACACATAGTCTGGCTCACAACAGATGCACGCTAAAAGGCACATGGGCTCACCAAAGACTATGCACTTTTCTCTTGATCTGGGTAGCAGGTTAGTCAGCTGGGTGCTGAACCAATGCACACAACAGGGTAAAGTGAGGGAAACAGTAAGGAATAAAACGTGGTGCACAGAGAGCAAGTGTGCTTGCCTGAAAGAGTTACCACTCCGCTCACCTGCACTTGAAAATCTATGTTTCTGGCATTCCACCAACTGAGCCTTTTTCCCATCCAAGAGTAAAGAGGCTGCACTCTGCTCTACACTCTAACATCGCAGACTCGAGTGTGGACATTCATGGACATTCAGGCATAAATGATATTCAGTGAGCTCCAGGTTATATTCCATAAATCCAGCAGTTGGCCAGATGGCCACTCCCAGTTAGTGTCGATCACATCTCAGTTTTAAAAATCTGCAAATCAGACTTGGGCACAATGTCGGCCTGAGACAGGTGGTTGGGAAGATCCTTTCACCAGAATGCAATGTGAGGGACAAATTGGCCCACCCCAGATAATATTAAGTTCCCATTAGAAGCACATGGAAGAGCCCAACACAAAAATGCATATCAAGCAAGCAGGATGGAGTAAAATCCACACAGAAAATAGAGGTACTGGTGGAAGACTGAAAGACAAACCAGGGAGACCACAGGACCCCCAACAATCACAGTGCACAGAAAACAATGCAAAACTCAGGCAGTGGGGCAAGAAGTAGCACCAACGAAGACAATGACTGTGACCACAATCTCTAAATACACAAGGGTCAAGTGGAGCAAACCCACAGAATAAGAATAAGAGGGTAGAAAGGAACCCTCGCAAAAGGGTGCCAGCCTGTAGTAATAATGCAATCCCCTTTACAGGAGCAGCAAAATGAGGGCTGAGCAGGGTTGACCACCCCCACAGCCCCATACTTACAAAAGGAAAATGGTGGGCCAAAAGCACAAGCAAGAAGACAGAACCAACCTGAAGTGGGAATAGTCAACCTTGAGCAGAACCACCAGAGTAAACCTGGAAGCAACCCACAAGCACCAAGCCCAACAGTGATTGAGGGGAGATCTCAACAGAAAGCTAGATATTCTATAGTGCCCCACCAGTAGAGTAGTGTTGGCCTCTGCGTAAGCCATGAAACAGCAGAATGAACGAGGAAAAGCCCAATGCCAAATACCACCCTGAGAAGAAAATGGAGGGAGAGAGGTCAAAATGGGTCAGGTATGGTTGCGGAAAGGAACAAAGAGGAAAAACCCTTTTGACAAGCACCAGAGCAAATAGCAATGCACTCAGAGCAGGGAAGAGCACAAATGGGAGGGAACAAGGGAGTGCCACATGACAAATTTCAAACCCGATGAAGAAGAAAATAGTGGGTAAACGGACAACTGGGCCCAGGAGGTAACTAGCCAGGCATATGTCCCACAAGCCTCAAGCCCAGCCAGGGCACAGGGGGGAGATCAAGCCCAGCTGGCCGTTCTCCCGTCATACAGTGAAAACAAAAGTTCAACCCTAGACCTATCAGGAAGGCAAGGAAGGCCAGTCAAACATTAAAATCAGCAACACACAGGCATCCAGTAACCTCAAAAAGGAGGTAAGGGCACAAAAGGAGAGATGAAACATGGACACAGGTCATACATCTCACAAGCCCCAAGTCCAGCAGGGAGCATAAAAAAAGAACTAAACCAGTTCACATTTCCTAGTCCGCAACCCAGCAACAACAAAATTGGAAAGCACACCCGTAAATCAGCGAATGAGTCTCCAGGAACCCAGATTTGTAATAATGTGTCTTTTACAAGATTGAGCAGGTATACCCCAGTCCGAATCTCAGTGGAGAGCCAGTGAAGGGCAGGGCAAAAACTGGAACCAGGACCACACCACCACCAACAAGCCCAGCCAGGAACTAGGGGGTACACAAAGGTACAAGGATGGTGAAATGAGACACTACTCCGACAAGCCTTTGCCCAGCAGGGAGCACAGGTGGAATCCCGTGAACAATCCACAACACAGAACAAAGGGGGCACCAATCTGCCTGCATCCCAGCATAGGGCCCCCAGTGCTGCACAAAGGGCAGGAACACCACATTCCCAGTATGGAGCACATGGCGGTGAGCCAAGACCCAATCACTGTAATCCAAATATCATAAGAGTAACATACAGCCACCAATAAACCGAGCAGTGGGATTGAGGCACACAATAGCTAACACAAGGCAATAAGCAAAGGAACATTTCACAAGATCAAAGCAAGCAGGGAAGGCAGCAGAAAGCCCAGCCAAACCCCAAGAAGAATAAAAAGCGCCACACTCACCTATCCTCCAGTGAAGGGGACCACAGTACCATTCAGCAGACAAGTAAACCAATCCCAAGGTTCAGCAGAGAGCACACTCAGGGGAGGTGTCTAGGGATGGGGATGAAGAATTGACTTACCGGTTTCTGTGGCCCAAGCTCGTGGATGCGATACTCCATATGCACTCATGTGGAGTACCTTTCAGGAATGAAAAGGATGGCTGTCATCACAGAATTCTGGTGCTCTCTAGCTGCGTGCGCACCGAGGACATACAGCGCTGCAGCATACTGTCAGTAGACTACAATACCCAGCAGTCCATGAGCACTTGCATTTTTCCAGATAGTCACTGGCCATCTTGGATTATTTTGTATAACTTACTTGTGATTTCTGGCGTTCTCTGCTAAGCATTGATATAGAAAAACAATGGTCCTAGACTTATGTTAAATCTTAGTTGTCTGAAGCAATCATAGACAGCATAGGGTACATATACAGTTTAATTCAATAATGTACCATTAACTTATTTAAAACACATTCAAATATATCCTCAAAATCCAAAAAGAAATCCAAAAAGGGCACACACAATTGTTTTTATGTGACTCGTATTTTATTCGGTCACTTTTCATACCATTTTATCATATTCAATGTTCAAAACAGAGGAGAGGTTGCTCCAAGGGAAAAAGTGAAGAAAGAAAGTGCTCGTGAAGTAAGATAGAATATATAAGAGGGAGATCCAATCAAGAAAAACAATGATTCATCATTATTTACATTACAATCTCATTAGTAAAACTGGTCGTGATTCATGATTGCACCAGTTCTACATTGAGGCCTGTCCATTAGTTAGTTCATGGTTAATCATTTTGTTATTTCTCAAAAAATGCGCAAACAACGTTTGTCTGTAAGCAAGTAGGGCTGGGATAATAACAGGTACAGGCCCCGAGTAGGGGAGAGTGTCGACGTTTCGACCCTAGTGCAATGAGGGCAGTGTATAGATATAAAAGTCCGCAATAGAATTGCGGCTTGGTAACAGCAGTTTACCTTCAATTAATGGGTGAGAAAATCGCCCACAGCGTCTTAATACATCATCTTAGCATGGCCTGGGGGAATCCAGCTGGTCTGCTCGAGTGGATTAATTGAAGGTAAACTGCTGTTACCAAGCCGCAATTCTATTGCGGACTTTTATATCTATACCCAGGGGCGGCACTTTAACTGTGCATCACCCATGATCAGTTGCTCCCCGCATCCCCTCATCCCTCCTTTCTGTCTTGAGGAAGACCCGCTTGCAGAGGATATAAACTGCCCTCATCGAAACGTCGACACTCTCCCCTACTCGGGGCCTGTACCTGTTATTATCCCAGCCCTACTTGCTTACAGACAAACGTTGTTTGCGCATTTTTTGAGAAATAACAAAATGATTAACCATGAACTAACTAATGGACAGGCCTCAATGTAGAACTGGTGCAATCATGAATCACGACCAGTTTTACTAATGAGATTGTAATGTAAATAATGATGAATCATTGTTTTTCTTGATTGGATCTCCCTCTTATATATTCTATCTTACTTCACGAGCACTTTCTTTCTTCACTTTTTCCCTTGGAGCAACCTCTCCTCTGTTTTGAACATTGAATATGATAAAATGGTATGAAAAGTGACCGAATAAAATACGAGTCACATAAAAACAATTGTGTGTGCCCTTTTTGGATTTCTTTTGGATTTTGAGGATATATTTGAATGTGTTTTAAATAAGTTAATGGTACATTATTGAATTAAACTGTATATGTACCCTATGCTGTCTATGATTGCTTCAGACAACTAAGATTTAACATAAGTCTAGGACCATTGTTTTTCTATATCAATTAGTACCCAGGTCCATTGACTTTTGTGGGTTACCCCATTATATCTTAATGGTTCTCTGCTAAGCAATCATGCTACAATGTTGCTCCAGCCCGGAACTACTGTATGGGTTCCAGATTCCCCCTGCAGAGACCTGTTGTTTCTTGAAGGATAACTGGATCCCAGAGAAGTATCCCAAAGTTGTATTGCTGATGACAATTAACTATTCTCTTGAATATTCAACTGAACTGAAATGTTAAGACTATTAATGTACCCTGTGAAGGAACAGGGAGAAATCTTAAAGCGGATCATTGCTCATATGTTTACAAATGTCATATTTAAGGTATTAAAGTTATAGCAAGCATATATCGGTGCTAGATTAGTGAATAACAGGTTATTAATGGAGTTGGTTATCATTCGAGCCTTACAGAGGTCGAGTACAAATTATAACTCATCTTCCACAAGGGCGTGCGCAGTGACAATGCTTGGGGTGGTTATTCAAAGCATAGGGAGAAATACCAGTGCATGAGTGCATGGAGATGCTCATTGTTTATATGTTTAGCAATGAGCTAAGGAAGGGCAAAATTGTTTTTGGGTGAAGCAGTGGGGTGCCTCTCTACATGAGATGGATACATATCATGGCATGAAGAGTGGGATGAGGAAGTGATGAGGAATTAACGGGTAAGCACTATGATTAGCATTGGCGCTACCCGTCCAAGAGAAAGAAAGACCTTTGAAGAAACAGGAAACAGGAAGCACTAAAAGTGCAACCCCTGCTTTTTTAAGCTTTCCCTGGGGCCAGGTCTTTGGTGAGTTTATAATTTTTTTAGCAGCTCGTGTAGGTGTGAGATGCAAATTTGGTCCTACAGAATATAACCAACGCCTTCTGACTGCAGAAAATTTAGTCAGGGGCTTGAAAAATATGTTTACAGATCCCAGTGAATTATGTCAAAGCGACACATAATTGAGCTGTGTAGGTGTTGTCAAAGCTGGCTGTGTACCAGATGTTGGTGTATCCAGTCAACACACGCTAATGTCGTGTGTCTTCCAAAGCAACTGAACCACGATGAATGTGGATTCCTGGAATTGTTTAAGAACACAATGCTTTTACTAATAGCACAGATGTAACAGTACAGTACACATGGCAATTCCAAACCTACTGTTGCAGATATGGCAAATTGGTTAAAGGTGGTTTACAGTAAAGGTGTTATGTTCTGCGGATTACGGTGTTATATGCATTTTGTTACATTGATGAGAAAAGGTTTTTCACTAAGGAGGGAATGGTCGTTTTGTTTGAGGTTTTTTTTATAAGTAGAGAATGGTCGTTTTATTTGGGAAGAACTCATTATAACGGTAGGAATTAAAGTTCTATAACGCCTCAGAAGATATCAGTGACATCATGATGTTTCTAGGTATCTACACGAACTCCATCTGGTAAAGACAGATCTAGGTTTGGGGGAGCTATCAACGATGCAGCAGGCCCAGGGGTGTCAGGGGCCCACTGCACGCTTAATGCAGCCCTTTTTTTAGTACCAAATTGGAGGATGGTTGGGCCAATTTCCTTGCTTACTTTAGGGTCCATGACACCTTTGCTAAGCCATTGGGTAGTTTAGTCTGTCTAATACCAGTCACATAGACACTGACAATTTAACAGTAGATGTGGCTGATATGAAAGACAAGAGGCACTTTTCTCAGATCAGTGCATTTGATTTAACAGACGTGTAGTGGTTTTGTAACACGTACTTAACTACTTTCATCCTACCTCTCCTCCCTGGAAAGGCCAAGCTTTTATTAGTTGCAGGTATAGTGTGAGATAAATCATACCTACTTGCATACTGCAGGAGAAAGGTAAACCACAGGCTAGGAGCATTTTGTTATCTCTCTCCTCTTAGTAGTGAAGTGATATCCGTCTTTGCCCAATGTAAAAATATTACAACATTTTAAACGGGTTATTTGAAAAATAAGCAGTAGGGCTTGCCCTGGAACCACAAACCAACTCCTGCTTTGGGAAGTTTGTTTCTGAAAAACAAAAAAGTTTGATGCGCGGCCTACTAAAAGATGGTGGCCGTGCACCAAACTTTCGGTGCCTTTGCAGGAGCCACTGTCAGGGCAGCTCCTGTGAGCGCTCAGGGATCACTGCTGGGCTGGCGGTGATCTCTAAATATGGTAGTCTTCGGTTCGTGAGGGTGGCTGACAGAACAGAGTAAGGCCCAGCATACACTAATTCAGGCCATATGTACGGACTATTTGACTATTGAGAATACAGTTTGTGTATAGTTTCTTTCTCTGTGAAAATTTGCATTTTCAAATTAAAGCATGACATACAGAAACTTACTTGAAAGAGTTGGCGCAGGTGAATTAATACATCTCCATCACTGGGTCTCTGAGGCACCGTCGAGTTTTGATTCAATGGTAAGTCTATGGGGGACGCGATGCGTGGAGTAACCTTTCCCTTAATACTGGGGCTAGGCCTCAGATAACAAGAGTCTCCTTAAGGTTTTGCAACTAGAATAGAGCTAGTAGTCAAGATTATATGCTTACAGCGGGAATTACAGATGTACTCTAGCTATCATTGCAGTCAGGCACAAATATGGCTCGGGTTGTCTGTGTGTAACATACAATATTACATAAGCATTAGTCATATTTGTTTTTAGATAATCTCCTATGGTGCAAAAGTGATCAAATGAAACTCTCTTTGGGATAAAGCCAGTGTAAATTCCTCATTGTTTTTGCACATTGTGGTTCATATTATGTACAATATAGCACTGAGTGCACTGGCAAGAAGACCACATAGAACGTATTCATGCAAAAGATGCAGTATTACCAAATTTGGGTGTCATGCAACCGGAAGCCACCCCCTTGCGCAGTATGCACTGCTAGCTACTTGTCTCTGCCACAAAAATGCAATATAGTACGACATTTCGCTCCTTTATGTCCTCACCTCCCATTTGAATTGTAGTCAGATAGACCATGTAATGATGCAGAGCCTTAATTGTCCTTTAAATTGTTTATTTATGTGGACACAGAGCAGTCCACTTGCTCGTTACCGTTATGAAGCCCAACGTTATAATGCACCTCAACTGTAGAACACTAAAACACATTCTACGTGGTCATGACTACATGCCACCATTCTACATGACATCACTTCATCTTCCCCTTTCTTAACAAACGTTAAACCTACATACAGCAAATAACAAAATAAAATAAAATAATACTAGGTGAGGGGAGTCAGATAATTTAGCCATCTTCTTCAACCTGTCAGCCTGAGAGTGGTCTTCCCCCCAACCTTTTGCCTTCCTCCTCCATTTTTTCTGATCTCGTTTTTGCTGGCCTTCGAGCTCTGCACACTTCACCACTGTTAACAAATGCTAAAGTGCTTGTGCTCTCCCCTCTAAACATGGTAATATTGGTTAATACCCAGATGGCATATTTAATTTACTTATAAGTCCCTAGTAAAGAGGTACAATACGTACCCAGAGTCCAGTTGCGGCTCCTCCGCTAAGGCGGAGGAGCATTGCCCCACTGCGTAAAAAGGAAAAATAAAATGACAATGACATTTCATTAGTATCATTTTATTTTTCCTAATGCATGCATTCAGTGGCCTCTGTGAAGTGTGGGGCGGGCTGGCTAAGAGCAGGGGAGGAGTGGTTTGAACTCCCAAAGTGCCCATGAACTGTTTGGCCGGCCCTCTTGGGCCGACCAAACAGTTCACGCGCACTTTGCCTGTTCCCCACCAGGCTGCATTGCACAGCCTGGAGAGGAACATGCACAGGCTCCCTGTTCCTGTCTGAGCACCGAACCACAGCACTCAGACAAATCACAACGCTGCATTGCAGCCTTGTAATAGGCTCTGGGGAGCCTGTGTGCCGGGTGCTTCCTGCTGCTGGCCGGACTGGAGAAAGGAAGAAGGAAGAGGACTAAGGGGAGGCGGCAGCCGGCCGTCCTAAGGTAAGTGTTTTTCTTTTGTTAAATTAACCCCCATCCCTCCCCCACCTATACCACACCACCCCCATCCGGTAGCAGCCGCTACTGCCAGAGTCTGTAAATTAAATGCTACTAGTAGGCCTGCAGCACTGATTGTGCCACCCACTTAAGTAGCTCTATAAACATGTCCCAGGTGTGCCATTGCAGCCTGTGTGTGTGCAGTTTTAAACTGCCATTTCAACCTGGTAAAGTCAACCTTTTGCCAGGTCCAAACCTCCTTTTTTAATACATGTAAGTCACCCCTAGGGTAGGCCATGGACAGCCCAGAGGGCAGGGTGCAATGTATTTAATGAGCAGCACATGCACTTTTAAGTTTTAGCTGTCGTGGTAGTGAAAAGCTCTTAAATTTGTTTTACACTATTGCAAGGCCTATCTCACCCGTAGGACAACATTAGAGTTGTCTTATTACATCTTATAAGTGTAATTTCCAATTGGGAATAGATAAGACCCTGTTGAGCTTTGTGTATTCCTTCTAGACAGCCACACACAATAGGGAGCTTAGATTTGCTTTGACGGGCCATCACTGGCAGGATGGGAGGGAGGAGCCGGGCACAGCCCGACTTACACCTGAATAGACTGTGTCCCACCTCCACACACAGGTCGGCATACCCCCTGTAGTTAGTCTGGAGCCAGGGCAGGAAATGCAGGATGCCTGGGGACTTCAAAGAGAAACCTCTAGAAACCTTTCCCCCCACTTCAAAGGTGCAACTGGGTATAAATACTGGACCTCAGACACCAACTCTTCAGTACACTACTGGACTTGGGGATACTCTGCCAGGAAGAAGGACTGCTGTGCTGATGCAAGGACTGCCACCCTGCTGGACTGCTGCTCTAAAGGAACTGCTACCCTACTGTATTCACCTGTTGTATGCTGCCCTCTTGCCCAGGAAAGAAGAACTGGACCTGCAACTTCATATTGAAAACCAGGACCCTAGAGTGACTCCAAGACTGGTCAGCTGGCCTCCAGATCTGAGCTTCAGGGACATTAAAGGCTCCCCAACCAGCTCTTGGACCTGGCTGCAGCAAATATCTGACCCTGAAGTGGTGATTCTCAGGTCCTGGACATTTGGTGTGGGCTCATGGGCTCTTAAAATCAAGCTTTTGGGTTGTAACCACAAACTTGCCCATTCGCACTGAGACTGCAATGATCACACCAAAATTCAGCATGAGCCACCACCAGAACATCTCTTCGCACAGCTAGCATCAATAGTCCATGGAGGACCACCATTGTGAAACACCAGCCCGTCCGTCCGCGATGCCCGGCCTGCTGTTCGCTCCACGCCAACCACCGCCCGCGACGGTCTCCTTGCTCCCCACGACTCTGTCCAACGTGAACGGGACTTTTGGCACAAAACCTGAGATGTAAACCTTCTGCGGGATTATTCTGGTACTGTATCCGACTCTGGTCCATCGAGGTCGGCCTGAACATTTGACTTTGTCCCGGTCTAGCGCAACCAGATAGTCGTGGTTGGCTCTTCATGCTTTTAGGTACTATTTTACAGTTTATTCTTCAAAAATTCATAATTTCAGTTCTACTGATTGTATTTTCGTAGTTTTGGTCTTGTTTTATTTTTTAAATTAAGCTCTATTTTTCTAACCTGGTTAGGGATCTTTTTGTGTGGCGTTTTACTGTTTAAAGTGTTGCACAAATACTTTACACATTGCCTCTAAGTTAAGCCTGACTGTTCTGTGCCAAGCTACCAGGGGGTTGAGCACAGGTTAATTTGGAGTTTGCTTGTGTATTACCCTGACAAGGATTGCAGTTGCTGCTTGACCAGGGCTCACACCTCAGTCAACCAACAACGCAATTTCTTACACGCTTGTTTTCAGGAAGGAAGCAGAGTCAGACCATAGGGATCTTTTTTTACCCCTTTCCAAATTGCTAGGGAATGGATATTTTTGTTCATTTATAGAATGGTCAAATACTGGAACTTCGAGTTGTAGGCAGAGGACTTCCACCTTATTTCACCATAATATCAATGTCAAGATTTACTAAGTTTTTACACAATGGAGAGCAGCATCCATGTTTGCTGCACAACGATGAAAACATTAGCAGAGAAATATTTTCTAAGACTGGCCTGGTGAGGGTGTTATTCTCTCAGCTAGAGCACAAATGAGCTGCCTTACTCAGTGCACATCCTTGCACCATGGTGCAGAGGTGTGCGCACTGTCTAGCACAGGATTCATACTGGAGGCATACCTTCCCAGTACAAATTCCTATGCCTAGACAAACTCAGAAGAATCTCACTATTAGATATGAGCTGTGCACTGTAGCACACATGCAATTTGTGGACTTTTTGAGAAATAAATACATTTCTCTTTGTTAATGCCTGCTTCAAGGAAGCGTTAGATAAAGCAAACCGCAAAATAATAAAAATCAATACACCGACCAAAGCGCGTAGAGCGTTGCCATAAATGGCGTGAATGCACTACATAATAATCATAAAATAACATATAAAGAAGAATTTCAGAACCGTGCATCTCAAAACCAAGGAGCTGCCAGTTCACTCCTCGATGTCTATGCAGCATAGGCTAAAACAAAGAGCTGTAAATGTTACAGTACGTGTTAGTAAATAGTGCACAGTGCTAGAGGGTAGAGAAAAAGGCCTGTAGCAGTTAGCTACCCTCCTTTGATTGACTAGCATCATCATGAAGAGGCAATAACCATAAATCTATTCCTCAGCAGTGTTAAAATAATGCGCACATGGGTGCCCACCATTAAGAGCAGGTATTAGTGGCCTTTCTCTTCTGCTCATTGATGCCTGATATTACATGCAGCTAAAAGCAGAGCTCATCCAGTGCAAATAATACCTCCAGAAGGCAGTCAACAATGAACTATTCTAAATATTAAGAGCATAGTGTTTCAACTATAGCAGAATATAAAACAATATGCTATGTTTATTAAATTTGTAGATTGCATAGCTGCCCCAGTAACGGGGCTTCTCAGCGCTATCCACTGAAAAAGTATACTTCACCAAGAGAATAGAAGAAGGGGAAATAGGACCTCCTAATGAGTGAAAAGCCAGGTTTTGAGCTCTTTCCTGACATTAAAGTGGTTCTGGGAATTTTTTGCTCAAGAGGCAGATTGATCTAGAGGGCCGGAGATAAACTTGAAAGCAGTGGCCACTGGCTCTTTTTCTATAAAACCGTGGAGTCGCAGCCAAATTTAGCTCAGACGAGCGAATCCAATTCTACGATAATGTAAAATCAGGCCCATAGCCAGAAGTATATTTATAGAGGGACATGGCCAGGAATTATGCACCAGGAGAGTGTCCAATTCTATCGCAGGGTTGAGTAAATTATGCAGCACGAAAAGGCAATTATGTGCCATAATGCGGAAGATTTTGAAATAGTAATACTTCATTATTCATCATTTATAAACTTGATAACACTGCCTGGGCATTGGTGGCACCTCATTAGTGCAAATACCCAAATATAGCAATAAGCAGGGCCACTGGAATTATGCTGCAGGGTAGGTCCAAATTATGTGGCAGGGTGGACTAAATTATGCCGGAAGAAAAGGCAAATTATGCCACATAATGCTTCACATTTGGTGATAGTATTAATTATTTATTTTGTACTTTTTACACTTGTTAACACTGTCTGGGCATTGGGTGCACCTCATTAGTGCCAGTTTAACACCCAAATATAGCAATTAGCCACAGAAAGGTGTCTAGTCAACCTTTGCAAAAGGCCTTCCACTGCACTGCAAAACATGTTGCTGAATTTTTAGTAATGTTTGACCCATTTCAATCTAGAAACAAATTTGTTTTTTTGTTAAAATCTGCAGATTATGTAGCAGATGATAGATTATGTTGCAAAAGAGCCAAATCTATAATTATGTGAAAATCGCTGCAGCCACACTATTACATAATTCCAGTGGCCCTGGCAATAAGCAACAGAAAGGGGACCAGTCCAGCTTTACAAAGGGCCTTCCCCTGAGCAGAAACATGTGTTGCTGCATTTTTAGCAACTTTAGAACCATTTGAGCTAGAAACAAAATTAATTTTTTGTTAAAATCTGCAGATTACGCAGCAGATGATGGATTATGTGGCAAATGCAGCAAATCTATAATTATGCAAACATCTCCACGGCCCAACATAATTCCAGTGGCCCTAGTTATGACCAAACATCTAAGCTATGCACATTGGGCCATCTGTGTTGGCAAAAACAGGAAAAGCTATAAAATGTACTTAAAGTCTCCAATCATCTTTTTTCCACATGTATCTAGCTCTCATTTTGCTCCTTGAGGCTTTGTTTTACTTCCTGTCTTCTCTCCTCATCTCCTAATCTCTGTCACCACTGCCTGTCTCACCCTTTCCCCACTACCCCGCTCAGTTTGGCGCCACATCTGTCTATCTTCCTCTTTCTGTCACCTGCTCCCTCTCTTGCTGTTTCTGTTTACTCTCCTTTCTTTCTTTCTTTCTCTCCCTCCCTTCTCCTTTTCTAGACCCTCTTCTATTGTCAGAGTACTACTCAATTTGTTTTATTCTCTCCCTAGCCCTCTTCTCCATAGACCATGTATGGCAACTGAAACTTTCTCTTGGCTGTGCATGGCCATGAGCAGTAGCTGCCACTTTACTTTAGCCAATGTGCTTTTCGCTATTTTCCAGTCCTGGAAGCCTACCATCCTGGTGGCCTTCTAAAACTGGAGAAGTCCTATACGGCCATGGGAAAAAGAAATTAGTTCAATGTGGCCATTATATCACTGCAGCTTGTTGTCATTCTTATTGGACATGACATAAGGCTGCATGGATTTGGTGGGTTTCATTGTTTTAGGGCAGAGGACAACCTGTTGACATCCACTGCACTATCCTCATTGTGTGGTGGACTTCAACAGGTCGTCCACAGTACTTCAAAAGAACATTTTTCTGGTAAAAACATCAGAATTTTTTTTTTTTCCACATCAGAGTCGGGACATGAGGAAAATAAATGCTTCCTCAAGTCCTGAGTTCGATTTTTTGTTTTTGCTGTATTGTGTAGGACGCTGTGCGTGTTGATGTCACAGCAAAACAAATCTGAAAGCAGACCGATCTAATGGAATCTGCGGGTATCCACAAATATCCTACCACACGTTGCTCCTATTCTTCTCCCAATAACAATAGTACCCCACTTGTTTTACTGGGCTATCGCCTGTGAAAGGCCAGCCCCCATCCCAACAAGGAAACATCAAGATTTTGTAAATTGACCCAATCTGATGATGTGATTAGCTGTGGTATTTAAGCCAGGGCTCAGTCGACATCCAGGGAAGCCTGCCAGGCCCAGACGCCTCTGAAAAGAAGGCACCTAAGTTAGTCTGGGGTGTTATGACTTGTATGGATCCAAATATCTTTTCTTACCTAGCATGCCCTGCAAACACCAAACTTTGGCTAAATCATAGATTTTCCTCATATTTCTGTGACGAAAAATTCCAGAAACTGTGAGGATTCATAAAATTCCTTCCACCTAGTATTCCCACTCTTCTCTCTATAAAAACAATACCCCAAATGCAAGTATTATGCATTTAGTACATTAATTATATAGGACATCATAACAGGAATTATTTGCTATGGCCATAAATTAGATAAAGATAGTGAAGAATTTCAAAGGAGGGAATACATTTAAAAAAGCAGGTACATACTACACACATCTGAGGTTACAATTTATAAAAAGCAGAAATGTTAATGAATGTTGTGCAGAAATGTTTAGAGAGGTCAATTATAACTAGGCTTTCCTGTTTTCAGTTTCTATTTTTGGTAAATTCTGGTGGGGTTTTTTCAGTGTTTTCAAGTGATTTCAATACCTTAAAAAACAGTGGTTACACATTTTTGCACCATTAAAAACAACAGATGCAGTGTTTTTCCGGTGTTTATGGAACGTTTTGCTTTTAATATTGCTTGCTTTCTGTACTGATAGAGCATGGTATATAGATAGTGTTTGTACAGTGTATATGAGGTCCAAATATATTTTACAAATCAAACTTATTGTAGTACACCATACAATACTTCTTCAGTGAGTCTTTGGTCATGCGCGATCGCTCTTTCCTTCCCATGTAAACTTTTATCTGTGAAAAGGCTCTCTCAGCATTGGCACTTGAGACGGGCAACTCCAAAACAGCCAGTACACAATTTCCTAACTCTGGTCACTGACATAGCTTTCCATGTCAATACTGGTGCACCTGAAAATTGCGATTCTCTGGGACAAGTTCTGCAACATATGCATTGAACTGGGTGCATAGGCCCTCAGAGTTATTGAAGCGGTCAAAAATGAAGCAACTCCGGAGAAAATTCCCCTTAATGGAAGGGATCTAGAACTTGTGCAGAGCACCACAGTGAGGCTTCTTTGACTTCAAATGTCATTGGTGATGAAGGAACATTTCTATGCATCATTGCAAGCCATTCTCATACGTTGTAAAATAAAAGTTCCTGAATTGCTCCTGAACATTTCTTTGCTTACCAAGTGGCAAGCACTCTAACATGGAACGTGTTGCAGTGCCAAAGTCACTAAAAGTGTCGCCCAGCCTACCCTTAAGGAGATGTTTCACATCTACACCAATTATGCTGAACACTTGGTAGACAAGGGTGTTTTCAGACTCTAGTATTTTTTATTATGTCCACTACAGTAGTCATGTTTTCCTGTAAAGATCTAAGAATGCAGTAGAGTGTACTTTTTTCACACTACAATCAATATGCGACCAAAAATCCTCACATTTCTTGCCTTTGGCATCATCACTCAGCAAAAAAATCTGTAAACGGTTGCCACATGGATAATATAGCATTCACGGCATCTAGGACTGAGAACCACCAGCTAAGTGACACAGTTGGGATGACTCTTTCTTTTTTCTTTAATGCCACACAAAGCACAAAATGAGAAATATTTGCATTTTATTTCCCGCACATAACAAAACAGTGCACCAGAATGGACTAAAAGTCAATAGCATTCTTAATTCACTCTCAAGATTGTAAAGATGCCTTCAGCATGCCATCTGACATGTGTCAAGGGTCTCTTACAGGGGAGCACTTCAGCTCAGGTATCAATTTTGACAGGTCATCACACTTTTTTTAATATACGTAGGTGAATCACTGCAAATACAAACAATATCACTCCAATCTTTGTTGAACTTGGTAAGAACGTTTTGAAGCAGCATTCCAT